>JALJEV010000590.1:1200000-1915809 GCA_026586105.1 Hylodesmum podocarpum
ACTTAATTTATTTTAGAATTAATTAAATTTTTATCTTTCAAGTTTTAGGATTTTAACTTTTAGTCTTTATTAAATTATTTTTTAAGTTTTAGAATTTATTTAATTTTTTATTAATATTTTTAATTCCCAACATTAAATTTAACCGTTCAAATTCAATCATAAAAATTAAAAATATTGATAAAAATTATATAAAGAACCGAAAATCAACAAAATTTATTAAAGACTAAAATAAAATATCTTAAAATATGATGAATTAAAACTTTAACTTATGCTTTATTTTATTGTGTTTAATCAAGTTTAAGGAAAAGATTTATAAAATATATTATGATAGGTTGATTATTTATTGCAATAAAAATTTAACGCAATTTAGACAACTAATAAAAGAGTAATATTTAAATATTAATAATTAACAATCTAATACACATCTTCTCAAAGTGCATGTTAAAGTTACAATTCATTAAATAAAGATTTAGACTGTCACAAACTTTATAGCAAGAGAAAATATGTCAAATAGAATCTGTAGTAAAATGTGTTGCATCATGTGTCAAAGCAGTTTCTTTCATCACGCTTAAAGTTTCCGAGATTCTTTCACTATCTTCTTCCACTGTTGTCCTCAAATAGAAATCGCAACACTTCGGAAGCTTCTCGAAACCCTAGAGACGTGATTTTCTTCCAAGACTGAACTCACTCTGAATCTGGTGATGGCGTTTTGGTGGCCCTTGCTCGTTCTAGCACTTGCTTTCGTCATTTGCAAGTTCCTTCTCATTCTCATTCCTCCCAAGGTTCCTTCCATCGACGTTGACGCTTCCGATGGTACTCTCTCTCACTCTCTATCGCACTTAAATTTTGTCGCGACACTGAAAATGTAATGTGAGTTTTTTTACGATTACAGTGTTGGACGATGGGAACCTGGCGCAGGAGAATAGCTTCATATACGTGAGTGCTATGCATTTGAGTTTAACTCTTGCAAATCACTGTGTGGCGACGTGCTTTTATGTCTTTCCTGCTTTTGCGTTTTGCGTGATCGGTGTGATTTGCTTTTGTTTGAAAATTAAAATTCGAAGATTCATTAAATGTAGATGCACGTGGTGATGAATTCGATTTAGTTTAGCTATTAACTTCCTCTCGGTATAGATTCATCAATTGCAAATTTATTTGGCGCTGAATTGATGTAGTTTAGCTATTTACTTTCACTCGGCATAACTTATCCAAAAAAAAATAAAAAATAAATTCCACTCGGCATAGATTCATTAGTGATTAATTTTGTGATTAATTTCCTCTCGGCATGGCACTTTAAATGTTATGACTTGGAGTGGAGTTTTGTGAATTTTTTTTTTCGTGTTTTGGCTAATATGGCTGATTCGGTCCCATTGATGATTAATCTTAATCAGGTGCCTCCGAGGGGGACATCGCAGCAATCAAGCAAGAAAGTTCAGTGCTATGAGCCAGCTACCATGAAATATTTGGGATATGTTTCTGCATTGACGCCAGATGAGGTCTGTGAGCCTATGCTTCTAAGGGAATTGATCCTTGTGATGCATGCTTTTAGTTTCTAGTTCGAGCAATGATTGTTTTAAGATGCGTACTGTTTTTCATCTTTCTTTCTTTTTTGGGTGATTAGTGTTTAGATATTTTGATATTTAGGGATATGAAACTTATAAATTTATATGGCTAAAGGAAAAATACAAGACAAAAAAACAGATGGAGTAGTTTACGAGGTAGCATTGATAATAAACTAATCACATCAGAAATATGCTAGTGTGCCAAAGAAAAGTTGACAGTTTGGCATTTTGCATACTTATTATGTTGAAATGCGAATTCAATGAAATTCCATTAAGCTGTGTGTTTATCAGTCTTAAAAATGAAATTCATTTTTCCAACAGTGACAACCTTTTGGTTTTGATCCATGTATTGCTTTTTTTGCAAGTAAATGTGCATTATGCCTGTGGCTTGTTTTAAGGATTGATGAAAGTCCTCATGGTACTTTAAATGATCCATGTGGGTGTAGAAGTGATAGTTATGGGTGGACGTAAGCCATTCCAAGCCAAACCTTGCACAAGCTCAGCACAATGACAAAGGGCTTGACTCATGTTTGGGCTTAATTTTTTGAGAAACTGAATTCCTTTTCTTGACTTAATCCTATCTCTTTAACTGGTTCAGCCTGATCCCATACATATTAAAATTTTTTGAGAAATTTTTATATATTTTAATTAAAAGAAAGTGTTTGATAATATAAAATGTGAGATTGCCGCAAGCTTCCACATGCACATGCAAGTTAGTCAGAATTGAACCAGACAATCCCATTACTTATGAATTGAATGCTATCCTTTGATCCCTTGCACTCTGAAGTTTGTTTTTTTCTGGTGGGATTGTGTGGGATCACTGGGAATACTTGAAAAAAAAAAATACTGGAATTGATAATTTTCCATGAGCTAGGCACCTGCAATGCTGACAGGCTAGCAACCTGTGACATAAGTCAATGGTTATATACCTAATCTGAGTTCATTGTCCTCTCTAACTCAACTGAACTCAATCTTGATCCTCTCTCAGCCTGCCAATCTCTGTTCTTCATTGTCTCCTACACATTCAGCCTAAGCCTTTGATCTTCATAGTTATCTGTTGAAACTTAAAAGTTTGTGAGTGGTTCTTGTATTCTCTGTATCAAACTTCAGTTCTGAGAGCTCCGCTTGCATTTTTCCGATCCTCTGTCTTGCTCTTCACTTTTACTTCTCTGTACCCATTTTTCTTTTTGCATTTTAGTTTCCTATGTTTTGTCTAGAACCCACGTATTTTATATTGTAGTAGTTAGCTTGTAATTTAGCTTAAGGTCTGACTTTTGAGTTATGTGTGACTGTTGAATGAAGAATGGGATGAAATATCTGGAGTGAAAAGCCACTCAGCTAGGATCTCATCACTAACAGCATTTATGAAGCCACAAGGGATTATTTGATTCACAAGAGCAAGTTATTGCAACATGTTATAAAATATCCATTGCCAGTTTGACTAGGTTCACAAGTATGGCAAGAATTTTACTAGAACTAACTATTTTGCATGTCTAAATATTGAATAGGTCCGGGAGCAAGTGCAAAAAGTACGAAAGGCACAAAAAATGTGGGCGAAGACAAGCTTCAAGCAAAGGCGTCAGTTTTTGCGTATACTTTTGAAGTACATAATTAAACATCAAGCACTTATATGCGAGTAAGGGCACTTATTCTCAATAGTCATTGATGGAAGATTTAAGTTTTAGTATTTTGTTTTAACTCATAATGTTGTCCTCATGGTATCCTGGGAAGCATGCAAGCGTCCTCTATTTTTAGTTACTACATATGAATTATACATATTGCATAAGAATATTAATAACTATCTTGAGAATATTATAATTTGTGTGCTTTTACCAGAATATCTTCACGTGATACTGGAAAGACAATGGTAGATGCCTCTTTAGGAGAAATAATGACAACATGTGAGAAGATTAATTGGCTGCTGTCAGAGGGTGAGAAGTGGCTGAAGCCTGAGTATAGGTAACTGACTATTTTTTTTTTCTTTTTCAATTTAGACCTTAAATACTAGTAGATCCATACAGATCTTTTTCTTGTAACTGGGTACACCATAACCCCCCCCCCCCTCCCTATCTCCAGTGATCGACACTTTCTTTCTGCTTAAAGGGACTGTGGTAGATTATGTGTCCCATTTTATTTTATTTTTTCATAGTCTTTCTAGGTTATTGCACTGAAATTGTAAAGTTTTATAATTTTAGCATATATACCACTTATTATTTTTGAAAAAAAAAAACAAGCTATTATCTTTTTTAATATACTTAAATGACATTTTAGGGTAAAATTACAAATTTTCTAAATGCACTTTCATGACTACATTTTTTGTTTTGTGATAAATAAAATAACTTACAGATCCTCTGGAAGATCAATGCTTCATAAGAGAGCCAGAGTAGAATTTCACCCCCTTGGTGTTATTGGCGCCATTGTGTCATGGAACTATCCTTTCCACAATATTTTTAACCCTATGTTGGCAGCAATTTTTTCTGGAAATGGTATTGTGATTAAGGTATAAAATGACATAATATCTTCTCCCTATCTAAAATTGTTCATTCTACGAATGCCTCACATCTTTTCACATTGTTGACTGATGCTATCGTTGTGCTTATATTACATTATTTACAATTTTAAAATGAGTCTGCAAGGGTTATTACATGCTCTGACTGGTTACTATAAAATATTAAATGGTATGGTTTCAATTTGACAGAATTCCATGTGATTCTGATTGTAGATTTCGGAACATGCAAGTTGGTCTGGATGCTTTTACTTCCGAATCATCCAATCAGCCCTTGCTGCCATAGGAGCTCCAGAGGATCTTGTTGAAGTGATAACAGGGTATGGCCTTATTTTGTAACCTTCCTTCTTCCCTTTGGGGTCACAGTCACATCCGCATCCATAGCCTTAATTGGACTTTTCTTGCCAGGTTTGCTGAAACAGGGGAAACACTGGTATCTTCTGTTGATAAAGTCATTTTTGTTGGATCCCCTGGGGTTGGGAAGATGGTACAGTTCCTTTAGCCAATCAAATTGGTCCATCCTGTCCTCTAATCTAAAAATTGTAGTCTATGATAATAGTAGTAATTTTGTTTCCAATTCTACAAAATGTTTTTGAATGTGTTATGCATGGTAGATACTTAATGAAGAAATTCTAGAGAGTACTCAGTCAATGTTTAATTGAGTTGTATTTGGATCTGCTTAAGCTCATTCTATAGCCAGAAAAAGAAAAAGGTAAGGAAAAGAAATTAACCTAAATATTTCTGCAGACCTCTAATTTACAGTGATGTCCTGCAAGCAGAATGAGTGCAGGGGATAATATCCAGTTTTTGATGCAATACGACGTCTTTGGTCTCTGATTGTGTGATGCATTCTTTTGTACAGATAATGAAAAGTGCTGCTGAGACACTCGCACCAGTTACACTGGAGCTTGGTGGAAAAGATGCATTTATTGTTTGCGATGATGTAGATGTGGACCATGTAGGAATCCCTTCCAACATTTGGCTGGCAAATGTTTACTTTGCAACTTTATAAGATATTCATTCTTGAATGCCATAGTTTTAACAGGCTGATCTACTGAATATAGGTTGCTCAAATTGCTGTCAGGGCTGTTCTTCAGTCAAGTGGGCAAAACTGTGCTGGGGCTGAGCGATTTTATGTCCACACGAACATTTATGCATCCTTTGTCAGTAAAATTACCAAGATTATAAAATCTGTTACAGCTGTAAGTTTCTCTTTTCAAACATTTCATTGTTTGAATGTCGTACTATTTCCTCTCTCTTTTTAAATCAACATGAGCTTTTTAATCATATGTGGCACTTAATTGTTACAGGTTTGCTATTTCAGCAATCTTTGAGCTGGTCTTTACATCTGTTCTAATTTTGTATGATATTCTGAGACCTTAATAGGAATTAAGTATTTGTTACAGAGAAAAAAATAGGGATGAATCCCCCAATTGTAGACATGACAATGACTCAAAAAACCAGAAACAAATGATAGAACCCTGCAGAACTTAGAGGGTCTGCAGCTCCCTGCCTTGAGGCCGTAATATTTACTCAATCACTGCTTGTATATGCCTTCCTCCTGTTTCCGGTACCTTTTATCTCTGTCTCTAATTGAGTCCATGTCCTGCATACGCTCCTTGCCACATAGGCAAGGTTGTTAGAACTCAAATCCCTGTTCTGCTTGTCTTGATATTTCCTACATTTGATCCATGATGGTTACCTTTGTCACTTTTTTTGTTGTTGAAATTTTGCTTTCCTTTCCTTTTCATTTCCCTTCCTTTTAGTAGCGAAGAGGAAGAGTTAGCTATATAAAACCTTTTAGAGTTAGATTATTTGAGTTAACCCACAATTTGGTCCCTAAATGTGCACTTTCAGTAACTTTGGTCCTTGAATATTTTGTTTGCACAATTTAGTCCCTGAATTGTTAAATATTTTCACTTTATGATCCCTGAATATTTTATTTTCAAAATGTAGTCCCTAAATTATTAGATATCACTTTTTAATCCTTTCGTCAATACAATTGTGGCAAAGAAATTATGAGGAAATGTTGATGGATGAACTAAAAAATGAAGATGTTTTTTAATTTGGGGACTAAATTTTGTACAAATGAAAGAGGAATCAAAGCTACACAGGGTGCTACATCTAGGAATCAATTGTACGCCAAGTTTCTGAACCATCTTGACACAAATGCTCATGCATTTCTAAATCATAGAAACAAAATTTATATGTAAGTAACTTTCTGGTCAACTAGCAAATTGATAGCACTTGCTCAATTTATACTTACAGATTCGAACAGATTACCCTTATTTTGTGTGTACAATGACTGCAACAAGGTTTGAACCTAGGACCTTACACAAATTATCATGACTTCCCATCACTAGGCTGGCCCTGTTGGGTTATTTACTTGTGGTATCTTCCAATATTATTTTGAAATAGTTTTTCTTAAAAATAAGCAAGGAGAATCTGGATTGATGACTCGTAGATAGAAGGGGTAAAAGGGTCAGGAACTTGGATAATTTCAACACATTGCATTAACATTGAGGATTTGGAACTGCTATACTACTGAGAACCCTTTTTCACTGATAATTGGAGACTAGGCATCTGCCTCAAAACTATTTAGTATTAAAAGTTCCATTTTTAAAGCCTTTCACTTAATGCTTTTTTTAGGGTCCACCGCTTGCTGGAAAGTATGATATGGGAGCTTTGTGTATGCATGAACATTCCGAAAAACTTGAAGCCCTTATAACTGATGCTTTAGACAAAGGAGCTGAAATTATTGCACGTGGAAGTTTTGGACATATAGGTGAAGATGCAGTTGATCAATATTTCCCCCCTACAGTGATTGCGAATGTTAATCACTCAATGAGATTGATGCAAGAAGAGGTAGAAAAACTTGCTGTTTTCTGTCATAGGCATCGTATTTTTCCCCATCTATTGTGAATGTTACACTGATCAGCCATATTGCCCATATCTATGTAACGTTTAACAAAATAAATAAATAAAAAGTTCATATATGTACTCGGTTGGCACAACAATTAAAATGGTGTCAAATTTGTTTTTACTTAAACTTCAGAGTTATATATTAAATTTTTTAGGCCTTTTTGCTATCATATAAGAATCTTTTGGGGCCTTTTATTTTAGAAAAAATTAAAAGCAAATAAATTTTTATCCTAAAACCTAAACTTTATTTGCTTTACCCTTGGGTCAGCTCTGTTATGTACTGCAACAGTGCTTTTGTATCCAATTTAAGAATTTTGAATAACTTTCTATATATCTTTTATGACCTCATAAACTGTTTACTAGATTCATCCGTTTATTTTAATGACTTCTAGGCATTTGGACCAATCATGCCAATAATGAAATTCAGCTCTGATGAAGAGGTTATCAGGCTTGCAAATGATTCAAAATTTGGGCTTGGCTGTGCTGTTTTCTCAGGCAGTCAGAGCCGTGCTAGAGAGATAGCTTCCCAGATACATTGTGGGTTCGCTGCAGTTAATGATTTTGGAGTAACATACATGTGTCAGGTAAATTTATATTACTATTTTATCGTCATACCTATCAAAAAGGGCTTCTCTCCTCTCTTAAAAAGGGGTTAACCCTAAAGTGATGTAGTAGCAGTGATGTGATCTATGCTATGCTGATCAGATTCAACTGCTTGAGAATACTTGTTTTGGAAAGAACTTCTGATTTAAATAACATATATGAATGCGATACAAGAAGAGTTTAATTATTTTATTTGTTTTTTTGGCCTATTATAATTATGCAATTCTTTTAGCCAAATTGCCAGGATATGTTCCCAACTCAACCTGGGTTACCTCGTTGATTTTAATTTTTACTGAATTAAAGTTGCATTGTCATTTTTCCACTATTCCAGTCCCTGCCATTTGGTGGCGTGAAACACAGTGGATTTGGACGATTTGGTGGTGTTGAAGGTTTGCGAGCATGCTGCCTTGTAAAATCTGTTGTAGAAGATAGGTGGTGGCCATTCATCAAAACCAAGATACCGAAGCCTATTCAGGTGATTCTAGAAAACCTTTCATAAATATATTTTACTTAACTACGAGCGTTAAGATACTGAGATGGGTTTTTTCTCTGCCCTAGTATCCTATTGCAGAAAATGGATTTGAGTTTCAGGAGTCGCTTGTTGAGGCACTATACGGGCTTAGTGTATGGGACCGTTTGCAAGCATTGGTTAACGTGTTGAAAATGCTTACCGAGCAGAACTCTACAAGTGGCAGCAGAAAAAAGAAACATGCCTAATCGTGTCAGGATGGGTAACATTCCAAATGGTTCCTGTTCATATCATCATATTCAAATAATTGAGGACTTTCAGTTTTCGTTTATAGCCATCTGTAATTTCTGGTAGCCACTAGCCATTATGAATTACCGCCATATTTTCTGTGCTTATTCGATGGCAATCCCGGGCGACTTGTCTGATGAACGTTCATATGGATTTTATTCCACGATAATGAAATTATGACAAGAAAATTCTCAACATTAACAACTACTATCACGCTATAGTGTAATCTCTACGTGTGTAGCTAAAAAAAACTCGACCTCCTCACATGTTATGAAATTTGATATTTTATGGTTTGATTATTTGACACGAAAACACTGGGCTTGTCTGAGTACTATATTTATCTTTTGGTTCTTGAAACTATTTTGTGCCATACATTTTAAGAACTGTTTTCAATGTAAAAAGGAAAAGGAAATGATAAAAAAGTTTGAGAACATGAATTTAAATACGTTTTATTATCTAGTCTAAACATTATGCATTTGAAGCTGTTATGATGGATAAAATGAAAGAAAAGAGGGTTTTATGCGGTGGATGTTAAAATGGAGGAGCAAGGGTGGGGCATGCGTCTGTGGGACTTGCTGCGAAGAGGAGTATTGAAAGCCATCGGTTACTGCACCTACGATACCTAGTAGGTGGGCGTGTTTTGCCAATGATTCTGTTTTTGTGGTGCTCCACACTTGCCCGACATTGTTGGATGAAAAACATTGACTCTTCTGTGAGGAGCGTTACAAATGAAGAATACGGTGGTTCTTGGGTTCAATTACATTCAGGAAAATGAAGGAATGCAATTATAAGGTTGAAGAATATGGTCTGGATGGTGTGTGGGATTTAGAATTTTTATTTTCAAAAATATAGCGGAGTATGATTGGATGAATGTTTAAAAAATAGCGAGTGAATGTATTTTCTTTTTTGTTTATTTATAATATATAAGTTGTTTATATTACAGAAATAAAACAAATGAAGTAGATCTATCTGGGTATTTTTAAAAATAAGAAAGATGAAAGTTGGTGATTTAAAAATGAAAAATTAGAGGTAGGCTTTTTCCAATCCATTGGGACAAAAATATATTTAATCCTCAAGATTTTAAGAACAGAATACATATTTACGGTTTTCTTGTATATGTCAACATAAATGAATAAGGATAATTCAAAAACGTGACGTTGTTACCAAAAAAGACTTTACGAGAGAAAGAGTCCATACCCATTTCAGAAAACAGCAAAAAAATAGATATATATTGGTATTTGCATCAACTCTTTAGAAACTACTTAAAGCTTATGCGCCAGAACATTATTCATTTTGCATTAATTTAAAGGTGTGTATATCATGTAAGAAATATTTGAGTTTAAACAACAACAATTTTCCACAATTCCAAGACTAAACTTCCACACCTTCAGTTCTGACGAAATGTCCTTTAATTAGATTGTGTATAAGCATGAAAAAAATCAGCGTAAACGGCTGCTCAAGAAGAAAAAGAAAAGGGTTTGTAACGTGGGGAAATTTGTCAAGTTGTAACAATATTTCTTTTATGATGAAAAATTAAGAATTTAAAAATTGTACATAATCAATTTATCAGTTTAGTAATAATAATATTATCGAAATCCATGAATTCATCATAAATAATAAGTTGTAATTAATTATGTAAAATAATTTATATCAAATACATCACTTTTTTCTTATAAATATTAATATTACAAATAACATAGTTACAAGGATACCTAAACCCTCTTTACGAAAGTATTCATTAGTAAGTTAGCAGTTAGCAAATATTTATATATTGTATGTGTGGTTATCTGCTAACCACTGCATTTAGTACCCACATCAGCCATTCATCCATCTTCAAAGCCCTCCAGCAAATTATGGAGTAAATTATCCAAACAACTCTTTAAAATTTTTAGAATTATATTAAATACTTGTCTACTGTTCTAGTATTAATTTTATCATATTATAAAAAAATTTAGTGCAATTGTTTTTAAATGAATAGGATCTTAATGTAACATATAAATGAGTGTTAAAATAGTATTTTTAAATAATTATAAATTTTGTATAAAAACTAAAAAAACAAAAAAATTATATAATTGACAAATTTGAGGAGGTACGTGTAGATGTAATTTACTGTAACGCTATCTTCATATTAAATTTCCAGCATGTCGTGGCAACCAGTTCCCATGCCGAAGGTCCATTTTGCAATTGTGACATATCAATTCAGATGTGCATCAACCTGCCAAAAGAAGACATTACTCGTAGTAATCATAATACAAGTGTTTTTCATACTATCTCATTAATTTCTTAAATTTAGGGAAATAAAATTTGAAAATTTGAATGAAATGAGATGATATCACATTATTAGAAGCTTCATTTTATCCCATTTCATAAAAAAAAAAAAATTATAAAAAAACGACTCATTCAACTAATGCAAACAAAACCTATTACCTATGTCTATCCTCTCAAAACCCCACTTGAGGTGCTATGTGGTCAGTTCTTTGTCGCCTTTTCCTCTCTTTGTTTCTCAACTGTTTTTGCTAATTATCACTTTTTCCATTTCATTTGCAAAATAAATAAATAACAAACTAGAAAATCACAAGTTTTTTAGTTCTGAAATCTCTAATCTCATCGTGATCATGCAATGTTAATATAAAATATTTGCACAATTAAATATTTACAACCCACCATTTAAAATAAATTTATTAATTTTAATAATAAAATCTTAAATTTTATAAAATTTAATTTTTAATTGATTGACAGTACACAATGTATAACTTTCAAACTCACGTAATTAATAACTAATCTGCAATTCCAGTAGCAATAAATTAAAACAAAATCCTAATATTATGGTGAAAATCACAATAACAAATCGTTATTTAAAACCTCAATCATGTCCATATATTGGCAACATGAAGGATCTAGTTTGTTGGAACAACAGCTAAGTGCCAAAGATTACTTATTGCCACGCTGAAACAGACCATACATTATAAAGCAGCTGGTGCAGATTGAATACAGAAATTTCTACAAGATCTTCTTCACTAGAAAGATATATCAATAATTAAACTCATTGTCAGAAATGATAAGTTCTTTTTTCTACCATAACAGAAAAATTTGAGAGATGCATTGCTTACTTAAAAAAACAAAATAGGTATCTGACAAATGACATTGCCACCATAACTCCATGTTTTACGGTATTTTCTGCATCTGAAATTTATATAAACACATTTGAAGTTACTTTTCATGACAATTTCTCACTGTGTAGCAGATGATGATGGACATAGCAATTATTAGTTTGGTGACTAAGTAAAAGAAGAGGCAACAAGTGATGACAATTGACAAGAAAGAAGGGAATATTCACACGCCAGAGAGCTGTTATTGAACTGTATTATTCCTCGATTCACACCTCACCTTCTCACGTGATATCCTCGTTCTATTTTTATTCAACTTTTCATAGTCAATTTTAATTAATTAATTTATTTATATAGAATATATTATATTTTTCTTCTCATATTTTATAATTAATTATTTAATTAAATTTTTAATGCATAATTATTTATTAAATATTTTTTTTATTTTAATGTTTATTAATGAAGTGGCTTATACTACAGTAGACACAGTTAAATATATATTTCCTTTAATATTTTGCTGTTTGTACATGCTATATAAAAAGATTCCAAGATAAATATTTAATGATAAGTAACATTATAAGTCAATCCCCTAATTATCTATATATTTCTTTTAGAGAAATATTTGATGGTTAATTACCATACCAAATATTTCTCAAACTTTAAACCTAGGTTTGTTTTACAGTTACAATTTTCGATAGCAGTGTCAGAGCTTTTATTCTCACTGGCATTGTATTAGTAATTGATATTTAATAATATTTTTCTATTATGGTTGAATAGAAATTATTATACATTATCTTTAATAATATTTAAAAAATTATCAATAATATTTTACAATGTAATTCAAATATAATGCTTATTAAATTAAATAAAAAATATTTGTTTATAATTTACGATTTTTAAAATTATTACTAATAATCGTATATATAATAGAATTAATCATATTCATCCTCGATTTCTCACAAAATTAAGGATTAGAGTAAAATCGTGAGCATATCAATAAGAATAACCATTTAACCTGATATAAATTATAGATGTAATAATTCATATGAGAATTTGTATAATGTTATTTTTTTTAATGTTTATTATTATTATAAGATGTAATATATAATACATAAAAAGAAATAAATAAATAATATTATTTTATAAATGATTGTATAAATTGTTATATAAATAGTATATAATTTAAGCGCATAGATCACTGTGGTAATGAATGAATTGAATTTCACCATTTCCTGGATGAATGTACCTAGTTAATTAGATCAATAATTTTTTCTTCTTCTTTTCATTACCTTAAATAAAATAAAAAATTACATTAGACTGAGAAGCAAGTAAAAGTAAAGCTTAGAAAGCCAATTTATATATATATATATATATATATATATATATTATTTATGTAATTATTAATAAAACGATCTTTTTAATTATTTTTGTTTCCATTAGATAATTTATTTTTTCAAAATTTTTTAAATCATTTGTTATGTTTCTATACTTCAATTATTATTTTTTATTTTTAAATTAATTTTAATATAATTTTAAATTAATTCAATTTATATCTATTTTTTACGAAATATTTTATTCTTAGAATTTATTTATTAATTTATTATAGTTATTTTAATTATTTTAAAAATAAAAATATTAAATCTATTATCTCTATCAATTTTAAATTAAACGTACGTTCATTCCTCATTCACATGTCTTACTTTCTTTCACAGTTCTCTGGTCATTATCATAATATTTTAATTATATTTTTATCTTATTTTATAATTAACTTATTCATATTTCCTTCATGCTTCTTACATATATTTACAAAATATTTTTCATTTTTCTATATGTTATATCCATGATCTTCAAGTAGACATTTCTAACCTACAGGTGTGTGACCCCTGTGTTTTTAAATTAAAGTATACAATCGATGAGAGACCTACAAATTTTAAATCAGATAATAAAATTTTATTTGAAAAATAAGCATACTCTACTTTGTACATAACAAACTCTTACGAACTTATGTAATATATTATGAGTTTAATTGATACAATTTACATTGGATATATATGTTAATAATTACTGTAAAAAAAGTTTTCTAAATAGATTAAAATAAAATATATATATATATATATATTAAAACTAATAATTGAATTAGTAATTAAATTAAATTTTGATAATTTTTTTAAAAAATAGATAAAAATAAACGGTTCAAAAATAAAAAATTTAATGTTAATTTTAAAAAATTTAGGAATGAAACATATTTAACCCTATTTTTATACACATTGGTACTAAGTTTAAAAAAAATAGAAAAATTGTAAAATATAGTTAAGAATAGTCAAAGTATCCAACAAGTGTTTGGCAGATATAGGGTCTAGATACCATAGATCACAATTAAAATTTGAAAATATCTGTACTTTCAAGTTGAATATTAATCTTCTTTTGTAATTGAACGATGAAAATGGACAAACGATCCAATAAATGAAACTAAATAGTAGGGATTCAAGCCGAGTAGGAGGAGAAACGGTCGATTTCTACTACTGCAGTTTCTTTTTTCAACAATATAAAAACTATGAATTAAGAATAAAAAGTCTTGTCAGGGAAAGTAAGTTCAAAATCCTTCTAATTTTGCATGATATTATATCTGCAAACTGATGAGCACAATCATTTTATTTCACAACTTACAAGACACTAAGTTCTTGAACAGGTGAAGATGCCTATCAGACATATCACGTAAATAATCTTTATTCTGATCATTATATATGACAAAAGACATGCATCTGTGCATGTAGGTATTTGATATACACTGTATGTAAAAGGTATATAGGTACATAACGAAAAATTTTCTGAATGACATATCAAGCGCATCGGATACATGCCACTAGTGAAAGAAATAGCTTCAGTATCCAACGATCAAAAGTCTGGCTTTGACCTCAGGTCACAACCAGTGGAGTTAATAAACTATTTAACTTTGATTCATGGACTTCCATTACAAAGGAACTAGTCAGTTTGTTAATATTATAAAGTAAATAAGATTTGTTTCATTAAAAAAATTGAGAATTATTTTCTTTTAAAACAGAAGGAATTTTAACAAATACATGGCAGAAGTATAAACCTATTTATTTGATTAAAAAGTGTTTTTTAATATGCAATTCTAATTAAAGATTTTTTTAGTAACTGTATCTCCGAAAATAGGGATTTACTTTATCAATAAATAATATATTTCATACTTAGGTTGAATAAGATTTAGTTCTTAAATTATTTAATTAAGAAATACAAATTACTGTTACATGTTCAAATCCTTTTACATTGATAATATATATATATATATATATATATATATATATATATTAAATCAGTAAATAACATGATCTATAAGATAATAATATTATGGTCTATCCCCAATATCAAATGGATACAATCAATTAATTTAACCAATATTAAAAATCAAATCGATCAATAGAGACAATGCATTCAAGAATTAATCCAGTTTGATTAATAATTAATATTTGAACATAAAATTAAAGAGCTTAGGATTTGAGAAAGTTTGTGCAATCAATCTATATTACTTTACTTTCCACCGCTGAAGGCTACATAAAATTTACGATCAACCCAATTTGGATTTGTCACTAAATAAATCAATTGTACAATCAAGATATCTCACTTGATCTTGATCTTGGGATACCACACCCAACGCCAACTCCCAACTTAGAATGCTTGAAATCGTCTCTCAAGACTTAAAGTTCGTACAAAATCACAAGAACAAATAACACACAAACCCTAGTGGGCCAATTTAATCTAATCTTCAAAATATTATAAATATTATTAATTTTTTAATTGACAATTATTAGTTTACTTTATTATCTATGATCTCCTCTCTGAGTCAAACTCTTTGAAAAAAACTATAAAGAGTAGACCTCGGTGCATTTAACTTCACAAGACATCACTCATCTTCCAATTAATTCTTCCAACGTGGGACTTTCCCACTATAATCACGTGTTCCAACATTGAATAAATTTTGAAATAAAATATATTAACAGAGCAATGCCAATTTCAACGGATGCATCAATTCATGTGTTGGAAAATAGCATTGTGTTGTGAAGTCACGACAAAAGAACAAAATAAGGAAGGAAAAAGAAAATAGTTTTTCGCCATATATAAGGATACAATGTGAATATTGGTTTCGAGAACCAAATGAAGAAAGATCCCATAATGATTTCCGCTCCCACAGCTTCACTTGCTTCATTTAGCCAAAAGGAAATAGTTGACCGTACAGGAAGCAAGCTTCTTATAAGAGAATATAATGAAGATAAAGATGTCAAAATGGTGAGAAAGTTAGAGGGAAACTGTGAGTTTGGGACTAAAAAGGTGGTTTCTATTTTAACCAACATGATGGGTGATCCTTTATCTAGGATTAGGTTTTTCCCCCTTCATGTTTTGCTGGTGAGTGACTTATAATATCCCCTTTAACTTTTTCCCACTTACATTGCATTATTGTCTTTCAAATCTCAAATATTTCACAATTGAACTTGTTACATACAATAACATCCATATTCATTTGCTCTACTTCTCTTCTCTAACATCAAACCAATATCTATTTCCGAGAACATACATTGATGTATATCATATGATTGATTTAATACATACTATAGCTACTGATTACATATGTATGCTTTATATAATGACCTTTAATTAGGTAGCTGAGCTTCTTGAGGGCAAGGAGCTTGTTGGAGTGATTCGGGGAATCATTAAGAATGTAGGGACTATTTCAGGATCATTCTTGAAGATGGGTTACATTCTAGGCCTCAGAGTCTCTCCTACTTACAGGTAATTAATATTCACTTTCTTCCATTTAATTGGACCTAAATTTGGAACTCTAGTTGAAGCCAAAGATAATAAACAATATTGTTTTAAATTGTGATCCTAATTGCAATTGCAGATGCAATACTTTTATTTTTAAAGTTTTAAAAACTAAATTGAAACTCGGTATTGTCATTGTACAAAAAAAAAAAAAACTAAATTTAGACTATAACTAAATCATTAGCAACAGTTTTCTTTTATAATTTTGCTAATTTTAATAGAACTGCAACACTTAATTAAAACCCTAATTGCAAAGTCATTATTGTTCAAAGAACATTTTGATATTTGTAGGAGAAAAGGGGTTGCACTGAGACTTGTCACTGCAGTTGAAGAATGGATGGTGAGAAATGGAGCTGAGTATGCATTCCTAGCCACTGAGAAGAGTAATGATGCATCTAAAAACCTATTTACCATCAAATGCAGCTATGTGAATCTCAGCTCCCTTGTCATATTTGTCCAACCAACTAGTTCCCTTACAAAGCAAATTTCTAGGGATATAAAAATAGAGAAAGTGGATATAGATCTAGCAATTTCATTATACAAACGAACGTCGAGGACCAAACATTTATATCCATTAGATATGGATGTTATTTTGAAGGAGAAACTAAGCTTAGGCACATGGGTATGTTATAACAAAGAAGAGGGTTGTTTCAACTTATTAAACAAGATCAATGATGAAAATGATCTTATTATTAGGAATGAAACCTCAAGCTCATGGATCATTTTTAGCATTTGGAACACTTGTGAAGCTTATAAGCTTGAAGTTAGAAAGTCTCAACTACTGAGGTTTCTTCTTACAACCTTAAATCATGCAAGAGAGAAAGTCTTCCCTTGTCTCAAAATGTCGGCGAGTGACTCACTTTGTTCACCTTTTGGGTTTCTCTTTCTCTATGGAATCTATGGAGAGGGAGAGAACCTTGGAGATCTCATGGAATCCATGTGGAGGTTCACATCAAGAGTGGGAGAAAGTATGAGGGAGTGTAGGGTGGTTATAACTGAATTAGGGTTTGGTGATCCACTTGCCAACCATGTTCCACAAACAGCTTCTATGTCAAGTATTGATGATCTATGGTACACAAAGAAGCTTTCAAGTCATGGTGATTCTAATATTGATGAACTGTTGATGAAGGGACAAGTGGGGAATGTGTTTGTTGACCCCAGAGATTTTTAGGTTTAAATTTTAATTATAACATTCAATGGTTTTAAGTTGGCCTAAATTGTCTTCTACATGATCTCTGAGATGTAAAATATATATGTTAATCTCTGTCAACAAACAATATTACTTACATTTAGTTAGTTATGCATGAAGTTAATATATTACTACGTACGTTTTTCTGCTATTATGTCAATTTTTCCCCCTTAATTTCAGCACATTTGTATCGAAACATCCTAATTAAATGGGTTTGTGTTAAACACCAGCACATTTTAAATGATGCTCGCTCTCATGTTTTTCAAATGCCTATTCTTGTTTGGTTACTCAAGTGACACAAATGAATTAAGAATACATTATCGATATTGTAAATTTAACGTGATATGTTAATGTCACTTATGAAAAAATATTCTTAAATATTGTTGACCTAAAAAAGGAGTACGTAATATCAATCATGTTTTACTTCAGTTTTATTCTTGCAAAAGAGGAAATAAAAAAAATGACATTTTTAAAGAAACGTATAATTTAACGTGGGACACATTATCTTCTAAGCGTATATAAGTGAAAACACATTATCTATGTTTGTAAGTGGAAAACACATTTTCTATATTTGTAATACTTAAATAAGTTCTTAAATATGTGTAGGCTTATTTTCAAAGTCTAAAACATTTTTTTTATCAGCTCAGATCTAAAATATTCTCAATGGTTAACTTTTGAAAAGAAAAAGAAAAAAAAACCATGAACATGTTTAGTTTTATGACTTCATGCTGTTTAATATTATCAATATATAAAAACCAAACGTGATTTTAAGTTTCATACTTTTCTAATATTTATGGGTGGATTATGTATGTCGCGACCATGCGTCAAAACCATGTACATAAATGACCATACCTTATATTTGGGTAAAATCGATCGCCTCATTGCAGACACGTAAATAGCTGTTGTAGTGATGCCAGGGTTTCTTCTGACCAGGTTATCATAACTTTATGGACACATTATATAATCTTTAACTTTAGTCATTAACTGTAAATTATCATATATGTATTTAATATATTCCTTTTTAATCCTTAAATTTGAATTATAAAAATATTAATCTAGTCTTAAAAAAAAGTCTTTAAGTTTCTAACCACAAAAACTTAATATTTAATTCTTTGAACTATAAAATTATTTCATGTGAGAATAATCTTAGAGCACATGACACATGCAAAAACCACTTTTTAACTACAAGCATCAAAATATATTACTTTTGATAAAAATTACATCCGTTTCAAGGATCCGCATCACTTTGCACATAAATTTAATAATGTGTATGAGAAATAATTCTCCTTTTATAAATTAATTTTATAAAATTAAGTTAAGTTTATAATATATATTTTTAAAATAATACTATTGTGTTTGTTCTAATAAATTTGACATGATTTGTTGGGTTACTTAATATTAGATTGGTCTTGAATCATGCAAATACTTTAATCCTTTGCAAGATTGGTCAGCCTTTGACGTGAAGATGTTAGGCATCGCATATAAATTAAATATATGATTTTAAAAGTGAATATAAGTGATTATGAATCACTTTTGTGGTGTTGAATTAAATTTATGATTTATATTTTATAAAAAAATTTAAAAAGTGAAAAAGAAAAAAAATTTTACTTAATAGGATAAAATATGTTTTTAATCCCTTTAAAATATGAAAAATTCAATTTTTATCTTTCAAAATCTTGTTTTCCTATTTTAATCCTTCTGATTTGAAAATACATTAATAGATTTAGATAATGTCTTTAACCTATTTTATCCTAATGAATAATGTCAAAAAGAAAAAAAATTTATGACGTGTGCGTAAGTGGAACAAATCCTTAAAGTTCTTTTTAGCCACATTATTAATTAGGATAAAATGTTAAAAATAGTTTCTAAACTACTTCAGAACACTTGAAAAAAAATATTTAAAAATTAAAATTTGATATATTTATAAATTAAAGGAATAAAATAAGATGTAAATTCACTTATTTTTCATAATTAGAATACAGAAAAAGATAAAATCTCTATCATTTGTTAATTTTATTTTTATAAATAAATTTTGAAACAATAAAATGTAATAAGATTTAGAATTAAAAAATTAAAACAAATATTTTTATTATTTTTATTATTTCTAAATTCATAATTTTAGTATAATTTAATGTATGAAAAAAATAATATATAATAAAAGAAGGTAAAAATAAATGAATTATTATCAATATTTAGTATAAAATAATTTAATTTTAACTTGACGGAAAATTATATATTAAAAAAATTTAAGAATAAATTATAAAGTTATTCAAATATAGGATGTTTATTTAAAAAATTGTAAAATTTAATAATCAATTAAAAAAAATTATGAAATACAAATGAGAGAAAATTTAAAGATTAATTGTGAGGTTAAAAGTACGGGAAAAAATAAAAGTGGGTTGATTTTAAAATTTAATTACGTGAAAGGTGCCATTTACAAATAGTTCACATGTGTGGGTCTGTTAAAGGGGTGGTGTTATTACATGTAGCTAATGCTAACACAGATAGCAGCATATGGCTTGTGTTACTGCCAATAATAGGATGTGTGGTTGGGTTTGAAGAAAGTGTTATTGGTCAAATGGATGTGTGAGAGAGTTTGCAAGGTTGGTGCGTTACAGTCAATGTCTTACTCCTCAAATAATTCGTTACTGCATTACTTTATTATATAACAGTTCTCATCATCATATTTTCCTCACTTTGGTACTTCTAGAAACTCTTTCTAGTTATCTTCTGAATCTAAAGTTTGTTACTTGAAATTCAGAATTATGTCCATTAACTAGTTCAACATATAGTAGGTATCTTCTCTTGTTATTATCACATGTTTATAATAGAATATATTTATTAAAAACTAAAAACCTTGAAATAATTCAAGAAATAACTACACGTGAATGAAACTTTAATTATAACTCTTTTTTTTTTTCAACCATCTTAATTTGAATGTTTTTGTAATTTTTTCAAAGATTACACTGTCATTATTTCCATCTCTCTCGTTGTATATAAGTATTTAAATTGAAATTATATTTTATACCTACAAACATAAAAATAAATGTACAGTGATAGAATGTCAGTGTTGCGGGTACAAGTATCCCAAATTAAAAGTAATTTAAAAATAAACATTTTAAAAACCTGTTCAAGCCCCTATAGCTCAGTGGTAGAGCGTCAGTCTTGTAAACTGAAGGTCTGTAGTTCGATCCTGCATGGGGGCATGTTAAATATTTTTTAATCTTTTCTTGCTAAACATCTACCATCCATATATACTTCAAAATTACTTAAATCCATCAAGTGACAAAAAGAATTGCCTTTCAATACATAAATCAAGTGACAAAAATTGTGCAACACAACCCATCAGAAACTACTCCTGAAAAATAAAATGGACATATTTTTGTTATTTCCATTGTAAATTATGTAACCATTAATTTTGACATAAACGATTCTCTACTATGATTTGGTGGAGCCTCAGCTATATCCGGGAAAACAGGGCACCCAAAAATCAACTTAATTATCTAGTTCATATGTGATGAAATATGTGCAAATCCAGTTCATGTTTTCCAGGGAATAGTTATTATAAATTATTTCTTTATTATTTAGACTTTATTTTCTTATTTATTTCCTATAATAAAAGAATTCTGATATTATTTCTACAAAATCCTACAAGATTATATTTTTCCTAATTTAATTCCTAAACTCAAGACAGTAATTTACACCTCTCTATTTATGTATATATATATTCAAAATGAAGTGGGAAATATTCACAAATGTCAACACTTATTTCCTGTCCTCGCAATATAGAAGGATTCATAATATAGAAGCATTCGGTCAACTAGGCTTTATTCTAACTCAAAAGAAAACAAACGTCTACAATTTCAATTTTTGACAAGGCAGAAATATAATTTATACCAAGGTGGATTTACCGAGTTCCACCATGGTAGTTGTCCTGTATCGAATCTGAAAGAAACAATGGCCCTCAAAAAACCTCTAATTACTCACCCAACGCCTCTTCCGTGTTGGCCTGTGCTGCTTCATTTTATTAACACCTGTATCTACACTGAAATCATTGTTGTTGAGCTTCAAACTCTCTTCAGCTTCTTTTTTCATTGTGATGGGTTGGTTAAAGCGTTCCCCACGTTTCTGCATCTTGGCTAATGAATCAAGAATCCTTTGACTATCATAACCTCCTATGCATTGATCGGCACTATTTTTGTTTTGTGACAATCTCTTCTTTACACTATCGGTCACTGTAGGACCTTCTGAAGCATCTCTTCTGACTAGAGAAGCATCCATGATTGGTTCTTCTTCAGTTACAATCTGGCCTTCCTCAATATCCAAGCTTTCTTTCTGTCCTTGATCTGGTAGGTTCTGAATCTGAAGCCATTTCTTACTTTCATGATTGCTTTCATATTTTGAGGTGTTCAATTTCTTGCCCTTTTCATAAGATCCATCAAAACCCGCTGAAACTTTCTGCTTCTTAGCAATTCCCTGATTGGCATTTTCAAGTCTACCATTCCAGGAGACTCTGGAACTTCTCAGGTGAGACTGTCACAAATTTATAATCAAACCAAAAAACAGGAAAATATCAATACATCTAATAAATAAGAAACACTGATGCTGACAACAGCAGAATATTTCCCCAAATAAGAGAGATGTGACAGATGTGAACTGCAGGGGTGTCAAATATGAACATAGAAACTGAAAGAATACTCATCAGTAAGTAACAAAACATTAAAGAAAAAAAAAAAATGGTAAAGGTATTGCACACCTTTCAAGCTTTTTTGTGAACTCGATGAAAAAAAAAAATAAAAAAGTACAATGCAATTGTCATTTCATTGAAGTTATGTATATGTTAATTCGTCTATTAGATAGATACAAATCTAATTTGGTATACGCTAACTATTTCTGGACAAATCTAATTATGAAAAATACAAGAACTAAAAGTATGAATGACAATAAAACTATCAAAATTCGTATCAGATAAAGATAATCTAAGCATGAAATGAGGCTTATAGCAAATCAAATTTGGAAGAGTGGCCAATATCTTTTAATCACAAAATCAACAACCAATAAATACACCTTCATGCTACCAATCATCTGCTTTGGAAATCATTTTCGAGAACTAAAACTTCATTTGAAGAAAAGCTCACACTAGAAAAGCCAGAAACTAATCATTACAGTATTGCATCTTAAATGTATAACAGGCAGACAGGCTCATACCTGAAAAGTCACATCCTTATTGCCGAAAACACAACATTTCTACATAAAATCCATTGCAGGTTTTCGAAAGTGATAAAATATTACAACTATTTAGCATATTCATGCATTAATAAAATTGAGTATACAAAGCAAACTTGATAAGGAAGAGAAAGAGATGGTCTTGCCTAATGCTCTCCCCAAGGTGTGTCTGTGTATAAAAGGTAAGGTAATAAAAAACTAAACAACATACTATACCCATCAAGATCCAAGGAAAAATTGTAGTCTACCAATAATAGATACAAATTTGTGACAGATATCATATCTAGTAGAATGAGAAGTTAAAAAAAAAAAAAATGTGCCAGAAAGATGTGATATCCAATGTGGATGCTTCAATCAATTAAAATCCAACATAATAAAGAAAATATATACCATAAGCACATTAATTATCTCAAGCCAAGAAACCTATGGAGCCAAGATGATGGCAGCAAGCTTAATCACTACAACCCATTACCATATGATGTCAAGTTCCAAATTTCCCAGCACAACTCTCGTACATGGAATGGTTTAGAAGCAGAATGAAAAAGTAAGAGAATATTTTTATTGTATTACAAACGACATCCAAAGCCCTGTACTACTAGAGGTAAAGTTGGCCAACATGGATAACATGACAATATTACTAAACAATATGGGATCAATGTTACAACTTCAAGGAACTACAATGATTTGCTTCATATGCTTGACCTGAGATTCTCTACAATTTAGCATTTTAGTGTGATATTGGTCTGAATTTAAAAATCATTTTTAAAACAAATAAATGTTGAGAATGAAAAGATAAAACACGGTAATATTTGGGAGTGAGGGGGTACAGCAAACATTATATGAGTAACAGGTACCAAAAAGAAATAAAGTGCAACAGATGTTGAATAACTCATTCATAAAGACAAAAGTACAGGTTCTTGACCATATTTTCCCCATCTTTACCTTTCCTTCGCCATTAATCAAGTCAACAGATTTCCTGAATCTCAGCACTGCTTGAGCACCCTTACTTCTGCTCATAATCTTAGAGCTACCTTTAAAACATTTCTCCCTATCTCGTCTTAGCATACTTAGATGATTCCGCTGCAACGGCATATCATCACTCTGCATCTTAGCAGACAGAGATGTTGCATGGGTGGTTTCTTGATGCCAACAATAAATTTTGTCCTCAGTCCAGTTCAGGAACTTAGATGAGGACCTATAAAACTGATTCTCTTCTGCAGGAAAAATTGGGAAATCTTCATCTTCGGCATCATCGGTATAATCACACAACCAGTTACTGCTCTTGGTGTTTCTAGCATGCTTATCTCTCCCACAACCCCCAAAATTTCCATCTACTCTTGCACCATATGCATAATTTTTCACTGGATCTGTATAAGATTGCCTGCAATGCCTCAATTTTGAAGTACGGTAATGGGCATTCTCCTGGCAATCATCTTCCATTATTCCAGAACACAAGTTATTCAAAATTAAATGGGACCTGTCACAATGTCTTCCTCTACAGACAGATTTTCTCCGGTCTCTATCAATATGTAGAAACTGTTCCTCATGATTATTATCTAATGATTCCATTTCTCTCTCAGCAGCAGAGGTAGACATTCTATACCTCTTGCTTAGGAACTCAAACTCACATTCATAAAAATCATCAATATAGTTTCTGTCTATAAAATGGGATTTTTCATCTATTCTTTTCCTTTGAGTATCCCTCTCCATATCAGGAAAAGATGAACGTTTTGGAAGAAACTGTCTTGACTCCCTATAAGAGCAGGGACTCGGGTAATCAGTAGAGTACCCACAACCAGGATGATACCAATCTCTCTCTCTGTCCTCACTATCTGCATATTGAAGACCTGGTTCAAAAAAATAATCTCCCACATCCTTATTTCTTCTGTCATATTGATTTGAATTCTCCCTGCAGCTTTCTCTATCTTCATGATGATATTTAGAGCGCCATTTAACTACATCAACAACCTTTCCACTGTCATAATAACAGAATTGTTCTGTTTCCCTATTATATGAAATATTTCTTCTTTTATGATTGCCAAGCAGTTGGTCTTTATGTCTGCCATGATCAACAAATCGACGAGCCAACAGAGACACATCCCTTGAACTGGACCTGTGGAAGGAGGAGACATCATTATCATTCTCAATGTGCTTATTCAGATTATAACCAGGCTCACATCCACCGCTTCGGTGCCTCCATTCCTTTCTGAATTGACCTCTAGTTCTTGAATTATAAACTACATTTACTGTTTTTTTATTGGTACTGATGTTCTTCATGTTCTTACAATGAAGTGGTGAAGACACTGTGTCATTGACATAACTCAATGACTTCCTTTTGAAAGGGCTATGAATTTTATCATTATTGACATGCACACTGTTTTTGGTTGCCTCAGAATCACTATCAGTATAGGAAGTCAGACTATGCTCTTGATCTCCAAGTGACAATTCTGATTCAATCCAACATGGATAAGAACTATGTGTATCTATGCCGCCACCTTCCTCTGCTTTTATTACTCCCTCTGGCACTTCTGCAGTGTCTTCAGAATGCTGGTCTGCTTGATCCCGATGCTTATCTCCATTTACACCAGTAATTGGTCCACTTCTGTCAAATGTAGAGTCCACATATAAGTTGTGAAGCTGTTAAATGATCCAGTTTACTAAACAAGAAATAACTTCAAGAAAACATTAAGAATTTTCTAAACATGGAAGTCATTTACAACAAAGAAACAAGTTGTGACAAGGAAAGCTGAGAACTATACATAAATGATTATCCACAGAAGGGAGGTATATTTTCGAATAAAAATTAGCTACAGTTAAGTATATTGCTGTGTAGAATGCTTTTAATCCAATAAGATTTTACACGTAACCTACACAAGAAGTTGAGTACAGGAGTTTTCCATTTTAGCAAATTAAAAACCATTTACATATCAATAATTCCATGTTAATATTTACGTCTTGAACTTGAATTTAACAAATTTATCAATCTTCTAACATGGAGTATACAGAAATGCAAACAAGCCTTGATGAAGTTTAAACAGATCTATATCCAAAAATCCACACAAGAAAATATATTACATAGAAAGGAACCAGTCAGATGCAGTGTATGTGTGTATCTGACCTTTTCTGAATGCTCGAGTCCTCTGCTTTTTTCACATCTTCCAAGCGATCTTCAGACAGTACTTCATCATGCTCACTGGAAGAGTTGAGAATATTTCTCTTCTTTCCTGCCATAGATTCCCCTTCAGGTGATGTATCCATTACAATGCTATTACCTGAGCCAGAATAATCATCAGAGGATTCAAGCAGCTTGATCTGTCCAAAACCAATCATAATTAATACAAAGACAAAGGCAGCTCAGCACAAAACATGGTAAACATAGAGTGAGTGCACACCTCTATAACATTTAAATCCAAACATAGAGTGAGTGCACACCTCTATAACATTTAAATCCCTATTGCGTGGACGCTGTACATCTATGGATGGTATCCGTTCAATCATGCTGTCCTCAACCTGAATTGCTTGGCCTTTAGGCTGAATAATCACATATCAGTCAATGTCAATGTCAACATCCAAATTCGTATGGCAAGCAACAGTTAATAAGATACTTGAAGTCAAAATATCAAAAGCTGTAATATAATAATAGGTGCTGAAGCCTGAAATTATAAGGAAAAGGTGGAAAAGGGGGGATGGGGGAGTAAGAAGCTCTGAATGCTACGCTTAATGTGTGTGCAATGTGTTATAAAACATTAATCTAATGCTCCTATTTATGCTAATAACCTAGGTCAACTTGGTCAAGCACTAATTTAGTACAATTAAAACAAGTCCATCCCAATAATATTGTTAACATAACATGACTCTTAACATGTGAATAACCCTAATATTCTAGCAAGAGCCAACAGCTGAATATCTGCTTACCAATCCAAATTCTGATGCAACTTGATCAGTTTCCTCTCTCATGGCTCCCTGAAATACATACCCTAGTCAGCAAGACCAGACTAGAGAATTCACCTCAATAACACAATTTATTACTTATTTATTTAATCATTTTCACAAATATTAAATTAAACACCTTATTCCATTTTGCAGAGTCAACAACAGAAGTACCATTTTGCAAGGATGCTCGCCACAGTTGCTCCTGCACAGTGTAAGCGTAATACTCTCATCAGTTAAGTTTCTTGTGAGTCTCTAATAAAATCAAAACGTTAATTATCTCACCATTAAAACACTAAACAGATAGCCTAGTGAGTAATGCCAAAAATGGTAGCAGAAAAATCCAGTATTGCTAGCTACTGGAATGGATAAATATACTAAGCCAGCATCTAACCAGAGAAACTAAGAGACAAGCATCACATAAAAGCTATAAAGTGAGATCTCCTGGGCATAATAGTATACCCACCAATGAAGCACAGTATAGCTTCCAAGTGCTCTCATTAAAACCGAAGTTAAAGTAATCCGATATGTCAACTCCAGTAATGTTCCATGGCTTCTCCGTTAACATGTCAATGTTCACATCAAATATACCCCTGTAATAGAGGGGGGAAATCACAATAGACGATAAGAAATACATATGCTAGTTAGAATAATACATAACATGCCCAAAATACCACAATCATTGCCAATTTCAGTATGAAAAATATGTAATCACCCTGAAGACTATGCAATGATATACTCCTTACTCACAACTTGATTAGTTTATTAAATTAACAAATTAACCGAGCTCTGTCTGAATTGCATATCAAAATGCATACACTGACCAGTACCAAGGAAGATCCAATCGGTCTGATCCATATCCACATTGAACAGCCTTAGGATTTGCCTCAAGACGATGCGAGCTCAACACAAGGTTCTGGATGACAGTATGACCATTATTCATCCTCCCTTTATTCAAAGATGAAAAGTACGAAGCCATCCCCATTGACACATTGGCCTTCATATTATTCACAAACGCCAATCCTCGACTCCTCCCACTCTACAATAACCAATCACAGTTTACCATAACCAACTCGACTTAAACCATTTTAAACACTAAACACCAATCCAGTTACATAATTAAAAACTAAACACTAAACAAAGCAGAAAATAACAAAAATACAAGAACATTGATGAACCGAATCTAATTTTATTTATAATTATTTAGTTAACACGCTGCTTATTCATTACCGAATCCACAAATAACTGAAACAACAATCCAGTTCCAATTTCCAAATCATTTAACTATCCAATAACTAACAACACAAAACAAATATCAAAACTAAAAACAAGTCAAACAAAGTGAGAGAATCAGCTGCACCTTATCATCCTTGTCATCATCGCCGCCGTTGCCACAGCCAACACCTCCTCCGACAGGACAATCATAGTCATTCAACACAATTCTCAGACCATCGTCGTCATCACTATCACTGGCAGAAACACAGTCATCATTCACCGTCTCGTTGAGATTGGCATTGTCACTGTTCACATCAGGTTTTTCTTCTTCATCATCTTTTTTGGAGATTGCATTGGGAACTTGAATATCGACGGCGTAGAGTTGGCCAAAATCATCATCCTCGAAACCTTCCATTTTGAGAGAGTGACTCACAAAGAGTAGAAAATGGAGAGTAATGAAATGGATACGCCACCCAAAACCCCTAACTAACGTATAAGTATCTCTCACATGTTAGAACATAACTCACCCTTAACAGTAACTTATCTTTTGCTAAAACCCTGGGGCACTCTTAAACCCTAGCATCCACATTTTCAAGGTTTGTAATTAAATAGTGTAAGAGTTTGTATTATTACTAAACTCCCTCCTCTCAAAATATTACATGTGGCAAAATGGGTTCCACCATCTTGGCCCAACTTTCATCCTTTTTTTTGTTTTTCTTCCCGGGCTGAGTCTATATTTTAAACTCACCATCCTGTTCATATATCATGGTATAAATTAATCATAATATATATATATATATATATATATATGTATGTATATATATATATATATAAATAAATAAAGTTAATAATATTCTTATTAAATTGTAGAAATGAATGATAATAAAGTTGATGATAAGAGTTTAAACATGGAAATGAATAAAAAGAATAAAAAAATAATTGATCCAGAAGTCTGAATATTTTAATTTAACGTGTTAATTTTCTTTCGGATATCTAGTTTTACAAATCAATGACAAGGTTGATAGGTTAACTCGTTTTATCATCTTTAAAATATTGTTCGGTAATAGACTAGCAGTCTAGCATTGTTCTCAATTTTCAATATTGCATTAAATGTAATTTTTTAAATGGTTTTATCATGAAATATAAAAATATAAAAAAACATACATAAAAGAGAATCTAGTTATTGTAAAAGAAATAAAAATATTAAGAAATTAAATAATAATTTTTATAAAATTATAATATTAATTATGTTTTTAATATTTATGTCAAAACTATAAATATCATGTAAAATAGAACGGAGAGAGTAATATATACGAATAATGTATATATATTATAAGAGTGAAACATATTAGTTATTGTTCTTAAACTGTTATGGAAATTTAAATTATAGTTACTTTTCAACAAAGGGAGTGATATGTTGATATGTTAGAGTATAATTTTCTAAGTTTAATTAGCATTTAATAATTAAAAGAGTTTTATACTGCTACTCAGTTATAATTCATTATTTATGATATAATTATTAATTTTTATATGATATTTTAAAAGTAATATTAATAATTTTGATTAGATGATTGATAGAGTAAAAAATCTTACGCTATTTATTCATAATAATTTATCTTTTTAGTCTAATATGCATTATTATTATAAAAGTTTTTTACATAATCTTAATTTGTAAGGTGTTACTTTTAATTTAGTTAGAATAAAATTCAAATTTTGTTAAATTGTGCTGTGTTTTAAATTATTTTGTAAATAACTTTTTAGTCTTAATCTTTTTATTTTAAAACCAACTATATAAATATAATTTATTTTAGTTTGAATATATAAACAAATATGTTTTTATTTACGAGTAAAAGAACAAATTGTCTGGTCAGAATCTAAATAGGTTTGTATCTTCTTAAAAGGGGTATTGGATAAGTAGAATAGACCAATAGCAGAAGCATTTTTTAGAAATAAATTGGCTAAATTGTTATACATTAAGACTAATGTCTGATCGAGAACGAGTGAGATGTAACAATCTTTCTACAAGTCTTCGTTATGATAAAGGATCTTTTAAAATAGTACATTGATCAACATGTAATTTGACATAACAATCAATAGAATTAGGAATAGGTTTGTAACTAAGCATTTCAACTTCAGAAAGTGGTTCAAAATAATATTTTTTTTGATTTAACAACTAACTAGACTTGGATCTAGCAACTTCAAGCCTAAGGAAAAATTTGAGTGGATCAGGATCTTTAATACAAAATTTGGAGTGAAGGTAGGTCTTAACAAATTGTATTTCAGAAAGGTTATTACCACTGAGAATAATATCATTAACATATACTAGAAAAATAATGCCGGAGGAACTTTAATGTTTGATAAACAGGGAATGATCAACAAAATTTAAGTGTAACCGAGAGACACGAGTTGAGAAGTCATATTTTGATTTCAATTCCTATTGGTTTGCTTGATGCCATAAAGAGACCAGAAGGGGGTTTCATGGATACCTCTTTCTTCAAATCTCCATGAATGAAGGCATTATCGACATCTAATTGGTGAAGAAACCAATTGTTAGCAATAGCAAGAGTTAAGATAGTTATGATGGTGGTGAGTTTTACAATAAGAGAGAATGTCTTTAAGTAATCAATCCACCGTCTCATTAAATCCCTTGGCCTTATATCTTTCAATTGATACATTTGACTTCTATTTAATCTTATAAACCCATCTACAATCTATTATCTTTTATTTTGGAGGAGGGTGAACCAGACACCATGCATGATTTTTGTCTAATGCTCGAAGTTCACTTGCCATAGTCTTCTACCAACAATCAAGAGAACTAGCTCCTTTAAGGGAGGGAGGCTTAACATGTGCAGAAATAGAGTGACAAAAAAAAAGGTATGGTTAGTAGAGCATTTATCATAAGAGACAAACAAACTCATAAGATAATGGTACAAGCTTGCCTCACACAAGCTAATTGTTTCCCAATCTTCAATTCTTCATAGTTTCTTCAAGGGTTCTAGGAATTATATGTTTAGGTCAAGCAAAAAAAGGAAGAAGAAAAAATATAAAATGGAATTAGATGATGAAGTGGAAATGCACCATGATTAAGATCAATAAGCCAAGGAAAATCGTCACAACAGGAAAGATCTTTTGATAAGATTGAGGTTCAATCAAGAAACTTAGGAGAACAGAGTCTTAATAGAAGAAATCTAATTTCATTATATTCCAAATTTGAATATTAGTGTTCAGCCAAGACTATAAGTAAGCTAAATGAGAGTGTGAATCCATCCAAGGGTGGCCAAACAAGCATGAGCAATCAAGGACTAAAAATAATTAATTAAACAAGAATGACTCTTACCCCTTGGATCAAGTTAAAAATAAATGGTCTAGATTCATTCTTGAAATATGAATTAAAATGCATTCTTAACCCTTGGATTTTCATTTAATTTCATGCCTAAGATTCACTCCTCTCCCTATAAAATGCATTCTTAACCCTTGGATTTTCATTTAATTTCATGCCTAAGATTCACTCCTCTCCCTATTCTCTTTTACTAAAAAAGAAAATGCTAAGTTCAACAAGTTATTTCAAAAAAGGTTCCAAATGGCCATGAACTACCACGTGCTCACACAAAATTGACCAAAAGTTTAAGTTGCAATCAAAATCAATTTACAAACTCATGAGAAGATTACAAGGTTTTGATTTTAGAGTAGAGTCTCTAGTGCTTGATTCAATCTTATGAAGTTCTTTCTCTAACTCTTTCTCTAGTTTTCTAAGTTTTCTTCTTTTAAGTCTTCTATCTTGTGATGGTCCTCCATCAGATAGGAAGTAGATATTTTAGATTAAGAATCATAGGCAGTACCATAATAATACTGATCAAATAAACGGGCTTGCTTTTAACACGAGTAGAAACTCTTTAAGGAACAATAATGACCTGATTTTCATTGTTATCAATAGAATCATGATGTACTGCATTGGTAATAGAATCAGAAGTATAAATAGAATCAGGTGCATAAATGATGCTTGGATGCAAAGAAGAATCTGATATGGATGAGAGATCATACAAAGAAATGAAATTATGAAAATTAAGGTAATGTTAATCAGGAGTAGTAGATATAGCAATAGAAGTGTTGTAAGGATGGTCATTGTTGTTGACTAAGTGAAACAGACCAAAATCTTTCTTAGCTACTTCAATCATCCAAAAGGTAGGAATATGCACAAGAAGGCACTGAGATTTGTGAAATAAAACCAAGCAAACAGTAATATAAGTCAAATTAGGAATAGAAATTAAATGAACTGAGAAATCTGGTACAAGGAGGATCTTGTAAAATGATATCACAAAGAACAACTATACTAGAAAAATGAGCTTGAACAGAGTTGTTATTAGGAAGCTTAATTAAAATAAGAGAAATAGACTTGAGAGTTTTAAAAGCAGACTTGGTAGGACAAATATGGTTTGTGCCGCCACTATTCAAAATCCAATATGAATTGAAATGGTATAAAGATATGCCAAAGGTATTGATAATACACTGATGCACACTGTTTGTGGGAGGTGAGGTAGAACTCTGAGGTTATTCAAAAAGGGGAGATTGTTAGATCAAGATGATTAACGTCTCAAGTTTTGATTAATTACAAGACAGACGGAACATATCAGACGGAAGCATTGGAAGCAAAGTCAGAGTGAACAAGCACAGACGGAAGATGACCCCTTAAAGTTGAAGTCATTCGTTTGTCACAAAGTCAAGTCATCAGATGGAAGATAAGCCAAGTCATCAGACGAAAGATAAGACGATACTCTTCAAACGAAGCATTCAAGGCAAATCCTAAGACTGAAGAAGTACATCGTCTGTCAAGGAAGTGAAGCTCAGACAGAGTAACTCGTGCCAATTTCAAAATCCAAGTGTTACTCTCAAGTGTTTTCAAGATCAGTATGGGGATTCGAGATAACCTTTTCAACACGAAAAGGCAACAACCTTTTTAATAAGATCTTTGTACAAGTCAGAAAAAGGTTTTGAGCGCGCCATCAAATCCGTTGTGCAAGCCATTATTTCATTGATTGCACTCTGACACCTTTTGAGGACTTCACTTGGAAAGCTTAACGACATTCTTCATGTCTCTAACGGATCTTTGAAGACTTTCCTATAAAAGGATTTCACTCTCTCAAGTTTCAGTAGGCGAACACGCTACAATTGCTAAGACTTTGTGATTTCGCTCACTGCTTACTTTGAACTTCATTGTATATCCCTTTCTGCGAAAAGGAACTTTTCTTTCTTAGAAAACTCTTTAAATCCACTTGTGTGGTGCTTTAGCCTGGTGTTAGATCAAGGAGATTAACGTCTCTAAGTTTTGATTAATTACAAGACAGACGGAACATCTCAGACAAAGCATTACAAGCAAAGTCAGATGGAACAAGCACAGACGGAAGATGACCCCTCAAAATTGAAGTCATTCGTCTGTCTCAAAGCCAAGTCATCAGATGAAAGGATAGACGAAACTCTTCAGACCAAGCTTACAAGTCAATCTTAAGACTAAAGATTTATATCGTCTGTCAAGAGAGTAAAATACAGTCTGAGTAACTCGCGCCAATTTCAAATCTGCTAAAGTATTCATTAGAGCTTCGAAGATCAGTATGTGGATTCGAGCTTACATATGCAACATGAAAAGGTTTCTCCTTTTCCAAGAAAATCTCTATACAAGTTAGAAAAAAGACTGAGCACGCCATCAAATCCGCTGCGCACGCTATCTATCACTTGATTGCACTCTGACACCTTTTTAGACTGCACTTTGAGAAAGCTCAATGACATTCTTCTGTCTCTAATGGATATCTGAAGACTCTGCCTATAAAAAGACTTCACTCCTCCAAGTTTCAGTTGGCGAACTCGCTTATATTGCTAAGACTTTGTGCTTTCAATCACTGCTACTTTTGAACTTCATTGTATACCCCTCTCGGTGAAGAGGAACTTTTCTTTCATAAAAAACTTTGTAAGTCCACTTGTGTGGTGCTTTAGCCCTGAGGAGGTGTGTGTTCAAAGAATACCTGGGTGTTTAGCCTGAGAAGGCTGTGTTCAAAGAATATCTTGTATTAGCCAGAAGTGGCTGGGTTCAAACAATACTTGTAACCATTTCACGGTTTGTAGTGAAAACTCAGTTGTTGCTGGGTAACTGGACATAGTCTTGAATAGACGAACCAATATAAAAATACTTGTGTTTATCTTCTTTAAGTTTGCAACTAATGGGGATAATCAACTTATAACATTTGTTCATTAAAATCAATCTTTAAAGATAAGTACTATTTCGTCTGAGCTTGTTTAAACCAACAGACGAAAGGGCCAAATTTTTTTATATAACACAATTCAACCCCCCTTCTTATGTTTTATCTTTTATAGTTTGGTATCAGAGCTCAGCCTCTAAGGGTTGAGCGCTTAACAGTTGCTAGAGGAAAAGATCCAAGATGGAGTCACAAGGACCCTCGTTCTTGTCTGGTGGGTACTCTATGAACAAGCCGCCAGCGTTCTCTGGAGATAACTACCCTTTTTGGGCTGACAGGATGGAGATGTATATCAAGTCTACCCAGTACAGACTGTGGAACATCATTACCCAAGGAGATATCCCTATCGTTAAACCTGAAGTTGAATGGGGAAGTGAAGAATATTCACTTATGGAGCTCAACAACAAAGCTAGATATGCTCTTATGTGCGCTCTCTAAAGGACAGAATACAATAGATTCTGTGCCTACAAAACCGCAAAGGAGCTCTAGGACACCGTCAAGATTTCCACTGAGGATGTCAAAATGAGGAAAGCTGTCACTCTTCAAAGAGAATATAAGATGTTCTCTATGAAGAAAGGAGAATCTACTGATATGATGTTTGGAAGATTCCAAACCATATTAAATGGACTTAATGCGTTGGGAATCACGTTCACCGAAGCCCAGAACAACATGAAGGTTTTGGACAGTCTTCCTCTCCATGGGAAGCTATGTCCACTACTATTTCAGTTGGACGTGATATGAAGATATTAACTCTTGATAAGTTAATTAGTGCCTTGAGAGTACATGAGGTACTTCTCTGTAAAAGAGACAAAATCAAGGTTCAAGAGCCCATAGCTCTTCCGTCTGTCAACATAGTTCCAAAGGAGGAGACTGCTAAGAAAGAAAGAAGAAACATAAAGTTTTAAAAGCTGACACTACCGTGTCTGATTCGTCTGATGGATCGTCTGATGATGAAATTTCTCTCATGGCTAGACACTTCAAGAAGATGATGATGAAGAAGGGAAGAGGTCAACGCTTCTTCAAGAAGAAGGAAAAGAAGTTCCCTGAGAAGCCCTCAAGTAAGGAGGAAAACTTAGAGATTGTCTGCTATGATTGCAGAAAACCTGGACACATGAGATCTGAATGTCCAAGGTTGAAGAAGAGATGGAACCCTCGCAAAGACAAGGGTAAGAAGATCTTGCTGACTTGGGAAGACCTTTATAGTGAAAGCTCAGAGAAATCCACAGAAGAAGAAGAAACAACAAACATTTGCCTCATGGTTGGAGACACTGTTTCATCTAAGGTAATTGAGACTCAAACTTTCTCATCATTTTCGTCTGAATCTGAGTCAGAAACAGAAGAGATATCATATTTTATTGCTGAGCAATACAAAGTATGCAAAGCAAAGTTAAAACAAACTTTGGAAGAAAATGCTACTTTGAAATCTGAAAAAGAGTTGCTTCAAAAGAAAGTATCAGCTAAAGTATCATCTGAATCTGAGAAGAACATTTTCATTCTTGAAATCGAGAAATTAAAGAAAAAAAATGAATCTTTACTCAAAGACTTAACAAAGTTCACTAAAGGATCCTCCATGCTTGAAAATATTTTAAAATATGGGAGGTCTCTGTCTGACAAAAGTAGACTTTGTTATGTTGAAGAGTCAGACGAAAAGAAAAACAAATTTGTTTCGTCTGCTTATAAGAAGAAGAACAAAAGCTACAATAAGGTTTCTAATGATTATAGAAAGAACACAAGAACCTTAAACAAAAAGAAATCTTCTTCAACTAACAAAGGTGGACCCAAAAAGATTTGGGTACCAAATCACTCATTATTCCTGTTGCAGATATCCTTAATAGGAAGAGAGAAGACTTCAAGCTAGTACCTGGACAGTGGGTGCTCACGACACATGACAGGAGACCTGTCTATGTTCCAAGATCTCAGACCAAGTAAAGGGTCTGTATCTTATGGTTCAAGGAAAGGTAAAATTCTTGGTATTGGGACTATTGGTAAGACACCCAATCCTCTCATTCAAAATGTTTCTTATGTTAAAGGCCTTAACTTCAATCTATTTAACATAAGTCAATTTTGTGACAGTGGATATGAAGTAGCTTTTAACTCTGATGAGTGTATAGTCAAGAACAAAGACAAATCTATTCTGTTTGTTGGGAAAAGAAAGAACAATCTCTATGAGGTTTGCCTTTCTGACCTTAGTGATCAGAATGTAACATGTTTGATTTCAGCAGACGATGAACGAGATATTTGGCACAAAATGCTTGGACATCTAAGTCTTAAGTACATTTCAAAAATTTCTAAAAAGGATCTTGTGAAAGGTTTGCCAAAAATATCTTGGAAATCCAATCGTCTGTGTGAATCTTGTCAGCATGGGAAACAACTTAAAGCTTATTTTAAATCTAAAAATGTTGTTTCCATGACAAGACCCTTAGAACTGTTACATATTGATCTCTTCGGACCTACTCAGACTGAAAGTCTTGGAGGAATGAGATATGAATTTGTAATTGTGGATGATTATACTAGATTCACATGGGTATATTTCCTAACCCATAAACATGAGTCATTCAGTGTCTTTGAAATATTTTACAAACGTGTTCAAAAAGAAAAAGGAATATGTATTGCGTTTGTTAGGAGTGATCATGGAACAGAATTTGAAAATTCTGAGTTCAATGCCTTCTGTTTTGAAAATGATATATTTCACAATTTTTCGTCTCCAAGAACTCTTCAACAAAATGGAGTTGTGGAAAAGAAAAATCGTACCTTACAAGAAATGGCTAGAACTTTGTTACATGAAAGCTCTCTTCCAAAATATTATTGGGCAGAAGCAATTAATACTTCCTGTTATATTCAAAACAGAATATTAATAAGACCAATATTAAATAAGACTCCATATGAAATATGGAAAGGAATAAGACCCAACATTTCATACTTCCATCCTTTTGGATGTGAATGTTTTATTTTGAATACTAAGGATCAACTTGGCAAGTTTGATTCAAAGGTTGTGAAGGGATTTTTACTTGGATACTCTAATACTTCTAAAGCTTATAGAGTTTTTAACTCTAAAACGCAAGTTGTGGAGGAATCTATTCATGTAAAATTCCAAGATAACTCAAAGGCTGATAAAGAAATATCAGACCTAGAAAACTTATTTGATAACTTGCAGCTAACTCCCTCTGGTCAAGAAGCTGATTCGTTTGTCCAACCTTGCTCAGACACAAGCATAGACTAAAGGACATCTCCCAGCACAGACGAACCCTCTCCGTCTGCTCCTCAATACCAAGATGATCATGCTCCTATCAGAACTTGGAAGTTTGCCTCAAACCACACCGAAGATCTGATCATTGAAGATAGACATCAAGGAGTTCAAACTAGATCAAGATTGAGAGATGTTTCTGGATATGCTCTTGTGTCTGATATAGAGCCTAAAGATATTGGAGAAGCTCTACAAGATAATGACTAGATCTTAGCTATGGAAGAAGAGTTGAACCAGTTCACAAGGAATGATGTATGGACGCTAGTGGAAAGACCAAGGAACAAAAGCATCATTGGAACGAGATGGGTGTTCAGAAATAAGTTTGATGAAGCTGGAAAAGTTGTAAGAAACAAGGTCAGGTTAGTAGCTCAAGGCTATAATCAACAAGAAGGTATTGATTTTACTGAAACCTTTGCACCTGTAGCTAGATTAGAAGCAATTAGAATTTTACTTGCTTTTGCTGCTCACAAGAATATCGTTCTATATTAAATGGATGTGAAAAGTGCCTTTCTAAACGGTTTTATTAAATAAGAAGTGTATGTTAAATAATCTCCTGATTTTGAGAGTCAATCTCAACCAGATCATGTTTTCAAATTGAAGAAAGCACTTTATGGTCTTAAACAAGCTCCTAGAGCTTGGTATGAAAGACTGAGTTTTTTTCTTCTTAAAAATGGTTTTTCAAGAGGAAAGGTTGATACAACTCTCTTCAAGAAAAGTGTTTCTAAGGACTTTATCATTGTTCAAATCTATGTAGACGATATAGTCTTTGGAGCAACTAACGAATCCTTGTGCAAGGATTTCTTTAAGATAATGCAGGATGAGTTTGAGATGAGTATGATGGGAGAATTAAAGTTTTTCCTAGGACTTCAAATCAAACAGACGAAACAGGGCATCTACATTCATCAACAGAAGTACATCAAGGAGCTTCTAAAGAAGTTCAAAATGGAGAATGTTAAGCCTATGAAGACACCAATACATTCGTCTGGTGCAAGTCTTAACAAAGATGAGTCAGGTAAGACCATGGATCAGACGGTATACAGAGGTATGATTAGTTCTCTACTCTATCTCACTGCTAGTAGACCTGACATTATGTTTAGTGTCTGTCTATGTGCATATTTTCAATCTGATCCTAGGGAATCTCATTTGTAAGCTGTAAAACGTATCTTGAGATATCTTATTGAAACCACTAATCTCTCTATGTTTTATAAGAAAAACAATGATTTCAATCTTAATGGCTATTGCGATGCTAATTATGCTAGAGATAAAGTGGAAAGGAAAAACACAAGTGGTGGATGTCAATTTCTTGGCACATCACTCATCTCTTGGTCAAGCAAGAAGCAAAATTCCATTGTACTCTCAACCACTGAAGCGGAGTATATTGTTGCAGCTGGATGTTGTTCACAATTACTTTGGGTGAAACATCAACTTGAGGATTACTCCAGGACGTTGAGAAGCACGCGCAGTGAATTGCAGAGGTCAAATCAATCATTAAAAAGACAATCATGAGTCCACGTCAAATTAGGGGCAGTTTCAACTTCTTTCGTCTGATGAATTATAACCGTTTTAATCTTCGACTATAAATACTGCAAAGTTTACTCTTTTAACTCTTTACAGTATTCTATATTCTCTGAAACTTTATCTTCCCTAAAAATCTCATACTCACAAAAATCTTTCTTTTTCAAACCTAGAAAATGGCCGCTAAGAAAACCAAGACTTCAGAAGAGACTTTCTTAAAAGATCTTTTCTTGCCAAACAAATGGGTTGCCAAATTCACACTTAAAGGTGTATCAAATCAAGTGTCAAGAATGTTGTCTTTTAATGGATGGATGGACTTCGCTGAATGGAAGGGTCCATGGCTAATGTAGGCTTATACTGAGTTCTGGAGTGATGTCAAAGAGTTTGATGATGATATCATTGGTACCATTAACAGCAATGAGTACATTATCACTGTTGATACCATCGCTGAGGCTGGGAAGTGCAAGGCTGAAGGTCGCTTCTACGACGCTGATTTAATGAAGATTGAGACTGAAGCGCATGTTGATAACATGCTCTATGGTAAGGCTCGCGACCCTGAAAATCCCAAATTTTTGAGATCTGGGAACCTCCTCCCAACATGCAGAGTCATCCACAACCTCCTCTACAACGTCTTCACGTCTCGAACAGGCTTAAGGGACAATGTGAGCCATCAAGATCGCTTCTGCATGTTCTACTGTCTTAGGAAGGTGAAGATGAGTCTCCCTCACATTATTCTCGATCATTGGGTTAGCGCCTTGAAGAATAGAAACATTCGAAGGAAGAGCAGCATTCCTTATGCTACTCTCTTCTCCCAAATCATTATCAATCCAGGTTTTGATGCCACTAGAGTAGTGTGGCACAAAGAAGGAACAGAAGTTAAAGGGAGCACCTTTCCGAAGATGCGTCTGGCCCTTGGCTTCCTTTATTATAGAAGTGGAGAAGAAGAACCCTGTTGGTCCCTATGTGAATCTAGAGGGGGGGTGAATAGATTCTAGTTCCCTATATCAACAATAGTCTTTTATCACTTTCTTTCCCGATTCAATTTTATCTGAGTTACAAATACAGTTCAGAGATCTACAACGAATAACAAAAGAAAGCGTAAAGCAAGAACTAAAGAGAAATATAAGAGATAAGGTAGAGAAAAGAGTTTAGACAGAGATTTATCCTGGTTCGGCGTTCGACCTACATCCAGTCCCAACCCAACAACTGTTGCGATCGGTTTTTCCACTATAATGATTCTTTATGTTCAATACAATCACTCTGCACAAACACAAACCAAATCAAAATACTCAAAACATATGTTCTACACCTAAGAACATATCCTCCTGATTCTTGAATCCTTCAAGAATCAACTTTGAGAGCACCTCTCTTAAAAACTCCTTAACTCTTCTAGAGAACACCTTTCTCTTAAGAGTCTTGAACCAAAACGAAATACAAAAAGATAAAGACCAGCTAAGAGTACACCTGATTGTGTATGCACTGATCAAGATAATATCCAAAGAATTCAATCATTCATACAGCCTTCATCTCAAGAGAAAATCTTAAAAAAAACTTGAAGAGAATTCTTATGTTCTTTGTAAAAACTGATTTTCGCTTTTCCTTTCCTTCTTGAAACTCAAAAGATCTCTCTTCTTTTTTTTTTCTTCCTTTTTTCCTTTTTTTCCTTTTTTGAAACAATTCAAAGAGGTTTCTATTTAAAGCAATTTCAAAAGCTATTTGAGATGAATTCTGGTGTGGTAATCGATTACAGGATAGAGGTAATCGATTACTCCAGAGAGATTTTGCCTTCTCTGATCTTTCAAGAACGAAGTAATCGATTACTATGTTGTGGTAATTGATTACACCAGAGTGTTTTGGGTTCCCCTGTTTTCTCAAACTGTTGGTAATCGATTACTGCTATATGGTAATCGATTACTTCAGCTTAAAACCATTTTAAACCAAAGTTTTTCAACTATTTCAAAACAAAATGGGGTTCCAAAACTGCTCTAGCTTGAATCTTCAGAGTAGATCCAACTTCTCTGTGAAAAAGATTGAATAAAACCACACTCAAAGCCTATTCTAAAAACAAACAATACAATTAAGCTCCTATTTACAATCTATCATTAAAATCAAAATTACAAGTAGATCAAAACTAAAAACGAGAGACGACTTCTTCAGCTTCAAGTCCAACAATCTCCCCCTTTTTGGTTTTGATGTATCAAATCATAGTGTAGAGATCTTAATGTAGAAAACGACTTTGATGTGTCCTGCAAAGTTAGTATCTCCTTTCTTTTTTTTTTCATACAGCTTTATAGATGATATTCAATCCATGTCACATTTTCAAAATATAGAAATATTATGGCATCTAAGTAAACATTTGCAAAGAAATTAAATCTAGTTGTAACAGCCCAATTTTTTTGAATAATAATAATAAATTATCTAATGTCTATTTTAATAATAATAATAATAATAATAATAATTGATTGTGTAACGTCTTATTTTAATAATTGAATTATAACGTCTCAATTTAATAATATTGAAGAATAGATTTTATGTTATTTCTGTATCTTATTCAAAGATGAATACAATATGAATTTATAGACTAGGTACAACTTAATTAAGGAAATAGGAAATAAGTAATTAAGGTGATACAATCAAATCACCACAAAATCTGCCCCAAATTACCACCAAATCGGTTAGAAAACAGAATATGCACTAATTAAGGAAATAATTATCTTCAACAAATAAAAATATGCACCTTCCATGGAGCACCTACATCACATAGCCAACGTCTTATCCCTTCCAAAATGACCCATCAAACCTCCTTCGTGGGTCTCAATCACCAATGAGTCCCTCAAGGAAGACTTAGGCACACACAATGCTTGGCCTTTGAAAAGATACCCATCATGCCTAAAGTAGTCCTTGAATGCACCTTTGGTACTTGATTCCCAAATAAGACCGAAGTCTTCATCATGGGCATACATAGATTTAATATGATCAAAACCATACATCTTACACTCAAGCATGTTAATCAAGGTGTGCCTTCTACTTAGAGCGTCAGCAACTATGTTACTAGACCCTTGCTTGTACTTGACTATGTAAGGGAATTGTTCTATGTACTCTACCCACTTAGCATGTCTCTTATTTAATTTTCCTTGCCCTCTCAAATATTTTAAGGCCTCATGGTCGGTGTGAACTACAAACTCTTTAGGTAGTAAGTAATGTTGCCACACTTGAAAAGCCCTAACTAAAGCATACAACTCTTTATCATAGGTTGAGTAATTTAGGTGCCCCCCCTTTAACTTCTCACTAAAATAAGCTATAGGGTGTTTACCTTGCATTAAGATCGCGCCTATGCCTATGTTGGATGCATCACATTCAAGTTCAAATGAAAGAGCAAAATTTGGTAAAGCAACTATAGGTGAGTGTGTGAGTTTGTGTTTGAGCACCTTGAAGGCCTCCTCTTGAGAGGGCCCCCATGTAAACATAGTGTCCTTCTTTACAAGTTCATTCAAAGGGCTAGCTATAGTACTAAAATCTTTAACAAACCTTCTATAGAAACTAGCTAGTCCATGAAAGCTTCTTACCTCTTTCACACATGTTGGGGTTGGCCACTCCTTGATTGCTTGAATCTTGGCCTCATCAACCTCCACACCCTTTGCACTTACCACAAAGCCGAGGAAGATCACCTTCTCGGTTCCAAGTATACATTTTTCTTTATTTGCATATAACTTTTCTTTCCTAAGTACTTCTAAGACAAGTCTCAAATGGATTACATGTTCTTGAGAAGACTTGCTATATACTAGGATATCATCAAAGTAAACTACTACAAACTTTCCTAAAAATTCCCTCAAGACATGATTCATGAGTCTCATGAATGTGCTTGGAGCATTAGATAATCCAAAAGGAATTACTAGCCACTCATATAGTCCAAATTTAGTCTTAAAGGCAATTTTCCACTCATCCCCTTCCTTCATTCGGATTTGGTGGTAACCACTCTTAAGATCTATTTTAGAAAATATGGTGGATCCATGTAATTCATCTAATAGATCATCTAACCTAGGGACAGGATGCCTATATCTAATAGTAATATTATTTACCGCTCGACAATCCGTGCACATGCGCCATGTACCCTCCTTCTTAGGAACCAAGATGATTGGAGATGCACAAGGTGAGAGGCTTTCTTTGACCCATCCCTTCTTCAAGAGATCTTGAACTTGCCTTTCAATTTCGTGTGCTTCTTGTGGTGAGCTCCTATAGGATGGCTTGTTGGGCAATTGCGAACCCGGAATGAAATCGATTTGATGTTCTATTCCTCTTATAGGAGGTAACCCATGAGGTAGCTCCAAAGGGAAAACATCTTTGTACTCTTCAAGTACCTCTTCTATTTCCTTGGATTCGTTCATACACGCATTTAATATCATCAGATTCGGTAAGCATAGAAACATAGACCTTCTAGCAAGGTACTCCCTTTTAATGTCCTTACAAGAAATAAGCAAAGTCCCTTTACAATTGTTTTTGCTATCTACTTTACACTTAGAATTATTTACACTACTTTTCACATGTTTCTTCTTTGTATGGCTCTCGGTCAAAGCCTTGGAGTGCTTGGAGTTCTCGGCCATGTCCACCTTTTCTTCTTGGGACCTCTTGATCTTCATCTTGATTTGGTCCTCACATACATCCTTTGGGGCTAAAGGCTTTAAGAGCACTTTTCTACCTTCAAATATAAACAAGTAGGTGTTAGCAAGTCCATCATGTATAACATTCCTATCATATTGCTATGGTCTACCTAAAAGCATATGTGTAGCTTCCATGGGCACAACATCACATATAATATTATCACAATACTTACCAATAGAAAAAGTGATCATACATGGCCTATCTACTTTAGCTTCCCCATTTTCACTTAACCATTGCAACTTGTATGGTTTAGCATGAATTAAAGTTGGCAAGTTAAGTTTATTTACAATTCTTTCACTAACTACATTTGTACATGAACCACCATCTATGATAAGGGAGCAAACATTGTCCTTTACCTTACATCTTGTATGGAAGATATTCTCCCTTTAAGTATCATCTAAGTTATGGTTCAATTTTAATAATCTTCTTACCATCAACAAGTCCCCCTCTTCGGCCTCCTCACTAAAAGTAGAGTGGGTTTCACCTTGATCTTCTTTTTCACTTGAAGATCCACTTGACTCTTCACTAGTAATCCCTCCATCTTGCCTCATCACCATTGCTATCTTGTTTGGACATTGAGATGCAATGTGGCCCCTTCCTAAACACTTGAAACATTTGATGTTACTTGATTTAAAGGGTTGGGATGAAGGAACTACCTCTTTACCTTTGGTGAGTTCTCGGTTGGCCTTCATGGTAGGCTTAGGTGAATGGTCTTCGTTGCTCTTACCCTTCCAAGTTGATGTAGTAGCATTGGAGACCCTTTTGAAGCTAGCTTTCCTTCTCAATTGGGACTCTACCCTCTCGGCCAAGTGGATGGCTTCCTCAAGGTTAGAGTATCTTTACAATTCAAGGACATCTTGCACTTCCCTATTGAGTCCATGCACAAACCTTGCCATCGTAGCTTCTAGGCTCTCTTCAATTTGGGCTCTAAGCATGGTAACTTCTAGATCTTTGTAGTAGTCTTGCACACTCCTATTACCTTGTACAAGTCTTTGTAGTTTGTGATGCAAATCTCTCATGTATGTGGGTGGTACAAACATCTCTTTGAGGGCTTGTTTCAACTCCTCCCAAGTAGTGATCCGTGGCCTTAGGTAACCATTTCCCCTTTCTTGTTGATGCCACCAAACTAATGCATATTCTTCAAATTCAAGGGTGACCAAGTGCAGCTTCCTCTCCTCACTAAGCATAGGGTAGCTACTAAGTATTTGGTCCACTTTCATAGCCCATTCCAAGTACACATCCGCACCACCACTTCCATTGAATTTGGGAATGAAGAATTTCACATTTCTCTCATCAAACCGATCATCATCCTCCCAATTTGGTCTACCATAGCCTCGGGTCCCTCTTCCTCCAACATGTGCAACACCTCTTCCACCCCTCCTATCATTCACAAAAGGGTTCCCACCATGTGCTCCATGCCCAAAGAAGATCCCACCATCACTACCAATGGAACTCATGTGCTCACCTCTCCTACTACCTCTTTTCTCACTTTCTCTTCCACTATCCTCATCATTTCCTCTTCTACCTCTCCTTCCTCCCTCTTTATTGTTTTTCCTCTCCTTCTCATGTGTCTCTTTTATCTCCCTCACACCCTCCTTCACACTCTCCCTCAAACTTATTTGGATCTCATTCATTCTTTCCATCATTTTGTCCATCAAAGCTTGGGTTCTTGGTGAGTGCTCATTACCCACACTTGGGGAACTTGCCATAGCTGCAAAGAAAGGTTAGTATACAGAAAATACAAAGGGAAATAAAACCTCACAAGCTCACTAAGTGTATCACTCAATCAACTCATGTATCACACAAAAATAAGGCTTTTTCTCTAATGTTCTCTCTTGCCTTTTACCACTCTTTTTCTCCAAGCTCTCTTAGGAAACTCTCTTCTAATCAATTATCAAGGTCTTATCACACCATCATGAAAGAAGAACAGCACCAAGACTAGGCTTAAGAGGCCAAGAAATACAAAGGACTCTAAGACACAACCAAGGAATCCAAAGGAGACAAGCAATAAAAAGCTAAAATAGAAATGATATGCACTCAAATTGTGGAGAAACTTTTAGGAGACAAAGGCTTATAATAGGGCAGCAAGATAGCATCCAAATGCCCACAAGAAGATGTCAAAACAGAGATGCAAACATGGTATACAATACTGGTCAGCAAGCTCACACAACGCAAATAGTCATAACAAGCTTTTAGAAACCGAAAACAAAAATCAGCAATTTTTAGAAACCAATTTTGCCTAGGTTACAAATGGGTAAACTATCATGTGATCTAATGCCAATCCAATATACATCCAATAAGTGCAGTATCAATACAGTTCCAGCAAAGTGTAAAAGATGAAAGAAAAAGAAAATTACATGTAACTCATCAAAAGATACACAAATCACTAGGAAGCTTAAAACTAGAATTCTACTAGAATGTGTAGGCTCTTTCCTAGGTCCAATGGTGTTTCCTTTGTGTAAATCTTTTTTCTTTTTCACTTCTTTAACTCTTTTCTTGCTGTAATCTTTCTTTTCTTTTCACTTTCTATGGTTCTTGAATTTTTCTACTATTTTTGGAACCACTACTATTCACTACTTGTTTTTCTTTCCACTTGTTTTTCTTTCTCTTTTCCTTTCTTTTCTTTTGATTTTGATTCTTTTCTTTTGATTCACTATGGCTGGACCGAAACCTTAAGGGATCTAAGAGACACTTTCTAGGTTCAAATCTAGCTTATCATAGCATTTACAAAGTCTAGCTGAAATTACAAATCAAAAGGTAAACTAAAAATTACTAAAAAGCATGTAACATGTAAGCATACACTAGAATTGCTCCTAACACTTAGCATTCATGTGAGATATGTAACTAAAGATTTAAGTGCAGTACAATCCAGCAAGCATACCATATAGTGCAGTAAAGAAACAAGACTAAACAAAAATCCTAGAGGCATACATGAATTATAACTTGCATGAAAAGACTAGATGATCATGTGAGTCAAAATTGCAAGCTAGAAAATCATGTATTCAAGAAACTCATGGATGAACATGCCAATATGAATCACAGCCTAATGCAGCAACCAAAAGAAACAAAGCATGCCCAACACAAGACTACAAGATATGACAACTCAAGGAACTCAAAAAGGCTACTCTATGGAAGAAAGACTCAAGAGATGAAGAAGACTCAAGAAGAAAAACAAGACTCAAGGGACTCAATCTACTAACCGTGAAGATGAACCAATGGTGAAAACAACTATGCTCTTGATACCACTTGATGTAGGTGCTCCATGGAAGGTGATCCAAGAAGCTCCCAAGGTTGCCCGATCTAATCTTCAACACTCACTTCACGGATGCACCAAGGATGCTCTCGGCCAAGAAGTGTTTAGATTGTTTTGGAGTTAAGAAATTGAAAAGGAAAAATGGAGAAGAAAGGAATGGTGGTGGCGCCAAGGTGGTGACACCTATAAGCCTAGGAGGAACCGCCACAATGGGTGTAGAGAACAATTGATAAGATTCAAAGAAAATTTCCTAAGGGAACAAGAGAAGAAAATCTCTCAAGAATGCACAAAGCTATTCATTCATCAATTTGCCAAAGATCCCTACAATGGTGCCTCGGCCAAGGCTTTATAGGACTCATCCCTTGGCCCCCAAGCAAGCCTCAACCACGGTTTGGGAGCTCCTAACCAAGGTTAGGGCTGCACCAATCCGTGGGCTTCCTTGCAAGCCAAGTAACCAAGGTAGTTAAGTTGGTTACTTGGTTGTTAGGAAGTCACATGGCCTTCACATGGGTGCACATGGGTTTGTCTTCCCTTGTAGCCCATGTGATGAGCCATGTCATCAATCCTTGACACCTCCTAATTAAGGGTGGAGATCCTTGATTAAGTGTTGGCATGGATCCAATACTTAATCAAGGGCTCTTCCCCTTTTAGCAAGTGTCTCAAGGTTCACACAAGTCTTTTTGAAAAAGGTTTTGGTTCTCTTTTAAACCTTGTGTGACCTTGATTCGGATGGCATGTATGCTATATGGAACCGTGGGCTTGGCCCTAAGAAACCCATGGGCTTAGCCCAAGTCATATCCTAGAGCTATTACAAAGTAGGACTTAACCATGTTCAAAAGAATTTACAAGTAAGTTACAAGTGATAAGTCCTATACTAGCTTCATGGTCTTGGAGTCTTCCCACCTCCTCTTCTAGCCTCCTTTGCATGCTTCTATCCCACCTCCTCTTCTAGCCTCCTTTGCATGCTTCTAGTAACTCTTCTAGATGTTCCTACATCACTATGTTACAAGAGAACTTCTATTGGCCTCACATGAGGGTCCAAGTAGTGAAGCACATTTCAAGGTGCATCACTTGTTACAAAGCTAAGTCTAAGGTATCCCCTAATGGCTTATACCAACCCCTCCTGCTTGCTACCACTCCTTGGATGGACATCTCCATGGATTTTATCCTTGGTCTTCCTAAGTCCAAAAGAGGAATGGATAGTATCTTTGTAGTTGTATGCCGATTTTCAAAAATGGCTCACTTCATAGCTTGCAAGAAGGTTGATGACGCTTCGAATATTGCAAGGCTATTTTTTAAAGAAGTAGTGAGACTCCATGGAGTACCCAAGACAATTGTGAGTGACCGAGACTCAAAATTCCTTGGGTACTTTTAGAGAACCCTTTGGAGTTGCCTTGGAACCAAGCTTCTCTTCTCTACATCTTGCCACCCTCAAACGGATGGGCAAACCGAAGTTGTCAATAGGAACTTGGGTCAACTATTGGGGACTTTTGTTGGTGAGAACATTAAGAGTTGGGAAGATTGGCTACCTCATATTGAGTTTGCCTATAATAGGGTTGAACATTCCACTACTAAGTTTTCTCCTTTTCAAGTTGTTTATGGATTTAACCCACTCACCCCACTTGATCTAGTGGCTTTGCCTATTGAGTTTTCTTGTAATAGAAGTGGTCAAGAGAGGGCTAGAAAGATCCAAGAGTTACACACTCAAGTAAATGAGAAGATAGCAAAGAAGAATGAGCAAATAGCGAAAGCCTACAACAAGCACCATAGAGCTATCGAGTTCAAAGAAGGGGACATGGGTTGGGTGCACTTGAGAAAGGAGCGGTTCCCTACCTTGAGGAGTTCCAAGCTTCTTCCAAGAGGAGATGAACCCTTCAAGATCTTGGAGAAGTTGGGCCCAAACACCTACAAGCAAGACCTACCAAGTAAGTATGGTGGTAGTAACTCTTTCAATATAACTGATCTTTCTTTGTGTGATGTAGGTACAAATGATGACCTCAACTTGAGGACAAGTTCAAGAAAAGAAGGAGGGTTTGATGTAAGAACATCTAGAAGAGTTACTAGAAGCATGCAAAGGAGGCTAGAAGAGGAGGTGGGAAGACTCCAAGACCATGAAGCTCAATTGTTTTGATGGTACCACATGGTATGAGAGTGAAATGTGAGTGACATGCATCATATTGGGTTGCATAGTTGATTGTGATAAGTTGTTAATTGAAATTCCATATCTTTTTTTATATATGTTGTTTATGTGTATTTTTCCTATGATTCTATTATTATCATTAAATTATGAGCTAACCCTATGATTGTGTGTGTGGTTGACACCTGTGATGACCCCACGAACGGGCGAGCAGATGAACAGTTGCTTGGAGACACCAGGCCGTAGGCTAGAGGAGAACATGACTTCTTGAAGACGTGTTTAGATGGAGAAGTTGAGGGTGTTACAATTGTGGTATCAGAGCTTAGGTTTAAATTTCTTGGCTTGTGGATTATGGGGACTACCTCATTTCTCAGATGTATTGTGATTAGGAACTGATTTGTTTACTTTGAAAGATGAGATAAGATAATGTGAGCTTCTTAGTATGTTTCTATAGGTATGCTATCTGGATAGTGAGGTTAGCTTATTAGGACATATGATCTCGATGGATAGTTGTATACCTTTAAGGAAAAGTTGACCACAACCTTTTGTATTAGTTTTCCTTGACCTTGATGAGAGCCTTGTAGTGTACTATGATGCTTCTAAGCTAGGACTTGGTGTTGTATTAATGCACTGAAAACAGATAGTGGCGTATACTTCTAGGCAGCTTAAGGTCCATGAGAGAAACTATCCTACCCATGATTTGGAATTGACAGCAGTAGTGTTTGTGGTTAAAATTTGGAGGTATTATTTGTTACTCTCTCAATTTGAGGTTTTTAGGGACTATTAGAATTTGAAATATTGGTTTGATCAAGGAGAGGTAAATATGAGACAAAAGAGATACTTAGAGTTTCTTAAGGATTATGATTTTGAACTTAGTCATCACCTTGATATAGCTAATGTAGTGGTTGATCCTCTTAGTAGGAAATCCATGCATCGGTTTACATTGATGGTTAGGGAGATAGATCTCTTAGCCTAGTTTAGAGACCTCAGTTTGACATATGAGCTTATGCCTACTAGTGTTAGACTAGGTGTTTTGATGTGTTTGATATGTTTATCGATTCGATGTGAATGTTGTGCCCATCTTTCTCTCTAAGTTTTTCATCTTCTTTGTTTATCGTTGGTGATGAATAAAGGAATGATTAGGGTTATAGCTCATGCCCTACAGACATTAACCCAGACTATAGAAAATTAGAACGGAAGGTCTTTATTCTCAATAAAGATCCCCTACTTCCACATATTAAATTCAAGGTATAGATTTCATCTAGAGTATTCCTCTAATTGTATCTTTTGATTCTAGTGTAACAAACTCCTTTATAGCTTGCTTGATACGAGTTCGCTGGAGACGAAACTCAAATTTGGACCGATCGTCGTCTTCAATTGAAATCTCCACGAATGCGTTAATGGCGGAAGCTCAAAATTGACTCAAGACTCAAGGACTTAGAAGAAAGAATGAAAGCGGAGTAGATTTAGAAGATGATGGCGCCATGCATAAGCAATAAGCCTAAGGGAGAATCGGCACAAGGAAGAGTTTCCATGATAAGATTCAAGGTTCTAGAAGAAACCTTAGAGAGAAATCCACTCTCAAAGAATTAGCTCTTGCTAAATTCAATTCATTCAAAATTTAATCCAAAGGTCCCTTTTACAATTCAAAGTGTTACGTATTTATACTAGCGGGAGTCGGGATAGCTTGTGAAAGTTCAGACGGAACAAGCTTTGCATGTGAAGGCCCAGACGGAACAAGCTTCAGATGGAAGAGTTCAACATGTGAAGGCCCAGACGGAACAAGCTTCAGACGGAAGAGTTCAGCATGTGAAGGCACAGACAGAACAAACTTCAGATAGAAGAGTTCAGCATGAAGCATCAGACGAAAGAGCGTTAGACGGAAGAGTTCAGCATGTGAAGACACAGACGGAACAAACTTCAGACGGAAGAGTTCAGCATGAAGCATCAGACGAAAGAGCGTCAGACGAAACATCTTCAGACGGAAGAGTTCAAGATGCAAAGATCGAGACGAAAGAGCGTCTTTGGTATCGTCTGTGGTATCGCCTGTGGTAATCGTCTATGACAATCGTCTGTGGTATTCGATTACCCTTCTGGAAGCATTCAAATGCTATCGTCTGTGGGTATCATCTTTACCCAACTCTCTCACAAAAACACTCCTAAACTTTGGTTCAATTACAAACATAAGGCCGCACGTTTATTCACCCAACGAGGCCCAAATTAAAGTCTTAAAACAATTACACAAATTGAAAGAAAACTATTTAATGGCCTAAACACTAACACATTCGCTCAAAATTCCTGGAAGTATTCCAACGCAAACTTCAAGCTTATTTTCCTACTGGATCCAGTCCGACCTGAGCTTTGGTGTCTTCATAGATTTTGTAGCCCTTGAAGTCTTCTTTAATTTTCCACCAAGAATGCCTCAATTGGAGTTGTGTAGCTCGAGTTATGATCAAAATACTGACACAGGTCAGATGCAAAAAATCAGCAGCGAATTTTATTAGAAGCCCCAAAATTGAAAAGTAAGGTTGGAAAATTTGGTTGGGCTTTTGGAGATGGTCCTCCATCGTTGCTCCTTTAAAATAAATAAATAAAATCAATTAGAATTGACCATTTCCCTTTTTAAAGATTGATTTATTAGTTTTTACTCTAACTAGTAATTGTGTTGTTACTCCACTGATCTATTTAAAACATGCTTGAAAATAGTTGATTAGTCTTTCTGTTGATTTGATTTGTTTATCCTCACATGATATAGATGTTATTCTTGATGTGAACTAGTTATCCTCCAATCATGTTCTTTAGGATTGTTTTGATTGACTGATTTGATAGTGTGGAAGTAAGTAGAGATAAAACTTTCACATTTGTCAAACACATTGTCTCTCTTTAAGAAAGACAGTTCAAGTATGTGTGATATTAGCCAACCTAGAAGTTGTGAGTAGTGACTTTTGTTGAGGTATCTGTAGCACATTAGTTCTATGATACTTTCTGAACACATATTTTTCTTGCCTCCCAATAGTGAGATAGATTTTGGTATAGATCTAGTGTTAGGAACTGGACCCATATTTATAGCTCATTATAGAATGTCTCCAATAGAGTTAGCTGAGTCATAGAATCAAATAGAATACTTCCTTCGGTATATAGTTCATTAGAGTTAATGTGTCACCTTAGAGAACTCCTATGTGGTTAGCGAAAAGGATGGAAGGATGGTTCTATGAAGTTGTGTGTAGACTATAGGCAGTTGAATAAAAATACCATTAAGAATAAGTACCTTTACCTAGGATAAATGATTTGATTGACGAGTTCGTAAGAACTTATGTGTTTGGCAAAATAGATCTTATGGCCACTACGAGTATTTTGTTAGGTTATTCTAAATTACCAATGTCACTGGTATGTTTATGGACCACATGAACTACATTTTTCATTCCTACCTATATACATGTGTAGTAATTTCATATATGATATCCTAGTGTATTCTAAGACTATGGAGGAACATACTAAATATTTGAGGATAGTGTTTCTGACTCTAGGATGTCATAAGTTATGTGCCAAGTGGTCTAAGTGTGAGTTTTGGTTTAGTAAGGATAGATTATGTAAGACCCTAAAGGGAGAATAATTGTAAAACGTTGTAAGGTACTCGCAGTGCTTAAGTGGAAAGCCCTAAGTCAATTTTGAGATTGATAATTATTTTTGGGTTTAGTGGGATACTATCGTAGGATCATACAGGACTTCTTTAGATTAGTCTTACCCTGACCACCTTGACTTGGAAATGTTAACCTCTTGTTTTAGATGAGAAGTGTGAGAGTAATTTACAGACCCTTAAGGCGAGTTTTAATACAACTCTAATTTTAGTATTACCTAATCATAATGAGCCTTTTGTAGTACACCTAAGATGACACCCCATGGGTGTAACCCATGCTTTCTGCCAAAAGAATGCTTAATCATATCAAGATCATTGACCGCATATGAAAAGTTAACCTGGTATCACACGTGTGCTCGAACAAAGATGAATAGTTGTTTAGGAAGAAATGATTGTTTTGGAAGAGTTGTAAGAAGTACCTCAGGACTATATCAAAATGATTTTTTTATTGGTTGCAGATTTCTTGAAAAACATGAATATTATATGTAGTTAGCCCTTCTTTGATATTCAAGATGAAAAAAAAAAAAAAAGAAAGAAGGTAAGGAATAAGCATGAACTTTAGAAATGACAATGATCTTAAGGTTGAGAGATGTTAAGAGGTATAGGATTGCTATCAGGCTTAGATACAAGTAGAGGAGTTGCTTAGACCTTCTAAGTTTTTGTTTCTTTATGATTATAGTCAGGAGATTGGCAAAGCTCGTTCACTTTAAAACCTTTTGAAACCATGTGTTTTAGAACACAAAGGGAATTGTGATACCTTTTTGGCTCTTGTTAAGTTCACCTATAATACCTTTCCTCTATGGATATAATACTATAGGAAATATTGTACGACAAAATATATAAGACTCGGTCATCCTAAGTTGAATTGGTAAATAGTTTACCTTAGGTCTATATGTTATTCAACAAATTACAGGTAAGGTTAGGTTTATCCAAGAAATGATGAAAGTGTTGGACTTAAAGCTTGAAGATGCTTTGGAGTCTCTCTTGGTGTTTTGCTTTTGATGATTATGTAATTTTAGATTTCTTAGATGAAATGTAATTAGGAGTTTCCTATGTATTGATTGTTTAGTTTAGGCATGTATGTGATTGTTCTTTGTGTGAATGCACTGGAGAGCTTGGCAATCTTGTGTGATTTCTCATGTGTCAAATGTTTGATTTCCCTCTCAAAAATATTTTGAAAATGTCTTTGGTAACCAACTAAGGTAATAGATTACCAACAGTAGGTAGTTAACTACCAACAACAGGTAATCAACTACCAATAGTAGGTAACAGAGTGTGGGAATTCATTTGTCACTAGAGTAATCAATTACCCCCTCGAGTTAATCGATTACCATGACCAAAAATCACCCTGGAAACCTTTGCTCACTGGTTTAATCGATTACCAGCTTCTGGCAGTCGATTACCCCTATCAGAAAATCATTAAGTTGCCCAAATTGCGTTTTTAATTGAACATATAAATTCTCTTTTCTCAAAAATTAACAAAAGATCTTGGAACATAAGTTTTAGAAAAGTTCATACACTTTCAAAATTCTCTCTAAACTGAGTTCATCATCTTTTCCAAGAAACCCATAAAGAACTTCAAGAGTTCATCAAGTTTTCATAAAGAAAAGGCAAAACTTGATCTTTTCTCTGACTGGGTGGTATTCATAGTGTTTTATTTTGTGATCAGATCTACACTCCAGGTGTTTTCTAAACTGATCTTTTGTTTACCTTTTGATTTTTGGGTTGTTACTCTAGGAGAGAGGTCTCTCTGGATAGAGTAAAGGTCCTTGAGAAGTGTTTTCTCAAAGGTTTGATCTTGGGTGTTCCAAGGTCAGGGAAGAACTGTTCTTTGGGTTAAAGGACAGGTTTTTGGGTGTTTTGATTTCGTTTTTGTGTTGCTTGTTGCAGAGTGAATGTAAAAGAACACAAAAGGGATCATTTGATAGTGGAAAACCGATCGCAACAGTTGTTGGGTTGGGACTGGATGTAGGCGGTGTGCCGAACCAGTATAAATCACTGTGCACTCTTCTTCTTCCTTCTTCTCTTTACCGTTTACCTTACATTGTTGTTATTATGGTTTATCTTCTACAATTTGTTCGGTAATTGACTCGGTAATTAACTCGGTAATTGACTCGGTAATCAACTAAAACTGGAACAGTTAGATACTGATATTGATTACGCTGTATATTGATTACTAACGTGTTTCTGATTTTTCCTTTGGATATTTCCGCTGTGTATCTTTGATATTTCTCGCTTATCTATCTCAACTATTGATAGGTAATCAAGAATAGTTTTGGTTGAATTAAAAGGAATTAGAAACTCGCGAAAATTGGGCTATAGTGGAACTAGAATCTATTCACCCCCCCTCTAGATTCACACATAGGGACCAACAGAAAGTGGTTCAGAATAGGTAGAAGAGTTACCATGACAAGAGTAGAAACGATATAGAGTTTGAGGATTATGATGTATCTGTAAGAGACAACCTGTCATATGAGACCTATCCATTAGGGTGATAGAGAGGTAAAGTAGTTAAGAGGCAGAGAGATCCCTCTGTTGAAGGTAGTCTGAGGTGGAGAATCTGGTGAACAAGTAACATGGGAGTTGGAGGACAAAGTGAAAACAAGATCATCTTAAAATGTTTACATTAGGTAAATTTCGGGGACGAAATTTTTTTTAGGAGGTGGAATTGGTAACAGCCCAGTTTTTTTGAATAATAATAATAAATTATCTAATGTCTATTTTAATAATAATAATAATAATAATAATAATAATAATAATAATAATAATTGATTGTGTAACATCTTATTTTAATAATTGAATTATAACGTCTCAATTTAATAATATTGAAGAATAGATTTTATGTTATTTCTGTATCTTATTCAAAGAATGAATACAATATGAATTTATTTATAGACTAGGTACAACTTAATTAAGGAAATAGGAAATAAGTAATTAAGGTGATACAATAAAATCACCACAAAATCTGTCCCAAATCACCACCAAATCGGTTAGAAAACAGAATATGCACTAATTAAGGAAATAATTATCTTCAACAAATAAAAATAATGAAAATTGATTATGTACTGTTATAATTTTAATGGGTAATAAATGTCCAGGGGTGGTTGAGCAGCTATAAAAGGGTGAGTCTGCTGCACTTTCTGATCACACATCCTTTCTCATTCTTCCTTTCTTTCCTTTATTTCTCTCACGCTCTAGTATTGTCTTTCCCCCTAAAAGGAGATTGAAGTTCCCGATGAGAGGGTGGAGATTGGAACTCTACCAACTTCAGTTTTTCTTCACACGTAGTATCTCGAGTTCAGGTTAGGGTAGTTTTTAATTTGATGATAATATTGAGTATGAACGATTAATTGTTTCTAAATATTGTTTTTGTAATTTTGATGATTAAATTCATTGTGTATGATGGTTGTGGCTCTATTATTATTGTTATTATGAGTTCGGAGTATTGTTAGTATGACAATTGTAATTAATTATGTGATTGTTTTATTGAATGAAATTGGATTATTGTGCTCTAAAGATAGATTTTGTGATGGGATTGGTATACTGTGAATGAGTAAACGAATGAGGGTTAGGAAAATTAGATAAATAAAATTATAAAATATGAGACTTCTAGGGATTGGAGATTGACTTTTTGAATTACAATATTTTTATATTAAGAAATCTTTGTGAGAATCCTTGGTTAATTAGAAAATCTAGAGAATAAGTTTTGCCTATCTAGAACCCTTTAAGTAAGTGAGAGGTAGTTATAAGAATTTAATGATAATGAGTATGTCATGGGTAATGATTTCTTTATGGATAATTATGTGATTGACGTGACTGTTCAATGTAGTTAATTTTCTGATTTTAGTATTAGATTTTCATGATATCTTATTACTAATAGGGTTTGAATAAAGTTAAAAAAAAGAATATAGAACTGTCAATTTGTTCCTACCATTGTGATAAATATGTTTAGTACACAGGTAGTGGTATATAAATGTGTTTTATTAAGGGTAAAAAGGAATAATGTGACAGAATTTTATTAAGGATAAAAGCACATGGTTAGGTGTATATAAAGGTGGATGTAAACATGATATGGATAGTTACTGTAGTGTTTCATTTGGTGAGTGAGGTATTGTAATTAAAGTGATAAGAGATTGACTAAATGTGCGAGATGAAAGGAATATTAAGATAAATTGGGACAACAACTAGATATTTTGATTTTTGAGATATGAAGGTTGACTTTGGTAATTTGGGATTGGTTAAGCATTGGTCAATGTGAAAATTAAATAAATAAAACTATAGGTTGAATTTTGATTCTTTAAAATTCCACAAGTTATTATTTTAGGTTCCTTTAGTATATTCTTTCTTCTTTGTATTCTTGTATGCAATGAATTACAATTGTAATGAAGTGTGAATGACACGTGTATTACATTTATTAATGTTAAGGGAAATGATTAATGTGGGTGGAGAGATGATTATTGCGGGTCATGTTGCATTGATAAGTCGTTTAGTTCATGATAATCAGTGGAAATTATTTGAAAGTGAAAGGGATGGATGCCTGCTCCCAGGGATGAGGAGTGAGGTTGCCCCTGGTGAACATGCTTGTAAAGCATGGTATTTTAAAAATGAGAGAGATTATCATGAATGCTAAACGTAGTGAAAATGTTTTTGAAAGGTGAGGATGAAGGGAACTAGTACGGTTGGTCCCTAACGGGTCGTTGTAATGGCCTAGGACTTGGAGGGTATTCGCGGTGGGGAAAGCTTCCACTATGGCTGATCACCATGAGTGGGAAGTGACTCTTAGTGCAACACTGGTTGTCCTGACTGTAACTGTCTAGTATTTCTAGTGAGAGTGTCAGATGTGACATGTACTCCTAGCATCACTCAATTGTTTTGATGGTACCACATGGCATGAGAGTGAAATGTGAGTGACATGCATTATATTGGGTTGCATAGTTAATTGTGATAAGTTGTTAATTGAAATTCCATATCTTTTTTTATATATGTTGTTTATGTGTATTGTTCCTATGATTCTATTATTATCATTAAATTATGAGCTAACCCTATGATTGTGTGTGTGGTTGACACCTGTGATGACCCCACGAACGGGCGAGCAGATGAACAGTTGCTTGGAGACACCAGGCCGTAGGCTAGAGGAGAACATGACTTCTTGAAGACAATATGAAGCTATTACTTTCTTTTTCGTGTTTGAGAAATTTATATTATATAGGAATGTTAGAAGTTTAAGACTTTCTATTTTATGAGAAATTTACAATTGTTGTTGTAGCAACTTTATTTTGAAAATTACTCTATGAAATAAAATTTGGTTTGTTTACCGAATGAATATTTAATTACTGTAGATAAATTAGAGTATTTAGATGGAGAAGTTGAGGGTGTTACACTAGTGCTATTACAGTAATCCATAATTGTTCAAATTTTACTAATCTGCTCCCCCTAAGTAAAATACTTAAGAAAATACATATTCAAAACAGTTTAAAGACAATCCAAATAACATCAAATGAAAACAGCATATATGAAAAACTAATAACTACACTTCTACTACTCCCCCTATTTGGTATATCAAATAAGAATATGAGAGGTAGAGTTGAAGTTACTAATCTGAGTCATCTTGGTTAAGTCTTTCCATGATTGTTTCCATCAGATCCTTCATCTCTAGGAAGTGTAAGTCTTGACGCTTTCCTAGGTCATCTATTCTCTTGTTGACAGTTGCTTCCAATTCATCCAATCTGTCAATCATGATGGATTCAAAACATGATTGTGGAATGTACTCTCCAGATGCCAGGTTATCTTCATCATCGTCTTCATTTTGTGCTTCTCCTTGATCTTTTTGTGGATTTGCTTGTTGTTCTTCTCTGGTGATCTAGCCTGCATCAGTTTTGATCAGCCTCATCATCTTCAAGGCTCTATCACTGATTATATGGACATCTTTGACTAATTCTCTTGATTCCTCAGTTGTGTCAATCTGAAAAATTTCAATTAGTCTAGAAATAAACAGAGAATATAGACATTTATTATCTAGAAGTCTTCTAGTCTTCAGCATGTTGTCCATTATGAGGTGATTCCAATCCACTTGAATTCCATTCTTCAGAGCTGCCATGAGTATCATGTCATCTTCATTGATTTGTGCATGATTTGCTCATCTAGCGGCTAAAATCCAGCAAACGGTGTAGTGTAATAGCCTATCATCAGCAGTTAGGCCTCCAATGTTGTATGTCACCTTTTTGCCTTGTGCTCTTCTTGAATTCCTTTCGTCTTCCCAATTTTGTGGGTTCCTCAGCATGCTCATGTAGAAGGTGTCCTTTCAAAGATCAAATCCTTTCTCTCGGAGTTTGTCCACATGTGCCACGATCCCTTCTTTCCTGATACCAGCAATTTGAAGAAAATGTGCAGGGGTTAAGGTTATCTTAATACCTTTAATTTCAGAACTTACAGTCATTCTTTCCATGTTTGGTTTGAGATTTGAATAGAAGACTCGAACCAAATCGGGGTAGATGAAACCTTTCATGCCCACAAATTTCTCCAAATGTTGTTGCCTCAGGTAGGTTTGGAAAGTAAAACTCTGACTATCTAGCCATTGAAGGTCTAGAATCTTTGGCGAAACAAGACCTTTATTTGCAAAGTCAAGATTGAATCTTGTTTCTTGTCCTTTGATCTTCTAGTTGGTGCTTCAACCAAATTGCTTGAGCACAACAGCTTCCCGCAGCTACATATTCAGCTTCTGCAGTTGATAGTGCTACACAAGCTTGTTTCCTGCTATGCCAAGATATTAAGCATTCTCCAAAAATGTGACATGTTCCACTAGTGCTTTTCCTGTCTGTTTTGCTACCTGCAAAATCAGAGTCACTGAAACCAACAAGTAATGGTGAGGTTCCTTTTGGATACCACAATCCACAACTTATAGTTCCTTTTAGGTATTTAAGAATCTTCTTTATTGTTAGCCAATGAGATTGCTTGGGTGCAGATTGAAATCTAGCACATAAATATACAGAGTACATAATATCAGGTCTACTGGCTGTAAGATAAAGTAAAGATCCTATAACACCTCTGTATAAGGTAGTATCAACTTCATCACCTGCTTCATCTATCTCAAGATAAGTGCTAGTAGTTCTTTAGTATACTTAGCCTGGTGAATGAATGTGTCACCTTCCATTTGTTTGATCTGGAGTCCTAAAAAGAAACTTAGTTCTCCTATCATGGATATGTCAAATTCTTCCTGCATATTGCTCACAAACACTTCACAAAGTTGTTGGTTAGATGATCCAAAGATAATGTCATCAACATAGATTTGAACCAATAAAATGTAGTTAGACTTGTTTTTAATAAACAAGGTCTTGTCTACTTTACTTCTGTGGAATCCTTTTGATATGAGAAACTTACTCAATCTATCATACCATTGCCTAGGGGCTTGCTTCAACCCATATAAGGTTTTATGAAGTTTGTAAACATGTGTAGGCCAAGTAGCGTCTGTGAAACCAGGTGGTTGTGCTACATAGACTTCTTCATTTATATACCCATTTAGGAATGCACTCTTTACATCCATTTGGAATAATTTGAAGTTGTTGATGCAAGCATAAGCTAGGAGTAGTCTAACGGCTTCAAGTCTCACAACAGGAGCAAAGGTTTCCTCAAAGTCAATTCCTTCCTGTTGATTGTAGCCTTTTACCACAAGCCTTGCTTTGTTTCTGACCACAACTCCATCTTCACTCAGTTTATTCTTGAATACCCATTTCGTGCTAATTATATTCATGTTGCCTTTGTCTGGAACAAGTTCCCAAACTCCATTTCTTCTGAACTGGTTAAGTTCTTCTTGCATAGCCATGATCCAAAATTCATTGTTCAAGGCTTCTTCTATGCTGGAGGGTTCAAACTGTGATACAAAAGCAGTATTATAGCAAAGTAAATTCTGTGAGGATCTGGTAGTTACCCCCTTGTGAATGTCACCAATGACATTGTCAAGTGATAGGTTCCTAGGTGTCCTCCATTCCTTTGCTTGATTTGACACTGGGTTTGGTTGAGTTTGCTGATGCATATGATCAACTTCTATGCTTTCTTCACCTGTTTCATCATCATTACGTAGCAAGCTTTCCTTTTGGAAAGTGTTAGTTTCATCAAATCTAATATGGACAGATTCTTCAATGCACATTGTTCTTTTGTTAAAGATCCTATATGCTTTACTTGTATTTGAATAACCAAGGAAAATGGCTTCATCAGCCTTTGTATCAAACTTTCCAATAGGGTCCTTGCCATTGTTTAAAACATAACATTTGCATCCAAAAACTTTAAAGTAAGAAATGTTTGGTTTTCTGCCATAGAAAAGCTCATAAGGGGTTTTCAACAAAATGGGTCTTATAGAGACTCTATTGAGAACATAACATGCAGTGTTCACAGCATCAGCCCAAAAGTGTTTAGGCATCCTATCCTCATGCATGGTTCTTCCTAGTTCTATAAGTGACCTGTTTTTCCTCTCCACTACTTCATTTTGCTGAGGAGTTCTAGGAGCTGAAAAGCAGTGTGATATCCCATGTTTTTCACAAAAGCTTTCAAAATAGCTATTCTTAAATTCAGTACCATTATCACTTCTTAAAGCTTTAATTTTCAAATCCTTTTTGTTTTGAATTTTCTTGGCAAGTACTTTGAAAACTCCAAAGGCCTGATCCTTTTTCTTGATAAACAAAACCCAAGTAAATCGTGAGTAGTCATCTACAATGACTAGCCCATACAGATTTCCACCGAAACTAGCTATCCTAGATGGACCAAATAAGTCTAAATGCAAGAGTTCAAGCGGCTGAGTTGTAGAAACATGTTTAATGTTTTTGAAAGATGTTTTTGCCTGCTTGAACTTTTGACAAGCCTCACATAGTCCTTCTTTGGAAAACTTTAATTTAGGGAGACCAAAAACTAGCTCTTTAGATATGAGTTTATTTAAATGCAGTATGTCAATATGTGCTATTCTCCTATGCCATAGCCAAGACAGATTATCATTAGAAGTTAAACATGTGGAGTAAGGGGATGAGTGATCTACTTCCAATATGTAGATGTTGTTTGATCTTTTGCCAACCATGAGAAGTTCATCTGAGTCTTTGTTGCTGATAAGACAATGTTCATCATCAAAAGCAATTCTGTAGTTCTTGTCACACAGTTGACTAATACTTAGAAGGTTGAACTTCAATCCATCCACCAACAATACATCTTCTATCACTGTATTGGCTTTATATCCAACAGTACCATAGCCTAGTATTTTTCCTTTGTTGTTGTCTCCATATACAACTGATCCAGTTTCTCTTGGTGTGAAGGTGCTAAGATTCCTTCTATCACCTGTCATATGCCTTGAGCAACCACTGTCTAAGTACCATATTGAGTTTCTGCTGTTTAGGCTTTCCTGCAAGAGAAAAAGAACTAATTTTGTTGTTGGTACCCAGCTTCTCTTGGGTCCATGCAAGTTAGTGCTACAGTTTTCTTTCTTAACCCATCTATATTTACCACTGGAAATACCTTTCTTTCTAATCATGCAATTAAAGGATTTATGTCCAGATTTCATGCAGTAAGTACAAGTGAAATCAGCATGTTTAGTGTTTCCAGATTTCATGTAATCATGCCTTCTTATGTGAACATAGTTTGTAGAAGTGTTGAGTTCCTTTCTTAGTTTTGATACATCATTTTCTAACTCACATACTTTCTGTTTTAACAAGGATACTTGCTTTTTCAAAACTATGTTTTCTTTTTCAAACGTTTCAGCTTGATTGTAAAGCTCACAAAAAGTAGAATGCAGTTCATCATATTCATCCATAATAGAGTTTGTATCACTTACCTCACTGGATGATTTGGCCATTAAGCACAGATTTGCTTCTTCATTCTCACTTTCAGGTGTTGAGGATGTGTAGCCTTCATCCCAAGCTATGTAGGCTTTCTTTTTCTTCTTTTCTTTTCTGACATTTCTTTTATTTTCAGATTTTCTTACTTCAGTGTTATTTCTTCTTTTCAGGCTTGGACAATTTGATCTATAGTGCCCAATATTTCCACATTCGTAGCATGTTATTTTGACTGAAGTGTTGTCTTGCTTCCTGACTCCTCTTCTTGGTTGACCAAATTTCTTCTTAGAATTGTTCTTCATGAATTTTCTGAATTTCTTCATCAACAAGTTCACTTGGTCTTCCTGTGAGTCATTTCCATCTTCAGAGGATTCAGATTTTGTTTCAGTATGCTCCATTTTGAGAGCAATTCCTTTGGCTCTTTTGTCCTTCTGTTCCTCATCTGCCATTCGAGTCATATCCATTTCGTACTCTCTAAGTTTCCCAAACAGTTCAGCACTGGTAATAACGGTAAGATTCTTTGATTCAGTTATGGCTGTCACAGTAGGTTGCCACTTTCTATTCAGCGATTTTAGAATCTTGACATTCACTTCTTTTTCAACGAAGTTCTTGCCAAGTCCTTTGACATGGTTGATGACGTGTGTGAATCTCTTTTGCATTTCCATTATTGATTCTCCTTGGAACATTCTGAATGTTTCATATTCTTGAATCAAGGTGTTCTTTCTAGCCCTCCTGACTTCGGCAGTACCTTCATGGGTTACCATGATGAGCTCCCATGCCTCTTTTGTTGTTGTACATGCAGAAATCCTGAAAAACTCATCAGAATTCAGGGCAGAGTGTATAATATTCAAAGCTTTAGCATCGTTTTCAGCCCGCCTAATCTCATCCATATCCCAATCCTAAAATGGTTTTTCTATTTCATTTCCATTTTCTATTTTCATTGGAACTTTGTACTCATTTACCACAGCCTGCCAGATGCTTCTGTGAATAGATTCCATAAAGATCTTCATGCGAACTTTCCAAAACGGATAGTTATCACCACAGAACAATGGAGGTCTATTTATAGAAGCTCCTTCAGTGAAGGGCAAAAGATTACTAGCCATCACAGGGAACTATGTAGGATTACTAGATTGATTTACTAATTAAGGCTCTTGATACCAATTGTTGGTCCCTATGTGAATCTAGAGTTGGGGGGGTGAATAGATTCTAGTTCCCTATATCAACAATAGTCTTTTATAACTTTCTTTCCCGATTCAATTTTATCTGAGTTACAAATACAGTTCAGAGATCTACAACGGATAACAAAAGAAAGTGTAAAGCAAGAAATACAGAGAAATATAAGAGATAAGGTAGAGAAAAGAGTTTAGACAGAGATTTATCCTGGTTCGGCGTTCGGCCTACATCCAGTCCCAACCCAACAATTGTTGCGATCGGTTTTTCCACTATAATGATTCTTCGTGTTCAATACAATTACTCTGCACAAACACAAACCAAATCAAAATACTCAAAACATATGTTCTACACCTAAGAACATATCCTCCTGATTCTTGAATCCTTCAAGAATCAACTTTGAGAGCACCTCTCTCAAAAACTCCTTAACTCTTTTAGAGAACACCTTTCTCTTAAGAGTTTTAATCCAAAATGAAATACAAAAAGATAAAGACCAGCTAAGAGTACACCTGATTGTGTATGCACTGATCAAGATAATATCCAAAGAATTCAATCATTCACACATCATTCATCTCAAGAGAAAATCTTAAAGAAAAAACTTGAAGAGAATTCTTATGTTCTTTGTAAAAACTAATTTTCGCTCTTCCTTTCCTTCTTGAAACTCAAAAAGATCTCTCTTCCTTTTTTTCTTCCTTTTTTCCTTTTTTTTTTTTCCTTTTTTTCCCTTTTTTGAAACAATTCAAAGAGGTTTCTATTTAATGCAATTTCAAAAGCTATTTGAGATGAATTCTGGTGTGGTAATCGATTACAGGATAGAGATAATCGATTACTCCAGAAAGATTTTGCCTTCTCTGATCTTTCAAGCACGAAGTAATCGATTACCATGGAGTGGTAATCGATTACACCAGAGTGTTTTGGGTTCCCCTGTTTTCTCAAACTGTTTGTAATCGAGAATTGCTATATGGTAATCGATTACTTCAGCTTAAAACCATTTTAAACCAAAGTTTTTCAACTATTTCAAAACAAAATGGGGTTCCAAAACTGCTCTAGCTTGAATCTTCAGAGTAGATCTAACTTCTCTGTGAAAAAGATTAAATAAAACCACACTCAAAGCCTATTCTAAAAACAAACAATACAATTAAGCTCCTATTTACAATCTATCATTAAAATCAAAATTACAAGTAGATCAAAACTAAAAACGAGAGACGACTTCTTCAGCTTCAAGTCCAACAAACCCCTCTCTCCTATGACCCAAGATCACCCTCACAGAGCTCGCATCAAGCGTGCAAGACCAAGCGGCTCTAAAGCCCAAACACAAACTCAAATACAAGCCCAAACACAAGCCCAAACACCAATCCCATCGTCTCAATTGCTTGTCACCATAACAGAAGTTCCTTTTAAGGATGTTGTTGTTGAATCCCTTAGAAGAAAAAGGAACATAAGAATCAAACATGTTGCGTCCAAGACGCAAGCAAAAAAAGTTTCCCCAAGTGAAGATGAAGGGGTAACTAAAGCATCTGAGGATGCACCGTCTGTTAGAATCCTGACAAACGAAGAAAAACAAAGGAAGGCAGCTAAAGAAAAAGCTAGAGCAAGGGAGATTTCTCTACAAAAGGCTGCAAAAGGCAAGGAAAAGATGAAGCAGAAGCAGAGGCTTACGTTTGTGATAGTTGGAGAAACAGACGAAGCTAAGCAATTAAAAGAGGCTAGAAAAGTCTCTATGTTGTTTGAGGCTAAAAGGGAATGTTTGTTCCAAGAAAGCATCAGAGGCATTGGAACGTCTGAAGCTACTCTTGCACCAGCAACTTTAGAGGGCATGAATAGTGAAGAAACTGCCCAGATTCAGAAGGACAATGCCCAACTAGCAAAGGAATTGGAGACCATGTTGAATGAAGAGGCTCCAACCATGGAGGCTTCAGAATAATTACTTCAAGACGAACATAAGAGTGCTAGCACTGATCCTGTTGTTGGGTCTCCTCTCAATGCTGTCTTTAATCAGACGATACCTACTGCGTCTAAGGAAGTGCCTTGCCATCAAATGATAGAAGCTGCGTCTGAAGAAACTTCCTGCTCACAGACGATGGAGATTCCGTCTGTGGTCATCATTGATGATGACACATGTTCTTCGTCTGAGGAGGAACATGTAGAAATAAAAAGGCTAGTTCTACCTTTGGTGAGATCACATGCTGAGTTGCTGAATCCAGAAGATCTCCCACTGAAGCACAAGATAGACTATTCGTTTCTCAACGAATTAGTCATGAAGAGATTTGCTGAAAGCTCTTGTGTAGAGAGGCCAATCAAGCTAGATTGGTTGTTGAAAGATCAGATTGAAGATGTCTCTAATCGTAGTGATGGAGAACCGTTTGAATCTGCAACTGATGGCTATTTTGCGGATAATGAAGACTACTCTATTGAGGACACTCCATACATCGAGTTGAAGAACCCTTATCGCTACAGAGGTAAGAAGGGATTTCAACTTGGGAGATCTATCAATCCCATCGTATATCACCAACCCTTGAAGCCAAAGGACTTCAAAGATGATGTAAAATATTCCCCTGATGAGCAACGGGACTGGCTGAAGTGTCTGCCTTAGGACGAGTTAGCACAGCTGAACATCAAGGGTTTGAAGAATATTGTTGTATACAAGGATCATCTTGTTGGGCTGTTGATTGAAGGACCAACACTTGGCTATGAACCACACATTCCATACAGAGAAAATATCAAATGGAAGGTTCAAATGAGCTTAATGCACCTGTTTTTCACCATTGCAGATATGGAGACGCTATCTCCAAAGTATATGAGCCAAGAGACTGCGATCATTGGCACTTGGATGCCATTGATAGTCTTGATCCGTTCACCTTTACAATCCCTATGAACTAGATAGAGTATGTGGGACTAGGCCATATTCTAGGGATTGTCCTTCCATAGACAAGACCACATTGTCTAGGGATTCGTCCACGTTACTCCCTCCTCATTGATGAATGTGAAGACCCTGAAGACTTCGCTCACTCTCTACTAGAAGACTGTAACATTGCCTTCAGAATGATGGCTAATGCTTATAGAAGAGAAGAAAAAGGAAGGTTAGCCTCCTTTTCTCATATACAAAGAATAGCAAGGAAGGAACTCAGGCCCTATCCCTTCATGATGGGATCTCAGTTCATGTCTTTAGTCATAAACGAAACCAAGTATTTCATTGTTATAGATCGCTCAAGACCATGCTTGGCTTAGTTTTTGGCCAAAGGGAAGGAGAAAAAGACACCGTCTGCTCCCAAACAATTCAAGTTTGCAAGGCACATTGCCAAGCAACTTCCGTCTGTTGCCTATGATCATCTCAAGGCTATTCAAGCTCAAGCCTCAAAGTCTATCAATCCAAAGATTCAAAGGATGATAGAGGATCATGAAGCTACCTCAGCTTTCTGCTCAGGAACTTCATTTGATAAAGAGTCTGTCACATGCGGCAAAGTCTACCCGGGAGGAGCTTTCGCCTACACTCTTCCTCCTCATGAACCTCGGTACCTTCAACTCACTACCTTCAACAAATCATATTCTTGGCAATGGGAGCACAACTTCAACACTCGAGTGGAACTTCCTTTATTCTCCTTGAGTCTGAAGGGGACTCTAGTGGTAGTCATTTAAGATGACTCATAACCAATTGTTGAGAAAGCAGTAACTGATGAGGAGCCTCAATCACCAGAAGATCCCGCTGACAAGTATAATGCTTTGAAGCGCAAATATGATGCTCTTGAGGAGAACTGTGAGCACTTGAAGAAAAAGAACAAGGAGCTTGAAGAAAATCAAGTTTCTATATCTACTGAGATGTAGCAGCTACGGAGTATTGTGATGAGTCTTGTACAACATCAACCACAGCCTCCACCGTCTTGATTCTCAGCCCAAGGGGGAGAATAATTTGAGGGAAAGGTTATGCTAAGGGGGAGCATGGTAAGTTCTTTGAGCAATGAAGAGCATCCGTCTGAGGGGGAGACAAAGACGAAGAAATGATGAAGTTTTTTTTTTTTTTTTTGTATTTGCTTTGCTCTGATTCTTTGTTTGCACAACTCTGAATTTATAATTCTTTCATTTGTTTTGATCTGATTGTTTTGTTTTTGTTCTTCTGAATCTTGTTAGCCTATAAATGGATTACATCACATTGATGTAACAATTCTTATTAAGAGGTATATTCAGAGAACATCTTCTTGATGTAATTCTGGCTACTTGTTATTATTTTGTTTTAGCTAACTTTGTCTTGTGCAGATGCTTTTTTGAGATAGTTGCTAGTATGGTCTGTATTCATAAAAAAAAGGGGGAGATTGTTAGATCAAGGAGATTAACGTCTCTAAGTTTTGATTAATTACAAGACAGACGGAACATCTCGGACAAAGCATTACAAGCAAAGTCAGACGAAACAAGCACAGACAGAAGATAACCCCTCAAAATTGAAGTCATTCGTCTGTCTCAAAGTCAAGTCGTAAGACGAAAGGATAGACGAAATCTTCAGACGAAGCTTACAAGCCAATCTTAAGATTGAAGATTTACATCGTCTGTCAAGAGAGTGAAGTACAGTTTGAGTAACTCGCGCCAATTTCAAATATGCTAAAGTACTCATTAGAGCTTCCAAGATCAGTATGGGGATTCGAGCTTACATATGCAACACGAAAAGGTTTCTCCTTTTCCAAGAAAATCTCTGTACAAGTCAGAAAAAGGACTGAGCACGCCATCAAATCCGCTGCGCACGCTATCTATCACTTGATTGCATTCTGACACCTTTTTGGACTGCACTTAGAGAAAGTTTAACGACATTCTTTTGTTTCTAATGGATATCTGAAGACTCTTCCTATAAAAGGACTTCACTCCTCTAAGTTTCAGTTGGCGAACACGCTTATATTGCTAAGACTTTGTGCTTTCGCTCACTGCTACTTTTAAACTTCATTGTATACCCCTCTCTGTGAAGAGGAACTTTTCTTTTATAAAAAACTTTGTAAATCCACTTGTGTGGTGCTTTAGCCTGAGGAGGCTGTGTGTTCAAAGAATACCTGGGTGTTTAGCCTGAGAAGGCTGTGTTCAAAGAATATCTTGTATTAGCCAGAAGTGGCTAGGTTTAAACAATACTTGTAACCATTTCACGATTTGTAGTGAAAACTCAGTTGTTGCTGGGTAACTGGACGTAGTCTTAAATAGACGAATCAGTATAAAAATACTTGTGTTTATCTTCTTTAAGTTTAAAACTAACGGGGATAATCAACTTATTACGTCTGTTTGTTCATTAAAATCAATCTTTAAAGACAAGAACTATTTCGTCTGAGCCTGTTTAAACCAACAGACGAAAGGGCCAAATTTTTTTATATAACACAATTCAACCCCCTTCTTGTGTTTTATCTTTTACACTTGGGGAAGTTGCGTTTTCAAAGAATACCTTCTATTAGCCCGAGGAGGCTGGGTTTCAAAGAATACCTTGTTGTTTAGCCTGGAAAGGCTGTGTTCAAAGAATATCTTGTATTAGCCAAGAAGTGGTGGGTTCAAACAATACTTGTAACCATTTTACAGTTTGTAGTGAAAAATCAGGTAGTTGTTGGGTAACGGACGTAGTCTTGACTAGACGAACCAATATAAAAATAACTGTTTATTTTCTTTGAGCTTGTGACTAACTGGGATAATCAAAGTATAACGTCTATCCTTGAAATTAATCTTTGAAGATAAGAACTGTTTCGTCGACTCTGTTTCAAACCCAACAGACGAAAGGATTAAAATTTTCAAGTAACACAATTCAACCCCCCTTCTTGTGCTTTATCTTTTATAGTTTGGTAGAATTTTTTGATAGGTGTCATTCACAGCAGAATCTTGAGAAACCACGTAATGGAAATTATTGAATTCTTTTCTTATTGCAAAACGAGAGGGAAAGTGTTGATCAATACCCACGTTGGATCCATAAACATGAACTGAGATTGCACTTTGGAGAATTTATCATTTAAACCACGAAGACATAATTTAATGATAAAATCATCATCTCGTTCTTTATTGTGTCTTCGAGAGAATACCATAAATGCAAGGAATGGAGCAAGAGCAAACAAGAATAGTGCGATACATGGAGAGTTCCTTTCACAAAATTTTCAAATGAGTAAAATACCGAGAAATTGTTGTATCACCTTGATGACAATTTTAAAGCTTCTCTTACAGACAACATTCAAAACTTGTTGCCATAGGAAAATCAGTCAACAAGATCCTGTCAAATGTCAATGTAGTGTCCATCCATATGATAGATTGCCTGATGTTAAATAACCATCTTATTGCAACGTTTCCAAGAATCATGCCGAAAGTTAATGGAAGGGGAACAAGGAAAGGTTCGAAGAACAAATTGTTCCTTGTTTTTGGTTTCAAGAATAATGAGCATGTCATGTTTCTATTGTTTAGAAATTATTTTTAGAAAGAATGAGAGTAAGAAGAATCAAAGTCAGATACTCACGGGTAGAATTGACGAGATGATCAAAAATACTATTAGAGGAATCAATAGAAGACAAAAATGTCATTGGAGATTGAAGAGAGATTACGAAATCAAATTTGTAAAATAAATAAATAAAGTTCAAAGATTGTGATGCAAAAAATTATGGGATGATTAGAGAAAAAATCTGAAGAAAGATTTGTTATTTGTTATTTTGTTAATTACACGTGCTAGTTATTATTTTTCTAATTATACATAAATGAAAAACTAATTTATATATAAAATTATTTAGTTAATTATGATAATTAAATTAGGTCAAATGTTGTGCTAATTAGAAAAGGTATTTTTATTTTAATAAATCTAATATTTATAAATTTCTTTTTAGTTTTTAATATTTATTATAAAAATATAATATGGTGACGAAGTTATTATAATTCCATGATAATGTATGCAGGGGCGAGCAAGAGAAGAAGTGTGAGAGAGGTGAAACTATATTTTAAAAAAAAGAATTATTTTTTTTTTAATTTTTAATTTTAATTTTAATTTTTTTGTAAAATTTGTTGGACACAAACCTATTAATTACATAATAATTTTTCTTTATGTTGGAGACTAAAATAAATTTAGAAGATATTAAAATTTATTATTAATATATATAAATTTATATATAAAAATTAATTTATATATATATATATATATTAATATTAAATTTATTACTAATATATATATATATATATATAAAGTTATTATTAATATATATATATATATATATATAAATTTATTACTAATCTATATATATATATATATAAATTTATATATATTAATATTAAATTTATTACTAATTATATATATATATATATATATATATATATATATATTAGTAAAAAAATTAATATTAATATATATAAATTTATTATTAATATATATATATATATATATATATATATATATATATATATATATAAATGTATGTTTTATTATCATCATTAGCTATTTGGAAAATAAAGTATTTAAAACTATTAGGAACTATTAAAAAAAAAAATACTAAACTCCTGAAAATATACTCAAACCTTATACTTCTATATTATGTTTGTATAATTTATTATATTTATTTTTATAAGATGAGAAATTAAAAAAAAAAGAAATAAATGTAATAAATAGTTGATAAAGGTGAATAAATTTTGAAATTACAAATGATAACTTTTTTGGCTAGTTGGCAAAAAATAAACCTTTTCTATGCTGTGAATAAATGTGTGTCATGTAACTAATTTTTTTTGGAGAAAATCTTTCTCTGACTTCATGATTGGGTTTTGATGAAGATAAAAGGATATCAACAAAAAGAAAGAAAAAGTGAAGAAAATCATAGAACCAAAGTATTATCAAGAATAGCTTAAATTTACAAAGGTTCAAGTCTTCACCTAGAAAAAGTAAGTGTTCTCTATAATATGATAGTTTAAGGCTCTTAAGTTTACAAACAAGTTAAGTAAAATATGGTTCAAGGATTATAACAAGTAAAAATACATTTTTGTTAACTTAGAAACAGTTTTCAAGAGTCAGTAATGGATTACAAAGAGTCAGTAATGTATTACAAAAAGTCAGTAATCGATTACAGAAAGTCAGTAATCGATTACACTGTAATCGATTACAGAAAGTCTGTAATCAATTACGAAGTTTACAGATTCTTAGATTTTCAAAAATAGCTTCCTGTAATAGATTACCAAAAGTCAGTAATCGATTACATGATTCAAAATTTGAATTATTGGTAACGTTTACTTGTTGTAATCGATTACGACAGTTGTGTAATCGATTACAAGTTTGAAATTTTGAAAATTTGTAACAGCTCTTTTTTTAAACATTTTTGAAATGTTACAATTACTTATTTAAACAAATTTTCAAATTTAGAAAAGAGGAGACACACAAAAGACTTGGTTTTCATAATCTTATTCATCCTTGAAACAAACTTTCAATGTCTTTCATATTCTAAAAGTAAGAAAAGCTTTTGAGCCTTAATTGTCATATCATATGAAAGTCTTTCTTGTAGGATTCAACCTACCATTGAAACAGTCATTGTACTGTTCTCCACAATACTGAACATTTGTTGTTGTGAACTTACCGTAGTGTTCGGTGAAATATTGTTGTTCACTGTAGTGTTCGGTGAAAGGGTATTTGATTACCGTAGTGTTCAGTAAGGGCTTTGTAATCAAGAAAAAGTGTGTTTGTCTTGAGTGTTGGTGTAAAAATCTCGAACTGAGATTGTAACTCTACACTGTTTGATTGTGAAGAGAAATCTCTGACGGTGGTCGAAGGATTGGACGTAGTCTTCGGTGGTCGAAGGTGAACCAGTATAAAAATCTTTGTGTGGTATCCATCTAGAATTACATTTTTAATTCTTTATAATATTTAGAGTAAATAGTTAATTTAAGAATACTTTTATTAAAAAACAGAAATTTATCATAATAATAGAGATGAAGGAAATGGAAAATAAGTTTTTCTTAATTTTTATTTAAATTGTTTTGTCAAGATACTAATTATCCAGATACATTGATATTCATGTAATGATTTTTAGTAGATAAAAATTAATAAATATTATTTATTAATTTTAATATATAAATAATATAAATGTCAATATCATCATTAAATTTATTTAATTGAAAATTCTAATGATTAATATTACCTTAAATTATTAATAAAAAAAATCTTAAGAAGAATTATAATAGCTTTTTTTTAGTATAAGATTAATAGTTATTTATTATGTTTTGATTCTAAAAAATTGAGTAAAAATTAAATATAAATAAGAATGATTAATATAATTAACATAAATAATAAGAGAATATACTTTAATGACATAAATAATAAGAATTAGATTCTAATTATATGACTAATTATTGTATTTAAAGTTATTATATGGTTAGATATTCTAATAAATCATGTAATTAGTTACTCTTATTAAATATCTAAGACTTTTATATAGTAAATTATTAAAATTAATTATATGATTAGTTTTGATATGTTATATAGGATGGCCTCCAACCACATTCCATTTGCACATTATCTTCTATTTTTTATTTATTATAGTAATAAAGATTAGTTTCGACACAGATAAATACTCAAATTCGTACACATATAATTTAACTTCTTATTCATCTTTGTAGTAATATATTTTAAATCCTTTTATTCCTATGTTCGTGTATAATAATAACACTCTTTTTCTTTCAAACTATGACTATCATTATACCTTGCAACATAAAAAAAAAAATTTGTGCCCATTGCCAATGTTGAACCATTTACACTAGCTCCCTACATAAGAAAGGCACCTAGAACCATGTCCAAGATGTAGACATTTGAGGCATAACTCTAAGTAATTTCTATTGATAGAGTAATTTCTAAATAAAACATCTATATTTTTACTTTTACTATTTTTCATTAAGCATCTTGATGGATCGACAGTGAGCGATAATGATAAGGAAATTATAAAACTTAATTAATTGAAATTTATGTAATTTTTTTTATTGAGTTTCAGTTGTTAATTCAACTTAAACTTAAGTCGTGTTACAAAATAAACAATACAACAATTATTAAATATCTTGGTCAACTTGATTTATTAGATTTGACTTGACTCACACCATTCACCAGGTACATTGGCTTAAAGTTATTTTAATTTAACCTGAATTATGTAGACACAGAAATTGCAGGGGAGGAAGAGACACAGAGTACTTTCCCCACAAATTTGTGTGATAATAATTAAGTTTATTCAGTGTACCAGTACTCAATTATTTTTCTAATTATCACATATGAAGTCAAGCTACCTACTATGGTGTGAAATTTTTAATTGGGTGCAGCTATTAAATTCCATCACATGGTTGGTCACACATATGCACGAACACGGTGGCCTGGCTCTGCTCCAAAACCTTAGGTTACTATAATTTCCACGCTAATAAATTCACATTCATACTGATTCTTCTACCTTTTTGAACAAGAAATTAAAGTAATGGCTGAACCAAAAGGTATACCAAGTATCATCCACAACATGTGCCACTGAGAATCATAGAAGCAAAGATGTTGCCTGTAACATGTTCATCGATTATTTCAAATTTTGCGTATATTGGTAAAACGCGGCTTTGTCTTTTGGCAACATAACAATGACTTACAACTGTTCATAAATGTTGAATAAACTTAGGCTTGATTTTAGAGGCAGCTTTCACTCGCATTTTCTTCTACTATCAAATATACCTGCAAAGTGGTTTTGTATCTTCTTTCCACGTGTGTGTGTCTTCTAGATAATAATAAACATTTTTGGCATAGTTTGCTAAAGATGGATACATTCATAGACATATATGCATAAAAAAAAAAAAAGATTTAATTGGCACGTATTGATATGTTAAAAGAGTTTTACATAAACATCTAATAGCGTTGAATTTTGTATAAATAACTTAAAAAAAATCGTTATTGTGAATTTTTATTGGATGAGTGTATAAAAGTTTTACACTTACGCCATTTAACAATTAAACTCCAAGAAAGAAGTGACATTTTATTGTTAGCAAAAAGGGTCAAAGGTGAAATGAGATATGCATGATGTATGCAACCGTGTCTACACATGCAATTATGCATGCATGCCATTCATGAATGATATATATGTTTACTATGAGGGTCAGATTATCTTTGTGTCAAAGTTGGAATAGGTCTGTAATAATGATATGTAGGTGTAACAAAAATGGAAACTTATCATTCAATTGGAAGAATAAGAAGCAATTTTACAAGGTCCTGATTTCTCTGACATAGGAGACTGCTATTGCTTCCCTGTAACTTTCTTGTTACAGCTCAGAAGTTATAGTGTTTTGTCCCATCTCTAGATGCTATATCCATCTGAATCTAGATAACAAAAGTAAGAAAATGTAAAATGGAATATTGGAATTTGGACAAACCATGAAGGCGTGAACTGAGACTGTGAATGTGAAAACAGAAAAAGGGAATTTACTTTTTGACCAGCAAAATTGTTTCTTCCACTTCAACCTTATGGTACTACCAATGAATAAATAAAACCTTTTGTACAACCATTATAAAAACTCCATGGGAAGAATGCCAGTGAAAATATGCTGCGTACTTGCAAAATCAATTTTGAAATGATGATCTGATTTAAGTTTGTATGTTTTTGAAATTTATTTAAAATAGTCTGCAATTTCAACTTATTTTTTATCATCTATCTAGAATTTAAATTTCAAACATGCAACGTTGCTTAATATACCTGAAGCAGTTGACCACTTATTGCATAAATTTTCATTTTATCAGCTTTATTCACATTTTCAATAGCCTCTTGACCACTTGGGGTAAAAGGGAAAATAGTTTTTCACGTGATCTTCTTTCATTTATAGTATGAAATAGTTTTTAAGCAGAAAGATTCAGGTGTAGTTAATTTCTGTCTTCATTTTCTGCAGGTAAGAAATATAAAGTCTTGCCTGCATATAAATTCTCTCACGTACTAACTGTTAATTTCTCTATAACATTTATACTGTCATATTCAAACTTTATATATAATAAAGTATCAAATGTGTTCTTATTAGATTATTATTACTCCATGAATGAATTGGGGACCTCAACCCCTCAGTGTACTCAATAACTTCACGCTAATCATAGCAATCTAGTACATATATGCAGCACACTAGGGATGACCAACCCTACAAATCCCTCTCCCCCTCCTTGCACCTTCAAAATTCATTCCTAAACACTTTTTTTTTTAAAAATAAAATAAAATTGAGTACTTGATTGTGAAGCAGAAAACAAAGAAAGATAGCCATAGTACTCGGACATTAACATGACCTTCACAAACTCTTGTCCTATGATCATCTTTCTATGCTTCCTAGTGCCCCTTTTTGTATTTTGTGATGAGAGAATGCGTTATTCAGGTAAACAGAAACAAAACCTTTACCTTAATTTTTCTCTAATGATTATCCTTCCTTTGACCCTGAAGCTTATATACAATGTTGGCAGGACCTTCAGAACAGATTTTGCATTCTTTCCATGAAGACAAAAACGGGTCTATAACAATGTCAGTGAAAGAAGAACAACCACATTCTGCCTCTAAAAGAATTTGGTTGCATGGTATTTATATAATATATAATATATACACATGCATTTTTTCTTCTCTCTTTTTTTTTCTTGGCCCTTTTTGACTTTTGATGATGATCACATTAGGTTCTTGCACAAGCAAAGACATAAGCATTTCACAAAGCAAAAGTTCTACATCAGGAATTCCACAGTTCATTGTGCAAATTGTTAACACTTGTGTCTCTGGATGTGCTCCTCATGACATTCACCTCCACTGTGGCTGGTTTGCTTCTGCAAGAATGGTGAATCCAAGATTGTTCAAGAGGCTCTCCTATGATGATTGTTTGGTGAATGGAGGGAACCATTTGGCCTCTAGCCAGGTCATCAGATTCACATATTCCAATTCTTTTATGTACCCTATTGCTTTCAAGTCTGCCAAATTTTGCTGAGTTCAAAATAAATATCTTCAAAAGTAGAATAAGAAACCACAGACTTCCAAAAATTATAACCAGATCAGATCATGTATCTACCACCTTGTTCATATTGTTGCACTCTTTGTTTAGCTTTTGCTCTGTGTCATTTTTTATGTGTAAATGTACATTTGATTGCCTTACCACTATACAATGCCTAGAGAGTACAATCCCTTGAAAGGGAATTTCCATTCCTTTGGGAATTAGTGTGGGAATTTTCAAGTTATAAAAAATGTTCTTGTGGCTGTAGCTGCGTATTATTACCTGGAATACACATTAGAATAGTTGTGGTATTGTTATAGGATTAAGTTTACTTTACTACATTTTCTACCTTAGTCCAAATATGGGATTGATTTACTCTTTAAAATTATAAAAAAAAATAATATTATTTTAACTTTTATGATTATCAAATGTCAGTCTCCGTAATTGTTATATTTACAATTTAAAGAATAAATAAATTATCATTTGATCATTTTAAGAATTAAAATAATCTTTTTTAATTTTAAAACTAAAATTAATCTACAATGGTAATTTTAGGGGTTGGTACAGTTTTTATTTTATAAAGTTTTATAGTGAGAATTTAATACAAATAGAAATATCATAATAACGATCTATATTCATTTTGAATTTATTAATTTGATCTTTTGTTCCTAATCCATACATTGTTTTAATGCGTTTAGTTTGGTAATAAAAAACCATAATGAATATAAAATCACGATGAAATCACTATAAAAATAATTATTTATTAATTTAAAACATTATGGTATATTAAATTATTCACCTATATATACAGATACATACTACAATTAATAATGCTATACATGTTATTGTTAGACTAACTTCGGAGATATAATTAAAGTCTTTGTATTACGTCCTTCAAAAAAGTTATAGAATATTAATATTTATAAGGTTCATATAAAATTATAAAACTTATTAGAGAAAAAAATAATCTTATACTTCTAAGATTCATGAGTTATGTTAAACTTATAAATATATTTTAAAAGAATATTATTAAATTTAAAAAACCTCATTTCATATTCGTCTGGTATGTTTGGCTGGGACTCTAGTATGTTGATTGTTATTTGTGTCTATTGTTCTTTCACCATTTTTGAAGCTTTAGATGAATACAAGTTCTGAGGGTCAGAGATATTAGAGCAAACATGGATGAGAAAGTGACAACACCATGCCTTAACATAAAAGGTGTCACCTCTTCCTTTTACATATCCTTGACCATTTATTTTCATTGGGGAAGGTGGTTGTGTGTCAGCATTCAGCAATAAGAGCTCACACCTTCTTTTTTTTTTTTTTTTTTTTTTTTTTTTTTTTTTTTTTTTTTTTTTAGCTTTGAAACAACTTTGTAGAACATCCTAAGTGTTCTAGCCTTTTCCTTTCAATGGTAACTGTGTTAAGTTTGCTTCTTTTAAAATAATAATAATAATTAGACGCTATAATGTACATTTTGATCGCATCTCTAGGTCTTACTTATTAGGCATTGTAGGTTGACCGAGCCATTACTCATCAAATTTAGCATTTACTAAATATGTTGAGGTGAAAGAAAATGAAATATTTGATTCCATCTTCTCTCTGTCCATTATTATGATTTTTTGGTCCATGGTAATGATGACTAAGTTGTGTTTGGTAGGGAATAAAGGAAGAAAATTAAATGGAAAAAAAGTATAAATAGAAATTATTGGATTGGAAAAAAATATAGAGGTAGAAATAAGTTATTTGGTTTGAAAAAGTAAAATGAAAAATAAATTTTGTGATTATTTGATTTAAAAGAAAAAGGAAAATTATTATTATTATTATTACTATCATAGTTAATTATTTTTATTATTATATCTATTATAAGATATAAAATTATTGTTAGAGAAAAATGAAAAATAAATTCTGTCCAAAATACATTAAGATAAGAATATTACATTGATAATTTAATTATATAAAAAATCTAAATAATAGTAGGCTAAAATAATATACTCATAAGATATACTAATAAGATATTAATATAATACACCAAATTATCTTTATAATATTTCAGTTTTGATTATATGTTAATGAGTTGTTACATATGATTAAATTTGATTAAGTTTAATCATTTAAATTTGTAGAAGTTAATTTCTTTTTATACTCAATTACCATTGAATTCTCTCTATAAAAAAGGACCTTTGAGATAGAGTTAATGCAATGAAACACTAAGAAAATGAGTTTCGTCTAAGAGTTACGAGTAAAATGTTTTATGAGGACGAACACGAACAAGAGATGAATTTTGCTGAGTTCATCATTCAGAATTTTCTTAATTAATCTTTTCCATCCACTTTTATATATAGATGTCTTTTATATTAGTCAAATTTGGGGGTTTGTTTTCATGTTAATAACTTTTTTAATCACATTATCGTGGTTTATTGTACATATTATTCTAGCATTAATTGTATCCTAGCAAATATCATAAATAATTCATGTATCCAAGGCAAAATAATGAAAGATGATTCTTCTTAAAGATAATCAAAAGAACGATCTGTAAATACATAGTTAAGAAAAGTAAAAAAGAAGACATAACAAATAACATATTATTTATAAATTGTGTTGATTTTAATTATTAAGGATATTTCTTTAAAGACAAAATATTTACATTTCAAAAGTATTTAATTTGCATAACAAATATCCTAAATTGTGAGAATGTAATAGTATTGTATTAAATAATATATGAAACATGCAAGAATATATTAAATCAAAAATGGCCCAAAACTTTAATTCTCATCTGCACTTTAAACACTCTGTATTTTACTATCACCTCACTCCTTACATGACATTTTTCTGTGGAACAAACTCTTTTAAGAAAATCACAAATAAATAATATTCCCTACTTAGTTTTTGGGATTAAAACCCACCAAAAAAAGTTGTATTATTTAAATAAGATTGTAGATTGATCTTTAAACGTACAAAAATTTAAACCTACGCTGAGTTTGGAACAATCATCCTCTGCAACCTTTTCATAACCACAACGTTTGTATTACTTGTGCATTAAACACACAAGCTTGCCATTTCACATTTTCATAACACTCATACTCCCTGCAAGAAGTTTTAAGGGAATGTCTTTTTCCCGTTGTTTCACCTAGCGTAACGGTGGCCCATCGAAGAAGGTTCTCTTGCCTTCCTAGTTCTAGGTACCTGGGCTATTGATTTTACTTCTTTTCTTGTTTCTTCTGCACTAGAACTTGTGTGTTATGTTTGTCTTATGCATTGTTTAGAAGTGCGGTTTGCTTGAAGCGCTGCTGCGAGAGCATAGTATGCTTGAAGCGTCACTACTGTTCTCTTCTGCGTTGTTGAGAAGCTCCGGTTTTGCCTTGGCTCTCTTTCTCTACGTAGAAGCTGTTCTCAATCCTCCTGTTCCAGTTACAGTTGAGGGTCACGGTTGTTTCAATTTGTTGGTGGTATTCTACTGATGAAAAATCTCAAAGATTATAGATAAGAAGATTATTTGGGGCTGATTAATTTTCTACTTATATTTGAATTTTTTTGGTTTCATCCACACAATATTTATAATGAACAATAGAACTTCTTATCGAACATTATTTCAATAGTGCATGAACTTTTCATTAATCAAAATATATATTTGTTTAGATTAACTTTATTTCGATAATAACTGTAATAAATATTAAATTAATTAATTTATTCTCTATCTTCATATTTTATAATTAATTATCTGATTATTTTTATAATGTAATTATCTGTTAAATATTTTTCTTTAATTATCAAGGTACATGAACATAATTTTTTCAAGACAAACATTAATACTATTGTTCATTATTCAACACACTGTATGCATTTTGTCTTGACATCTTATGTGAACCTTCTCTTCCGCCCTTACAAACATTTCCATTTCATTTGGTGACTGATATGTTGCATTAGAACAATCGATGTGTTCCTTTGATGCTGCATTACATACTTATGTTTTATCTTTGCTAGCTAAATAACATTTGTTTTAACATCTAAAAACTAAATGCTCTAAGTCACACATGGACATATCTATCCTTTGTAAGCTCTAGAAGGCGAAGTCCAGAAGAATTGTTCCCTTCATCAGATATAGGAATGTCCAACCCCGGGTATTGGAATGAAAATCATTATATGTTTTATGAATGACAGAGAATGCTCTGTATATAACCAGTGGAGCGCAACATACTAATGTAACAAACTGACAACACCTTTGATGTATTTATAATTGTATCCTCTAACTATATTACTTTTACAATTAAGTCTCAATACTTCGTTATCATTCAACTAGATAGACGCGGATTGAAGCTTCAGCTTTGAGTCAATGTCTCATGGAAGGAAGTCTATGGAAACTAGTACTCTTCCTGAATTCTTATCCTTCTCATTTTAGAGCGACAAGAATTCATCTGCTACACCATATAACTGTTGAAATTTAAACAAAGTCTCATTTTACAGAATTCGAAAGATTATATTAAAAAAAAGAATTTGTAATAATATAGAATTTTAAATCAAAGAAGGATTTGTTAATTCAAAATTCTACATAGACAAACTTATAAAAATAAAAATAAGCAGAATACGATTTATTTTATTTAATTGTACCATATTCTAAATTTAAATAAGATGGTAGGTCTTAGGTAGTGGCATTTGTAGCGTTCACAATGCTTATGCATGTACTAGGGGTTCCTGCGCCAAGGAGACTAGGGAATTACATAAAAATGTATAACACATCCTATAAAGAAGCACCCACAGCGCAACAGAAATCAGAAATCACTTCACATGAGAAACCACCGGGCTTAATGTTTTGCACACGAGATCAATTTGGTAAAGTCCATGCTAAATTAGTGTTGTATTATTTGTTTTTGTTTCATTTACTATATTTAATTCCAAATAAAATTTCTCCTAATTAATTATTTTATTTTTAATCTCTAATTAATGTAGTGTCCAATCAAAAAGATGGAGAAGAAGTCACTAGAGCTGAAATGGTTATTAAAGCTCGTCAGGGTTGAAAAGGAGAAGCAATGGATGTGAAAACAGTGAAAGCTATTACATGTTTCACGTGTTTCGAAAGGGTTTTTTTTTAATAAAAAAATATTTGATAGATAATTTTAATAAGAAGATAACAGTCAGTTAAAAAATATATATCGGTCAATTAAAAAATATATATACGTAAATGAATTAGTTGTAAATTAAAGTTGTTTTTTTTTTTTAATTAACATTCTTATTTGTTACACTAAGTTTTAAGGTTATGTTTCAAACCCCAGCGTTTGTGGACAAGAAGCTTGAAAAGTTTCATTATTTATCTTTTAATTATATTTTTTTTAATTTTCCCTCTCACATAAAGTTTATATATATATAATTTATTTTTTATTATTATATTTTAATTATCTCCCTGCGAACTAGATTTTATCTCTAGGAGATCAAAGATAGAATCAATGCTCCAATAAAAGATAATATTTGATATGAAAACATAGATTTCAACTGATTTTAATTAGTTACTATTTTTATTTTAAGAGACAAAAGTTATTTTATATCTTTTATTCTTTCATTGATCTTTCTTGAATTTAACCTGGTGATAGTATACAAGTTTTTAGTTTTAATAAAAAAAAAATATTACGTTATACACATTTATTACATGATATCACTAATTATCACCTGTTATTGATTTTTTATTTTTATTTTAATTATTTTAATTTCTAAACCTTTTCAAACAGGAATAAGATACACGTGAAAAACAACAAAAAGATAGATTAAATTGAGTAATGAGGAAAAAATTAAAAGGTTAGTTAATTTTTTGTCCTTATATTTTTTTTTGAATTTTAAATTTCATAATTTATAAATTAGTTATTCACCTCCAAAAACAACTTTAATTGAGGAATTAATAAATTTTGTAATTATAATGTAATTAATCAACAAATCATATTACCAATCAACACAAGATTAATTCTCAATTGTTATTAAATCAAATCTAAATTATTTTCTAACTCTAAATTAATAATAATTACAAAATCAATTAATTCTTAATTATAATTTGAACTGAAATAGTCTAAATTAATAATAATTACAAAATCAATTAATTCCTAATTATATTTTGAACTAAAATAATCTAAATTAATAATAATTACAAAATCAATTAATACTTAATTATATTTTAAACTAAAATACTCTAAATTAATAATAATTAAAAAATTAATTAATTCCTAAATATATTTTGAAGTAAAATACTTTAAATTAAGTAATTTTTTTTCGTAAGAAAATACCCATACATTTGTTATAAAAAGATTTCAATTAAATAAATCAAAAACTTAAATAACCCTAATTTTTATTGTATCCATCAGCTCCCTTTCTCTTTTCTTTTTCATTCTCTGTTGTTTTATCGATAGCAGCGAAGTTGTTGCAAAGGAAGGAGAGAAGATGGAATCTCTGCCGTATGAATTGATGACCGAAATCCTGCTGCGGTTGCCATTGAAGTGTGTTGTTCGTTTCAAATGCGTGAGTAAGTCATGGCTTTCTCTCATATCCCATTCTGACTTTGCAACTTTACGTTATGAACGAGATGTTGCTGCACACGAAGAAAGACTTGCGTTGTTAGCGCCTTTTGTTCCTGAATTTCGATCAATAGACTTGAATGCGCCCCATGATTCTTCTTCTGTTTCATTAAACCATAACTACCCGCTTACTCCTGATCGTTCTGTTTCAATCATTGGTTCCTGTAGGGGTTTTTTACTTTTGGCCCATGATGATTATAGACGTTTCATCGCGTGGAATCCATTCACAGGTCTCCACAAACAAATATTTGAGCCAAACTTCAACTCCCAAGATACACATCCTATTCACCCCGTATTTGATACATTTCTGTGTGGTTTTTGGTATGACCCTTCAACAGATGACTACTTAATACTTCTAGGCCAATACAGCTTCAACTACCACGCAGCATATCCAATGAACCGTATGCAGGTTTTCTCAATGAGAGCTAATTCCTGGAAACAACTTGAATCTACTCATTTGTCTTACCTTGGTCACTCTCGAATGGTTCATAACGAACACGAGTCGCAATTCAACGATGCTTTTCATTGGCTGGCTTTTAATTCTCGTGCATCAATGGATGTTATTCTTGTCTTTAGTTTAATAGAAAGGACTTTTTCAGAGATATCTCTTCCAGTTGATTTTCAGTACAACGATTTTGAATGTTGTTTGCTGAGGATACATGGAGATTTCCTCAGTCTATTTACTGTTGAAGACAATTTAATAGAGATATGGACGATGAAAGAATACGAAGTGCAGTCATCTTGGACCAAGACAACTGTTTTCACTCTTTTTGACACACGTATTTCGAACTTCTCTCCAATATGCTTCACAAAAAGTGACTATATTTTTCTAACAGATAACGGAAAGGGATTGGCAAAATATAATCACGAAGGACAACTGCAAGAGTATAGATCATATTTTAATCTTCCAACATCTGGATTAGCGGTGGCTGTGTATCGCGAGTCTCTGTTTTCACTCCCGTCTGACACCAAAAAAGCTGAAGAAGGTGATTAGTGTGTTGTCATTCTTATTGTTGACACTACTATTTGGAAATTCTTTCCAATATGCTCCACCAAAACCTTTACTATTTTCGTGTTACTTATATTATGACTAGGAATTCTTATGCACTATGAAGTAATAATGAAGAGATTGCAATTTATTCGTTATGTTATGTTTGTTTTATGATTTATTCCATTGTGCATCCCATTTTTTCACACAGCCTTAGTAATCAAGTTTATTGCATTGCCAGCACGATATGCCAAATTTTAATTGGGAAAATCAGTTGATAGCTGACGACACTATTGATATGAACTAGATACAATGTTTCATTGATGGTGATGTCTAATTTTGTATAAGTTACTCGACAACATTTTATGAAGTCAATGTTATCAATCTTGACTTCCATGAATGAATAAAGTTTTGTCACCATTTCTTCCATAAATATTGCAGTGGAAGTGTCAGATTGGTTCTGGCTTAGGTTTTGAAGTTGGGGCATTTATATAGAAAAGAAGTTCTGTTAAAAGAATTGGTTATTAATACATTACAGACGCTCAATTCTTAACAGGTTATATGTATAGTAAACAAAAGGTTTGACTAAATTAAAATGTGAATGTACCTAACATAATATTAGGTGTGCCTATCTAGTATGTGATGTAAAGATTGCTCTCAATTCACATATTAGTATATCACTCTAAGGTGGGGTTGTTTAATGCTTTGTTTTCAAAGCCGATCCTGCATTCCTAAGCTTGCAGCTTAGTGTCAAGAGTATACCAATAGATATGGCGTTATTCCAACCAACTGTCCGCATTTGATAATTGTCTCCATCGAATATGGGTGGTGCATAAAACGAAAAACTTGATTCTCCTTCCATTTTAACTTCATATCCCTTAAGAAGATAATTTTTTATATCAATTGTTAAAACAAAGGAGCAATAATATAAAAGAAAAATAGAAGGAAGAGAAAAAAAAAAGATTCAAGACATTTAACATGTTCGGCAAATTGTTTATACGATATGTAACTACATCTTCATGCCAATTTTTTCCCCTTATCAAAAGTGCAATTTGACCCGTAGTTTACTCAAAAGCCAATCTCCTATTAAAAAATTTATATTGATATGAGAGTTTGAATTGATAGACAGTTGATAAATTTCCTGAAATTTGAAATATTTAAAATTTGAATGCTGTTTAATTAAATTTTCTTTATTTTTAAAATATTTTTTTTGGATGAAATAATCTAATTTTTTTATAGAATTCCAATTTCTATCAAATGAATGATTTTTACATAATATTTTGGTTTTTAAATATTTATTTATAAATTTTCAAATTTTAGTATTAAATTTTAGACTTAATAATTAAAATCTATTTTACTAATATGATATTTTATTTTTTGTTTTATTTTTTCTTGTAATTTTGTTTTTATATTTAACTTTTGTAAGTCATGTTTTAATTCTTAGTCTTCATAAAAGTTAAATATGAAAACTAAATAATTTGTAATAGCGAGGATAAAGAGAGAATAGAAATAGGGGAGAAAGAAGAGAAACGATGAAGAAGGGAGAGGAGGATGAAGATAGAAACAGAGAAAAAAAAAATTGAGATGTTTTTTTTTTTAAAATTAATTTATTTTAAAAGTATTTATACAAACATATTGAATCTATTAAGTTATTAAAATTCTAAAATAAAATTGTCTTTTTCTTCTGGATTCTCTGTCCAAACTTACTAGTGTAAATAATCACTGGAATGTGTAATTTTAAGTTGAAATTACTCCGATTTTTTTTTTTTAATACAGCGCAGTCATATAAATATGAATTATATTTCGCTAACAATTGTAATCTGCAGTCAATTAATTAATTCACTCATAAAATATATATATATTTCTTATTATTCATATTTTATACATATTCATACTTTTCTCTTTTTACATTTTGTTACTGGTTATCTTATTGTAGTTGTGAGTGGATTATGGCTTGAGATATTTGAGCACTACAAATATTCCAACACAACATCTGCTGCTAAAATTCTTGTTTCTTCTTCTCTCTCTGACAAACTCATGTGCCCCCTGTAAGAAACAGTAACGTGAAGAGCTTAGTGAACAGTGTTGTGCTTCCTTCCATTTCATCTACCCAACTTGAATCTCTCCACAGAGGCAACTGGGTCAAACTCATTTGTGGTGCAAGCTTTGAAGTATATAATAAACACACTTTATCGTGTTTCTTTTCCTTTTAGTTAATTTCAAATACTTATAATAATGTGTAACACACACTTGGTATGTAGGATGTTGTTGATATCAGAAATCTCAGCCTGGTTTACACTCTTGCTGGAGGTAAGATCTTTTCTAGTTCAAGCTTTTAGGAATTGAGAGTAATATAACAGAAAAACCCACGAAAAAAAGTAGTATTATTTAAATAATTAGTAGAAAAATCCGCAGGTAAATATTAAACAACAAAATAAGATTGATCTTTAAACGTACAAAAATGTAAACGCTCCAACCTTTTCATAGGCACAAAGTTTGTATTACTTGTGCATGAAAAACACAAGCTTGCCTTTACACATTTTCATAACACTTATACTCCCTGCAAGAAGTTTTAAGGGAATGTCTCGACGTTATGAAATCACCAGCCGGTTTATTTCTTTCACAAAAGAATTATGTTATTGAGATTTTGATAGTTTTAATACGAAGAATTGTAATTCAGTTTTCACTCCAACTGAAGTTGGCTTAAAGTTAATGAAAGATAAATGAAGGAAAATGATAAATGTCACCTTGTATAAGAAAATTGTTGGAAGCTTAGTGTATTTTACCTCAACTAGACCTGACATTATGTATAATGTTAGTCTAATTAGTCATTACATAGAGAATCCAATTGAGAATCATCTCGTTGTTGCAAAAGGGATCTTTTGTTACCTAAAAGGCACAGTTGATTTCGAGATTTTTTATACAACAAAAACAAATGAAAATTTGATTGGATTCTCCGATAGTGATTTTGTAGGTTACTTGAATGACAGGAAAGTACATCTGGATTTTTTTTTTTTTTATGGGTACTAACACTATATCATGGTCATCAAAGAAACAACAGATTGTTACTTTGTCAACTACGGAAGCCGAGTTTGTAGCAACTGCGTCGTGTTCCTGTCAAACCATTTGGTTGAGAAGATTGATGAAACACTTCAAATTAAACAACAAGGTTCCACAACAATATTTTGTGACAATATTTCAACAATTAAACTGTCTAAAAATCCAATTTTACATGGAAAAAGCAAGTACATCGATGTTAGGTTCCATTTTCTTCGTGATCTTTGCAACAATGGAACAATTGATTTGGAATTTTGTAGGGGTCAAGATCAAGTGTAAGATATTATGACTAAACCACTCAAGCAAGATGCCTTTGTTAAACTTGAAATATGCTTGAATTTTCGTTCGTCAATGGAGATTACTCAATTTAAGAGATTACTAAACTGATTTCTGTAGATTTCAGTTTAAGGGAGGGAATGTTAGCAGTAATTTTATTAAAGATGTTTAGGGTTTAGGGTTTAGGGTTTATTATTAGATAGTGGTTTCATTTAGTCGATAATGTTAATTAATGGTTGGTTACTTTTTTAGTAGTGGAACAGTTTTTGTAATGCTTATTTAATAGGCTATTTCTTACTAGGTTAATACAGAGTAAATTCTCATTTTTCTGCCATCTCTGATAGCTCAGTTAATAGTTGTTAACATACACGAGTAGGACTTTACATACACACATCTCCACAATGATAAGATATTGTCCGCTTTGGCCCTAAGCCCTCACGGTTTTTGCTTTTGGACTTCCTCCAAAAGGCCTCTTACCAATGGATGTGTGTTTATAAACTCATGTGGAACATCTCCCCTCAAACAAAGGACCCTTAAACCTTCTCCTTTCTTCCTTGCAGGGGAAGTCCTCGTCAATGATGATCACTGATAACTCACAAAAGTGAGCTAATTCTATACTCCTTTTATAATATAAATTATCCTTTTCACACTCTTAATTCACCTAAAATAACTCTAAATTGATCATAATTCACAATAATTTGTATCAGAGTGCTTTGATGGTGTGTTAAGTGTTTCAGGGAGAAAAGTAGCCAAAAACAGGTGAAAATGTGCCCAGGAAAGCATCTCTCGCGAGTTAGATCACAACTTGCGTGACTTGTAGCTCCAATAAAGAAGAAAAGCTCTCTAGAACCTCATCTCACGCTCATCTCTTCTCATCTCGCACGAAGACACCTTTCTTGAAGAGCAAGTTAACTCTCTGGCACCTTATCTCGCACTCATCTCGCACTTAGCTCTGTTAAACTTGAAGCATGAAGAAGTCTGACTCTTGGATTTTGATTTTGATGCATTTGTATTCTTGAGTTTTAATAGTTGTGTATGTAAGATCTTAAATGTATTGATTGTTTAGACTAGGTTTTGAGTTTGTGATTTGATTCGTTTATGCTTCTAAGAGAATTTGAATCTACTTTGACAATCAAGCTAAGTGATTTGGAAACCCGTATTTTGTTTTGGAAAAAGAGAAAAACCAAACTTAAGTGATAGAACACTTGGTTTGATAGTTTTAAAGTGTTTTTAACTGAAGTAATTGATTACCAATTCAAAGTAATCGACTTTCAACAGTAATGGAATCTAAAAACTCTCTGGAGTAATCGATTACCCCATATCCGTAATCGATTACCACGAGCTTGAGAAACAAAGAGAGATTAAAAATCTCTGGATTAATCGATTACTACTCCATAGTAATCGATTATCCCCATCAGAAATTCATCTCAACTGAGTTTCAAATGTTTTATATAAACACCATCTTGAAAGATTTTAAAAAGAGTATAATCTTTGAATTTCAAAAGAAAAGGGAGAGCGAAAAACAAGTTTTGTAGAGAATATTGTGTTCTTAATATTTTTTCTCCAAGATTTCAAAAGATTCAAAAAACTTTCTCAAAAGATGAATTGTTTGTGATGGATTAAAGCATCTACATTGGTCTACAAGTTGATCAGTTCTTGTACAACAGGTGTACTCATTCTGATCTTTAATTTTCATTTTTGATTTAGAATTGCTTAAACTCTTAGAGGAAGACATTCTCTGGAAAAAGAGTTTTTTTGGGAACTTGAGAAATGATTCTCAAGGCTGATTCTTGAAGGTTTCAAGAGTTAGGGAGAAAGGTTCTTGGAAAAAGAACTAGTTGTATTGGTTTATTTTGATTTCGTTTTGTGTATGTGCAGTGTGATTGTAATTGACACAAGGGATCAAAATTGTTGATAGTGGAATACCAATCACAACAATTGTTGTATTGGGACTGGAGGTAGGCTGAAGGCCGAACCAGTATAATTCACCGTCTTTACCTTGAACTCTTTTATTTTGATGAATCATATTCTGAATGCAATTTTTATATTCTTGATTCAAAAGAGTTTGTAAAAGAAAAAGATCTTATTCTTCCTTTATCATTCCGTTGTGATAACTCTGAATTGACATTGATTCTTAATTTGGAAAAGTCAATAAATACAAGATCAATAGTGAATAGGAAGAAAATTGAATTAGCTGAAAAAGAACATAAGAGAGAATTAGAATCTATTCACCCCCCTCTAGATTCTACATAGGGACCAACAATTGGTATCTAGAGCAAAAACTAGTAAGATAATCTAGTAATCCTACATAGGTTCCCTGGAATGGTGTTGACTTTATTTTTATCACACTACAGCAAGTGTACTGGTCGTTAAAAGTTTAGAAAAGATGAGTGAGGGTTGTCGAACCACAAAGACTAAATGATGAATTACCGATTACTTAACATGCTTCTCTATTAGGACGAATCAATGAATCAATCATTTATATAAAACTGCGTGATTATGTAAATTCAGCAATACAACATAAAACAAATAAGGAAAGCAAGTAAATGTTTATGTTTCTGAACAAGATAATGAAAACAATTAGGGAAACAATTCATTTGATCCTTCCCTAAGTAACCACATCCTATGTCAATTCCAACAAGAATCAATCAAATGGAGATAGAATTCGTGATACCGAAGACTAATCCTATTCCTAGGTGTTTAGTCCCTTTGAATTGCTACTATAATCCCTAATCCCTTAGGTGAAAATAGAAAGTAATTCAAGAAGCGAAACAAATGAATTCACAGCATCTTATAGCATACAAGTTCTATCCCTAGACTCATGCATGACTATAGTGATCTACTTCCTCTCCTAATTCAACTATCAATCTTCCAATTGTACAATTGAAATGAGATAAAAATCCTTAAGGAACAATTCAGTCCAATTCAAACACCAATATCCCTATCAACTATTTGAATTTCGTGAATAAACCTCAAGAACTAGCAATAAGCAAGAAGAGATCAATCAATTGACCAAAATTAAACTCAAATTAACATGAAGAAGTCTTTACAAGAGTTACAGAATCAAAATCCCCAATCCCTAACCTAGAGATCTAGCCTAACATGGAAACAAGAAAGGAACGAAGAGAAAAGAAACTCAAACACAAGAAGCACTTCATGAAGGTCTGGATCTTGCTTCCACAAGCTCCAAAGCTTCTGAAATCTTCGAGGTTTGATGGAGGATGGGAAGAATGAGAGTGGAAAGGAGAGAATCGTGCAGAGGAAGCGTGGAGAAGGAGATAGAATTCTCCTCCCTTTTTTTCGCCCTCAAGGACCCATATATACTGCAGCATTTGCGCCTCCCATAAGCTTGTTTTGCGCTTGGGCGCATTTTGGCAGAAGAGAAGAGTGAATTGCGCCCTGGTTTGCGCCCTGGCGCATCTTGACAGCAAGGGGTGAGATTTGCGCCTTGGCTTGGCTCTGATTTGCGCCCTGGCGCATCTTGACAGCAAGGGGTGAAGATTGGCGCCCTGGCGCAATTGCTCATGCTTCCATGGATTGGGCTTCAGTTTCCCCTCTTCTTGATGGCTTGCACTCCAAGTCTTCATCTTAGGTCTTGGAGCTTTTCATTCCAAGCTTCAATTCTAACCTTCAATCCATTCCTTGCTCCTATCTCCTCTTCATTCTTTCAATAAACCTAAAAATAACAAGAAAGAGATTAAAATGACTTAAAAACACAAGAATGACCTATAAAACTAATGAAACACCAAATCAAGAACTAACATTAAACTAACATGATATTTTCACTGTTTTCTTGTCTAATTTACAACTTGACCTAGTAAAAACGGATGGAAATGGACTAAAAACACCTAGGAAAACATGTATAATCTAGCACTTATCAAATGGCTTGTAATCTTTTACCCTTTGCTGAAGAAGCATCTATAAATAGACCACCATTGTTCTACGGTGATAACTATCCGTTCTAGAAAGTTCGCATGAAAATCTTTATGGAATCTATTCACAGAAGCATCTGGCAAGCTGTGGTGACGAAATACAAAGTCCCAACTCATATAGTAAATGGGAATGAGATAGAAAATCCCTTTGAGGATTGAGATGTAGATGAGATTAAGAGGGCTGAAAACGATGTTAAGACTTTAAACATCATACATTCTGCCCTGAATTCTGATGAGTTTTTTTAGAATATCTGCATGTTCTACAGCAAAAGAAGCATGAGAACTTATCATGGTAACCCATGAAGGCACAACTGAAGTCAGATGAGCAAGAAAAAACACACTCATCTAGGAATATGAAACATTTAGGATGTCTCAAGGCAAATCCATAGTGGATATGCAAAAAAGGTTCACACATATCATCAACCATCTTAAAGGACTTGACAAGAACTTCATTGAAGAAGAAGTGAATGTCAAGATTCTAAAATCTCTTAATAGAAAGTGGCAACCAATCGTGACAGAAATAACAGAATCAAAGAACCTATGGAGACAACAATAAAGGCAAAATTCTTGGTTTCGACATAGTTGGAAATAAAGCAAACACAATTATAGAAGATGTACTTCTTGTTGATGGACTGAAGTTTAATCTTCTGAGTATCAGTCAACTATGCGACAAGAATTACAGAATAACATTCGATGATGAGCACTGCTTGATAAGTAGCAAAGACTCAGATGAGCTACTCATGGTCGGCAAAAGGTTCAACAATATCTATATTCTAGAAATAGATCATTCATCCTCTTACTCTGCATGTTTAACATCAAATGATAATTTGTCATGGCTATGGCATAGAAGGATTGCTCACATTGATATACTGCATTTGAATAAACTAGTGTCTAAAGACTTAGTCATTGGATTACCAAAACTGAAGTTTTCTAAAGAAGGACTTTGTGAGGCTTGTCAAAAGTCCAAGCAAGCAAAAACATCTTTCAAAAGTATCAAATATGTTTCTACTACTTAGCCTCTTGAACTTTTGCACTTAGACTTATTTGGTCCATCAAGGACAACCAGTTTAGGTGGTAATCTCTATGGGTTGGTCATTGTAGATGACTACTCAAGGTTTACTTGAATTTTGTTTATCCCGAAAAAGGATCAAGCTTTTGGCGCTTTTAAAATACTTGCCAAGAAAATTCAAAACAAAAAGGATTAAATCAACACCTTGAAAACTGATAATGGATCTGAATTTAAAAATAGTTCCTTTGAAAAGTTTTGCGAAAAATATGGGATCACACATTGCTTTTCAGCTCCCAGAACTCCTCAACAAAATGGAGTAATGGAGAGGAAAAACAGATCTCTTATAGAACTAGGAAGGACTATGCTAAATGAGCAAAGGATGCCTAAATACTTTTGGGCTGATGATGTGAACACAACATGTTATGTTCTGATGCAAATCCATGTAGCTAGAAGATGCTCCACGGATCTAACACCCTTTGTTTGCCCAATCTTCAATTCACCAAGTGATCTTCACTCAAGACCAAGAAAAGCTTGCGGAATATAGGCTAAAGTATGTAATGGTTTCGATTTGTGACCAAGAAAAAGAAGAAGCAAAATGGAATGAGACTAGGAAGGAGATAGCGCCATGATCCAAGGAGATCAATAAGCTAGGTGATGAATCGCCACTTGAGTCATGGATCAAGATAAGATTCAAGGTTCTATGAAGAAACCGTAGGAGAGCACTCTCCCTTTCTCAAGACACAAATCTTAGAAAAATTCTATTTCATTCAATTCAAAAGTGATCCCAAAATGGAAATTGCCTAAGTTATAAGACCCCTTGTGTGTGGTTGGCCTTGAGTCATCCTAGCCACATGATCCTTGATGGATTGATCAAGTGATGCTAAGCACCCCTCACTTGATCAATTCAAGAAGGATCTAGAGTTAATGAGATCAAGAGGCTCATAACTCATCTAAGTTTGTGATGATCATGGATTAATTAAGATGGAATTCTATGCCTTGGATTAGAAGTAAATCCTAAGGATAGAATCCCTTCTTAGATGAGAGTCAACAATTTAGAACTTGACTTAAATTTACACCTTTGATTATGGGATAATCAAGTGGTGGAAATTTAAATGAAGTTAGTGGCAATTCCAATAATTCTCTCTCCTAATCCATCCACTCTCTTTTAAGAGAGTGTATTACACTTGCTTAGTTGGGTCATAAGACACTTAAGCCCATCTTAAGAGGCTTTGACCAACACAAATAGAAGTCAACATGTTCATAAAAGGAGCTTGGCCGAAATTCACAAACAAACATAGGTCCAAGCTTTACACAAATTAAAGCTAAACTAATTACAAAATACTTAGAAAATTACAAGGCTTCATTTGCTCAATTTATTGACTTCCAAAAGTTGACCTTTGACTTTGACTTGTTGACTTTGACTTGGTCAACTCTTTTTCAACTTGAGCTTCTATTTAACTTTGCATTTCTCTTGTAATTCTCATGCTTGGGAGATGGTCCTCCATCAATCCCTCCTTCTTGTGGCCAACTTGTCCTCAAGTGGCCTTAGCTTATTACTTACAAAATCATTTTACCCGGATTAAAGATCAAGCAAACTCTTTTAAGTTTAACTTTTAATATCAAGATGGTTTGCCCACTAATATTAATATCAAAATGTAAATAAGTGAAGAAGGAAATCAAGTGATTGTCTATGCATAAACCGAAACTCCAAGGAGTTTCTATTTCCTCCTTTAGAAGTGTAGATATTAGTTCTTCAATCCTTGTGGAATCATGTTTGAAACTCTTGTTTAAAAGTCTTCTTTTAGGTGTAGAAGCTTGTGATGTTTCCTCCTTCTTGGACTCATTCTTCCACCTAAAAGGGCAACCATTAGTAGAATCAAACAAGAATCTCAACTTGACATTTTCAAACATTTCCCAAGACCTATTTAGAGAACCTATTGTGTCACAAATTGTGTTGTGCAAATTAGAAATAATAGGAGAAGTAAGAGGCAAAGAAGTCTCCCTTTTTGATAATGCATAATCTCTAAGTACTTCTTTTCCTGTTCCTAGGTCACTCCATGGTTCCTCTATGCACAACTTCACACTTGGTCCTAGAACACAAAATTTCTTGGGAGTGAATCCTCTAGCTATCACACAAGGCGCCTTTGGTGTTTCAATATATGTGGAAATTTGTATTGTGCCCTCCTTCTTTACTTCATTCATCAACCTATATGAACAATTCATATCATGAGAGTAAAAGTTAGTAGGCACAATTAAAAATTCCAAATTTCTAAATTCAATGATTGTCCAAGGCTCAATGTCTCTCAAGGGTGGCAACCCATGTGGAATGTCCTTGGGAAACACATCATTGAACGCCTCCTTGAGTGCATCCAAATCTTGTTGCTTACCTACATTGTTAGTTCTCAACACAATAGGATTAGGTAAACAAAGAAATATGCATTTCCTAGCTAGGAATTCTCTCCTCAACTCACCTTTCCCAATAAGCAAACTTTCCTTAAGATCTACCTTACATGTGTTTTCGGTTTGCCTAGGTTTCATGGAGGTTCCTTCCTTGTTTTTCATCCTAGAATCACTAGTGACATGTTTGGTAATTAACTTGGAACTCTCGGCCAACACTAGGTTTCTAGGGTGTTTGGTTTCCTTTTCCTTTTTCTTGGAGGAACTCTCGGCCAAGGATGTCCTAGCACTTGAGTCCTCACTTTTTTTCTCACTTTCCCTCTTTAATTTCATCTTTATTTGATCCTCACACACTTCCTTAGGTGACAAAGGCTTAAGGGTGACCTTTTTGCTCATATGAGAGAAAACATAGGTGTTGGAAACACCATCATGAATGGCATGCTTGTCATATTGCCAAGGTCTCCCAAGTAAAAGGTGAGTGGCTTCCATAGGCACTACATCACATAACACATCATCTATATACTTGCCTATGGAGAAGTTAATAAGAACTTGCTTACTAACTACCATTTCTCCCTTATCACTCAACCATTGTAGCTTATAAGGTTTAGGGTGTGGGGATGTCCTAAGTTCTAGTTTATTTACTAACCTAGTACTAACAACATTTGTACAACTACCACTATCTATGATAATAGAACATACCTTCCCTTCCACTAGGCATCTAGAATGGAAGATATTTTCCCTTTGTGAGTCATCCAATTCCTTGAGGGCACTTCCAAGCATCTTCCTCACCATGAGGAGGTCTCCATCTTCCGGTTGCTGCATGCTTGAATGCTCACTAGCACTAGCTTCCTCTTCTTCACTAGAAGAGTGAGTGGACTCCTCACTAGTGATTCCTCCATCCCCTCTCATGATCATGGCCTTCTTGTTGGGACATTGGGAAGCTATATGTCCATGTCCTAAACACTTAAAACACTTAATGTTAGAAGGATTAGAAATGGGTTTTGCAACTTCCTTACCTTTAGGGTCATCTCGGCTAGACTTGTAAAAAGTCTTGGATGATCCCTCCTTCTTTTGCCTATCCTTCCAACTAGAAGATCCATGGGTGTAAGACTTCTTGAAGGAGCTCTTCCTCTTTAGTTGGCCCTCAATCCTCTCGGCCTTGTGAATGACATCCTCCAAGGTTCTATAATGTTGGAGTTCTAAGACATCTTGGATCTCCCTATTCAAACCATTAGTGAACCTAGCAATTGTAGCTTCCTTCTCCTCTTCATAGCCGACCCTCATCAAGGTTAACTCTAAATCTTTGTAATACTCTTGCACACTCCTTCCACCTTGAGTTAATTTTTGGAGCTTCACATGTAGGTCCCTTGTATAAAACTTAAGCACAAATCTTCCCTTCATGGCATCCTTCAATTGGGTCCATGAAGTGATGTAAGGCCTCCTCCTTTTCTCGGCATCTACAAGGACTTGGTTCCACCAAACCAAGGCATAACCTTCAAACTCCAAGATGGCTAAGTTAAGCCTCTTCTCTTCACTCAAGTGTGGGTAGCAAGAATAAACTTGATCAACCTTCATCACCCAATCTAGGTAGCTCTCGGTCTCACTATCTCTAAGGAACTTGGGTAGCTTAATCTTGTTTCTTCTTTCCCACTTTCTAGGTTCATACTCTTCCACATTTCTTCTAGGAGTGTGATTTGGCCTTCTAGGTTGAGGATCTCTCCTTCCCCCCCTTGCATTCCTATGGCCTCTAAAGGGTTCATCCTCATCATAGTTGTTTCCCCAATCACTCTCCCTAGGTGTGCTATAGTCCCCTCTAGGAATTCCTTCCTCACTTCCACTACCTCTATAGCTATTTCTCCTACTCCTAGGTACTTCATTGCTTAGGCTTCCACGACCCTCTCTAGGTACAGCCCTTCCTCCATTGTGACCACCTTGATTGCCACTAGTCTCCCCAAGGATCCTCTTCTCCAATTCCTTCTTTATCTTCCTTTCCTCCTTCAACCTCCTCTCTTGGTCAAATCTCTCCTCCAAGCTAGTATTAAGCATGGACTTCACCATATCAATCATCCTTTTAGACCTTGGTGAGAGATCATTTCCCACACTAGGAGAGGTATCCATTGCTGCACAAGAAAAGGTTAGATAAAAAATAAAATTATATAAGAGATCCTTGCCACTCTCTAAGTGTTTCACTCTAGTAGTACTCGTGTATCACTCTTGGGATGGCTTCTTCTATGATATGCACACTTGCCTTTTTCCTCTCAATCTCCTTAAGGTTTCTTGAGGAACCTCTATCAATTATCAATGTCCAATTACTCAAATGAAAGAGGAACAATTCACTACAAGCTTAAGGAAATTCAAAGGAGACAAATACTCAAGACAAAACTAGTAGGAAGCCAAAGAAGACAAGCAACAAAACAAGACTCAATGACAAAATTAGCTACTCAAAAATGGAAATTAACGTTTAAGACAAAGGTTAATATATTTACTGCACTAAAAATGAAGGAAAACTAGTATTTAACAACTGCAAGAATTTTGAAAAACAAACTCAAAGAAGGGAAGAAGTCAAATGCAATTTGTTGGCAAATTTGCGTCTCTTGTTTTACTCGGGCGCAAAATTCGAAGAAGGAGGTAGATTTGCGCCTCTGGTTTGCGCCCTGGCGCAAAATTCCAGAGAAGGAGGTAGATTTGCGCCTCCTGTTGGCTAAGATTTGAGCCTTGGCGCAAATGCTGGTGCTTCTTGGAAAATTTGACAACAACCGTCACCAAAATTTGCCCAACTTGTGAAATTTTTTTAGCATAGCAAAAGAGCTTGGAAAATTATGAAACTTTCCAGTTGAGCTTATATATATGTATATTGAATGACCAAATGCCCAGAATTCAATAAATCAACGTTTAACCCCTTGAACCAACTGCAAACCTGAAAGCGCCACAAAGAAAAAGAAACCGTCACTAATTTGGAAGTTAGGCTTGAAAATTGGCTCAAAATGACTTGAAATTTTGGGGAATGGTTTGTGTGATGTTTAGGCACGAAATAAGCTCAAATTAAGGTGCAGGGCAGCCACAAATATGGGTCCAAAAATAGGGCAAAGATAGGGCAAATATGTCTAGGCACATGCAAAACACACTACAAGTTCAAATATCATGTTATTAGCAATTTTGACACAATTTGTAATATGATGCTTGAGCCAAATGAGTAATTGTTGCCTAATTGAGCTTGGACACAAAATTTGTGGGTGTTTAATGATCCCAATTTCCCAATGTACTGCACTCAATTTGTTTCCCAAAAATTCTACTACAAGAGCTACTCAAAATTTCACTATAATTTTTCTTCAAACTTCTTTTCTTGGATTTTTCTTTTCTTGAATTTTTTTCTTTGACTCTTTTTCTTGTATATTTTCTCTTGCTCTTTTCTTTTCTTTTGTTTTTCTATATTTTTCTTTTGGCTATTCTTTGCTGGACAGTCCAAGTATAGGCTCAAATACTCAAGCAAGTCAAGTCAAACATTGCTAACAAGCAAGATAAAACATGGTAGTGGTAACTTGAACTTATAATGAGCAATGCACATAATAATAACACATATAAGCACTAATTAAGCCACATAAGATGCAGGGGATTAACAATTTCAGCAAAGAGACTCAAAATACATATTGAGAGAATTCATCAAACACATGGGGGCTATCAACTAGAATGTGTCTAGCATGTAAGATAAGTCATGTATGATCAACCATGAGTGTCAGAACATCTCATCTATGCATTGGACAACCAAGACACACAAAAAAACTCAAATAAAAATTCAATTGAATCAAAAATTGAAATAAAAAAGATAGGAGCTAGACTCAATACCACAAGTGAAGAACAACTAGGTGAAGAACAAGCTCTTGATACCAAATTTGATGCAAATCCATGTAGCTAGAAGATGCTCCACGGATCTAACACCCTTTGTTTGCCCAATCTTCAATTCACCAAGTGATCTTCACTCAAGACCAAGAAAAGCTTGTGGAATATAGGCTAAAGTATGTAATGGTTTCGATTTGTGACCAAGAAGAAGAAGAAGCAAAATGGAATGAGACTAGGAAGGAGATAGCGCCATGATCCAAGGAGATCAATAAGCTAGGTGATGAATCGCCACTTGAGTCATGGATCAAGATAAGATTCAAGGTTCTATGAAGAAACCCTAGGAGAGCACTCTCCCTTTCTCAAGACACAAGTCTTAGAAAAATTCTATTTCATTCAATTCAAAAGTGATCCCAAAATGGAAATTGCCTAAGTTATAAGACCCCTTGTGTGTGGTTGGCCTTCAGTCATCCTAGCCACTTGATCCTTGATGGATTGATCAAGTGATGCTAAGCACCCCTCACTTGATCAATTCAAGAAGGATCTAGAGTTAATGAGATCAAGAGGCTCATAACTCATCTAAGTTTGTGATGATCATGGATTAATTAAGATGGAATTCTATGCCTTGGATTAGAAGTAAATCCTAAGGATAGAATCCCTTCTTAGATGAGAGTCAACAATTTAGAACTTGACTTAAATTTACACCTTTGATTATGGGATAATCAAGTGGTGAAAATTTAAATGAAGTTAGTGGCAATTCCAATAATTCTCTCTCCTAATCCATCCACTCTCTTTTAAGAGAGTGTATTACACTTGCTTAGTTGGGTCATAAGACACTTAAGCCCATCTTAAGAGGCTTTGACCAACACAAATAGAAGTCAACATGTTCATAAAAGGAGTTTGGCCGAAATTCACAAACAAACATAGGTCCAAGCTTTACACAAATTAAAGCTAAACTAATTACAAAATACTTAGAAAATTACAAGGCTTCATTTGCCCAATTTGTTGACTTCCAAAAGTTGACCTTTGACTTTGACTTTGACTTGTTGACTTTGACTTGGTCAACTCTTTTTCAACTTGAGCTTCTATTTAACTTTGCATTTCTCTTGTAATTCTCATGCTTGGGAGATGGTTCTCCATCATGTTCTCAACAGAGCATCTATAAGACCCATTTTGCTAAAAACCCTTATGAGCTTTTCAATGGCAGAAAACCGAACATTTCCTACTTTAAGGTTTTTGGATGCAAATGCTACGTTTTAAACAATGGCAAGGATCATATTGGAAAATTTGATACAAAGGCTGATGAAGCCATATTTCATTGGATATTCAAATACAAGTAAAGCATATAGGGTCTTTAACAAAAGGAAATTATGTATTAAAGAGTCAGTCCACATTAGATTTGATGAAACTAACACTTTCCAAAAGGAAAGATTGCTACGTAATGATGATGAAACAGGTAAAGCGAGCACAGAAAATGAACAACTGCATCAGCAAGAACAAACATCTCCAGTGCCAATTCAACCAAAAGAATGGAGGACACCAAGAAACTTATCTCTGGACAATGTCATTGGTGACATCCAAAGAGGAGTAACCACTAGATCCTCCCTAAATCTCTTTTGCTATAATAATGTTTTTTTATCATAGGTTGAACCCTCTAGCATTGAAGAAGCCTTAAGTAACGAATTTTGGATCATGGCTATGCAAGAGGAATTGAACCAGTTCAGAAGGAATGAAGTGTGGAAACTTGTTCAAAACAAGAGCAATATGAATGTAATCGGCACCAAGTGGGTATTCAAAAATAAACTCAATGAAGATGGAGTTGTAGTCAGAAACAAAGCCAGACTGGTAGCCAAAGGTTACAATCAACAGGAAGGAGTTGACTTTGAGAAAACTTTTGCTCCAGTTGCAAGACTTGAAGCAGTAAGACTACTCCTTGCTTATGCATGTATCAATAACTTCAAACTATTCCAAATGGATGTGAAGAGCGCATTCCTAAATGGCTACATCAATGAAGAAGTCTATGTAGCTCAACCACCAGGTTTCACAAATACTACTTGGCCTAAACATGTTTGTGGAGAAGATCTCTCTCTGACCTCATGACTGAGTTTTGATAAAGACAAACAACAATCAACAAAAGGGAAGCAAAGTCAAAGAGGTTCTTGAAGATTGTTTTCATAATGGATCAAAAGTCAAGAATCAAGACCTTCACCTAGATAAGTAATGCTTCTTAAAATATAATGTTTAAAGGCTCTTAAAGAAGTAAATTATCAAAAGGAAAACTAAAAAGAATTTTTTAGAAATAAATTTTTTTTCAAAGTTTCAAAATCTGTCAAAATATTGAAACTGGCATATGTTGTAATCGGTTAGAGCATTTCTGTAACCGGTTACAAGATGAACTATTTTTTCTAAACTTTTTCAAAATCAAAACATTGTAACCGATTAGCAGTTTCTTGTAACCGGTTACAATGATTTTCAAAATTCTTTTTATAACATTACAACTGCTTTCTGTAACCGGTTACAGAAGTTTTGTAACCGGTTAACATCTTTCAAATTTCAAATGATTTTTGTAATGTTACTTTAGCTTGTAATTGATTAGCTTATTTTTGTAATCGGTTAACAAGTTTCAACATTCAAATTATTTTTGAACGTTGCTTTGGCCTTGTAACCGATTAGCCTTTTCTTGTAACCGGTTACAACATTTCAAATTTGTCAACAGTTATATTTTTGAATTGCAAAATTATTTTCCTATAAATATAGGAAGCCTTTGTTCTTTCAAATACAAAACTTTCATTCTAAATCAATTCTTTTTGTGATAAAATTGTTCTCTCTCATTTTTGCTAAGAGTAATCAAAAAGTGCTTCTTGAGCCTTTAAACTGTTATCTTTCTTAAGAAGCATTTCTAGTAGGAAAATCCTACCTCTTAGCAAACATTCATTGTAAATTGTGATTCTCCATTTGATTGTACATCAAGAGTGATTCACCATTGTGTATTAGTGAAAGAGTTTTGTATTTACCGTAGTATTCGGTAAAGGGCTTGTATTCAAGAAAATGGGTTCTTTTCTTGGGGAAGTGTGTAGAGATCTCGGGTGGAGATTGTAACTCTGCACACTTTTATATTTCCGTTGCATTATTATTTTTATTATTTTGGTTTAAATTTGGGGAAGAATTTTTAATTAAAGGAAACACCGATTTAAATGAAAAAAGCGTGTGAACCTAATTCAGCCCCCCTCTTAGGTGACCATATGTTCTTACAATTGGTATCAGAACAGGTTTAGGAAAGTTAATCCTAAAATCCTTTTCTAGACCAGTCTTAAGTGAAGTATTTAACATAAATAGACCCCCATGTTTTAATGATGAACATTATGACTTCTGGAAAATAAAAATGAAGATCTTTATAAAAGCCCAAGATCTTGAAATATAGAAAACTATAGAGGAAGGACCCTTTATGCCTATAACACAACTAGGAGAAAACACTGAATTAAAACCTAGTAATGTTTGGAATGAAGATGATAAAAGAAGAGTTCAATACAATCTTAAAGCCATGAACATTCTGACCTCTACTTTAGGAATGGATGAATTCTTTAGGGTCTCAACATGTCAGTCAGCCAAAGAAATCTGGGATACCTTAGAGATAACTCATGAGGGTACTGAGGAAGTCAAAAGATCTAAACTAAACACTTTATCACAAGAATATGAAATGTTTAGAATGCTTCCTAGAGAAAAAAATTTGGATATGCAAAAGAGATTTACTCATCTTACTAATCATTTGATTGCTCTTGGTAAGGATTTTTGAAATGCAGATTTAAATTTGAAAGTTTTAAGATCTCTGACTAGAGTATGGTAACCAAAAGTGACTGCAATTTCTGAAAAGAAAAGTCTATCAAATATGACTCAAGCAACACTTTTTGGAAAACTACAAGAGCATGAAATGGAACTAAATCGCTTAGAATTGCATGAAGAGAAGGAAAGAAAGCATAAATCAATTACCTTGAAAGTCAAGGAAGATTCTGAAGATGATAGTTATGATGGAGATTCTAAAGATGAGAATATGAGTTTACTAGTCAAAAAGTTTGGAAAATTTCTCAAAAAGAAAGGAATGAAGCATAGACAACCAAGAAGATTCACTAAAAGAAATGAGTCTTCAACCCCTCAAAACTTCACATGCTATGAATGTGGAAAGCCTGGACATATTAAGTTTGACTGCCCAGATAGACAAAAGAAGAAGAATGGGTTTAAAAATAAATCAGATAACAAGGACAAGAAAAATGAAAAAGGCATATATAGCATGGGAAGAAAATGACATAAGCTCAACATCTGAATTTGAAACTGAAGAAGCACAAATTGCTCTAATAGCCTCACACAATTCAGAAGATGAAATTGAAGAGGTTAGTAACAATAAAATCTCTTATGAAGATTTAGAAAGTGCTTTTGAAAATTTACATGAATTATGCTTAAATTTTGCTAAAGTACGTGCTAAGCAGAAAAAGATCATTTCATCTTTAGAAGATTCTCATAAAAATATGCAAGATGAGTTGAACACTCTAAAAACTAAAATTAACAATGTTGATGCATGTTCTATGTGCAAATCTCTGGAATCCAAGTTAGATAATTTGCATAATATAGTGTGTAAATTTGAAAAAGGGAAGCATGGTCTTGATGACATTCTAAGCATTCAAAGAAACACTAGTGATAGAAGTGGACTAGGATACACTCCACAAAAGAAATCTAATTCAAAAACTAAAATCCTTTTTGTTAAAACAAGTTGTCAAATCACCAATAAAAGACCTGATTATAAGAAACCAAAGTTTTCAAGGTTTTACAAGAAATACAACAGTTATAAGCCTAGAAAAACAAATCATTTTGTGCCTCAAAAGTATCATGTATCTGAAATGAAATATGTTTGCAATTACTATAACTTATCTGGACATGCCTTTAATGTATGCAAAGTTAAAAAATATGAAATTCCTAAGAAGCAATACATATGGGTTGAGAAAGGCACTAACCAACAAGGACCCAAATCACATTGGGTACCTAACCCTACATTTTATTTGTGTTGTAGGAATGTATGAGGACAGCAAATGAGATGTGGTATCTTGACAATGGCTGCTCCTCACATATGACCGGTGACAAATCTAAATTTTCATACTTGATTCCAAGAAGCAAAGGATTTGTTACATATGGTAACAATGAGAGAGGTAAAATCATTGCTATTGGAAGAATAGGTACGCCTCCTCAAACTATAATTGAAAATGTTTTATATGTTGAAGGACTAAAGCCTAACTTGTTAAGTATAAGTCAGTTATGTGATAAAGGCTTTAAAGTTAAATTCCTAGATGATAAATGTGTAATAAAAGATAAAGTCTCTAAAGAAATTAAACTCTTAGGTGTTAAAATAAACAAAGTATTTATGGTATCTCTAGATAATAATCCTTTTAAGGATACATGCTTATTGGTTAAAAATAATGATGATGCTTGGTTATGGCATAGACGCTTAGCACACATTCATATGTATCATCTAAATAAACTAATTAAGCATGATATAGTTAGAGGGTTACCAAAAATTAAATTTGTCAAAGATAAATTATGTGATGCATGTCAAAAAGGTAAGCAAACTAAGGTCTCTTTTAAGCCTAAGAATATTGTTTCATCTACAAGACCTCTTGAATTAATTCACATGGATTTATTTGGGCCTTCAAGAACTAGAAGTTTTGGAGGTAATTATTATGCTTTGGTAATGGTTGATGATTTTTCTAGATTTACTTGGACCTTTTTTTTAAAACATAAAAGCCATGCATTTATTGCCTTTAAGAAGCATGCTAAGTTAATTGAAAATGAGAAAAGTCTAAAAATATCCTCTATGAGAAGTGATCATGGTGGTGAGTTTCAAAATGCACTTTTCAAGAATTCTGTGATGAATGTGGCATTTCTCACAATTTTTCTGCTCCTAGAACACCACAGCAAAATGGTGTGGTTGAAAGGAAAAATAGATCACTAGAAGAATTAGCAAGAACTATGCTTAGTGAAACTAACCTGCCTAAGTACTTTTGGGCAGATGCTGTAAGTACTGCTTGTTATGTTTCTAATAGAGTTTTAATTAGACCTATCTTAAAGAAAACTCCTTATGAGTTATATAAAGGAAGAAAACCAAATATTGCTTATTTTCATGCATTTGGAAGTAAATGTTTTGTCTTGAATAATGACAAAGACAATCTTGGAAAATTTGATACAAAAGGTGATGAAGGTATATTTCTTGGTTATTCTCTCTCTAACAAAGCTTTTATAATTTTTAATAAAAGAACTCTTACAGTGGAAGAATCCATACATGTTTCTTTTGATGAAACTAACCCCTCTAAGAAGGAACAAGTTGTTCATTTTGATTATGAAGATGAAGGAATTATCCAAAGTATGGATGACCTGATTTTAGACAAAAACATTGAACATAACATGCATAAAGAACAAAGTGAGTTACCAAAGGAATGGAGAGCTCACAAGTACCATCCAATTGACAACATCATTGGTGATATATCCAAAGGAATCACCACAAGATTAAGCCTAAATGATGCATGTTTGAACGTGGCCTTTGTCTCCCAAATTGAACCATCAAAGGTAAATGAAGCATTACTTGATGAACAATGGGTAAGTGCCATGTAAGAGGAACTGAATCAATTCAAAAGAAATAAGGTATGGGAACTCGTACCTAAACCTAAAAATAAACAAATCATTGGAACCAAGTGGATATTTAGAAATAAATTAGATGAAAATGGGATCATAATTAGAAATAAAGCAAGATTAGTTGCTCAAGGTTATAATCAAGAAAAAGGCATTGACTATAATGAAACGTTTGCACTAGTGGCTAGATTAGAAGCTATTAGGTTATTATTAGCATATGCATGTTCTTTAAAATTTCGATTATATAAAATGGACGTAAAGAGTGCATTTTTAAATGGTTATATACAAGAGGAGGTATTTGTTTGTCAAACCCCTGGTTTTGAAGAATATAAAAACCCTACTCATGTATATAAACTTAAAAAGACCCTTTATGGTTTAAAGCAAGCTCCTAGGGCTTGGTATGATAGGTTGAGTAATTTTCTTTGCAATAAGGGATTCACCAAAGGTAAAGTAGATACTACTCTCTTCATTAAAAAAATCTAAAAATCACACTTTACTAGTTCAAATTTATGTTGATGATATTATATTTGGATCAACTAATGAACTCTTGTGTAAAGAATTCTCTGATATGATGCAAGGGGAATTTGAAATGTCCATGATGGGAAAGTTGAACTTTTTCCTTGGTTTGCAAATAAAGCAAACTGAAAATGGTATCTTTATTAACCAATCCAAATTCTGCAAAGAATTATTACAAACATATGAAATGGATAAATGCAAGGAAATTGCCACACCAATGGGTTCAAGCATATATTTAAATCAAGATGAATCTGGTAAACCCATTTACTCTACAAAATATAGAGGTATGATTGGTTCATTACTTTATTTAACTGCTAGTAGGCCCGATATTATGTTCAGTGTATGTTAATGTGCTCGGTTTCAGTCTGCACCTAAAGAATCACATATTAGTGTTGTTAAACACATTTTAAAATATCTTAAGGGTACTAACAATGTAGGTCTATGGTATCCAAAAGGAAGTATTTGTGATTTGATAGGTTACTCAGATTCTGACTTTGCTGGTTGTAAAACTGAACGTAAAAGTACTAGTGGAACCTGTCACATCTTAGGAAGTGAATTAGTTTCTTGGTCATGTAAGAAACAAGCATGTGTAGCCTTAAGTACTGCTGAGGCAGAATATATAGCAGCTGGTAGTTGTTGTGCTCAAGTTCTTTGGCTTAAACAAAAATTGAATGATTTTGGATTAAACTTAGGTTGCAATCCCATCAGATGTGTTAACACCAGTGCCATAAATCTTACAAAAAATCCCATGATGCATTCTAGAACCAAACATATAGACATCCAACATCACTTCCTTAGAGATCATGTCCTAAGAAAATATATTGAACTAGAATTTGTAGCAACACATGATCAACTTGCTGATATTTTGACCAAACCTTTGCCAAAAGAATCATTTTATAAAATTAGAAGAGAATTAGGAATCATTCATGAAAGTGATGTATGTTCATTGATTTGATGTGTTTTCTGTGTATTGTAACCAATTACAATATATTTGTAACCAGTTACATATTTGTCTCTAACTAGATTTTGCTCTCTTGATCGTTACTCTGTAACCGGTTACAATATTGCTCTCTTGATCGTTACTTTGTAATCGGTTACAATTTTTCGTTAACCGGTTACATGCTCATACAGTTTTTTATTTTATTTTTTTTTGAACATTCAATTGTAACCGGTTACAGAAGTTTTGTAACCGATTACAAGAACTAGTTTTTGAATTTTGAGGAACTTTCGAACGTCTCCTAACTTCCTCATTGTAATCGGTTATGTAACCGGTTACATATTCGAAAAACACTTCATATACTCTGTTCTTCTTTTAAAATTCAGATTTCTCTTTTTCTTCTTCAAATTCTTTCAAACCCTAACCTTGTCCGAAACCCTTCCCTTCCCATTCCCTGAGAACCCTCTCACTCTTCTCTTAATCATTCTTGCCTCAAACCTTAAAACTCACTCTTCTCCTCTTTCAAGTCTACCCTACCGTGCAACCGATTACAACCTTTGACCCTCATTCCTTTAATTGGTTAACACAATTTTCATCCTCTCTGAAATGGATTCTGTTAGATCAAGGAAGATTAACACCTCAAGATTTTGATTACTACAAGACAGACGAAAACAAGCTATCAAGACCTGCTAAGACGAAACCAGCTCAGACGGAAGAGGACTCTTCAAAATGAAGATCTTGTGTCTGTTCAAAAGCCAAGACATCGACGGAACTCGCCACAGACGGAAGAAGAATGTCAAAGCTAAAGTCTCCGTCTGTCTAAGAGTGAAGCCTTAAGACGAAAGGATGAGACGAAACAACTTCAACTGACTACACATTTCGTCTATCCAAAAGTGAAGTCAAGATTGGAGTCTCGCGCCAAGTTTTCAAATCTGAAGTACTCAAGAGAAGCATCCAAGATCAGTATAGGGATTTGTGCTTACACTCCAAAATCAAAAAGGTCTTCACCTTTGTGTCACATCTCTGTACAAGTCAGAAAAAGTACTGCGCGCACAACCTAGTCTACTATATCCGCTGCGACTCTTATCAATCAATCAAGTACAACTGACAACCTTTTTGGAAAGCTTTCTAGAAGATCTCTCAACGACTTTCAACGGCATTCAAATGAGTCTAACGGCTATTTGAAGAAGATGCCTATAAAAGGACTTCACCACGACCAGAACAAGTTGGCGAATACGCTTATCTTCATCTATCTCTTAAGGATTCACTCAAATCTATGATTGTGCTTTATTGTAAACACCTCTCTACGTAGAGGAAAACTTTGTTTTTCTAAACATCTTTCAAAGTCCACTTGTGTGGCATTTTAGCCTGAGGAGGCTGTATTCCAAAGAATACCTCTTGTAATAGCCTGTGGAGGCTGGGTTCAAAGAATACCTTGTTGTTTTAGCTTGAGAAGGCTGGGAGCAAAGAATATCTGTGTATAGCCAGAAGTGGCTGGGATCAAAGAATACTTGTAACCCTTTCACGGTTGGTAGTGAAAACTCGGCCGTTGTGGTAATCGACGTAGTCTTGAATATTTAACGAAAAGTATAAAAATAATCTGTGTTTATTTTTGTTTCGCCTGATCAACTAACAGGGGATAATCACACTATAACGTCCCGTTCATTAAAATCAATCTTTCAACATAAATTTTGTTTTAAATCAACAACTTTGAAACCCACGAGACTAAAGGGATAAAATTTTTAATTAACACAATTCAACCCCCCTTCTTGTGTTTTATCTTTTACAGTTTGGTATCAGAGCTCAGCCTCTAAGGGTTGACCGCTTAACAGTTGCTAGAGGAAAAGATCCAGCATGGACTCACAAGGACCATATTTCTTATCCGGAGGAGCCTCCATGAACAAACCTCCAGCGTTCTCTGGAGATGATTATCCCTACTGGGCTGACAGGATGGAGATGTACATCAAGTCAACTCAATACAGATTATGGAACATAATCACCACAGGAGATATCCCCATTGTAAAGCCTGAAGGAGAATGGGGAAATGAAGAATACTCTATGATGGAGCTAAACAATAAAGCAAGATATGCTCTTATGTGTGCTCTCTCTAGAACAGAGTACAATAGATTCTGTGCCTACAAAACTGCTAAAGAATTATGGGATGTTCTCAAAATCTCATATGAAGGCACTGAAGACGTGAGAATGAGGAAGGCTGCCACCCTTCAAAGAGAATATGAAATGTTCTCTATGAAGAAAGGAGAGTCAATTGATATGATGTTTGGAAGATTCCAAACCATATTAAATGGACTTACTGCTCTTGGAATCACCTTCACAAAGGCCCAGAACAACATGAAGATCTTGGATAGTCTCCCACCTCCTTGGGAAGCTATGTCCACAGCTATCTCAGTTGGAAGAGATATGAAGACATTAACTCTAGATGAGTTAATTGGAGCCTTAAGGGTACATGAAGTGCTCTTATGTAAAAGGGAGAAGATCAAGGTTCAAGAACCTATAGCTCTTCCGTCTGTCAACAACGCTCCTAAAGAAGAATCTGTCAAGAAGGACAGTAAAAAGAAAGCAAAAATTTTGAAGGCTGATTCAACTGAATCAGAATCGTCTGATGGTTCGTCTGAAGACGAAGTCTCTCTCATGGCCAGACGATTCAAAAGAATGATGATGAAGAAGGGAAGAGGCCAACACTTCTTCAAGAAAAAGGAGAAGAAGCTCCCGAAAAGTCATCAACAAAGAAGATAACACGAAATTGTGTGTTATGAGTGCAGAAAACCGGGACACATGAGATCAGAATATCCCAGATTGAAAAAGAGGTGGAGCTCTAGAAGAGATAAAGGAAAGAAGAGCTTACTGACATGGGAAGACCTTGACAGTGAAAGCTCAGAGGAATCCTACGAAGAAGAAGAAAACAAGAAACATATGCCTCATGGCTGGAGATCATGTCTCAACAGAGGTAAATTACAATGAAACCTCTTCATCCTCTTCTTCTGAGTCTGAGTCAGAATCAGAAGAAATATCATATGATACTCTTCTAGCTAACTCTCATTTTATTGCTCAGCAATACAAAACTTGCAAAACCAAGCTGAGACAAGCTTTGGAAGAAAATGCAGTTTTGAAATCTGAAATTGAGTTTCTAGACAAGAAAATATCAAATGATGTTTCATCTGAGTCTGAAAAGGACATTTTCATTCTTGAAATCGAAAGATTAAAGAAAAAAAATGAGTCCTTACTCAATGACTTAACCAAGTTTACAAAGGGATCCTCCATCCTTGAAAATATTTTAAAATATGGGAGATCACCAAAAGATAAAAGTGGACTTGGTTATGTTGAGAAGACAGACGAAAGGAAAAACAAACTTGTTTCGTCTGATCAAAAGAAGAGGAATCACAACAAGGTTCCTAATACATACAAAAAGGCTAAAAACAAAAAAGAAGCCTTTTGTAACTAACAAGAAAGGATCCAAAAAGATTTGGGTACCAAAGTCACTTATTGTTCCTGTTGCAGATATCCTCAATTGGGAAGAGACAAGACTTCAAGCTGGTACCTGGACAGTGGATGCTCACGACACATGACGGGAGACCTGTCTATGTTCCAAGACCTCGAGACCAAGTAAAGGGTCTGTCTCATACGGTTCTGGTAAAGGTAAAATTCTTGGCATTGGGACTGTTGGTAAGACACCCAATACCCTTATCCAGAATGTATCATACGTTAAAGGTCTTAACTTCAATCTACTTAGCATAAGTCAATTTTGTGATAGTGGATATGAAGTAGCTTTTAACTCTGATGAGTGTATAGTGAAGAACAAAGATAAATCCATTCTTTTTGTTGGGAAAAGAAAGAACAACCTATATGAGGTTTGCCTTTCTGACCTAAGTGATCAGAATGTAACATGTTTGATTTCAGCAGACGATGAACGAGATATTTGGCATAAAAAGCTTGGACATTTAAGTCTCAAGTATATTTCAAAAATTTCTAAGAAAGATCTCGTAAAAGGTTTGCCAAAAATATCTTGGAAAACCAATCGTCTGTGTGAATCTTGTCAGCAAGGGAAACAACTCAAAGTTTCTTTCAAATCTAAAAATGTTGTTTCCACGACAAGACCATTAGAATCGTTACATATTGATCTCTTTGGACCCACTCGACCGAAAGTCTTGGAGGGAAGAGATATGGATTTGTCATTGTAGATGATTATACTAGATTCACATGGGTATACTTCCTAGCTCATAAACATGAGTCATTCAAAGTCTTTGAAATATTCTGCAAACGTGTTCAAAAAGAAAAAGGAATATGTATTGCGTCTGTAAGGAGTGATCATGGAACAGAATTTGAAAATTCTGAGTTCAAAGCCTTTTATTTTGAAAATGGTATATTTCACAATTTTTCGTCTCCAAGAACTCCTCAACAAAATGGAGTTGTGGAAAGGAAAAATCATACTTTACAAGAAATGGCTAGAACTTTGTTGCATGAAAGCTCTCTCCCGAAATATTATTGGGCGTATAAGCGATCATCCAACACGGTTATATTCAAAACAGAATATTGATAAGACCAATCTTGAATAAGACTCCATATGAATTATGGAAAGGAAGAAGACCCAACATTTCTTACTTCCATCCTTTTGGATGTGAATGCTTTATCCTTAACACCAAAGATCAACTTGGAAAGTTTGATTCAAAGGTGGTTAAAGGAATCTTTCTTGGATATTCCAATACATCTAAGGCCTATAGAGTATTTAACTCTAAGACGCAAGTTGTAGAAGAATCAATCCATGTAAAGTTTCAAGATAACTCAAAGGCTGATAAAGAAATATCAGACCTAGAAAATTTGTTTGATAACTTGCAGATTAACCCTTCTGGTCAGAATTCAAGACAAGATGATACACAAGGGTCAGACGATACAGGGTCAGACGATACAAGGACAGACGATAGATGCACAAACGAACCCTCTTCGTCTGATACTCATCAACAGGGAGATCAAGCCCCTGCAAAAACATGGAAGTTTGCATCAAACCATACAGAAGATCTCATCATTGGAGATAGATCTCAAGGTGTTCAAACAAGATCTAAAGTGAAGTATATTTCAAGCTATGCTCTTGTATCAACTTTGGAGCCAAATAACATTGAAGATGCTCTTCAAGACAACGATTGGATTTTGGCTATGGAAGAAGAACTTAATCAGTTCACAAGAAATGATGTATGGACCCTTGTTGAAAGACCAAAGAACAAAAGCATCATCGGAATCAGATGGGTGTTCAGAAATAAGCTTGATGAAGCTGGAAAAGTGGTAAGAAACAAAGCAAGGTTAGTAGCACAAGGGTACAATCAACAAGAAGGTATTGATTTTACTGAAACCTTTGCACCTGTAGCTAGATTAGAAGCTATTAGAATAATACTTGCTTTTGCTGCTCACAAGAATATCGTTCTATATCAAATGGATGTAAAAAGTGCTTTTTTAAACGGTTTTATTGAAGAGGAAGTATATGTAAAACAACCACCTGGCTTTGAAAGTTTGTCTCAGCCAGATCATGTTTTCAAACTCAAGAAAGCACTGTATGGTCTTAAACAAGCTCCTCGAGCTTGATATGACAGACTCAGTACTTTCCTTCTTAAAAATGGTTTTTCAAGATGAAAGGTTGATACAACTCTCTTCAAGAAAAACGTTTCAAAGGACTTTATTATAGTCCAAATTTATGTAGACGATATAGTCTTTGGAGCTACTAACAACTCTCTTTGCAAGGATTTTTCAAAGCTAATGCAGGATGAGTTTGAAATGAGTATGATAGGAGAATTGAAGTTCTTCCTAGGACTTCAAATCAAGCAGACGAAAGAAGGAATCTACATCCATCAACAGAAATACACTAAGGAACTTATCAAGAAGTTCAAGATGGAGAACTCCAAGCCTATGAAGACCCCAATGCATTCGTCTGGAGCAAATCTTAACAAGGATGAGTCAGGTAAGTCTGTTAATCAGACGATATACAGAGGTATGATTGGCTCACTTCTTTATTTAACTGCAAGCAGACCTGATATTATGTTTAGTGTCTGTCTATGTGCACGTTTTCAATCTGATCCCAAAGAATCTCATTTACAAGCTGTAAAAAGAATTCTTAGATATCTTGATGGAACAACTAATCTCTCTCTGTTTTATAAGAGAAATAGTGATTTCAATTTAAAAGGCTTTCGTGATGCTGATTATGCTGGAGATAAAGTGGAGAGAAAAAGCACAAGTGGTGGATGCCAATTTCTTGGATCATCACTAATATCTTGGTCAAGCAAGAAACAAAACTCCATTGCACTTTCAACAACTGAAGCAGAATACATTGCTGCGGCAGGATGTTGTTCACAACTACTATGGATTAAACATCAACTTGAAGATTATTCCAGGTTTGAGAATCATATACCAGTATTTTGTGATAACACAAGTGCAATCAATCTCAGCAAAAATCCTATTCAACATTCAAAAGCTAAACATATTGAAATTCGTTTTCATTTCATAAGAGATTATGTTCAAAAAGGTATTTTCGATATACAGTTTGTTCAAACTGATTTTCAATGGCCAGATATATTTACAAAAGCTTTAGATGAAACACGATTCAATTTCATTAAAGAAAATCTTGGAATTATTTCTTTGAATGATTGAAAATTGTTTCGTCTGAGTTATTGATTGAATTTGTTCCGTCTGTACATTTTATTCGTCGTACATTACTTAGGTGTTAAAACGAAACATTCGCCTGATCAAGTTGAATAGTTCTTGTGGTAAAATTCAACAGATGCAATTGTTACTTTTTAATAAGTTTATCTCAAGTGTGCGAGGGACAAATTAAAGAGAGCAATAAATGTGTCATCATTTATTGCACTAGTCTAGGACAATGATAAGCACGCGCCGTGAATTGCAGAGGTCAAATCAATCATCGAAAAGGCAATGATTTGGATATGTCAAATCAAGGACAATTTTCAATGGACATGTCATAAAAAGGGGCAGTTTTCAAAATCTCTTTCGTCTGATGAATTGCAATCATTTTTAACTGTTACCTATAAATACCTTTGAAAGTTCTCTCTTTTACTCTTTACAATATTTCGCTATTGCTATCGTCTGAAGAACTTACCAAACCCTTACTCACAAAACCCTTTCTCTCTCTAGTTTTTTCAAACAACAACAATGGCCGCCAAGAACACCAAGGGAACCAAAACCGCTGAAGCAACCTTTTTCGCTCAAGATTTGTTCTTGCCAAGCAAGTGGATATCAAGGGAAACTCTGGAGATAGTTTCAAACAGTGGTGAAGATGTTTGACCACACTGGGTGGATGGGCTTCGCTGAGACGAAAGGCCCATGGCTGATGGAGGCATACGCCGAGTTTTGGAGCGATGCCAGAGAGTTTGATGATGGGATTGTCGGTACCATTGACAATAAAGAGTTTATCATCACAGTGGACACCATTGCTGAGGCTTGAAACTGCAAGGCTGAAGGGCACTTCTATAACCCCAACTGGGTGAAGAATGAATCAGAGGAGCATGTTGACAAAATCATCTATTTAAAGAAACCTAACTCTGAAGATCCCAAGTCCTTCAGATCTGGAAAACTCGCTCCCACTACAAGAATCATCCATAACCTCCTCTATAATATCTTCACGCCAAGGACTGGTTCAAGGGACAATGTGAGTGTTCGAGACAGATTCTGCATTTTCTATTGTCTGAGAAAAGGAAGAATGAGTCTCCCACACATTATTCTTGACCATTGGAGGAGTGCTTTGAAGAATAGGAACATTCGTAGGAAGAGTAGCATTCCCTACGCCACTCTCTTCACAAAAATCATCATTAACCAAGGGTTTGATACCACTGACGTCGTCTATCACCCTGAGGGAAAAGAAGTGAAAGCAAGCACCTTTGCAAAGATGCATCTATCTCCAAGCTTCTTTCCTCACTCACAAACCCAAACACCATTCCAAACAGAACCCAAAACACAAACCCAAACACTGTCCAAAACACAAACCCAAACACAAGCCCAAACACCAAACCAACCTCAACCTCCTCCTTCTTTGATAATATCTGAAGTTCCTTTTGAGGATGTTCTTGAGGAACCTCTCAAGAAGAAGAAAAGGACTATCAGAATCAAGCACATTGGTGCTAAAACAAAGACACAGACGGTATCCCCAAGTGAAGTCGAAGGGGTCACCATTTCGTCTGAGAAAGTTCCGTCTGTGAAGATACTAACAGATGAAGAAAAACAAAGGAAAGAAGCAGAAGGAAAAGCAAAAGCTAGGAAGCTTGCGCTTGAGAAAGCTGATAAGGGCAAGGAGAAGATGAAACAAAAGTTGGCTTCTGTCGTTGTTGGAGAGACAGAAGAGGAAAAACAACTCAAAGAGGCTAGAAGAGCCTCCATCTTGCTCGAAGTTGAAAGACAAAGGCTCTTTCAAGAAAGCATTAGGGGCATTGGATCGTCTGAGGGACCACCTGCTCAATCAACCTCAGAGGGCATGGACAGTGAAGAGACTGCCCAGATCCAGAAAGACAACGCCCAACTTGCAGAGGTGTTGGAAACTATGTTAAACGAAGAAGCCTCTACAATGAAGATTCTTCCATCTACAACACTCCCAGATGAACAAATGGCAACTCCTTCTGAGCCACTTGTTGCGTCTCCGCTAAATGCTTGCCCAACACAGACATTACCTGCTGCGTCTGAGGAAGCATCCCACGCACAGATGATGGAGATTCCGTCTGAAGACATCATACTTGTTGAAGATGCAAGTTTTTCGTCTGATGAAGAAGATTCTAGAGTGGATGCATCAAGGGGAAGAGTACATGCTGAAGTGATTAATCCAGAAGACTTACTCCCAAAGCGCAAGATGGACTATTCATTTTTAAATGAATTAGTCACAAGAAGATATGCTGAAAACTCCTGTGCTGAAAGACCAATCAAGCCAGATTGGATCATTGGAGCGAAGTTTGATGAAGCCTCCAATGAAGCTGAATCGTCTGAGCCGACTTCATTAGCAGACGATGAAGACTTGTACATACAGAATACACCATACATAGAGCTGAAGAACCCTTATCAGTACAGAGGAAAGAAGGGATTCCAGCTGAAGAAATCTGAAAACCCCTTTCGTTACAATAAGTCCCTGAAGCCAGTAGATTTTAATGAAGATTTTGTCTATTCACTAGAGGAGCAACGAAATTGGTTGAAGCGTCTGCCCTGGGACAAACTGGCATCACTAAATATCAAGGGACTGGAGAAAATAAAAGTATACAAGGATCATCTTGTTGCGTCTGAGATTGAAGGACCAACACTTGGCTATGAACCTTACATCCCACAAAGAAAGAATCCAAGATGGAAGGCTCAGATCAAAATGAACGCTCCAGTTCTTCATCACTGTAGATTTGGAGATGATGAATCCAACCGTTATGAGCCAAAAGATTGCACACATTGGCATCTTGACGCTCTAACTAGCCATGATCCTTTGAAGTTCACAATTCCACTCAATCAAACAGAGTATGTTGGTTTAGGCCACACTCTAGGAATTGTGCTCCCATGGACGAGGCCCCACTGCTCCGGGATCAGCCCTCGCTACTCCATCCTCCTAAATGAGTATGAAGACCCTGAAGATTTTGCCCACTCCCTTCCTGAAGATTACAATATACCTTTCGCATTGATGGCCAAAGCATATCGGAGAGAAGCTAAGGAAAGAAACATTTCCTTTCTTCATATAGAGCGACAAGCTGAGAAGAACTACAAAGATCTTCCTCTTCTGATAGGATCTCAGTTTTCCTCTCTAGTGACAGACGAAACCAAATATTATATCGTCTTAGACCGAAAGAGGCCATGCTTGGTAAAATATTTGGCTAAGGGGAAGGAAAAGAAGTATTCGTTTGAAACCACTGTCAAACATTGCTCTGGAACCATCTTTGATGAGAAGGACTCCTCTGTATGTGGCAAAGTGTTCCCTGGCGCTGCATTTGTATATTCTCAGGAACAACCACTTCTTGAAGTATCCATTCCAACCAAGTGGTATACCTATCAATGGAACCGGAACTTCACAACCTACCTTGATCTTCCTCTTTTCACAATGCGTCTGAAGAAATCACCCAGAGTGGTCATCATTGATGACACTATACCTTTTGTGGAGGAGCCTCAAACACCGCAAGTGCCAATTGATAATGTGGTGGAGGTTGCTGAGGCTGATGAGGAGATGCCCAAGGCAGCTGATATTGAAGAAGCTGAGGAGTATAAGACTCTGAAGCGCAAATATGAGGCTTTGGAAGAAGATTGTGAGCACTTGAAAGCAAAGAATAGAGAACTTGAAGAAAATCACGCTTCTCTATCGTTTCAAGTGCAGCAGCTTACAGACGTTGTCATGAGCCTGTTGAACAAAAAGCCAAAACCTTCTTCTTGATCAGAGTTTTGATGATCACAGCCCAAGGGGGAGAGAAAAGAAAGCATAATCCAGGGGGGAGAGCCTAACCCAAGGGAAAGAAGAATGGTACAAAGCAAAGTCTGAGGGGGAGCAAGGAAGAAAAGCATCGTCTGAGGGGGAGCAAGAGCAAACAAGAGCGAGGATGTACCGTCTTAGGGGGAGTTAGATTGTTGTAAAAAATTTTTTAGTATAGAATATACAATGTAATTTTATTATTTCATTTGTTATCATATACATTGTAATTCGTTATTGTTTTCTGCTTTGAATACCATTGTAATAATCTGATTACATCACATTGATGTAACAAACATTTATAAAGAGGTATTTCTCAGAAAACATCGTCTTGATGTAAATCTGGCTCATAAAACTGTTGTTTCCGTCTAATCATGTCTTATGCAGAATTTCGTGGTATGGTCTGTAGTCATCAAAAAGGGAGAGATTGTTAGATCAAGGAAGATTAACACCTCAAGATTTTGATTATTACAAGACAGACGAAAACAAGCTATCAAGACCTGCTAAGACGAAACCAGCTCAGACGGAAGAGGACTCTTCAAAATGAAGATCTTGCGTCTGTCCAAAAGCCAAGACATCAGACGGAACTCGCACAGACGGAAGAAGACTGTCAAAGCTAAAGTCTCTGTCTGTCCAAGAGTGAAGCCTTAAGACAAAAGGATGAGACGAAACAACTGCAACTAACTATACATTTTGTCTATCCAAAAGTGAAGTCAAGATTGGAGTCTCGCGCCAAGTTTTCAAATCTGAAGAAGTACTCAAGAGAAGCATCCAAGATCAGTATAGGGATTTGTGCTTACACTCCAAAATCAAAAAGGTCTTCACCTTTGTGTCACATCTCTGTACAAGTCAGAAAAAGTACTGCGCGCACAACCTAGTCTGCTATATCCGCTGCGACTCTTATCAATCAATCAAGTACAACTGACAACCTTTTTGGAAAGCTTTCTAGAAGATCTCTCAACGACTCTCAACGGCATTCAAATGAGTCTAACGGCTATTTGAAGAAGATGCCTATAAAAGGACTTCACCACGACCAGAACAAGTTGGTGGATACGCTTATCTTCATCTATCTCTTAAGGATTCACTCAAATCTGTGATTGTGCTTTATTGTAAACACCTCTCTGCGTAGAGGAAAACTTTGTTTTTCTAAACATCTTTCAAAGTCCACTTGTGTGGCATTTTAGCCTGAGGAGGCTGTATTCCAAAGAATACCTCTTGTAATAGCCTGTGGAGGCTGGGTTCAAAGAATACCTTGTTGTTTTAGCCTGAGAAGGCTGGGAGCAAATAATATCTATGTATAGCCAGAAGTGGCTGGGATCAAAGAATACTTGTAAGCCTTTCACGGTTGGTAGTGAAAACTCAGCGGTTTCTGGGTAACTGGACGTAGTCTTGAATAGACGAACCAGTATAAAAATAATTGTGTTTATTTTTGTTTCGTCTGATCAACTAACAGGGGATAATCACACTATAACGTCTGTTCATTAAAATCAATCTTTCAACATAAATTTTGTTTCGTCTGAACAGCTTTGAAACCCACAGACGAAAGGGATAAAATTTTTAATTAACACAATTCAACCCCCCTTCTTGTGTTTTATCTTTTACAGATTCCGGCCGCTCTATCCACACCAAAAATCCAACCATCACTAACCACGTTCTTGATTCCCTTCTTTCAACTGAAGAATAAAAAGCAAGGTTCATTGGGAAATTTATGGAGCGACCCGTTTTACCCCCAAAATTTGTTTCTCTAGATTCTTTCTCTGAAAGTGGGTTGGAGTTCCCTTCTCTCTTAGTTCATCAAGAGATAGAACACTTCGTAAACATCAACATTCCCTACTACCCTGAATTGGTCAAGGTTTTCTACTGTAATCTGGAACGAAGGGGAACTACTCTGTGGTCTCAAGTGAAGGGAGTTGAGATCTCTCTGACAAGTGAACAAATGGAAATTGCCTAAGTCTTCCTTACACAGGCAGAAATGTAAGTCCTGAAACTTTATGCCCTTGGGAAGATTATGACAAAAAGAGTTTTTATCAGTCCTTGTGCCAATTCTCTGAAGAGGAAGTGCAACAAAAATGTCAATGTCTGGACACTGCAAAAATCCGGGCTAGTTTGCCAGTAGGTCCTCTTTCAGTAAGTGCTCGCCTACTTCACTATATTTTGAGTTATGTAATGCTTCCACAAAGTTCTAATCATGCTCAGATTAGTGATCTTGAATTACAATTGTTGTATGGAATTCTGAAAAAAGAGAGCATCAATTGGGTATATTTAATTCGCACTCACATGCTAATCTGTAAGGAGAGAAACACACCATTGCCATATGCTTCTGCCATTTCACTGATCTTAATTAACTATGGTGTTCCTGTTGAGGGTGAGTTCTTTCAATCTGCTGATGGAAAGACTCACTGCATAGATGTGAATTTTGTGGGAAAACTTGGATTTCTGCAAGATGCTTAAGGAAATTACAGGCACAAAAATGACTCTGTTTCACATGCTGGATCCTCCTCTAGTGGACCATCTGATGTGTCTTCTGCTATACTGAGTCGACTTGAGACTATTCAAGCCAATATGGATAGGCGTTTTGACCAAAATAGAGACCATGTTCAACTCATTGAAGGTCGTATGGAATCCATCTACACCTCTCTTCGGTCTGATATTGATGAACTAAGTAGGATGATGGACTCTGTACTCGCTGCCCATGGCTAATCCGACCCTGCTGACACTGAGGGATCCTCAAGCTTCTAGTCATCTGCTCTCTATCCTATCGTCCCTTAGAAATATTTAGGCTATCTATTTCGCTTTAATTAGGCTATATACGATTTGGTTGGACTTATTATTAGTTTTTCCATATTTGGTTAACTTAGACTTGGATGAACTTATTTGCTATTATTATTATTATGTTTGATGTGTATGTTTGATCTGGCTTTAATTTCAGTGGTTTGTAATATTGATTGCTTAAGTTTACATGTTGTTTCTGTTATGTGTTTCTGTTGTTTGGTTGTTTATTCTCCCTTTTGATGATGTCAAAAAGGGGGAGAAAATATTGTAGGTACTGTGCTGTGTAGGTACTGTTTTGCTGTCAAATATTGTTTCTATTATAGACTTTTTCTGTTTTGGCACATGTATACCAAAATTAAATTGGTACAACACTGTTATGGTACTCTGCATATTGTGGTATTTTGTATGTTAGCATAAGTCAAATTTCAGGATATTATATTCCAAAAGAAAGGGGGAGAACTTTTTGAAAAGTGTTTTGTCATCATTAGAAAGGGGGAGATTATGGAGAAGATCTCTCTCTGACCTCATGGCTGGGTTTGGGTTTTGATGAAGACAAACAACAATCAACAAAAGGGAAGCAAAGTCAAAAAGGTTCTTGAAGATTGTTTTCATAATGGATCAAAAGTCTAGGATCAAGACCTTCACCTAGATAAGTAATGCTTCTCAAAATACAACGTTTAAAGGCTGTTAAAGAAGTAAATTATCAAAGGGAAAACTAAAAAGAATTCTTTAGAAATCAAAAATTGTTCAAAGTTTCAAAATCTGTCAAAATATTGAAACTGACATATGTTGTAATCGGCTAGAGCATTTTTGTAACCGGTTACAAGATGAACTATTTTTTCTAAACCTTTTCAAAATCAAAACATTGTAACCGATTAGCAGTTTCTTGTAACCAGTTACAATGATTTTCAAAATTCTTTTTATAACGTTACAACTTTCTGTAACCGATTACAGAAATTTTGTAACCGATTAACATCATTCAAACTTCAAATGATTTTTGTAACGTTACTTTAACTTGTAACCAATTAGCTTATTTTTGTAATCGATTAACAAGATTCAAAATTCAAATTATTTTTTAACGTTGCTTTGGCCTTGTAACCGGTTAGATTTTTCTTGTAACCGGTTACAACATTCAAATTTGCCAACAACTATATTTTTGAATTGCAAAATTATTTTCCTATAAATACAGGAAGCCTTTGTTCTTTCAAATACAGAACTTTCATTCTAAATCAATTCTTTTTGTGATAAAATTGTTCTCTCTCATTTTTGCTAAGAGTAATCAAAAAGTGCTTCTTGAGCCCTTAAACTGTTATCATTCTTAAGAAGCATTTCTAGTAGGAAAATCCTACCTCTTAGCAAACAACCGTTGTAAATTATGATTCTCCATTTGATTGTACATCAAGAGTGATTCACCATTGTGTATTGGTGAATGAGTTTTGTATTTACCGTGGTATTCGGTAAAGGGCTTGTATTTAAGAAAAGGGGTTCTTTTCTTGGGGAAGTGTGTAGAGATCTTGGATGGGGATTGTAACTTTGCACAATTTTGTTTCAGAAGAAAAATCTCTAAAGGTTGTTAGAGGACTGGACGTAGCCTTCAGTAGTGGAAGGTGAACCAGTATAAAAACCGTTGTATGGTTTTCTCTATCCCTTCACTTTTATATTTTCATTGCATTATTATTTTTATTATTCTGGTTTAAATTTGGGGAAGAACTTTTAATTAAAGGAACCACTGATTTAATTGAAAAAAGCGTGTGAACCTAATTGATGCAAATCCATGAGGAACTTGTAAGGGATCTTCATGAATAAGCAAAGGGGTGGCCCAATCTTCATTCACCAATGTTCAATCACTCTTAAACAGCGGAATAACTCAATATATAGCAATGATAGCTCATGGTCAACACAAAAGGGGGAAGAAAGAAATCAAAACTGGAAGAAGGAAGAAGTGTGGTAAGCGCCATGGATGAAACACCCAATAAGCTTGGTTGGAGAATCGCCACTTGGATCATGGATCCATGATAAGATTCAAGGTTCTTGGAAGAAACCCTAGGAGAGCTCTCTCCTTTTCTCAAGACTTTAGTCTTAGAAATTCTATTTTCATAAATGACCAAAGTGAGTACAATAGAAATGTTGACCAACTTAATGAAAGTGCAATGGGCCTAAGGTTAGAAATCTGAAATGTTCTCCACCCTAGGATGAAATTAGTGATCAATGGTGAGATGAGAGACACCCTAGGCTGAGCACACTTCACAATTACAAGGCCCAAATCCAAGTTTTAAAACAAATACATACTTTACTACAACGATGTTGTCCATAGATCAAATGATTTCGTGGATTGGATTTTACTTGACTGTCTACGACTCCATTGCGTGTGCTTGGGGTAGAAGTTTTGTATAAGTGTATCGCCATGCTATTAAGTATTTTTGATTTAAGTTCTTTTCTTCTTGTCCTCCAAGCTTCAAGCTTCCACCACAAGCTTCCCTTCATAGCCATTAGATTAGAATCTAATCCAAGGGTGGACATTAGTTCCTTCCTTAGCAAGCTAAGCACCACACCTTAGTAGTATAAATAGGATTTCTTTTGTAATTCAAACACTTTTGATAAAATTTCTGAATATTGAATTAAGCTAAGAGCTTATTCTTTGAGAGTATTCTCTCTTGTGTTCTTGTGAAGAACCTTGAATCTCATCAATGGCTTCCTTGTCCATTGTGGCGGTTCCACCTCTAGCTTATTGGCACTTGCCATGGCGCTTCCATCTCTAAACTCCTTCCATTTTCTATTTCTTTTTCTCCTTGAGGCCTTGAGCTTCTTCTTCATTTGTCCAAGCCTCCATTGAAGCATGAAGATCCGCAACTTATATGCTATTCTCCTTGAGGATTGCATCACTTTCTAAGAGGTGGAATTGAATAACCCGGGTGAAGCGTAATGATCATACGTCTGTAATGCATTGTATGTCCCATAATAGGTCATACTCTTCTACCCTTTACCGGGAGTCGATGACTATTCATAGCTATTACTTTGACACCAAAGAAAAGTTCGAGGTGTAAATTATTCCATATAACATTCAATGCAAATGATTTAATATGTAGGTATACTTGCATTCTATAGTTAACACAAGGTTGTAAAAATAATTGATGCTTCCAAATCAACCACCTATGTAATTTGTTAAAATTTCCTACTTTACTTGAATCCCAATCACACAACATGTTTTGGTTACTAATATTATTGACACAATCTAATGGAGTAAAGGAAAAATTTAAATGGTTCATCAATGCATAACCAAGACTCATAGGAGCATCTACTTCAACTCCAAATTGTGTAAATATTAGTCCTTTATCATGTGTGGAATCTTGTATTTGGCCCTCCTTCTTTAACTCTTCCAACAACCTAGATAGATATTGAACATCATGAGAATAAAGGTCATTAGGAACAATTAAAAGGTCCAAATTAGCAAACTCAATCATGATCCAAGATTTATTGCCAAAAGAGTCTAGTATGAAATGTTTAATATTATTCAAATTAGAAGTAGAAAGAGTATCAAGTGACAAGAAAATCTTCTCCAGTGGTTGCTCCAATTCCATGGGTGCTTCATTTTCTTCATGATGTGTGCTCCATGGAAACTTTGTATACAATTCACCACTAGGTACTAAGGTAAAAGGATTCTTGTAAGGAATGTCACAAACAACTTCACCATGTGCTTTGAGTTCTATTTCTTCCACATCCTCACACAAGAAGTTGTTGTCTTGTATTTCTTCCTTTGGTGTCATTTCTAAATCATCCTTCAAATAAGAATCATCAAAACCAAAGCAAGCATTAGTACAAACAACTAAAATATCACACAATTCCTTACCTTGCTTATCTCTCAATTTTCTTTCTTTCCTCTCTTGTTCTTTCAACTCCATTTCTTTTAACTCTTTCTCTTTTAACTCTTTTTCCCTCAACTCTTTCTCCTCTCTCAAATTTCTCTCTTTTCTTTTTCTCCTTTCATGGTCTTCTCTTTCTAGCCTATCAAATTCCTTTACTAAATTAGTGTAAGCTCTTTGATTTTCTATTTCCACTCTAGTTTTTCTCTCCTTAAACTCACATTCAAATCTCTTATTTTCCTTCCTAACTCTTAGTTCATCATCACCAAAGACCCTTCTAGGTGTGTGTGGGTTTCTACTATGGTATGTGTTTCGGTCATGCCTTTCCTTTCTTCTCCTCTCTTCATCAAAGGTTCCAAAGGCATACTCCTCATCATATTTACTTATCCCACCACTTTTCCAAGGTGAATAATGGTTACCCTTTTGCCTTTCCCTTTCACCTCCACTCCCTCTATTCACTCCTCTTCTTTTTTCATGCTCTTCCCTTTCTCTTCTCTTATGATTTTCTCTCAAGGTTCTCTCTCTTCTCTCATGATACTCATTTCTCACCCTTCTTTCAAACTCAATCCTCTTATTTTTTTTCCCCTAAACCATCTATTTCTCTCCTCCCTAACCTCATTCAAATTCTCTTGAAGCTCATTCTTGAGGTTGTGTTGTAGGTGAATGAATTTCTCCATCATGGCATCCATAACCTTTTGGATTCTAGGAGATAAATCATTACCAACACTTGGGGAGCTATCCATTGCTACAAGGAAGATGTTAGAAGCAAAAATAGTATAAGAGAAAATAACCTTTCCACTTTACTAAGTGTTTCCACTCAACACTCTTGTTTACACTCTTTAGAGGCTTTTTCTATGATGTATTCTCTAGCCTTTTTCCTCTAAACTCTCCCTTAAAGTTTCTTGAGAAACCTTTATCAATTATCAAGTCCAATTTTATCCAAGTGAAAGAGGAACAATTCAGCCAAAAAGCTTAAGGAAATTCAAAGGAGACAAATACTCAAGACAAAACTATTAGGAAGCCAAAGAAGACAAGCAATAAAATGACACTCAATGAAGAAAATTTAGCTACTCAAAAGGAGAATTTATATGAGACAATGGCTACTCTAGCTACTACAAATAAAATGAAGGAAAACAACACTTTAAAACTGGAAATATTTAAATCAAAGAACTCAAAGAATTTGGACACAAGAACAAGTACCAATGTTGGAAAATTTTTCAGACAACTGTTACTAATTTTCCCAAATTGTGAGCACTCAAAAGCATATGAAATGGTGTTGGAAAATTATGAAACCTTCCAGTTGAGATTATACATGTATATACTATCCAATCAAGCCCCAAACAGCCATCAAAACCCAGTTTAACATGTTGAACAAAGAGCAAACCGAAACTATCACAGAAATTCGGAAAACCATCACTAACAGCTAGAATTTGCAATGGAATTTGTCCAATTTGTCACGAATTTGTGGGGTTTGTTCTTGATGAATTTAAGGCACAAAATAAGCTCAAAATAGGTGAAGGGCAGCCACAAAACAGGGCAAAACAAGGCTTATATATATATAGGCACATGCAAAGCACACCACAAGTTCAATTATCATGCTATTAGCAAATTTGATCCGATTTGTGAATATGATGCTTGAGCCTAATGAGTAATGATGCCAAAATGAGCTTGGACACTAAATTTGTGGGTGTTTAATGAACCAAATTCACCAAGGTACTGCACTTAATTTTTCCCAAAAATTTTCTACTAACAAGAGCTACTACTTTTTCACTCAATTTTTCTTCAAACTTCTTTTCTTGTATTTTTCTTTTCTTGAATTTTTCTTTAACTCTTTCTTTTGAGTATTTTCTCTTGCTCTTTTCCTTTCTTTTGTTTTTCTATATTTTTCTCATGCCTTTTCTTTTCTGGACAGTTCAATTATAGGCTCAAAAACTCAAGCAAGTCAAGTCAAACTTTGCTAACAAGCAAGATAATGCATGGTAGTGGTAACTTGATCTTATAATGAGCAATGCACATAGTAATAACACATATAAGCACTAATTAAGCCACATATGATGCAGGGGATTCAAATTCTAGCAAAGGGACTCAAAATACATATTGAGAAAATTCATCAAACACATGGGGGGCTATTGACTAGAATGTGTCTAGCATGTAAAATAAGCCATGTATGATCTACCATGAGTGTCAGAACATCTCTTCTATGTATTGGACAGCCAAGACACACAACAACAACTCAACAAAAATTCAATTGAATCAAAAATTGAAATAAAAAAGATAGGAGCTAGACTCAATACTATAAGTGAAGAACAACTAGGTGAAGAACAAGCTCTGATACCAAATTTTGATGCAAATCCATGAGGAACTTGTAAGGGATCATCATGAATAAGCAAAGGGGTGGCCCAATCTTCATTCACCAATGTTCAATCACTCTTAAACAGCGGAATAACTCAATATATAGCAATGATAGCTCATGATCAACACAAAAGGGGGAAGAAAGAAATCAAAAATGGAAGAAGGAAGAAGTGTGGTAAGCGCCATGGATGAAACACCCAATAAGCTTGGTTGGAGAATCGCTACTTGGATCATGGATCCATGATAAGATTCAAGGTTCTGGAAGAAACCCTAGGAGAGCTCTCTCCTTTTCTCAAGACTTTAGTCTTAGAAATTCTATTTTCATAAATGACCAAAGTGAGTACAATAGAAATGTTGACCAACTTAATGAAAGTGCAATAGGCCTAAGGTTAGAAATCTGAAATGTTCTCCACCCTAGGATGAAATTAGTGATCAATGGTGAGATGAGAGACACCCTAGGCTGAGCACACTTCACAATTACAAGGCCCAAATCCAAGTTTTAAAACAAATACATAATTGAAAGAAACTAATAGGCCTAAATAATTAAACAACTCGCTGGAAAATCCTGGTAGCATTCCAACGTTAACTTCAAGCTTCATTTCCTCCTAGATTCAGTCCGATTTGGGCTTTGGTGTCTTCATAGCTTTTGTAGCCCTTTAAGTAAGCTTTCAAATTCCACCAAGAAGAAATTAATTGGAGTTTTGTAGCTCACATTATGCTCGAAATACTGAACCTGGTCAGCAGCCCGCTGGAACATCCTGGCAGTATCTAAACGTTACTTTCAAGCCCAATTTCATCCTAGATTCAGTTAGAACTAGGCTTTTGTGTCTTCATAGCTTTTGTATCCCTTCAAGTCAGCTTTAAAAAGAAACCAAGAACATCTAAATTGGAGTTGTGTAGCCCAAGTTATGCTCCGAATATTAAACCTAGTCAGACAGTAAAAAATATAGCGAATTTTATTAGAAGCTCAATTTATTAAAAAGTAAGGTTGAAGAGTTTGTTGAACTTTTGGAGATGGTCCTCCATCACTAATGCACCCCCCTCTTTGGTGACCATCTGTTCTTACAATGTTTACAGACTGAATAAAGCTTTATATGGGCTGAAGCAAGCCCCTAGGCAATGGTATGATAGATTAAGTAAGTTTCTCATATCAAAAGATTTCCACAGAGGCAAAGTAGATAAGACTTTGTTTATTAAAAATAAATCTAACTACATTTTATTGGTTCAAGTTTATATTGATGGCATTATCTTTGGATCATCTAATCAAGTACTTTGTGAAAAGTTTGTGAACAGTATGTAGGAAGAATTTGACATGTCTATGATAGGAGAACTGAGCTTCTTCCTTGGACTCCAAGTCAAACAAATGGAAGGTGGAACCTTCATTCACCAGGCTAAGTACACTAATGTACTACTCAAAAAATATGATATGACAAATTGTAAAGTTTCAAATGTACCTATGTCTACTAACACCTATCTTGAAAATGATGAATTAGGTCAAGATGTGGATCCAACTTTATATAGAGGACAAATAGGATCTTTACTATACCTAACACCAATAGGACCAGATATTATATATATTGTATGTTTATGTGCTAGATTCCAATCTACACCTAAACAATCACATTGGTTGATGGTGAAAAAGATTCTTAAATACCTAAAAGGAACCATTAACTGTGGCTTATGGTATCCAAAAGGAACCTCACCATTACTTTTTAGTTTCAGTGATTCTCATTTTGCAGGAAGCAAGTCAAACAGTAAAAGCACTAGTGGAATATGTCATCTATTTGGAGAATGTTTGATATCTTGGCACAACAAGAAACAGGCTTGTGTGGCTTATCTACAGCAGAAGCTGAATATGTGGCAGCAGGGAGCTGTTGTGCTCAAGCTATTTGATTAAAACACCAACTAGAGGATTTCGGGCTAAAGATTGATCACATTCCCCTAAAATGCGACAATAAATATGCTATAAGTATCACAAGGAATCCTGTCTTTCACTCAAGATCAAAACACATAGAGGTCAGACATCATTTCATTCGCGATCACGTGGAGAAAAGAGACTATAACATCGAATTCATCGACACAAGAAAACTAACTTGCGACATCTTCACCAAGGCACTATCAAAAGAAAGGTTTTACAAAATTAGAACGAACATCAACATTCTAAGTGAGGAACATCTAAACTAAGCCCTTCTGACTGATTACATTTATCCAATTACATGATTTTTCTGATAGAAATAGTCGATTACCTCATCGAGATAGTCGATTACCATACATAAAAATAATATTTCTTTGAAAAATGGCACTGTAGTAATCGATTAACACGAATCCGTAATCGATTACCACCGTACCAGTGTTTAAAACCATTTTAAAACACCCTTGAAATAATCGATTACCAAAATAAAATAATCGATTACCACGACCAGTTTTACTTGATTTTTTCTAATCTCTATATATATGGACACGGGATAATCGATTAACCACAGAAGGCTAATCAATTACCTTGTTCTTGGACTAATTGCTTTTAGGCTTTTTCTTCTTATAAGAAATACAGGTTAAACCCCTCACATTCCAACTCTCACTATTCACCATCTTCTCCAACTACCCTAAAAACACCATCTCTTCACTACAACCATGGAAAACCAAGGTAGAGGAAAGAGAATCAAAATTAGAGCAAACAGGTACTCTCAAGAGGAGATTAGTGGAAAGAAGAAAGAAGGAGAATCGTCAAAGAGGAAGAACCCATCTTCATCCTCTCAACAGGAAAGAAATTCTATTCCACCACCAGAGCCGAACCCCATCACTCGCTGGTTCACATCAAAAGGCTAAGAGACGAGATTCAACCTTGATTTCACAAACAAGGACTTAGTTACACCAAAGATTCTCGACTTGTGTTGGCTTGATGAACAAGGTTTCACTTTCCAGACCTATCTAAGGCAACAAAATTTGGAGAAATTCGTAGGGCTGAAAGGTTTTGTCTACCCCGACTTGGTTAGAGTATTCTACTCAAATCTCAAACCAAACATGGCATCGAGAATTTTAAGTTCCGAAATTAAGGGTATTACTATGACACTAACCCCTGCACATTTTCTTCAAATTGCTGGAATCAAGAAAGAAGGAATCATTTCACATGTAGACAAACTCAATGAGAAAGGATTTGATCTACAGAAGGATACCTTCTATATGAGCATGCTGAGAAACCCACAAAAATGGGAAGATGAAAAGACAACAAGGAAAAAACAAGGAAAAAAGGTGACATACAACATAGGAGGCCTAAACACAGATAACAGGCTTCTACGCTACACCGTTTGCTGGATATTGGCGGCAAGAGGAGCCAATCATGCTCAAATTAGCGAAGATGACATGATACTGATGGCAGCTCTGAAAAATGGAATTCAGATGGATTGGACACATATCATAATGGACAACATGCTCAAGACCAGGAGGCTTATTGTCAACAAATGTCCATACTCTTTCTAAACTAATTGAAATTTTTCAGGTTGATACAACAGATGAAACAAGGGAGTTAGTAAAAGATGTCCACATCATCGGTGATAAAGCCTTGAAGATGATGAGGCTGATAAAGACTGATGCTGACTGGATAACAAGAGAAGAACAAAAACAAGTTCCACCACCAGAAATCCAAGAAGGAGGAATACAAGCAGAGGAGAACGAAGAAAACAACCTTGCATTAGGAGAATACATTCCAAAGACAAGATTCAAGTCTATCATGATAGACAGACTTGATGAGCTAGAGGAAACAGTGAACAAGAAAATTGATGATCTTAGGAAACATCAAGATAACCAGTATTTGGAAATGAAAAATCTGATGGAAACTATGATGGAAAGACTCAACCAGGATGATATAGATTAGTAACTTCAACTCTACCTCTCAAAATCTTATTTGATATACCAAATAAGGGGAGTAGTAGTGTGGTAGTTATTTTAAAAAAATTGTGTTATAAGCTTTATATGATTCACTTCATTTTATTATTTGGATTGTTAAGTCTTGTAATTCTGAACTCTTTTGGATTTTGAATTTTAATGTTGGGTATTATCTTGCTTAGGTGGAGCAGATCAGAACAATTATATTTTGGATAACTTTAATAGAAATTTAAAAATTTGTATTTTGAAATGTTGGATGTTTGATATATATATATATATATATATATATATATATATATATATATATATCTTTGATAACTGAAAATATGTGAACAATGATGTATAGCATGAGAAAAGCTACACAAAGTTTACTAATATTACAGGAAACGTCAAAGCCATCTACACAAGATCTCTAGCACCACACCTTGATTTGGTACATCAAAATCAAAATGGGGGAGATTGTTAGACTTGAAGCATGAAGAAGTCTGACTCTTGGATTTTGATTTTGATGCATTTGAATTCTTGAGTTTTAATAGTTGTGTATGTAGGATCTCAAGTGTATTGATTGTTTAGACTAGGCTTTGAGTTTGTGATTTGATTCGTTTATATTTCTAAGAGAATTTGAATCTACTTTGACAATCAAGCTAAGTGATTTGGAAACCCGTATTTTGTTTTTGAAAAAGAGAAAAACCAAACTTAAGTGATAGAACACTTGGTTTGATAGTTTTAAAGTGTTTTTAACTGAAGTAATTGATTACCAATTCAAAGTAATTGACTATCAACAGTAACTGAAATTGGGAATCCAAAAACTCTCTGGAGTAATCGATTACCCCATATCCGTAATCGATTACCACGAGCTTGAGAAACAAAGGGAGATTAAAACTCTCTGGAGTAATCGATTACCACTCCATAGTAATCGATTATCCCCATTAGAAATTTATTTCAACTGTGTTTCAAATGTTTTATATAAACACCATCTTGAAAGATTTTAAAATGAGAGTAATCTTTGAATTTCAAAAGAAAAGGGAGAGCGAAAAACAAGTTTTGTAGAGAACATTGTGTTCTTAACATTTTTTCTCCAAGATTTCAAAAGATTCAAAAAACTTTTTCTAGAGATGAATTGTTTGTGATGGATTAAAGTATCTACATTGGTCTACAGGTTGATCAGTTCTTGTACAACAGGTGTACTCATTCTGATCTTTAATTTTCGTTTTTGATTTAGAATTGTTTAAACTCTTAGAGAAAGGCATTCTTTAGAAAAAGAGATTTTTTGGGAACTTGAGAAATGATTCTCAAGGCTGATTCTTAAGGTTTCAAGAGTTAGGGAGAAAGGTTCTTGGAAAAAGAACTAGTTGTATTGGTTTATTTTGATTTCGTTTTGTGTATGTGCAGTGTGATTGTAATTGACACAAGGGATGAAAATTGTTGATAGTGAAATACCAATCACAACAGTTGTTGTATTGAGACTGGAGGTAGGCTAAAGGTCGAACCAGTATAATTCACAGTGCAAATCTCTCTTTACCTTGAACTCTTTTATTTTGATGAATCATATTCTGAATGCAAATTTTATATGCCTTGATTCAAAAGAGTTTGTAAAAGAAAAAGATCTTATTCTTCCTTTATCATTCCGCTGTGATAACTCTGAACTGACATTGATTCTTAATTTGGAAAATTCAATAAATACAAGATCAAGAGTGAATAGGAAGAAAATTGAATTAGCCGAAAGAGAGCATAAGAGGGAACTAGAATCTATTCACCCCCTCTAGATTCTGCATAGGGACCAACAAGCTCCTTCATCTCGCGCGAAGTGACTTGGAGTATAACACAAGGTTCCTCTTTGAAACATGAACTCGCGCGAGTTATCTATTACCTCGCGCAAGTTGACTCGCATCAAGCCCAAGTCCAACATAAGAGGCTATAAATAATCTTCATTCTGATACTCAGTCTGTAGACAATTTCTAAAACCCTAGTTCTTAGACTCCCGATAGCTAACCCTAGACGGCGACTGCTCTTCGGCTGAGAAACTCTTCCAGTTCGTAGACAGCGACGAAATTCAATCACAAGGAAGGAAACTCTAGACATCACTATGTTTTCTCTTTCCATTATTACTTGTGTTGTTTCCTTTTCCATTATGAACTAATTACCTCTTTGATTGGGAGAATGATGTAACCTTAATGATCTCATTTATATGATTAAGATGTTATTCAATATATATTTGGGTGTTTTATTCTTCGTTCTTAATGTTATTTATTAAATTGAAAACTTAATAAATTGATAAGGTAATCTAAAGATGCTCTGACAAAGTAAACTTCTAGAGAAAACAGGAGAATGAAACCATTATTATTCTAAGATTTTAGAGATGGGAATAGTTAGTAATGCGGATTGCACTTAACCACAATTGGATTCATGGAACTAAATTGATGGAGGACCATCTCCCAAGCGTGAGGATTACAAGGGCAATGCAAAGAAGAATTAAAGCCCAAGTTGAAGAAGAGTTGACCAAGTCAAAGTCAACAAGTCAAAGTCAAAGTCAACGGTCAACTCTTGGAAGTCAACAAAGTGGGCAAATGAAGCCTTGTAATTTTCTAAGTATTTTGTAATTAGTTTAGCTTTAATTTGTGTAAAGCTTGGACCTATGTTTGTTTGTGAATTTAGGCCAAGCTCCTTTTATGGACATGTTGACTTCTATTTGTGTTGGTCAAAGCCTCTTAAGATGGGCTTAAGTGTCTTATGACCCAACTAAGCAAGTGTAATACACTCTCTTAAAAGAGAGTGGATGGATTAAGAGAGAGAATTAGTGGAATTGCCACTAACTTCATTTAAATTTCCACCACTTGATTATTCCATAATCAAAGGTGTAAATTTAAGTCAAGTTCTAAATTGTTGACTCTCATTTAAGAAGGGATTCTAGCCTTAGGATTTACTTCTAATCCAAGGCATAGAATTCTATCTTAATTAATCCATGATCATCACAAACTTAGATGAGTTATGAGCCTCTTGATCTCATTAACTCTAGATCCTTCTTGAATTGATCAAGTGAGGGGTGCTTAGCATCACTTGATCAATCCATCAAGGATCAAGTGGCTAGGATGACTCAAGGCCAACCACACACAAGGGGTCTTATAACTTAGGCAATTTCCATTTTGGAATGACTTTTGAATTGAATGAAATAGAATTTTTCTAAAACTTGTGTCTTGAGAAAGGGAGAGTGCTCTCCTAGGGTTTCTTCATAGAACCTTGAATCTTATCTTGATCCATGACTCAAGTGGCGATTCATCACCTAGCTTATTGATCTCCTTGGATCATGGCGCTATCTCATTCCTAGTCTCATTCCATTTTGCTTCTTTTTCTTCTTGGTCACAAACCGAAACCATTACATACCTTAGCCTATATTCCGCAAGCTTTTCTTGGTCTTGAGTGAAGATCACTTGGTGAATTGAATATTGGGCAAACAAAGGGTGTTAGATCCGTGGAGCATCTTCTAGCTACATGGATTTGCATCAAATTTGGTATCAAGAGCTTGTTGTTCACCTAGTTGTTCTTTACTTGTGGTATTGAGTCTAGCTCCTATCTTTTTGATTTCAATTTTTGATTCAATTGAATTTTTATTTGAGTTTTGTTGTGTGTCTTGGCTGTCCAATGCATAGATGAGATGTTCTGACACTCATGGTTGATCATACATGACTTATCTTACATGCTAGACACATTCTAGTTGATAGCCCCCATGTGTTTGATGAATTCTCTCAATATGTATTTTGAGTCTCTTTGCTGGAATTGTTAATCCCCTGCATCTTATGTGGCTTAATTAGTGCTTATATGTTTTATTATTATGTGCATTGCTCATTATAAGTTCAAGTTACCACTACCATGCTTTATCTTGCTTGTTAGCAATGTTTGACTTGACTTGCTTGAGTATTTGAGCTTATACTTGGACTGTCCAGCAAAGAATAGCCAAAAGAAAAATATAGAAAAAACAAAAGAAAAGAAAAGAGCAAGAGAAAATATACAAGAAAAAGAGTCAAAGAAAAAAATTCAAGAAAAGAAAATACAAGAAAAGAAGATTGAAGAAAATTAGAGTGAAATTTGAGTAGCTCTTGTAGTAGAAAAATTTTGAGGAAAATTGAGTGAAGTACCTTGGAAAATTGGGACATTGAAGACCCACAAATTGAGTGTCGAAGCTTAATTAGGCAACATTACTCATTAGGCTCAAGCATCATATTACAAATTGTGTCAAATTTGCTAATAGCATGATATTTGAACTTGTAGTGTGTTTTGCATGTGCCTAGACATATTTGCCCTGTTTTTGCCCTGTTTTTGGACCCATAATTGTGGCTTCCTTGCACCTTAATTTGAGCTTATTTCGTGCCTAAACATCACACAAATCATTCCCCAAAATTTCAAGTCATTTTGAGCCAATTTTCAAGCCTAACTTCCAGCTTAGTGACGGTTTTGCTGTTGCTGTGGCAGTTTCGGGTTTACAGTTGGTTCAAGGGGTTAAACATTGATTTATTGAATTCTGGGCATTTGGTCATTCAATATACATATATATAAGCTCAACTGGAAAGTTTCATAATTTTCCAAGCTCTTTTGCTATGCTAAAAAAATTTCACAAGTTGGGCAAATTTTGGTGACGGTTGCTGTCAAATTTTTCCAAGAAACACCAGCATTTGCGCCTAGGCGCAAATCAGAGCAACAGGAGGCACAAATCTACCTCCTTCTCTGGAATTTTGCGCCAGGGCGCAAATTGTCCAGCAAAATTGTACTTGACTTCTTCCCTTCTTTGAGTTTTGTTTCAAAATTTTTTGTAGTTGTAAAATACTAGTTTTCCTTCATTTTTAGTGTAGTAAATATATTAGCCTTTGTCTAATCATGAATTTCCATTTTTGAGTAGCTAACTTTGTCATTGAGTCTTGTTTGTTGCTTGTCTTCTTTGGCTTCCTACTAGTTTTGTCTTGAGTATTTGTCTCCTTTGAATTTCCTTAAGCTTGTAGTGAATTGTTCCTCTTTCATTTGAGTACATTGGACATTGATAATTGATAGAGGTTCCTTAAGAAACTTTAAGGAGATTGAGAGGAAAAAGGCAAATGTGCACATCATATAAAAAGCCATCTCAAGAGTGATACACGAGTGCTACTAGAGTGAAACACTTAGAGAGTGGCAAGGATCTCTTATATAATTGTATTTGTTATCTAACCTTTTCTTGTGCAGCAATGGATACCTCTCCTAGTGTGGGAAATGATCTCTCAGCAAGGTCTAAAAGGATGATTGATATGGTGAAGTCCATGCTTAATACTAGCTTGGAGGAGAGATTTGACCAAGAGAGGAGGTTGAAGGAGGAAAGGAAGATAAAGAAGGAATTGGAGAAGAGGATCCTTGGGGAGACTAGTGGCAATCAAGGTGGTCACAATGAAGGAAGGGCTGTACCTAGGGAGGGTCGTGGAAGCTTAACCAATGAAGTACCTAGGAGTAGGAGACATAGCTATAGAGGTAGTGGAAGTAAGGAAGAAATTCCTAGAGGGGATTATAACACACCTAAGGAGAGTGATTGGGGAAACAACTATGATGAGGATGAACCCTTTAGAGGCCATAGGAATGCAAGGGGGGGAAGGAGAGATCCTCAACCTAGAAGGCCGAATCACACCCCTAGAAGAAATGTGGAAGAGGATGAGCCTAGAGAGTGGGAAAGAAGAAACAAGATTAAGCTACCCAAGTTCCTTGGAGATAGTGAGGTCGAGAGTTACCTAGATTGGGTGATGAAGGTTGATCAAGTTTATTCTTGCTATCCACACTTGAGTGAAGAGAAAAGGCTTAACTTAGCCATCTTGGAGTTTGAAGGTTATGCCTTGGTTTGGTGGAACCAAGTCCTTGTAGATGCCGAAAAGAGGAGAAGGTCACACATCACTTCTTGGACCCAATTGAAGGATGCCATGAAGGGGAGATTTGTGCCTAAATCTTATACAAGGGACCTCCATGTGAAGCTCCAAAGATTAACTCAAGGTGGAAGGAGTGTGCAAGAGTACTACAAGGATCTAGAAATGACCTTGATGAGAGCCGGCTATGAAGAGGAGAAGGAAGCTACAATTGCTAGGTTCACTAATGGTTTGAATAGGGAGATCCAAGATGTCTTGGAACTCCAACATTATAGAACCTTGGAGGATGTCATTCACAAGGCCGAGAGGATTGAGGGCCAATTAAAGAGGAAGAGCTCCTTCAAGAAGTCTTTCACACATGGATCTTCAAGTTGGAAAGACAAGCAAAAGAAGGAGGGATCATCCAAGACTTTCTACAAGTCTAGCCGAGATGACCCTAAAGGTAAGGAAGTCTCTAAACCTATTTCTAAGCCTTCTAACATTAAGTGTTTCAAGTGTTTATGACATGGTCATATAGCTTCCCAATGTCCCAACAAGAAGGCCATGATCATGAGAGTAGATGGAGGGATCACTAGTGAAGAGTCCACTCTCTCTTCTAGTGAAGAAGAGGAAGCTAGTGCTAGTGAGCATTCAAGCATGGAGCAACCGGAAGATGGAGACCTCCTCATGGTGAGGAAGATGCTTGGAAGTGACCTCAAGGAATTGGATGACTCACAAAGGGAAACTTCCATTCTAGATGCCTAGTGGAAGGGAAGGTATGTTCTCTTATCATAGATAGTGGTAGTTGTACAAATGTTGTTAGTACTAGGTTAGTAAATAAGCTAGAGCTTAGGACATCCCCACACCCTAAACCTTACAAATTACAATGGTTGAGTGATAAATGAGAGATGGTAGTTAGTAAGCAAGTCCTTATTAACTTCACCATAGGCAAGTATAGAGATGATGTGTTGTGTGATGTAGTGCCTATGGAAGCCACTCACCTTTTACTAGGAAGACCTTGGCAATATGACGAACATGCCATTCATGATGGTGTTTCCAACACCTATGTCTTTTCTCATATGAGCAAGAAGGTCTCCCTCAAACCTTTGTCACCTAGGGAAGTGTGTGAGGATCAAATAAAGATGAAGTTAAAGAGAGAAAGTGAGAAAAGGTTGGAAAAAGAGGAGAACTTAGGTGCCAAACACCCTTTGGCCGAGAGCTCTACCAAAAAGACAGGAAAGGAAACCAAAACACCTAGAAAACTAGCCTTGGCCGAGAGTTCAAGATTAATTACCAAGCATGCCACTAGTGATTCTAGGTTGAAAAACAAAAGAGAAACCTCCCTTAAGCATAGGCAAACCGAGAGTTCATGTAAGGTAGATCTTAATGAAAGTTTGCTTATTGGGAAAGGTGAGTTGAGGAGAGAATCCTAGCTAGGAAAAACATATTTCTTTGTTTACCTAATCCTTTTGTGTTGAGCACTAACATTGTAGATAAGCAACAAGATTTGGATGCATTCAAGGAGGATTTGAAAGATGTATTTCCCAAGGACATTCCACATGGGTTGCCAACCTTGAGAAACATTGAGCCATGGAAAACCATTGAATTTAGAAATGTGGCATTTTTAATTGTGCCTACTAACTTTTACTCTTATGATATTAATTGTTCATATAGGTTGATGAATGAAGTAAAGAAGGAGGGCACATTACAAATTTCCACATATATTGAAACACCAAAGGCGCCTTGTGTGATAGCTAGAGGATTCACTCCCAAGAAAGTTTGTGTTCTAGGACCAAGTGAGAAGTTGTGCATAGAGGAACCATGGAGTGACCTAGGAAGAGGAAATGGGGTACATAGAGATTATGCATTATCAAAAAGGGAGACTTCTTTGCCTCTTACTTATCCTATTATTTCTAATTTGCACAACACAATTTGTGACACAATAGATTCCCTAAATAGGTCTTGGGAAATGTTTGAAAATGTTAAGTTGAGATTCTTGTTTGATTCTACTAATGGTTGCCCTTTTAGGTGGAAGAATGAGTCCATGAAGGAGGAAACATCACAAGCTTCTACACCTAAAAGAAGATTTTTAAACAAGAGTTTCAAACATGATTCTACAAGGATTGAAGAACTAATATCTACACTTCTAAAGGAGGAAATAGAAACTCCTTGGAGTTTCAATTTATGCATATACAATCACTTGATTTCCTTCTTCACTTCTTTACATTTGGATATTGATATTAGTGGGCAAACCATCTTGATATTAAATGTTAAACTTAAAAGAGTTTGTTTGATCTTTAATCCGGGTAAAATGGTTTTGTAGGTAATAAGCTAAGGCCACTTGGGGACAAGTTGGCCACAAGAAGTAGGGATTGATAGAGGACTATCTCCCAAGCGTGAGGATTACAAGGGCAATGCAAAGAAGAATTGAAGCCCAAGTTGAAGAAGAGTTGACCAAGTCAAAGTCAACAAGTCAAAGTCAAAGTCAACGGTCAACTCTTGGAAGTCAACAAAGTGGACAAATGAAGCCTTGTAATTTTCTAAGTATTTTGTAATTAGTTTAGCTTTAATTTGTGTAAAGCTTGGACCTATGTTTGTTTGTAAATATAGGTCAAGCTCCTTTTATGGACATGTTGACTTCTATTTGTGTTGGTCAAAGCCTCTTAAGATGGGCTTAAGTGTCTTATGACCCAACTAAGCAAGTTTAATACACTCTCTTAAAAGAGAGTGAATGGATTAAGAGAGAGAATTAGTGGAATTGTCATTAACTTCATTTAAATTTCCACCACTTGATTATTCCATAATCAAAGGTGTAAATTTAAGTCAAGTTCTAAATTGTTGACTCTCATCTAAGAAGGGATTCTAGCCTTAGGATTTACTTCTAATTCAAGCATAGAATTCTATCTTAATTAATCTATGATCATCACTATCTTAATTAATCCATGATCATCACAAACTTAGATGAGTTATGAGCCTCTTGATCTCATTAACTCTAGATCCTTCTTGAATTGATCAAGTGATGGGTGCTTAGCATCACTTGATCAATCCATCAAGGATCAAGTGGCTAGGATGACTCAAGGCCAACCACACACAAGGGGTCTTATAACTTAGGCAATTTCCATTTTGGAATGACTTTTGAATTGAATGAAATAGAATTTTTCTAAGACTTGTGTCTTGAGAAAGGGAGAGTGCTCTCCTAGGGTTTCTTCATAGAACCTTGAATCTTATCTTGATCCATGACTCAAGTGGCGATTCATCACCTAGCTTATTGATCTCCTTGGATCATGACGCTATCTCATTCCTAGTCTCATTCCATTTTGCTTCTTCTTCTTCTTGGTCACAAACCGAAACCATTACATACCTTAGCCTATATTCCGCAAGCTTTTCTTGGTCTTGAGTGAAGATCACTTGGTGAATTGAAGATTGGGCAAACAAAGGGTGTTAGATCTGTGGAGCATCTTCTAGCTACATGGATTTGCATCATAAATCCGTAAGTAATTTGGCATTAATTTAAAAGATTAATTAATTCGGTTAACTTAGGAGACGTGATTGATTCTGAGAGGAACTGTCACACGGGTAGAAATCCAATTCGACCATGATTATACCTAAATAGCATAGAAGGAAATTATAAAGGGGAGATTAGTGGTAAAATCAGGATCTCAATCACTTTCTTTCATCAACCTAAACTAAATTCAATTTGCTTTGTGCTCTCTATTTAATTTAATTTCTAAATAAAAAACTACATGCTTTCCTTCCCTCTTAGGAAATTAATAAAGTAAATTAAAATAAAGATATAAGTCTTCCGATTTGATTGTCCTCGTGGGATCGACAACCCTCGTTATAAATACTTATTGCTTGATGATTGTGGTATATGTAATTCTAGATGGTCACCTAAGAGGGGGATGAATTAGGTTCACAAGCTTTTTGTAATTAAACTGATATTTCCTTTAAAAGTTTTTCCTCAAATATTAAACCATATAATTTAAAACAATAGTGCAACGGAATTATAAGAGTGAAGGGATAGAGAAAACTACACAAAGGTTTTTATACAGGTTCACCTTCCACCACCGAAGGCTACGTCAAGTCCTCTGACCACCGTCAGAGATTTTTCTTCTCAATCAAAATTGTGCAGAGTTACATTCTCCACCCGAGATCTCTACACACTTCCCCAAGAAAAGAACCCTTTTTCTTGAATATAAACCCTTTACCAAATATCACGGTAAATACCAAACTCTTTCACCAATACACAATGGTGAATCACTCTTGACGTACAATCAAATGGAGAATCACAATTTACAATGGTTGTTTGCTAAGTGGTAGGATTTTCCTACACGTAATGCTTCTTTAGAAAGATAACAATTTAAGGGCTCAAGAAGAACTTTAGAATTCTCTTAGCAAGATGAGAGAGAAAATGTTCATCTCAGAAAAAATTGATTGAAATGAAAGTTCTGTGTTTAGAAAAATAGGTTTTCTCTATTTATAGGGAAAATAATTTTGCAATTCAAAAATATAGTTGTTGGCAGATTTGAATTGTTGTAACCGGTTACAAAGACAAAGCAACGTTAAATAATTTGAATTTTGAAACTTTTTAACCGATTACAAAAAAGAGCTAATCGGTTACAAGGCTAAGGTAACGTTACAAACTATTTTGAATTTTGAAAACCTGTTAACCGATTACTAAACTTCTGTAACCGGTTACAGGAAACTGTTGTAACGTTATAAAAAAGAATTTTGAAAATATTGTAATCGGTTACAAGAATATGCTAACCGGTAACAATGTTTTGATTTTGAAAAACTTAGAGAAAATAGACCATCTTGTAACCGGTTACGAAAATGTTATAACCGATTACAACAATTGCCAGTTTCAATAATTTGTCCAGATTTTGAAACTTGAACAATTTTGCTTTCTAAAAATTCTTTTTAGTTTTCCCTTTGATTTTATTATATTTCTTTAAGAGCCTTTAAATGTTATATTCTAGGAAGCATTACTTATCTAGGTGAAGTTCTTGATCCTAGTCTTTTAATCCACTATGTGAAAGATCTTCTAGAATCTCTTTGTTTGTGCTTCCTTTTGTTGATGTTGTTTGTCTTCATCAAAACCCTGCCATGAGGTCAGAGAGAGATCTTCTCCACAATCTCCCCCTTTTTGATGATGACAAAACCCTTTATTGATATTCTCCCCCTTTCTTTTGAAATTTAATATCCTGAAATTTGATTTATGCCAACATACAAAATACCACAATATACAAAGTACCATAATAGTGCTGCACCTGTTTAATTTTGGCATACATATGCCACAACAGAAACAATCCACAACAGAAACAATATTTGGCAGCACCCAGTCCAATATTCTCTCCCGCTTTTTGACATCATCAAAAGGGAAAATAAACAACCAAACAGCAGTAACTCATAACAGAAACAACAACATGTAAACTAAGTTACCATTATTACAAACCACTGAAATTAATACCAGTTCAAACATACACACAAATATAGCAATAACATCAAATAAATTCACTAAAGTTAAAACAAATCCAAATACATAAATATTGATAATAAGTCTAACCAATCTGCCAGTGTAGGGAAGACTTAGACAATTTCCCATTTGTTCATTAGTTAGAGAGATCTCTACTCCCTTCACTTGAGACCAAAGCGTAGTTCCCCTTCGTTCTAGATTACAGTAAAAAACCCTGACCAGTTCAGGGTAGTAGGGAATGCTGATATTGACAAAGTTTTCTATCCCTTGATGAACTAAGAGAGAAGGGAACTTCAACCCATTTTCAGAGAAAGTATCCAGAGCAACGAATTTTGACGGTAAAATTGGTTGTTCCATAAATTTTCCTATAAATCTAGCTTTCTATTCTTCAGTTGACAGAAGTGAATCAAGAACGTGGTTTGTGATGGTTGGGTTTTTGGTGCAGATGGAGCGGCCAGAATCCATTTTAGAGAGGATGAAAAACTTGTTAATCGATTAATGGAATGAGAGACGAAGGGTGTAATCGGTTGTAAGGTAGAGTTGAATTGAAATAGGAGAAAGTGAATTTAGGGTTTGAGGCAAGAAGGATTGAGAGAAAAAATGAGAGGATATTGAGAGAATGAGAATGGAAGAGGTGCGGACAGATTTTAGGGTTAAGAAAAGGAATTAGAAATGAAATGAGAAATCGGAAATTTAATGAAGTTAAGAGACGTTGGGGAAGTTCCTCAAAATTCAAAAACTCGTGCTTGTAATCGATTACAAAACTTCTATAACTGGTTACAAGTGAACGTTCTAAAATAAAAAACTGTCTAAGCATGTAACCGATTAATGAACTACTATAATCGGTTACAAAGTAACGTTCAAAGAGTAAATTCTAGTTCAGAGACACATATGTAATCGGTTACAAATATATTGTAATCGATAAAACATTCAACATACATCACTTTCATCAATGATTCCTAATTCTCTTCTAATTTTTTTTTAAAAAAAGATTCTTTTGGCAAAGGTTTTGTTAAAATATCAGCAAGTTGATCATATGTTGCTACAAATTTTAGTTCTATTTCTTTTCTTAAAACATGATCTCTAAGGAAGTGATGTCGGATATATATATGTAAACATGCTACAAATTCTAGTTCAGAGACACATATGTAATCAGTTACAAATATATTGTAATCGATTACAATACACAGAAAACTCAATCAAAACATTCAACATACATCACTTTCATCAATGATTCCTAATTCTCTTCTAATTTTAAAAAATGGATTCTTTTGGCAAGGTTTTTGCTAAAATATCAGCAAGTTGATCATATGTTGCTACAAATTTTAGTTCTATTTCTTTTCTTAAAACATGATCTCTAAGGAAGTGATGTCGGATATCTATATGTTTGGTTCTAGAATGCATTATGGGATTTTTTGTAAGATTTATGGCACTAGTGTTATCACATCTAATGGGAATTCATCCTAAGTTTATTCCATAATCATTCAATTGTTGTTTGAGCCAAAGAATTTAAGCACAACAACTACCAGCTGCTATATACTCTGCCTCAGCAGTACTTAAGGCTACACAGACTTGTTTCTTACATGTCCAAGAAATTAATGCATTTCCTAAGATATGACAAGTTCCACTAGTACTTTTGCGTTCGTTTTAACAACCAGCAAAGTCAGAATCTGAATAACCAATCAAATCGCAAATACTTCCTTTAGGATACCATAGACCTATATTGGTTGTGCCTTTTAGATATTTTAAAATTCGTTTAACAACACTATTATGTGATTCTTTAGGTGCAGATTGAAATCGAGCACATAAACATACACTAAACATAATATCAGGCCTACTAGCAGTTAAATAAAGTAATGAACCAATCATACCTCTATATTTTGTAGAGTCAATGGGTTTACCAGATTCATCTTGATCCAAATATGTGTTTGAACCCATTAGTGTGGCAATTTTCTTGCATTTATCCATTTCATATTTCTGTAATAATTCTTTGCGGAATTTGGATTGGTTAATAAAGGTACCATTTTCAGTTTGCTTTATTTGCAAACCAAGGAAGAAGTTCAACTTTCCCATCATAGACATCTCAAATTCCCCTTACATCATATCAGAGAATTCCTTACACAAGAGTTCATTAGTTGATCCAAATATAATATCATCTACATAAATTTGAACTAGTAAAGTGTGAATTTTAGAATTTTTTAATGAAAAGAGTAGTATCCACTTTACCTTTGGTGAATCCCTTATTGCAAAGAAAATTACTTAACCTATCATACAAAGCCCTAGGAGCTTGCTTTAAACCATAAAGAGCCTTTTTAAGTTTATATACATGAGTAGGGTTTTTATAATCTTCAAAACCAGGGGGTTGACACACAAATACATCCTCTTGTATATAACCATTTAAAAAAGCACTCTTTACATCCATCTGATATAATTAAAAATTTAAAGAACATGCATATGCTAATAATAACCTAATGGCTTCTAATCTAGCCATTGGTGCAAATGTTTCATCATAGTCAATACCTTCTTCTTGATTATAACCTTGAGCAACTAATCTTGCTTTATTTCTAATTATGATCCCATTTTCATCTAATTTATTTCTAAATATCCACTTGGTTCCAATGATTTGTTTGTTTTTAGGTTTTGGTACTAGTTCCCATACCTTGTTTCTTTCTAATTGATTCAGTTCCTCTTGCATGGCACTTACCCAATGTTCATCAGGTAATGCTTCATTTACCTTTGATGGTTCAATTTGGGAGACGAAGGCCATGTTCAAACATGCATCATTTAGGCTTAATCTTGTGGTGATTCCTTTGGATATGTCACCAATGATGTTGACAATTGGATGGTACTTGTGAGCTCTCCACTCCTTTGGTAAATCACTTTGTTCTTCATGCATGTTATGTTCAATGATTTTGTCTAGAGTCTGATCATCCACACTTGGTATATTCCCTTTATCTTCATCATCAAAATGAACAACTTATTCCTCCTTGGAGGGGTTAGTTTCATCAAAAGAAACATGTATGGATTCTTCCATAGTGAGAGTTCTTTTATTAAAAATTCTAAAAGCTTTGCTAGTGAGAGAATAACCAAGAAATATACCTTCATTAGCTTTTGCATCAAATTTTCCAAGATTGTCTTTGCCATTATTCAAGACAAAACATTTACTTCCAAATGCATGAAAATAAGAAATATTTGGTTTTCTTCCTTTATATAACTCATAAGGAGTTTTCTTTAAGATAGATCTAACTAAAACTCTATTAGAAACATAGCAAGCAGTACTTACAGCATCTGCCCAAAAGTACTTAGGCAGGTTTGTTTCACTAAGCATTCTTGCTAATTCTTCTACTAATCTATTTTTCCTTTCAACCACACCATTTTCCTGTGGTGTTCTAGGAGCAGAAAAATTATGAGAAATGCCACATTCATCACAGAATTCTTGGAATAGTGCATTTTGAAACTCACCACCATGATCACTTCTTATAAAGGATATTTTTAGACTTTTCTCATTTTTAATTAACTTAGCATGCTTCTTAAAGGCATTAAATGCATGACTTTTGTGTTTTAAAAATAAGGTCCATGTAAATCTAGAAAAATCATCAACCATTACCAAAGCATAATAATTACCTCCAAAACTTCTAGTTCTTGAAGGCCCAAATAAATCCATGTGAATTAATTCAAGAGGTCTTGTAGATGAAACAATATTCTTAGGCTTAAAAGAGACCTTACTTTGCTTACCTTTTTGACATGTATCACATAATTTATCTTTGACAAATTTAATTTTTGGTAACCTTCTAACTAGATCATGCTTAATTAGTTTATTTGAATGATCCATATGAATGTGTGCTAAGCGTCTATGCCATAACCAAGCATCATCATTGTTTTTAACCAATAAGCATGTATCCTTGAAAGGATTATTATCTAAAGATACCATAAACACTTTGTTTATTTTGACACCTAAGAGTTTAATTTCTTTAGAGACTTTATATTTTATTACACATTTATCATCTAGAAATTTAACTTTAAAGCCTTTATCACATAACTGACTTATACTTAACAGGTTATGCTTTAGTCCTTCAACATATAAAACATTTTCAATTATAGTTTGAAGAGGCGTACCTATTCTTCCAATACCAATGATTTTGCCTCTCTCATTATTACCATAGGTAACAAATCCTCTGTTTCTTGGAATAAAGTATGAAAATTTAGATTTATCATTGGTCATATGTGAGGAGCAACCACTGTCAATATACCACATCTCATTTGCTGCCCTCATACATTCCTACAACATAATTAAAATGTAGGGTTAGGTACCCAATGTGATTTGGTTCCTTGTTGGTTAGTTCCTTTCTCAACCCATATGTATTGCTTCTTAGGAATTCCATATTTTTAACTTTGCATACATTAAAGGTGTGTATAGACAAGTTACAGTAATTGCAAACATATTTTATCTCAGATACATGATACTTTTGAGGCACAAAGTGATTTGTTGTCTAGGCTTATAACTATTGTATTTCTTGTAAAAACTTAAAGACTTTGGTTTCTTATAATCAGGTCTTTTATTGGTGACTTGACCACTTACTTTCACAAAAAGGATTTTAATTTTTTAATTAGATTTCTTTTGTGGAGTATATCCTAGTCCACTTCTATCACCACTGTTTCTTTAAATGCTTAGAATGTCATCAAGACCATGCTTCCCTTTTTCAAATTTACATACTATATTATGCAAATTATCTAATTTAGACTCAAGAGATTTGCACATAGAACATGCATCAATATTGTTAATTTTAGTTTTTAGAGTGTTCAACTCATCTTACATATTTTTTTGAGAATCTTCTAAAGATGAAATCTTCTAAGCATAATTCATGTAAATTTTCAAAAGCACTTTCTAAATCTTCATAAGAGATTTTATTGTTAATAACCTCTTCAATTTCATCTTCTGAATTATGTGAGGCAATTAGAGCAATTTGTGCTTCTTCAGTTTCAGATTCAGATGTGGAGCTTATGTCATTTTCTTCACATGCTATATATGCCTTTTTCTCTTTCTTGTCCTTGTTGTCTGATTTATTTTTAAACCCATTCTTCTTCTTTTGTCTACCCGGACAGTCAAACTTAATATGTCCAGGCTTTCCACATTCATAGCATGTGAAGTTTTGAGGGGTTGAAGACTCATTTCTTTTTGTGAATCTTCTTGGTTGTTTATGCTTCATTCCTTTCTTTTTGAGAAATTTTCCAAACTTTTTGACTAGTAAACTCATATTCTCATCTTCAGAATCTCCATCATAACTATCATCTTCAGAATCTTCCTTGACTTTCAAGGAAATTGATTTATGCTTTCTTTCCTTCATGTAATTCTAACCGATTTAGTTCCATTTCATGTTGTTGTAGTCAGGGATCTTAAAACTTTCAAATTTAAATCTGCATTTGAAAATTCCTTACCAAAAGCAATCAAATGATTAGTAAGATGAGTAAATCTCTTTTGTATATCCAGAATTTTTTCTCTAGGAAGCATTCTAAACATTTCATATTCTTATGATAAAGTGTTTAGTTTAGATCTTTTGACTTCCTTAGTACCCTCATAAGTTATCTCAAAGGTATCCCAGATTTCTTTGACTGACTAACATGTTGAAACCCTAAAGAATTCACCATTCCTAAAGTAGAGGTCAGAATATTCATGGCTTTAAGATTGTATTGAACTTTTCTTTTATCATCTTCATTCCAAACATTACTAGGTTTTAATTCAGTGTTTTCTCCCAGTTGTGTTATAGGTATAAAGGGTCCTTCCTCTATTGCTTTCCATATTTCAAGATCTTGGGCTTTTATAAAGATCTTCATTTTTATTTTCCAGAAGTCATAATGTTCACCATTAAAATATGTGGTCTATTTATGTTAAATCCTTCACTTAAAACTGGTCTAGAAGAGGATGTCATCTAAGGATCATAGGATTAACTTTCCTAAACCTTCTCTGATGCTAACTGTAATTCTAGATGGTCACCTAAGAGGGGGGTGAATTAGGTTCACAAGCTTTTTGTAATTAAATCGGTATTTCTTTTAAAAAAATTTCCCCAAATATTAAACCAGATAATTTAAAAAAATAATGCAACGGAATTATAAGAGTGAAAGGATAGAGAAAACCACACAACGGTTTTTATATCGGTTCACCTTCCACCACCAAAGTACGTCCAGTCCTCTGACCACCGTCAGAGACTTTTCTTCTCAATCAAAATTGTGTAGAGTTACAATCTCTACCCGAGATCTCTACACACTTCCCCAAGAAAAGAACTCATTTCTTGAATACAAACCCTTTATCGAATACCACGGTAAATACCAAACTCTTTCCCCAATACAAAATGGTGAATCACTTTTGATGTACAATCAAATGGAGAATCACAGTTTACAATGGTTGTTTGCTAAGTGGTAGGATTTTCCTACACGTAATGCTTCTTTAGAAAGATAACAGTTTAAGGGCTCAAGAAGCACTTTCGAATTCTCTTAGCAAGATGAGAGAGAAAATGTTTATCTTAGAAAAAATTGATTGAAATGAAAGTTCTGTGTTTAGAAAAATAAGCTTTCTCTATTTATAGGGAAAATAATTTTGCAATTCAAAAATATAGTTGTTGGCAGATTTGAATTGTTGTAACCGGTTACAAGAAAAGGCTAACCGATTACAAGGCCAAAGCAACGTTAAATAATTTGAATTTTAAAACTTGTTAACCGATTACAAAAAAGATCTAATTGGTTACAAGGCTAAGGTAACGTTACAAACCATTTTGAATTTTGAAAACCTGTTAACCGATTACTAAACTTCTGTAACCGATTACAGGAAACTGTTGTAACGTTATAAAAAAGAAATTTGAAAATCATTGTAACTGTAATATTCAAGAAATTTGTGGAATGAATTGTGGAGTGTTTTGTGGCTGCCTCCAATAATGCATTTTTCAATTGGGTGTTCCTCATATGCTTTGCAGCTGCCAAAATAAGTCCCAAGGGTCTGCATTTTGAATCTCATATCCCACATTTGTATAAAATGGCAATTACATGATTTAAAATGTTCAATTCGCTGGAATTTACTTCACTGGTTGCATGTGTCCACTTCAAGGAAATATTCACCCCAGATGAGGTCCAAACTGGCTCTTGATGTCTTCATGACATTTCTAGATCTTTCAATCTTCTTTAATTAGAAACAAACCGGAGCTCAATTGGAGGCCTGTGGAGGGAGTTATGCCTATTTTACCGAGAGTGGTCAAATGTATAGTAAATTCACGTCACTGTTTCATGGCCCACTTTCAAGGCTAATTTCACACTAGATGCAGTTCGAATTGGCTCTTTGAGCCTTCATGACATTTGTAGCTCTGTTAATCCTCTTTCATTTGCAAGAAACCTAAGCCCAAAACGATATTTTTGTAAGAAGTTATGCCTATTTTACCGAAAGTGATCAAAGTAATGACTTTTCAACCATTCTAGAATTCTCTTTAAGATATTTTCTTACCTTTTAAGATATTTTGATGGAAACTAAGATATTTTCTTGGAAACTAAGATATTTTATTAGAAACTAAGATATTTTCTTACCTTTTAAGATATTTTGATGGAAACTAAGATATTTTCTTGGAAACTAAGATATTTTCTTACCTTTTAAGATATTTTAATGGAATCTAAGATATTTTCATAGAAACTAAGATTTTTTTCTTTAGAATCAATCTCCAATTCTCTAGAAATATCTTGGGAAGTCTATAAATAGGGCTTAGGGGTGTCAAATGAAGACATAACCCAAAGAATACTCCTACATTCTCTCAAACTATCTTCACTACAAAAAAACCCTTCTATACTTTCTCCACCTTAGGAAGAAATCTCTCCAACCAAAGTAGGAGCCAGTAAGTAGAGGAAGAATAGGAAGCTAGGAGAAACCAGTAAGGGGACCTTTCCTTATCCTTCTTTTCTATCCTTTGTTTTGTTGGTACTTTCATTTTCTTTCTTTAGTTTCTTGCAGTAAGGGAATCTTTCCTTATCCTTTTTTTCTATTCTTTGATTCTCTTACTACTTTCACTCTCTTTCTTTGATTGTTCCATTATCTTTCTTGGAATCCTTGATGTTTCTTTTCTTCATCTTTCTTACACTCATTTTAATTCTTTAAGTTGGTATTTTCTTTATCCTTTGAATAATTAATTAAAAGTTGTTTTCCTTCTTTGATCAAACTTCTTTAAATACTAACATACTAAAAGTATATGTCATAAACATATATTGATGATAGTACTATGGTTGTTTGATGACTGGTTTTGTGCTTGATATACAATTACTTGGTGAATTGGATGTGAATAAGTGGTGATATGCATGATTGCATTGAAATGAGTATGGACTTGAATTGTTTAATGACCGAATGAAAATGCCTAGTGGAGAGGCAACATTCTAAGATTGCTTGGTGAATGGGCAATGCTTAGAATGAGGTGAGATAAAGATGACCTGGTGGAAAGGTCAATATCTGAAATATAATGAAGGTCATTATACAATTCAAGGTCCTAGAACATGTTGCATTGATGACTGGATAGTAGTAGACCAAGTCCGTAAGTCACGGATTCCCGTCTGAGTGAGTGGAATGCCGTGGACTGGGGGGTTCTCTTGGTAGGGAAATTGCCCTGCTCATGATGATCACATGTTGCGGGGGAGGTCCTGCCGGACACTGAGGGAACTCGACAAATTACGGAGTGTCTACCTCTGGTGGGTCTGATTGAGAGTGAGAATCAGATGCCCCAGGCTATTTTCAGTGGAGGGCGCCACATTGCATTTAGAGTGAAGAGTAAAAATGCATGGTGAAGGTGCATGCATCATATAGCACTAGGAGCATACAATAATGGTTGTGTGTTAATTGAATATATGATTAAGGTGGAATTTATGGTAAATTATGTATTGTGATAAATGGCTTATTCGTTTTAATGTGGATAGTTATCTTAATTTGTGATTTGAACTAAAGGTTTGTTTTTACACAGGTTTTAAAATAATAAATATTTTAAAAGAAATCTTGAAGAATATTTTAGATTGTTTTAGGAATATTTTCACTTAATTTCAAAATTTTTACTATAGTTAAAATTATTATTTATGATCATTGTTTAAGGAAAGCTCACCCTTGCGTTTTGTGTTTTTAACACCTGTGATGATCTCGAACAACGTTCGAGGGAGCAGATTTGCAGGATTGAGAAGTTGTCACTGTTTTGCACTGGTTGTTGCTACTATCTTGTTGTGAAGATGCTTGTTATGTTTTGCGTGTAGAAGTGTTGAGTAAATGTTCTAAGGTAGTAGAAAGGTAGTTATGTAAAATAATAATAGGACAAAGTTATGTAATCTGGTTGTAATAAACTTTAAAACTTATGTAATAAAAGTGTTGTTTTCTAAATCTCTCTTTTATCTACTATATCATTAACCATTTTAAATTACAAAATATAAGTAAAATAAGTAAATAAGAAGGGGGTGTTACAGTAACCGGTTACAAGAATATGCTAATCGGTTACAATGTTTTGATTTTGAAACAGTTAGAGAAAATAGATCATCTTGTAACCGGTTACGAAAATGTTATAACTGATTACAACAATTGCCAGTTTCAATAATTTGTCCAGATTTTGAAACTAGAACAATTTTGCTTTCTAAAAATTCTTTTTTAGTTTTCCCTTTGATTTTATTATACTTCTTTAAAAGCTTTTAAATGTTATATTGTGAGAAGCATTACTTATCTAGGTGAAGTTCTTGATCCTAGTCTTTTCATCCATTATGTGAAAGATCTTCTAGAATCTCTTTGTTTATGCTTCCTTTTGTTAATGTTGTTTGTCTTCATCAAAATCTAGCCATGAGGTCAGAGAGAGAGATCTTCTTCATAGTATACTTGCCATAGCAAAGGTATGTGTTTGGTGTAATTATCACTCATATATTTTACGTATCAAGTTTTTGGTGCCATTGTCGGGGACAAGCCAAATTGGAACTTTAATTTTTATATTTTTTCTTATTTTATTTTTCCTTCAAAAATTTTATTTTATTTTTGTGAAAATTTTCTTTCTTCTTCTTACTTTTCAATTTTAATTTTTAAAATCTCGTCCCCTTTCTCTAATACTTCTCTTTATTTGCTTAATATAATTCCCCTGCATGTTTTGATTTCAAGTCTATTTTCTGGATACCCTCACTTAGTCTGGAATTATATTATTTTGTAGGAGGTTATGGAAGCACGAAGAGTCAGAATTTGGCCTTGATCTCGAGATCGAGAGAACAGTTCACTCACTCTCAGAAGTAAGAAGAGAAGCAAGAGCATAGTTTTTAGCAGCCCCTATCAATCTAGATATGGATCCTCCACAAAACGAGCAACTGAGGACCATCGCTCAGCAGAGTAGGAGTAACTTGAGAATTGGATCACCCATCATATTACCATCGGGGATTACACATGGCGAGAATGGGCATCTCATTTGTTGGACTTGAAGCTTGAAGATGCTTGGGTGTCTCTCTTGTTTTTTTGATTTTGATGCTATGTAATTTTGGTTTTCTTAGATGATATGTAACTAAGTGTTTCCTATGTATTGATTGTTTAGTTTAGGCTTGTATGTGGATGTTCTTGGTTGGAATGCCCTGGAAAGCTAAGCAAATCTTGTGTGATTTCACATGATTCAAATGTTTGGTTTTCCCTCTTAAAATATTTTGAAAAAGGTCTTTGTATCCAACTGAGGTAATAGATTACCAACAGAAGGTAGTCAACTACCAACAGTGGGTAACAGAGTGGGGAACATTCATTGGTCTCTGGAGTAATCGGTTACCCCCTCGGGTTAATCGATTACCATGTGCAAATCCACCTTGAGAAGTTTTGCCTCTGTAGTTCAATCGATTACCAGTTTCTGGGAATCGATTACCATCATCAGAAAGTCATGAAATTGCCTAAATTGAGTTTTTAAATGAACATATAAATACCCCTCTTTCGAAAATCATTTCAGAATTATTGGAATACAATTTTTGGAAAAGCTCTTACACTTTCATATTCTCTCTAAATTGAGTTCATCTTTTTCTCCAAGAAACCGATAGAGAACTTCAAGAGTTCTTCAAGAAGTTTTCATAAAAAGGCAAATTTGATCGACCTTTCTAATTGGTTGGCATTCATAGTGTTCATACGTGATCAGATCTACACACATAGGTGTTTTCTAACTGATCTTTTGTTTCCCATTTGGATTTGGGTTGATTACTCTAGGAGAGAGATCTCTCTAGATAGAGTAAGGGTCTTTGAGAAGGGTTTTCTCAAAGGTTTGATCTTGGAGGTACCATGGTCAAGGAGAACTGTTCTTTGGGTTAAAGAACAGGTGTCTTGGGTGTTTTGATTTCGTTTTTGTGTTGCTTGTTGCTGAATGTAAAAGAACGCAAAAGGGATCATTGTTATAGTGGAAAACCAATCACAACAGTTGTTGGGTTGGGACTGGATGTAGGCAGTGGGCCGAACCAGTATAAATCATTGTGCACTCTTCTTTTCCATTTTACTTTTTACCGCTTACCTTACGTTGTCCATTATCACCGTTTAATTTCTGTAACTCATTCGATAATTGACTTAGTAATCAACTAAAACTGAAACAGTTAGATACTGCTATTGATTACGCTGCATATTGATTGCTGACGTGTTTCTTATTCTTTCTTTTGTTGTTTCCGCTGTGTATCTTTGACATATCTTGTTTCTCTGTCTTAAGGATTAGATAGTTAATCAAGAATAGTTTTGGTTGAATTAAAAGAAAGTAGAAACACATGAATATTGGTCTATAATGGAATTAGAATCTATTCACCCCCTCTAGATTCACCTGTAGGTACCATCAATTGGTACCAGAGATTTATCTAGTGGGTTGTTCTAGATTTTGATCCATAGTTCCTTAGAATAGTCGGTAATCAATTACCTTTCGCTGAAGGTGCCTCTATTAATAGACATCTTCTGTTTTATGGTGATAACTATCCTTTTTGGAAAGTGTGGATGAAAATCTTTATGGAGTCTGTACATATAAACATTTGGCAAGCGATTGTGACTGATTTCAAGGTCTCCACATACATAGAGAATGGGAATAAGATTGAAAAACCATTTGAGAGGTGGGAACAAGATGAAATTAGGAGGGCTGAAAATGATGCAAAAGCTTTAAATATTATACATTCTACTTTGAATTCCGATTAGTTTTTCAGAATTTCAGCTTGCAACACAGCCAAAGAAGCTTGGGATTTAATAAAGGTCACACACGAAGGAACCGCTGAAGTACGAAAGGCAAGGAAGAATACCTTGATCCAAGAGTATGAAACATTTCGAATGGCGCAAGATGAGTCCATGATGGAAATGCAGAAACGCTTTACACACATTATGAACCATCTCAAAGGACTTGGTAAGATCTTCATTGAAGAAGAATGATGCAAACCCATGAAGCTATGGTATGTGCTCCACGGATTCAACACCTTGAATGCCCAATCTTCAATTCACCAACTGATCATTACCCAAGATTAAGAGAAGCTTGCGGAATAGACTAGGTGTTTAAGCTAGTATTTCGGTTTGGAACCAAAGGAAGAAGAAATCAAAAATGGAAGGAGAACTAGAAGGTGGTAGCGCCATGATTCATTGAATCAATAAGTTAGGTAGAGGAATCGCCACTTGAGTCATGGACCAAGATAAGATTCAAGGTTCTTTGAAGAAACCCTAGGAGAGCACTCCCTTTTCTCAAGACACAAGTCTTAGAAATTCTATTTCACTCAATATTCAAAAGTGAGTCTTACAATGAGAATTTGCCTAAGTTATATGGCCTAGTGAGATGACCGTGAGGCTCCCTAACCATTTGATCCTTGATGGATTGATCAAGTGATGCTAGGCTCCCCTCACTTGATCAATTCAAGAAGGATCTAGACTAAATGAGATCAAGAGGCTCAAAACTCTTCTAAGCTTATGATGATCATGGATTAATTAAGATTGAATTCTATGCCTTGGATTAGAAGCAAATCCAAAGGCTAGAATACCTTCTTTGATGAGAGTCACCATTTATAAACTTGACTTAAATTTACACCTTTGATTATAGCATAATCAAGTGGTGGAAATTTAAATGAAGTTAGTGACAATTTCACTAATTCTCCCTCCTAATACATTCACTCTCTTTTAAGAGAGTGTAACACACTTGCTTAGTTGGGTCATAAGACTCTTAAGCCTATCTTAAGAGGCTTTGACCAACACAAATAAGGTTAAAACTTGTCCAAAAGGGAAACTTGGCAAAAAATTACAAGTCAAACATAAGGTCCAAGCTTCACAAAAACTAGAGCAATGTTAAGTGAGAATGTTTTGCCTAAATACTTTTGGGCTGATGCAGTTTCTACAGCTTGCTATGTTCTGAATCAGATTGTGATTCGGCCTGTTTTGAAGAAAACCCCCTATGAGCTCTATAAAGACAAAAAGTCGAATATCTCTCATTTTAAGGTATTTGGGTGCAAATGTTTTGTTTTGAATAATGGCAAAGAGCCTCTTGGTAAGTTTGATGACAGGGCGGGCGAGGGTGTTTTTATCGGGTATTCATCAACTAGTAAAGCCTACAGAGTTTTCAATAAAAGAATCTGTACATGTAAGGTTTGATGAATCTAACAATCCCCAAAAGGGAAGTGTATTTGTTGAAGATAAGGAAAGTACAGGTGAAGATAGCAACAGCACACCAAAAATACAGCAAGAACCACCAACCATTTAACATGATCTACCAAGAGAATGGAGGAAACCAAGGAATCTATCTCTTGACAACATTATTGGTGACATCCATAAAGGAGTATCCACTAGATCCTCCTATAATATGTTCTGTGATGATTTTGCATTTGTATCTCAATTTGAACCCTCTTGTATTGATGATGCTATAAATGATGAATTTTGGATGAATGCTATGCATGAGGAGTTGAATCAATTTAAAAGGAATGACGTTTGGGAATTAGTGCCTTTTAATATAGATATGAATCTAATTGGAACAAAATGGGTGTTTAAGAGCAAGTTAGATAAAATGGTGTTGTGGTTAGGAATAAGGCAAGACTAGTAGCTAAGGGTTATAATCAACAAGAAGGAATAGACTTTGATGAAACATATGCCCCTATTGCTAGATTAGAAGTTGTAAGGGTATTACTTGCTTTTGCCTGCATTCACGATTTCAAGTTGTTTCAGATGGATGTGAAAAGTGCGTTCTTAAATGGCTACATCAACGAAGAAGTTTTTGTTTCACAACCACCAGGTTTCACTGATTTCAGTTTCCCTAAGCATGTTTACAAGCTAAAGAAGGCCATCTATGGCCTGAAGCAAGCCCCTAGACAATGGTACCAAAGGTTAAGTAAGTTTCTTTTGTCAAATGGGTTCGACAGAAGTAATGTTGACAAAACTCTTTTCATTAAGAGGAAGTCTAACACTATACTATTGGTCCAAGTCTATGTTGATGATATCATTTTTGGATCAACTAATCAATCTCTGTGTGAGGAATTTTTGGCTAGCATGTAGGGTGAGTTTGATATGTCCATGATGGGGGAACTCAAATTCTTCCTAGGACTTCAAGTCAAGCAACTGAAAGAAGGAATTTTCATACATCAAGCAAAGTATACAAGGGAACTTCTGAAGAAATTCGATATGGAGAGTTGTAAGGTTTCTAACATTCCAATGTCTACTAATCTATATTTAGATAATGATGCAACAGGACAGGGTGTAGACCAAACGAAATATAGAGGGATCATTGGATCACTCTTATATCTCACAGTAAGTAGACCGGATATAATGTTCAGTGTTTGTGTTTGTGCGCGATTTCAATCTGCACCAAAAAAATCCCACATGACAGCTGTGAAGAAGATTTTGAAGTATATCAAACGGACAATGAACTGTGGTTTGTGGTATCCCAAAGGTACGTCTCCTACCCTAATTGGTTTTAGTAATTCCGATTTTGCAGGTTGCAAAACAGATAGGAAGAGCACGAGTGGTATCTGTCACTTGTTTGGGGAATGCTTAGTCTCATGGCACAGCAAGAAACAAGCATGTGCCGCTTTGTCAACCGCGGAAGCAGAGTATGTAGTTGTGGGTAGCTGTTGTGCTCAAACCATTTGGTTGAAGCATCAACTTGAAGATTTTGGACTTAAGCTTGAACATATTCCTATCAAGTGTGACAATACAAGTGTCATCAACATCATGAAGAACCCGGTTTTGCACTCAAGAACAAAGCATATTGAGGTGCATCATCATTTCATAAGAGACCACATCGAGAAAGGCGATTGTGATATGGAGTTTGTTGAGATAGAGAACCAACTCGCGGATATCTTCACAAAGCCTTTACCAAAGGAGAGATTCTTCAAACTAAGAACCAATCTTGGTATTCTAAGTGAGGAACATCTCTCTTGAATTCTCTACATATGGTAAGTTTGATCATTCATGGTGCTCTAACAAGGTATGTATTCATAACATTGCATAATCATGACCAAAGTTCTTTCAAAACATGTAAAATCAAGTGTTTTCAACTTTTTTATATAGATAATCGATTTCCACTTCGTTTCAATCGATTACCAAACATGATTTCAAAAATTTTGAGCAATTACTCTCTGGAGTAATCGATTACCTCGATAAAGTAATCGATTACTACGAACTGCAAAGTGTTTTTCAAGAAATTGGGCCTCTGTAGTAATCGATTACCATTCCAGGTTAATCGATTACCGCGACCCTATTTTCAAAACTGTTTTGGTTACTCACTGAAGTAATCGATTACCTCGTATGGGTAATCGATTACCTTCGCTGCAGAAGGTTATTTCACATGGTGTTAATGGTTTTGGGCCTAATCGATTACAATCTCTTAGAGTCCAATACTTTGTTCATTCAATCTAACCTCAATTGTGGAGTTTTTATAAGTGATTTTCAGGTTTTGGGCTTCATTCTACACATCTCACAAACCCTAAAATATCTTTCTCTCTCTAACCCTAAACCCCCTTTCATCTTCTTCATCTTCTCCACCACCACCATCAATGGAAGAGCAAGGACGAGGCAAACGGATCAAGCACGTAGGTCACAAGCCTAAGACTTTGCCCCAATCGAAGAAGGAGAATCCTCCTCCAAAAGGAAGAACCCAACATGTCCGGGAGAAGCGGTGGAACGCTCAATCAACCTGTGGTTCACCTCTACTGCACAAGAATCACGTTTCTATGGAGATTTTGCAAACGAGGAACTTGTTCCTGCAAAGATTTTGGATTTTCGTTGGCTCGATGATCAAGGGTTCACATTCCACTCAATGCTCCGAGATCAGAACCTTGAGAAATTTGTGGGTCTGAAGGGTTTCATCTACCCCGATCTAGTGAGAGTTTTCTACTCCAATCTCCGACCTCACCAAGCCACTGAAACGGTAATCTCTGAGGTAAAGGGCCAACCTATGATTTTGACTCGTGATATATTTTTCCGTTTTGCTGGTTTTAAGAATGAAGGAATCCGTCCTACGATTGAGCATCTACAAGCACAATGATTCGAGCTCCACAAGGACTCCTTTTTCATGAGTCTGCTCAAGAAACCTGAATCGTGGGAGGCAGAAAAGGCTTCACGAAAGGAGCGCGGAAAGAGGATCACCTACAACACCAGTGGGCTGAACGTCGACAATCGTCTTCTCCACTACACCATTTGCTGGATTCTGGCTGCTAGAGGAGCAAACCATGCTCAAATCAACGAAGAGGATATGGTAATGATGGCGGCATTAAAGAATGGCATTCAAGTCGATTGGGCACATGTTGTGATGGATAACATGCTCAAGACAAGAAGGCTATTTGATAACAAATGCCCCTACTCTCTTTTTATTTCATGATTACTTGAGCATTTTCAGGTGGATACTGCGAATGAGAATAGGGACTTGGTGAAAGACATTCACATCATCGGAGACAAAGCGTTGAAGATTATGCGATTGACAAAGACTGATGTTGGTTGGGTGTCAAAGGAGGAAACACCACAACATAGAAAAGCTCCAACTCATCCTCCTTCTGATGATGATGATGATTCGGCGGCTGGGGAGTATATCCCTAAGTCTCGCTTTGAGTCGATCGTTATTGATCGGTTGGATGAGATTGAATCTACTACCGCCAAACGTCCTGACTAGATGGAGGCTGCCAGCAATGCTCGATTCATGGATCTTAAGGAGCTGATGGAGTCTCTCCACACTCGTTTCGATACTCTCTAGTATTTCCTTTCTATCACATCTCTCTTTTTGCTTATTGATATACCAAATAGGGGGAGAAGTGCTTAGTATAGGTTATCCTTGATAGGGGGAGTATTGACTATTGAGTATTGAGTTAATAGTTTTAAAATTTGGCTTTGGGTAGTAATTTGAGTTAGTTTACTTTGATTGCATTTTATTTTCACTGAAGCATACATTTGAACAATTTGAACTATTTCAATTGGGTTGTAATGTTTTTCTTCTTTGACTGGCATTATGGTTTTATATTCCGCTCTGTTTTTTATATGGTCTTGATTTGTGATTTTGGATTGAATCATGTCTTACATTACTGTATGAATGATAGTATAATGCTTTGAAAATATATTAGATTGAATTGTGAATCTGCAATGCATATACTGCGTATTTGGAAGTTTTTAACAATTGCAGGATTCGTAGAAGATCAACAAACATCCTAAACTCCTAGGAAAACCTTGGTTCAAATTTGGTACATCAAAACCAAAAAGGGGAAGATTGTTAGACTTGAAGCTTGAAGATGCTTGGGTATCTCTCTTGTTGTTTTGATTTTGATGCTATGTAATTTTGGTTTTCTTAGATGATAAGTAACTAGGTGTTTCCTATGTATTGATTGTTTAGTTTAGGCTTGTATGTGGTTGTTCTTGGTTAGAATGCCCTGGAGAGTTAAGCAAATCTTGTGTGATTTCTCATGATTCAAATGTTTAGTTTTCCCTCTTAAAATGTTTTGAAAAAGGTCTTTGTAACCAACTGAGGTAGTAGATTACCAACATAAGGTAGTCAACTACCAACAGTGGATAACAGAGTGGGGAACATTCATTTGTCTCTGGAGTAATCGGTTACCCCCTCGGGTTAATCAATTACCATGAGCAAATCCACCTTGAGAAGTTTTACCTCTCTGGTTCAATCGGTTACCAGTTTCTGGGAACCGATTACCATCATCAGAAAGTCATGAAATTGCCTAATTGAGTTTTTAAATGAACATATAAATACCCCTCTTTCGAAAATCATTTCATAATTCTTGGAATACAAGTTTTGGAAAAGCACTTACACTTTCATACTCTCTCTAAACTGAGTTCATCTTTTTCTCCAAGAAACCCATAAAGAACTTCAAGAGTTCTTCAAGAAGTTTTCATAAAAAGGCAAACTTGATCGACCTTTCTAATTGGTTGGCATTCATAGTGTTCATACGTGATCAGATCTACACACACAGGTGTTTTTTAACTGATCTTTTGTTTCCCATTTGGATTTGGGTTGATTACTCTAGGAGAGAGGTCTCTCTAGATAGAGTAAGTGTCTTTGAGAAAGGTTTTCTCAAAGGTTTGATCTTAAAGGTGTCAAGGTCAATGAGAACTGTTCTTTGGGTTAAAGAACAGGTGTTTTGGGTGTTTTGATTTCGTTTTTGTATTGTTTGTTGCAGAGTGAATGTAAAAGAACGCAAAAGGGATCATTGTTATAGTGGAAAACCAATCGCAACAATTGTTTGGTTGGGATTGGTTGGGACAGGATGTAGGCAGTGGGCCAAATCAGTATAAATCATTGTGCACTCTTCTTCTCCCTTTTACTCTTTACCGCTTACCTTACGTTGTCCATTATCACCGTTTAATTTCTGCAATTCGTTCGGTAATTGACTCAGTAATCAACTAAAACTGGAACAGTTAGATACTGCTATTGATTACACTGCATATTGATCATTAACGTGTTTCTTATTCTTTCTTTTGTTGTTTCCGCTGTGTATCTTTGATATATCTTGTTTCTCTGTCTTAAGGATTAGATAGTTAATCAAGAATAGTTTTGGTTGAATTAAAAGAAAGTAGAAACGCGTGAAAATTGGGCTATAGTGGAACTAGAATCTATTCACCCTCTCTAGATTCACCCGTAGGGACCATCATCATTCCCTATTTTTGCCAAAACTTGAAATTTCATGGACACCCTCACGAGGATGCAACCGATAACATTGGAAACTTCCTTTACGAGTGCAACCATGTGATTGGAACAGCAGACCCGGAAATTACTAGATTGTGGTTTTTCCCATATACATTCCATGGGGAAGCCAGAATCTGGCTACAGACGCAACCTACAGGTAAATTTTCAAATTAGACTAACCTTGAGGAATGTTTTTTGACCAAGTTTACCAATGAAGGTAGGCGAGGCAGCCAATCCCGTGTTATATATGCCTTCAAAATGGAGGATGATGAAAACTTCGCACAGGCTTGGCATAGATTTAGAACACTCCAAGCAAAATGCCTCACGCACAATATGGATAACACCTTGCTGGTGGAATTATTTCTTCAAGGCTTAAAACATGAAGATCTAAGAAGCCTTGACCTAGCAGCTGGAGGATGCCTACGAGAGCTCAAAACAGCAGAATAATGCCTCGAATTATTCGATGTAATGGCACGCTCTTCATAGCCCAGCAAGAGGGAAACCCCAAACCCTAGAGGTGTACACGCGGTGTCAACCGAAACCGCTCTTGAAGAAAAACTAGAGGCACTTACACCAACGCTTGGAGAAATTAATAGCAGAAAACGCAGGGAAAACAACAGCACCATCCACCACCGAACCCCCACAACAATCGCAATCATCTATATGCTCATATTGTGGAGGTAATCCTTACTTTTGTGGTTGTATTTCCGCTAATTAATCTGTCAATTATGTAGGTCAGCAACAAAGGTTCGGCTACAATAATTTTGGGAACTCCAACTATAGAAACCATCCTGGTTTTTCTTGGAAAGATAATTCCCAAACACAAAAGCCCTCGTTCAAGCCTTAACAAGATAAGAAGAACGACTTTGAGGCCTTGTCTAAACAGATCGCGGATAGCTGCAAGATGCTCTCTAACACCCAAAATGTGTTCAAGGAGAAGGTGAATAAACAATTCGCAAAATTGTCAAGCAGCTAGAAAAATCAAGACGTCATCATAAGGAACCATGATGCTGCTGTCCGTAGTTTGGAACACAAAATGGGACAAATAAACCAGAAACTCTCAAATCGTGAACAAGGAGCTTTGCCCGGAAACACCACTCCAAACCCTAAAGAACAGGTAAAAGATATAACTTTGAGAACTGGTAAAGAAATTTCTAACCCTTATGCAAAAAATATAGCACCTACTCAAGAAGGGAACAGAAATTCTGTTGTTGAAATAATCGGCGTATACACAATTCCCCAGTAGCGGGTAGATGCAAACAAAGCTAACCAAGAGGAGATACCCCTGGAGGAACCTCCAGCACACATGCCTCCAGTTCCATACCCGAATAGACTGAAAAGGGGCAAGAAAGACAACCAAGAGCAGCAATATGCGAAGTTCTTGGAGGCTTTCAGCAAAATTGAGGTAACTATCCCTCTCCTTGAAGCTTTACAATTAATGTCGGTTTATGCTAAGTTTATGCAGGAAATTTACACCAAAAAGCGCAAGCTACCGGAAAAAGAATTAGTGGTCTTGAATGAGGAGTGTAGCACCGTCTTGACCAACAAGCTACCACCTAAAAAGAAGGATCTGGGAAGCTTCACGATCTCATGCCACATAAGGGAAACTTACTTTCGAAATCATTGCTGGATCTTGGTGCAAGCATCAACCTAATGCCCCTATCAATATTCCAAAAGTTGGGGGTAGGAGAATTGAAACCCACAAAGGTTTCACTGCAGTTGGCGGACCGATCACTAGCATTCCCAAAGGGTGTATTAGAGAATGCATTAGTACAAGTTAATAAAATAATAATCCCGACAGATTTCATTGTGCTTGACATGGAGGAAGACTGAGAAGTACCTTTGATCTTGGGAAGACCTTTCTTAGCAACTACAGGAGCTTTAATTGATGTGGACAACAGCGATCCATGAAGCAAAACTCTTGCAAAGCAGCAAATACTTTGGACCACAACACATTGGCATGTGAAGACCTAGGTAATGAATTGAACCTTGCCCCTAATTTAGTTTATGATACTAACGTTGCAGGATCAGTCACTCTGAAGAAAGGGGAGTCACTTGTTCAACTCCCTTCTTCGCCAAAGGAGCACAAACCAAACCCGGAGGTAGATCCTGGAAAATCCAATAAACCGGTGGAGGTAACATGGAATGAAGAACCCAAACAAGAGTTGCACCACTATTGTGGAAAAGGTAAGTATCCTTCTTCTCTAAACTGTGTAAATTCGATTAAGGATGATCACAATTTCCAAGTTCAGCTACAAGCAGCTCCTAACTTGGACCAAGCTACTGTCATTGGACTATTGCTGAACACAAGTGATGATGGAGATCCTATTGAGCACAAAAACTCCATCCCACATTGTAGTCCAACATGAGACGAAGCTCAGTCCAACTTAGGGACTTGAAAGAAAAGTGCTAACGGGAGACAACCTGATGTAGTAACATCTAGAAGAGTTACTAGAAGCATGCAAAGAAGGCTAAAGGAAGAGGTGGGAAGACTTCAAGACCATGAAGCTAACATAGGACTTATCATGTGTAATGTAATTGTAAATTCCTTTGAACATGATTTAAACCCTACTTTGTAATAGCTTTAGGAAATACTTGGGCTAAAGCCCGTGGGTTTTCATAGCCCGAAAGCCTCGGGTTCCATAGATCCTACACATGCCACACATTCCTAGTCAAGCCACACAAGATTTTAGAAGCGGCTAAAAATCATTTTTTGGTTTCAAACTTGTGTGGACTTGAAACACTTCTTAAACAAGGAGGGAACCCTTGATTAAACCTTGGATCCATGCCAAAGCTTAATCAAAGATCTCCACCCTTAATTAAGAGAGGTTTAGGATTAATGACATGGCTAATCACATGGGCCACAAGGGGGGGGACAAACCCATGTGCACCCATGTGAAGGCCATGTGAAGCCATGTGCTTCCTAACAACCAACTAACCACTTGGGTTACTTGGCTTGCAAGGAAGCCCACGGATTGGTGCAGCCCTAATCATGGTTAATGGCTCCCAACCGTTGTTAGGCTTTACTTGGAGCCCAAGGCTAAGAAGCCTATAAATACCCCACGGCACACTCATGTAAGGAACTTTTGATGAATGAAAATAACTTCTAGCTTTGAGAGTTGAATCTCTTGTTCCCTTAGGGAAGACCTTGAATCTTATCAATAGCTTCTTTCAACCATTGTGGCGGTTCCTCCTAGGCTTATGGGAGTCTCCTCCTTGGCGCCACCATCATTCCTTACCTCTCCATTTTCTATTTTGATTTCTCAAACTGAAAACCCCTAAACTCCTTGACCGAGCCACCTTAGCTTGGTTATCTCGAATCGGTGCAAGTGTTGGAGGCTAGAGTGGGCAATTCGGAGCTGCATTTGGAATACCCTCCAAGAGCATCTTCATCAAGTGGTATCTAGAGCATGGTTGCCTTCAACATTGGATCTTCACACCGGTTAGTTTTGAGTCTCCATGAGTCTTGTTTTCTTCTTGAGTTTCTTCTATCTCTTGAGTCTTGAGTCTTCTTTCTTTGAGTAGCTTACTTGAGTTCCTTGAGTTGTCTCATTAGTAGTGTTGAGTTGAGCATGCTTTGTTTCTTTTGGTTGCTACATTAGGTCGTGATTCATGATAGCATGTTCATCCACAATTTCTTGAATACATGATTTATTAGCTTGCAAATTTGATTCCATGCTATGCCATGATTAGCTCTTGCAAGATATACTTCATGTATGTCGTTTAGGACCTTGTTTAGTCTTGAATCTTTACTGCAATCAATGGTGTGTTTGCTGGTTGGTAATGCATCTTAGCCTAAAATACATATATGCTATGATTTATATATGCTAGGAACACCTACTAGTAACACATTACATGATCTTGATTTTTAATAATTCTCTTTGAATACCTTTAGTTGTATTTTGGCTATTTTGTTGTCATTGCTATGATGAGCTAGAATTGAACCTAGGAGTGGCTCTTTGATGGAGGACCATCCTTCACTGGAAGAATTACAAGAGCAATGACAAAGAGAATACAAGAAGAGGTGGAAAGTCAACTTAAAAGTCAAAGTCAACTCTCAAGTCAAGAGTCAACTCAAGACTTCATCTTAACTTGTAATAGGACTTGTAATTTTTCTAGTATCTTGTAATATTGTAATTAGGATTAACAATTAAATAATTAGGACCTTATATTCATTAAAGGTCCACGGTCTAAATTGTAAAAAAATACTGACCATTAGATAGGATTCTAATCCAAAGGCTAAGCTTAAAAGCTTGGAGTGCAAGCTTGGTGCCATAACCGTTGGATGAGGATCTACATCCAAGGGTGGAGGATTGATCCTTGTCCTCCAAGCTAATCAAGCTTCCACCACAAGCTTCCCTTCATAGCCATTAGATTAGAATCTAATCCAAGGGTGGACATTAGTTCCTTCCATAGCAAGCTAAGCTCCACACCTCATTAGTATAAATAGGATTTCCTTTGTAATTCAAACACTTTTTGATTAATTGAGAATTGAAATTCAGAATTTGAGAGTGTTTTCTCTCTTGTGTTCTTGTGAAGAACCTTGAATCTCATCAATGGCTTCCTTGCTCCATTGTGGCGGTTCCACCTCAAGCTTATTGGCACTTGCCATGGCGCTACCATTTCTTTTCTAAACCATTTTCTTCTTTCTTTTCTCCTTGAGACCGTGAGCTTCTTCTTCCTAAACACCAAGCCTCCATTGAAGCATGAAGGTCCACACATCTTGAAGCTATTCTCCTTGAGGATTGCATCAAATTTGGTATCTAGAGCTTGTTCTACTTCAATTGGAGCATCCTATCCGGTTTGAATTTTCCTTACTTTGAGTTTGCGTTTTCTCTTCAATTTTTTTGTGTTAATTTCGTGTTGTATGAACTTGCTTGAGTTCTTCACATGTTCCTTGAGTTGTCTTCATCTTGAATTTGAGTTTTCATGTTAAAAAATTCCTAGACCTAAAATTCCTATCAATTCCTTGTGTTTTCACCGTTTAATTTTCTTTCTAAGCTTGTTCTAGTAATTTTCACATGTGTTCTTGCTTTTGCTTCATATGAACCATGCCAAATCCATGCTATTCCGTGAATTACTGATTTGAATGTGTTTGAGGTGCTGTTCACATGTTTTAAGTGCTAAGAATTGTGCATTACAAGTTCAAGTAGCTTTCACCATGCTTAATCTTGCTTACTAGTAATTTTAGACTTAATTTTGCCTTAGTCTTAGGTTTTTCTCAATTCGGTCCAGCAAAAGAAAGTCAAGAAAAAGAAGTACAAAGTCAAAGGAAAAAGAAAATCAAAAGAAAGATTACAAGAAAAAGAATCACAAGAAAAATCAAAGAGAAGAGAAAACTAGAAAAGTGAAACTAGTGGAAATTCAAGTGAATAGAAAAAGAGCAAATGAAAAGTGAATTTAGTGAAATTAAAGCCTAATTGTGCAGTGCAGTACCTTGACTAATTGAGCCTCTAAATACTCCCAAAATTAGTGGTTCAAAGGACTTAGAGTACTAGAGACACTTAGGACTAAGCATTATCACAAAAACTTGAGTTTAGATTGCTAGTAGCCTAGATTCTTGAACTTGTGGTGTGTGATGTGCTTGGTAACTTGAAACTCTGTTTTTCCCCTGTATTTTTGAGCATATTACTTGGCTGTACAGTGGTGAAAACTGCACCTAATCACTTAAAATCACTTCACAAAATTCACTTGCAAAATTGCCTAAATTCGGTTGCTAAATTGGTGCCAAAATTGCTTGAAATTTGGCTTGTTCATTGGATTCTTGATTCGCTGGAATTTTTCCAGTTTTGAACATTGTTTGTGGCTGTCCAAACTGCAGTAGTATTAGTGCCTTTGTCACATATACATTCCTATATTTGAGTAGCCAAAATTTTGTTCATTGAGTACCTTTATTGCTTGTCATTTTTGGACTCCTAAGTTTTGTCTTGAGTATTGTATTTCTTGGAATTCTTAGGCTTGACTCTAGAACCGTTCCTCTTTCACTTTGGATACTTGGACCTTGAATGATTGATTAGAGGTTTGAACAAGAATATTAAGAGAGGTTGAGTGGAAAAAGACAAGAGAGAACATCAGAGAAAAAGTCTTGAAGTGTGAAATACGAGTGGCTTGAGTGCATACACTTAGTGAGTGGAAAGGATCCTATTTTCTCTATATTTTTGTGTACTAATCTTTGTTGTGCAGCTATGGATAGTTCCCCTAGTGTAGGAAATGACCTTTCACCTAAAACTAGAAAAATGATGGATCTAATGAAGAACATGCTACAAACTAGTTTAGAGGAGAGGTTTGATCTAGAAAGGAGAGCTAAAGAAGAGAGGAAGATTAGGAAGGAACTAGAGAAGAAGATCCTTGGTGAGACAAGTGGAAACCAAGCTAACCATGAACATAGAGGTGTTAGAAGTTCTAGCCACCGAGAGAGTGTTAGTAGAGGAAGTCAACATACACCTAGAAGTAGTGAAGGTGGAAGCATGACCATGAGTATAGGGGTCATAGGAGAGGTAGAAGGGAAGCTAGAAGAGAAGATTATGGTCATTTTGGAGGGTATGGCTGAGGCAACCAATTCTATGATGGAGAGGGTAGGATAGATGAGAGGAACCTTAAGCTAAACCTACCTAAGTTTAATGGTGAGGGAAGTGCCGAGACATATCTAGAGTGGATCATGAAGTTAGACCAAGTTTTCTCATGCTATCCCATTCTAAATGAGGAGAAAAAGTTGAACTTAGCTATCTTGGAGTTTGAGGGATATGCATTAGTGTAGTGGAACCAAATGTTAGTAGAGGGTGAGAGGAGGAGGAGACCACAAATCATCTCATGGACCCAACTAAAAGAAGCCATGAGAGCTAGGTTTGTGCCACCCACCTATGAGAGAGACCAACACATAAAACTCCAAAGGTTGACTCAAGGGACCAAGAGTGTGCAAGAGTACTATAAGGAGCTTGAGTTGACTATGCTAAGATGTAACTACCAAGAGGCTAGAGAGGCCACACTAGCTAGGTTCACTCATGGACTTAATAGGGAGATCCAAGACATTCTTGAGCTCCAAAGCTATGTGACTATAGAGGAGGCCATCCATAAGGCCGAGAAGGTGGAGCAACAAATAAAGAGAAGAGGCACCTTCAAGAGATCCTCTACTTCATCCTCTAACTCTTGGAGAGACAAAGACAAGAGAGAAGGCTACTCCAACATGAGAAAGCCACATGACCGAGACAACACTAAGGTAAAGGAGGTACATCCTAACTCTTCTAAACCTAGTTCTATTAAATGTTTCAAATGTTTAGGTCATGGTCACATAGCCTCTCATTGCCCAAACAAGAAAGCTATGATGGTGAGGAATGATGGAGCAATCACAAGTGAAGATTCAAGCTCATCATCTAGTGAGAGTGAAGCATCAAGTGCAAGTGAGCATTCATCCTTTGAGCAAGCCGAGGAGGGAGATCTCTTGATGGTAAGGAGGATGCTAAGCAATGTAAGTAAAGAGCTTGATGACTCACAAAGGGAGAATATCTTCCATAGTAGATATACTATTGAAGGGAAGGTATGCTCTTTAATTATTGATAGTGGTAGTTGCACTAATGTAGTAAGCACTAGATTAGTGGATAAATTAAAATTGAAAACATCTTCACATGATAAACCATATAAGCTACAATGGTTGAGTGAAAAAGGAGAGTTAGTGGTAGATAAACAAGTACTCATATCTTTTACTATTGGCAAATATCATGATGAAGTACTTTGTGATGTTGTTCCTATGGAGGCCACACACTTACTCCTTGGTAGACAAAGTGGCAATTTGATAGAAAGGCTATACATGATGGAGTTTCCAATACTTACATTCTTTCTCATGTAGGTAAGAAGGTTACACTCAAACCACTAACACCTAAGGAGGTTTGTGAAGATCAAATAAAGATGAAGCTTAAGAGGGACCAAGAGAAACAACTCACCTTAGCCGAGAACTCCAAGGGAGGGAAAGCCAAAGGGAAGTTGTCTAATCCTAAGGTTCATAAGCTTAAAAAAATTGAAAAGTAAAAAGAATGAAAAGAAAAAGAGCTTCTTGATAGAGAAGAGTGAACTTAAGAGAGACTATCTAGCTAGGAAGTCCATGTTTCTTTGCATCCCTAATCCTTTGGTTTTGAGTTCTAACTTTGTAGGTGAGCAAGGAAGCTTGGAGGCCTTATTGGAGGAATTTCAAGATGTCTTTCCCAAAGACATACCTCACGGCCTTCCCCCTATAAGAGGCATTGAGCATCAAATTGACTTGATACCGGGTGCACCACTACCAAACCGTCCAAGCTATAGGAGTTCTCCTCAAGAGAGCCATGAAATTCAAAGGCAAGTACAAGAGCTTATGGACAAGGGTTGGGTGAAGGAGAGCCTTTCTCCTTGTGCATCACCCGTGATACTAGTGCCTAAGAAGGAGGGAACATGGAGGATGTGCACCGATTGTAGAGCAATCAACAACATCACTATTAGGTATCGCCATCCTATCCCTAGATTAGATGACTTGTTGGATGAGTTACATGGTGCTTGTGTATTCTCAAAAATAGATCTTAAAAGTGGTTACCACCAAATTAGAATGAAACAAGGAGATGAGTGGAAAACCGCATTTAAGACTAAATTTGGGTTATATGAGTGGCTTGTTATGTCATTTAGCTTATCCAATGCACCTAGTACCTTTATGAGACTCATGAACCATGTGTTAAGAGAGTTCTTAGGAAAGTTTGTAGTTGTGTATTTTGATGATATTTTGATATATAGTAAAACTTTTCTTGAACATCTAACACATTTGAAGTATGTCTTGGAAGTACTTAGGAAGGAACATCTATATGCCAACAAGAGCAAATGCACCTTCTCCACCAACAAGGTAGTATTTCTCGGTTTTGTAGTGAGCTCTCAAGGAGTTCAAGTTGATGAAGGAAAGGTAAAAGCTATACAAGAGTGGCCTACTCCCACTTGTGTAAAAGATGTTAGGAGTTTTCATGGCTTAGCTAGTTTCTATAGGAGATTTGTTAAAGACTTTAGTACAATTGCTTCTCCTTTAAATGAACTTGTTAAGAAGGAAATTCCATTTGTGTGGGGGCCTAAGCAAGAGGAAGCCTTTCGGTTACTAAAAGAAAAGTTAACTAATGCACCTATTCTTGTTTTGCCTAACTTTGAATTGTCCTTTGAATTGGAATGTGATGCTTCAAATGTAAGAGTGGGAGCCGTGTTGACACAAGGAGCACATCCCATGGCCTACTATAGTGAAAAGCTCAAAGGTGCACAAGTGAACTACTCAACATATGACAAGGAGATGTATGCCCTAGTGAGAGCCTTCCAAGTATGGCAAAACTACCTCCTTCCCAAAGAGTTCATAGTGCATACCGATCATGAGGCTTTGAAGCACTTGAAAGGCCAAGGCAAATTGGGTAAAAGACATGCAAGATGGGTAGAATTCATTGAAACTTTTCCTTATGTCATTAAATACAAGAAGGGTGTGAATAATGTTGTAGCCGATGCACTTAGTAGGAGATATACTTTAATTACCATGTTAGAAACTAAGATGCTAGGTTTTGAACATATCAAATGCTTGTATGAAAATGACCTTGATTTTGGGGAAGCTTACATGATGTGTGTGCATGGGGCTCATAAAGATTTCTATAGGCATGAAGGCTATCTTTTTAAAGGAAAAACTTTGTGTATGCCTAAGACATCTTTAAGAGATCTACTAGTATGTGAAGCACATGAAGGGGGCATCATGGGGCATTTTGGGATTGATAAAACTCTAGCCATATTACAAGAACATTTTTATTGGCCACACATGAAAAGGGATGTGAACCGATTCATATCTAAGTGCATAGCATGCCATAAGGCCAAATCTAGGGTTTTAAATCATGGATTGTACACCCCCTTACCCATCCCTAATTCCCCTTGGGTTGATATTTCTATGGACTTTGTCCTTGGGTTGCCTAGGACCAAAAGGGGAATGGACTCATTGTTTGTTGTAGTGTGTAGGTTTTCTAAAATGGCACATTTCATTGCTTGTCACAAAGTTGATGACGCCACACACATAGCAAACTTTTTTTTCAAAGAAGTGGTAAGATTACATGGATTGCCAAAGAGCATAGTAAGTGATAGGGACTCCAAATTTCTTAGTCATTTTTGGAGAACCCTTTGGAGCAAGCTTGGCACCAAACTCTTGTTCTCTACCACTTGTCATCCTCAAACGGATGGCCAAACCGAAGTGGTTAATAGGACACTAGGTCAATTATTAAGGTGTTTTGTTAGGGGAAATGTGAAGACTTGGGAGGAGCATTTACCATTTATTGAGTTTGCTTATAATAGGGTAGTAAATGCAACTACTAAGTGTTCTCCATTTGAGATTGTATATGGATTTAACCCACTAACACCTCTTGATCTTATTCCTTTGCCACTTGAGTTTGCTTTGGATATAGATGGAGCTAGCAAGGCCGAAAGGGTGAAGACTCTCCATGCCAAGATTAAAGATCAAATTGAGAGGAGATACACCAAAGTAGCGGCTAAAGCAAACCAACATAAGAAAGATGTTCAATTTCAAGAAGGAGATTTGGTTTGGCTTCATCTAAGAAAAGAGAGGTTCCCTACTCTAAGGGGATCCAAGCTCATGCCAAGAGGAGATGGTCCATTCAAAGTTCTCCAAAGACTTGGGCCTAATGCTTATAAACTTGACCTCCCTAACACTTATACTTGTAGCAATTCTTTCAATGTTAGTGATTTATCTCCTTTTGTTGTAGGGGAAGAGGGAGATAACTTGAGGACAAGTTCAAGTCAAGAAGGAGGGTTTGATGGAGGACCATCCTTCACTAGAAGAATTACAAGAGCAATGACAAAGAGAATACAAGAAGAGGTGGAAAGTCAACTTAAAAGTCAAAGTCAACTCTCAAGTCAAGAGTCAACTCAAGACTTCATCTTAACTTGTAATAGGACTTGTAATTTTTCTAGTATCTTGTAATATTGTAATTAGGATTAACAATTAAATAATTAGTACCTTATATTCATTAAAGGTCCACGGTCTAAATTGTAAAAAAATAGTGACCATTAGATAGGATTCTAATCCAAAGGCTAAGCTTAAAAGCTTGGAGTGCAAGCTTGGTGCCATAACCGTTGGATGAGGATCTACATCCAAGGGTGGAGGATTGATCCTTGTCCTCCAAGCTAATCAAGCTTCCACCACAAGCTTCCCTTCATAGCCATTAGATTAGAATCTAATCCAAGGGTGGACATTAGTTCCTTCCATAGCAAGCTAAGCTCCACACCTCATTAGTATAAATAGGATTTCCTTTGTAATTCAAACACTTTTTGATTAATTGAGAATTGAAATTCAGAATTTGAGTGTTTTCTCTCTTGTGTTCTTGTGAAGAACCTTGAATCTCATCAATGGCTTCCTTGCTCCATTGTGGCGGTTCCACCTCAAGCTTATTGGCACTTGCCATGGCACTACCATTTCTTTTCTAAACCGTTTTCTTCTTTCTTTTCTCCTTGAGGCCGTGAGCTTCTTCTTCCTAAACACCAAGCCTCCATTGAAGCATGAAGGTCCACACATCTTGAAGCTATTCTCCTTGAGGATTGCATCACTCTTAGAACCCTATAAGGTTTCGGTCCAGCCATAGCAATACCAAAGAAAAAGGAAACAAATCAAAAGAAAGAAAAAGAGAAAGGAAAACAAGTGAAAAGGAAGTCTAGTAGTAGGAAAAAGTAGTGGTTCTAACACAAAGTGACACTTAGAGAACCATAGAAAAGTGACAAGAAAAGAAGTGTACAGCAAGATGAGATCAAAAGAAAGTGAAAAAGAAAAGGGTTACACAAAAGAAACACCATTGGACCTAGGAAAGAGCCTACACTACTCTAGTAAAATTCTAGTTTTGAGCATCCTAGTGAATTGTGTATCTTGAGATCTTTTACTTGTAATTTTCTTTTTCTCTTAGCTACTACACATTGTTGGATCTGTACTTGTACACATTAGGTAGCATTACTTTGGTTTTTGTATTAGATCACATGATAGTTACCAAATTTGGTAACCTTGGCAAATCGGTTTCTAAAATTTTGCTGAATTTGTTTTCGGTTTCTAAAAATTCGGTGGCTAAAATTTTGACTTTGATGTTTTGCTGTCCAGTATTATATGCCATGCTTATGCCTCTGTTTTGATACTTTTCTTGGGCAAATTTATACTATCTTACTGCCCTAGTACATGCCTATGTCTCATAGGAGTTTCTCTCCTTTTTTAATGTCTATCATTTCTATTTTTGAGTTTTTCTTGCTTATCTCCTTTGGATTCCTTGGTTGTGTCCTAGAGTCCTTTGTCATTCTTGGCCTCTTAAGCCTAGTAAGGTGTTGTTTCTCTTTCATGATGGTATGCTAAGAACCTTGGTAATTGATTAGAGGATAATCCCTAATAGGACATAGAGAAAGAGTGGTAAAAGGTAAGAGAGAATCATCTTGAAAAGAGCCTTGATTTTGAGTGATACATGAGTGTGAGTGGATACACTTAGAGAGTGTTGAGAGGTTTATTTCTTTCCATATATTTTCTTGCGTACTAACCTTTACTTGCATCCATGGCAAGTCCCTCTAGTGTGGGACAAGAATTGTCACCTAGGACCCGCAATATGTTGAACTTGGTGATGGATCGGGTGGGTGACATGAATAGGGAGATGAATCAAAGTTGGGAGGCTCGGTTTGACCAAGTCTTAAGGAGTACCCAAGGGAGGGAAGGGCAAGGAAACCATGAGGGAGGAAGGAGAGAAAGGAGGAGTGAAAATGAGGGTGAGGAAGAAAGGAGGAGTCATGGGAGAAGAGAACCTAGAACCTCCATAGGAAGTGATGTTGGGGAACCACTTAGAAGACCTTTTGCTAGAGATGACCCTTACTACCATGATAGGAGGATTGGGGGAAGAGTTGGCCGTGAAGGAGCAAGAGGGAACCGAGAGGGTAGAAGGACCCAATGGGAGGAGGAAGATAGGTTTGATGAAAGATTTGTGAAAATCACCATACCTAAGTTCAATGGAAGTGGAGGACCCGAGCCATACCTAGATTGGGCTATGAAAGTGGACCAAATCTTCTCAAGCTATCCCTTGTTGAGTGAGGAGAAGAAGCTGCAACTAGTGACCTTGGAGTTTGAAGATTATGCCATGATTTGGTGGAATCAACAAGATAGAGGCTACGGTTGCATTAGGCCAAGAGTCACCACATGGGAAGCCATAAAGCATGCCTTGAGGGAGCGTTTTGTACCACCCACTTACTTAAGAGATCTACACAACAAATTACAAAGATTGTATCAAGGGAGTAGAAGTGTTCAAGAATACTTCAAGGACCTTGAAATCACCATGCTAAGAGCACACATAGAGGAGAGCTTGGAGGCTACTTTGGCAAGGTTTGTGAATGGATTGAACCAAGAGATACAAGATGTGTTGGAGTTGCAAAGATACTCTCACATTGAAGAGGCCATACACCTAGCCGAGAGAATTGAGTCCCAAATCAAAAGGAGGAGTGCCAAAAAGGGTATCCATGCCGAGCACCTCTTCTTGGAAAGGTAAAGGAAAAAGGGACCCATCTCCCAAGCCTAAAGCTAGAGAGAACCGAGACTCCACCAAGCCTAAAAAGGTAGTTTCTCAACCTAATCCTTTGAGATCAAGTCACATAAAGTGTTTTAAATGTTTAGGGAAGGGCTACATTGCATCCCAATGCCCTAACAAGAGGACAATGGTAACAAGAGGAGGAGAAACTATAAGTGAATCTTCACAAGGATCTTCAAGTGAAAGAGAAGAAGAAGAGGAAGCATCCATCCATAGTGAAGGAGCCGTAGAAGGTGACTTGCTTATGGTAAGAAGACTCCTTAAATTGAACCTTGAAATGGATGATACACAAAGGGAAAACATTTTCCATACAAGGTGCAAGGTAAAGGGTAATGTATGCTCCTTAATAATTGATGGAGGTTCTTGTACAAATGTTGTAAGTGAGGGTCTAGTATCTAAACTTAAATTGCCTACTATTACTCATGTTAGACCTTATAAATTACAATGGCTTAGTGAAAATGGTGAAATAAGGGTTAATAGACAATGCATGATAGACTTTTCTATAGGAAAATATGTTGATAGTGTATTGTGTGATGTAGTTCCTATGGAAGCTACTCATTTACTTCTAGGTAGACCATGGCAATATTATAGAAATGTAACTCATGATGGTCTTGCTAATACTTTCTTGTTTTCCTTTGAAGGTAGAAAAGTTTTACTAAAGCCTTTGTCACCAAAGGAGGTATGTAAGGACCAAGTCAAGTTAAGACTTAGGAGGTCCCAAGAAGTAAAGGGTGGAGTGGTCGAGAATTCCAAGGCACCTAAGGCTTTGACCGACAAGCCTAACAAAAAGAAAATTATTTTGAAGAATGATTCTACTTGTAATAGTAATATTAGTCATAGTAAATGTAAAGAGACTTTACTTGTTACATGCAATGAAATAAAAAGGGAATACTTAGTTAGGAAATCTATGTTCTTGTGTATGCCAACTCCATTAATCTTAAGTAATGCTTGTGTAGGTGATACCAAGTCCATAGATGAATTGCTAGAGGAAATCAATGATGTCTTTCCTTTGGATCTTCCCCACGGATTGCCACCTCTTAGGGGCATAGAGCATCAAATAGATTTCATTCCGGGGTCCCAATTGCCCAACAAACCAGCATATAAGAGCTCACCAAGTGAGACCAAAGAGATTGAGAAGCAAGTCCAAGACCTCTTGAAGAAAGGATGGGTCAAAGAAAGCCTCTCCCCTTGTGCATCCCCTATCATCTTGGTTCCTAAGAAGGAGGGTACATGGCGCATGTGTACCTGTTGGACCTCAAGCTTGATGATGCTTTGGTGTCTCTCTTGGTGTTTTTGATTTTGATGTTAATGTAATTTTGGTTTTCTTAGTTGGAATGTATCTAGGAGTTTACTATGTATTGTTTGTTGAGTTTAGGCATATATGTGTTGAGTTCTTTGTTTGAGGCCCCAGAGATGTTTTAAACTTGTGTATGGTTGATCAAGTGACTAATGTTTGATTTCCATTTGAGAAAAACAGTTTTAAAATCCTTGGAAATCCATTTTTCACTGATGTAATCGATTACAGGCTTGATGTAATCGATTACATTGATCTTCCTCTCTGGTGTAATCGATTACATCCCCTAGGTAATCGATTACCATGGCAGAAAATATTTTGAATCCTCTTGCTGCTTGATTTCACCCTAGATGCACTCCGAATTGGCTCTTCGTGTCTTCATGAGATTTGTAGCTCTATCAATCCTCTTTCATTTGCAAAAAACCAGAGCTCAAAACGATATTTGTAGAAGAAGTTATGCCAATTTTGGTGAAAGTGCTCAAGCAGGTGCGCCTAGGCACAACCAGGAGCATTACTCACTGATGTAATCGATTACATCTCCAATGTAATCGATTACATGGCCTGGAAACACTGATGTAATCGATTACATCTCGTTGTAATCGATTACATGCATGGAAAATTCAAATTGGAGGGTTCTAACGGCTAGTGTAATCGATTACATTCATTTGGGATCAATTACATTGACCATCAGTTGTGATTTTGCACGTTTTCTCCTCCAAATTTGTTCTATAAGTATAATCTTGATGAAACATATGAAAGTAATGAAAACCAAACCATTTGCAACTACTTCTACACTTTCATATGCTCTGTAAATAGAGTTCATCAAGGTTTTCAAAGAGAAAGGGCAAACTTGATACACTCCTGTGTTGGGTGGATTTCATAGAGATTATTTGTGATCGATTCTCGCACTTGAGGTGTATTCTTTACTGATCTTTTGTATTTCCATTTTTGGGTTGTTGCTCTAGGAGAGAGGTCTCTCTAGATAGAGCATTGTATTTGAGAAGTGATTCTCAAAGGTTGATCTTGGAGGTGCCAAGATCTTGGAAGTTCGCTCTTCGAGGTTGAAGAACAGTTTTGGGTGTTTTGATTTCGTTTTTGTGTTGCTTGTTGCAGAGTGAATGTAAAAGAACACAAAAGGGATCATTTGATAGTGGAAAGCCAATCGCAACAGTTGTTGGGTTGGGACTGGACGTAGGCAGTTGGCCGAACCAGTATACATCACTGTGCACTCATCTTCTTCCTTATTCTCTTTACAGTTTTCACTATATTGTTATTGATCATATTCTGCTTTGTATTTGGAAACTGTATTGATAATCAACTCATTAATTGGTTTAGGAATAGAATCAGTAATTGAACTTGTAATTGAATCTGTAATTGAAAGGTAATTGATTGGTAATCAAGATTAGATTTCGGCTGAATTAAAAGGAATTAGAAACACGCGAATTTGGGGTAAAGTTTAACAGGAATCTATTCACCCCCCCTCTAGATTCACACATAGGGACCAACAATTGGTATCAGAGCTACTTCTAGTAAGTTGCTCTAGATTTTGATCCATAATGGCCAGTAATCAATTACCATTCGCTGAAGGTGCCTCTATTTACAGACCTCCTCTGTTTTGTGGAGATAACTATCCATTTTGGAAAGTGAGGATGAAAATCTTTATGGAGTCTGTACATAGAAACATTTGGCAAGCTGTTGTAACTGATTTCAAAATACCCACATATATAGTTGATGGAAATGAATTAGAAAAACCATTTGAGAAGTGGGAACCAGAAGAAATTAGGAGAGCTGAGAATGATTCTAAAGCTTTGAATATTATACATTCTGCTCTTAACTCTGATGAATTTTTTAGAATTTCTGCTTGTACAACAGCTAAAGAAGCTTGGGATCTTATTATGGTAACTCATGAAGGAACAACGGAAGTACGAAGGGCAAGGAAGAACACCTTGATCCAAGAATATGAAACCTTCAGAATGTTACAAGGAGAGTCCATAATGGAGATGCAGAAACGGTTTATCCATATCATCAACCATCTCAAGGGACTTGGCAAAAGCTTCGTAGAAGAGGAAGTGAATGTCAAGATTCTAAAGTCTCTAAACAGAAAATGGCAATCAACTGTGACAGCCATAACTGAGTCTAAGAATCTTGCTGCAGTCACTAGTGCAGAGCTTTTTGGCAAATTGAGAGAATATGAGATGGATATGTCTCGTATTGTAGATGAAGAACATAAGGACAAGAAAGCCAAAAGCATAGCACTTAAGATGGAGGACACAACTAGTGATAGTGATACATCAAGCTGTGGAAGTGAATCTGAAGATGAAAACATGAACCAAATGGTAAGAAAATTCAAAAAGTTCATGAAGAAGAACAATGACAAAAAGAGATTCAACTCCAGAAAAGGCTTCAAGAGGTTTGAAGGTTCATCTTCAAAGGTCACTTGCTATGAGTGTGGTAAAACTGGACACTACAAATCAGAATGTCCAAACATGAAGAAAAGCAGTGAGCCTAGAAGAGTTGAACATGAGGAAAGGCCCAAGAAGGATAAATTCAGAAAGAAGAAAGCCTACATTGCTTGGGAAGACAACGATTCCTCATCCTCTAGTGAGAGTGACAATGAAGAAGCAAATCTATGTCTCATGGCAAATCCAACTTCGGATGATGAGGTAAGTGATTCTGATTCATCTACTCAAGATTATGATGAACTGTATACTGCTTTTTGTGAGCTCTTCAAAGAAGCAGAAAAATTTGAAAAATTGAGTAAGGTTCAGAAAATTAAAATTTCAGATTTAGAAAATGAAATTTCGGTTTTAAAGAACAATGTTCAAAATCTGAAAAAGGAAAATGATGCCCTGAAACTACCCTGTTCAAAATGTAAATCCTTTGTTGCCCCTTTGAAAAAGAATAACAAGAAGTACTACACATTTAAACAAACCAGTAATAACAGAATTTTCACATGTAGTTATTGCATGAAACCTGGTCATAACAACTATAATTGCATGATTAGAAAGAAAGGTTTAGATAGTGGATTGTTTAAATGGATTAGGAAAGATTATCACAATGCTAACATGGCTGGACCCAATAAGATTTGGGTACCAAAAACCAAATGATAACTTTCTTGTGTAGATATGCTTGAGAGCCAAACAATCAACAATTGGAATCATGGAACAATTGGTATTCTGGACAATGGCTGCTCAAGACATGTGATTGATGAAGAAATCAAAACTTATCTCCTTTCAATAAAAAGATTTTGGATCTGCAATTTATGGAGATAACATAAGGGAAATTTTTATACCTCTATCTTTGATAACTCATAATGCTTAAAATGTAGAAAATCAGTATCTCTATTCTCTATATTTGATCTTAATTCTTCTCTGTTTTTGATTTTGATATACCAAATAGGGGGAGAAGTATAAGTTGCTAGAGTTTATAGAATATTGTTGATAGGGGGAGTAAGGAGTAAATAAAATGTGTAGTGAATCTGCAATACATATACTGCGTATTTGGAAATCTCTAACAATTGCAGGATTCTTAGAAGATCAACACACATCCTAAACTCCTAAGAAAACCTTGGTTGAGATTTGGTACATCAAAACCAAAAAGGGGGAGATTGTTGGACCTCAAGCTTGATGATGCTTTGGTGTCTCTCTTGGTGTTTTTGATTTTGATGTTAATGTAATTTTGGTTTTCTTAGTTGGAATGTATCTAGGAGTTTACTATGTATTGTTTGTTGAGTTTAGGCATATATGTGTTGAGTTCTTTGTTTGAGGCCCCAGAGATGTTTTAAACTTGTGTATGGTTGATCAAGTGACTAATGCTTGATTTCCATTTGAGAAAAACAGTTTTAAAATCCTTGGAAATCCATTTTTCACTGATGTAATCGATTACAGGCTTGATGTAATCGATTACATTGATCTTCCTCTCTGGTGTAATCGATTACATCCCCTAGGTAATCGATTACCATGGCAGAAAATATTTTGAATCCTCTTGCTGCTTGATTTCACCCTAGATGCACTCCGAATTGGCTCTTCGTGTCTTCATGAGATTTGTAGCTCTATCAATCCTCTTTCATTTGCAAAAAACCAGAGCTCAAAACGATATCTGTAGAAGAAGTTATGCCAATTTTGGTGAAAGTGCTCAAGCAGGTGCGCCCAGGCACAACCAGGAGCATTACTCACTGATGTAATCGATTACATCTCCAATGTAATCGATTACATGGCCTGGAAACACTGATGTAATCGATTACATCTCGTTGTAATCGATTACATGCATGGAAAATTCAAATTGGAGGGTTCTAACGGCTAGTGTAATCGATTACATTCATTTGGGATCAATTACATTGACCGTTGTAGCTCAGATTTGCACGTTTTCTCCCTCCAAATTTGTTCTATAAGTATAATCTTGATGAAACATATGAAAGTAATGAAAACCAAACCATTTGCAACTACTTCTACACTTTCATATGCTCTGTAAATAGAGTTCATCAAGGTTTTCAAAGAGAAAGGGCAAACTTGATACACACTTTGTGTTGGGTGGATTTCATAGAGATTATTTGTGATCGATTCTCGCACTTGAGGTGTATTCTTTACTGATCTTTTGTATTTCCATTTTTGGGTTGTTGCTCTAGGAGAGAGGTCTCTCTAGATAGAGCATTGTATTTGAGAAGTGATTCTCAAAGGTTGATCTTGGAGGTGCAAGATCTTGGAAGTTGTTTCTTCTTGAGGTTGAAGAACAGTTTTCGGTGTTTTGATTTCGTTTTTGTGTTGCTTGTTGCGAGTGAATGTAAAAGAACACAAAAGGGATCATTTGATAGTGGAAAGCCAATCGCAACAGTTGTTGGGTTGGGACTGGACGTAGGCAGTTGGCCGAACCAGTATACATCACTGTGCACTCATCTTCTTCCTTATTCTCTTTACAGTTTTCACTATATTGTTATTGATCATATTCTGCTTTGTATTTGGAAACTGTATTGATAATCAACTCATTAATTGGTTTAGGAATAGAATCAGTAATTGAACTTGTAATTGAATCTGTAATTGAAAGGTAATTGATTGGTAATCAAGATTAGATTTCGGCTGAATTAAAAGGAATTAGAAACACGCGAATTTGGGGTAAAGTTTAACAGGAATCTATTCACCCCCCCTCTAGATTCACACATAGGGACCAACAGTACCGACTATTGGGCCATAAATAACATCACCATTAAGTATAGACATCCAATTCCTAGATTAGATGATCTATTAGATGAATTACATGGGTCCACCATATTTTCCAAAATAGATCTTAAAAGCGGTTACCATCAAATTAGAATGAAAGATGGTGATGAATGGAAGACCGCCTTTAAGACTAAATTTGGATTATAAGAGTGGCTAGTAATGCCTTTTGGATTATCTAATGCTCCTAGTATATTCATGAGACTCATGAATCATGTGCTAAAGGAATTCCTAGTTAAATTTGTAGTAGTATATTTTGATGATATTTTAGTCTATAGTAAAAGTTTTCAAGAACATGTAAATAATTTGAGATGTGTATTAGAAGTGTTTAGGAAAGAAAAATTGTATGCAAATAAGGATAAGTGTATCTTTGGGGCCGAGAAGGTTGTCTTCCTTGGGTTCGTTGTGAGTGCAAGAGGAGTGAAGGTAGATGAAGCCAAGATACAAGCTATCAAGGAATGGCCCACTCCCACATGTGTGAAAGAGGTAAGAAGCTTTCATGGTTTAGCTAGCTTCTATAGAAGATTTGTCAAGGACTTTAGCACCATAGCTAGTCCCTTGAATGAACTTGTAAAAAAGGACATTAAGTTTTCATGGGGGCCTTCTCAAGAAGAAGCCTTCAAGGTGCTCAAACACAAACTCACACACACACCCATACTTGCTTTACCGAATTTCTCTCTTTCATTTGAACTCGAATGTGATGCGCATAGGTGCGGTTTTCATGCAAGGTATGCATCCCATAGCCTATTTTAGTGAAAAGCTAAAGGGGGGGCACCTTAACTACTCCACCTATGATAAGGAATTGTATGCTTTAGTAAGGGCCTTACAAGTGTGGCAACACTACTTGCTACCTAAAGAATTTATAGTCCATACAGACCATGAGGCTCTAAAACATTTGAGAGGGCAAGGAAAATTAAATAAAAGGCATTCCAAGTGGGTAAAATACATAGAACAATTCCCTTACATAATCAAGTATAAAAAGGGGTCTAGTAACATAGTTGTCGACGCTCTAAGTAGAAGGCACACTTTGATTAACATGCTTGAGTGTAAGATGTATGGCTTTGATCATATCAAACCTATGTATGCCCTAGATAAGGACTTTGGTCTTGCATGGGAATCAAGTACCAAAGGTGCATTCAAAGACTACTTTAGACACAATGGGTACCTCTTTAAAGGCCAAGCTTTATGTGTGCCTAAGTCTTCTTTAAGGGACTTATTGGTGATTGAGACCCATGAAGGAGGTCTAATGGGCCATTTCGGAAGGGATAAGACCTTGGCCATGTTGCAAGAGAACTTCTATTGGCCTCATATGCGAGCCCAAGTAGTGAAGCACATCTCTAAATGCATCACTTGCAACAAGGCCAAATCTAAAGTCTCCCCTAATGGCCTATACCAACCCCTTCCGGTTGCTTCCACCCCTTGGATGGACATCTCCATGGATTTTGTCCTTGGCCTACCCAAGTCCAAAAGAGGGATGGATAGTATTTTTGTGATTGTATGTCGGTTTTCTAAAATGGCTCACTTTATAGCTTGCAAGAAGGTTGATGACGCTTCAAATATTGCAAGACTATTCTTTAAAGAAGTAGTGAGACTCCATGGAGCACCCAAGACAATTGTGAGTGACCGGGACTCAAAATTCCTTGGGCACTTTTGGAGAACCCTTTAGAGTTGTCTTGGAACCAAGCTTCTGTTCTCTACAACTTGCCACCCCCAAACCGATGGGTTAACCGAAGTTGTCAATAGGACCCTAGGTCAACTATTAAGGACTTTTGTTGGTGAGAATGTTAAGAGTTGGGAAGATTGGCTACACATATTGAATTTGCCTATAATAGGGTTGAGCACTCCACTACCAAATTTTCTCCTTTTCAAGTCGTTTATGGATTTAACCCACTCACTCCACTCGATTTAGTGGCTTTGCCTCATGAGTTTATTTGTAGTAGGAACGGTCAAGAGAGGGCTAAAAAAATCCAAGAATTGCACGCCCATGTCAAGGAGAAGATAGACAAAAAGAATGAGCAAATAGCAAAGGCCTACAACAAGCACCATAGAGTTCTTGAGTTCAAAGTAGGAGACATGGTTTGGGTCCATTTGAGGAAGGAACGGTTTCCAACCTTAATAAGTTCCAAACATCTCCCAAGGGGCGATGGACCATTCAAGATCTTGGAGAAACTAGGACCAAACGCCTACAAGCTAGACCTTCCAAGTAAGTATGGTGGTAGTAACTCATTCAATATAACTGATCTTTCTTTATGTGATGTAGGAACAAAGGACAACTGTGACTTGAGGACAAGTCCAAGCAAAGAAGTAGGGTTTGATGTAGGAACATTTAGAAGAGTTACTAGAAGCATGCAAAGAAGGCTAGAGGAAGAGGTGGGAAGACTTCAAGACCATGAAGCTAGCATAGGATTTATCATGTGTAATGTAATTGTAAATTCCTTTGAACATGATTTAAACCCTACTTTGTAATAGCTTTAGGAAATACTTAGGCTAAAGCCCGTGGGTTTTCATAGGCCGAAAGCCTCGGGTTCCATAGATCCTACACATGCCACACATTCCTAGTCAAGCCACACAAGATTTTAGAAGCGGCTAAAAATCATTTTTTGGTTTCAAACTTGTGTGGACTTGAAACACTTCTTAAACGAGGAGGGAACCCTTGATTAAACCTTGGATCCATGCCAAAGCTTAATCAAAGATCTCCACCCTTGATTAAGAGAGGTTTAGGATTGATGACATGGCTAATCATATGGGCCACAAGGGGGGGACAAACCCATGTGCACCCATGTGAAGGCCATGTGAAGCCATGTGCTTCCTAACAACCAAGTAACCACTTTGGTTACTTGGCTTGCAAGGAAGCCCATGGATTGGTGCAGCCCTAATCATGGTTAGTGGCTCCCAACCGTGGTTAGGCTTTACTTGGAGCCCAAGGCTAAGAAGCCTATAAATACCCCACGGCACACTTATGTAAGGAACTTTTTATGAATGGAAATAGCTTCTAGCTTTGAGAGTTGAATCTCTTGTTCCCTTAGGGAAGACCTTGAATCTTATCAATGGCTTCTTTCAACCATTGTGGCGGTTCCTCCTAGGCTTATAGGAGTCTCTTCCTTGGCGCCACCATCATTCCTTACCTCTCCATTTTCTACTTTGATTTCTCAAACCGAAAACCCCTAAACTCCTTGACTGAGCCACCTTAGCTTGGTTATCTCGAATCAGTGCAAGTGTTGGAGGCTAGAGTGGGCAATTCGGAGCTTCATTTGGAATACCCTCCAAGAGCCTCTTCATCACAACCCGAGTATTCTAACTCTTTTTTCTTTTCGTTTTGAATTATCAATTTTTCTTTTCTTTGTGTTTTTGTTATTACTAAGTCACAGAGTCACTACACAAGGAACAATCATCAAGAGGAACACAAAATACAAGGTACGCATCATAAACCTAAAAAATTTCTTCAAATTAAGACTCACAGAGAGCAACTTGCGCAGGTTTTTGACTACCTCGCGCAAGTTAAATCTTAAAACTTTGAAAAAATGCTATATACAAGTCAATCTCGCGCGAGTTACCATTACTTCGCGCGAGATCAACCTTCCAGTGCTCTCTGCCACTCCATCTCGCGTTGATCTCGCTAGATCTCTCGCGAGATGGACTTCCAGAGAAGAAATTTTCTTTTCTGAGTATTGACCTCGCGCGAGTTGGGTTATACCCAAAACCACTTCGCGCGAGATGGGCACGACAAAGGGAAGGAATTTGAAAAGTTTATAAATAGTGGGAAAGGGAAGGATCAGTTACTTCAGTTTTCATTTTCTAAACCCCTTCCTTGCACCTTTTCTCTATGAACTCAACTTCATTCCTTAAGCACCAAAACTCAGTTTCACCTTCACTACTCACTACTTCAAGGTACGCAACTCAACTTTTATGCTTTAATTTTCGTATTAGGATCTCTGTTAGGTACCTTAATATGCTTATTTTTAGTTATCTAGGAGTTTGAAGAGACTTTGAGTAGAATGCATGCTTAGGATGATTTTGTTCGGTTGAAAGTGACTATTGCATGTTTGTATTGATAGACCTAAGTTAATAATCATGCTACATTGTGAGTTGGAGTGTTAAAATATAATTTTTATGATTTTCGAGCCCACTTCGCGCGAGTTACAGGTTGCTATCAGCAACCTCGCGCGAGGTGGATGACGCATCAAATTCTTTAGCTTCAGAGATGAACCTTTAAATTTGGCTATCTCCTTCCTCTTAATCAAACCTCGCGCGAGATACCCACGAATTTCTAGAAAATTAAAATTTAGGTGCTAATTGAATCATTCTAATTATATACCATGCATCTATAATATGAGGTTGACTATTCCATGCTTGATTTTCACTGCTGTGTATCCATTCTTGATTGATTGTGCCTTGTTATATTGTGAATCCTAACATGAGCAAACTCTTGAATTGATTGATTACATGATGCCTATTAGTTATTCTCCTTACTCCACTTCCCCCTTTTATTTAATTGGCTTCTCTGTTTGTGTAGATGCATAGACCAAAGAAAAGCAAACGCCCAGACGGTGTAAGACCTTCAACGACACATATAGTAGAGGTCAATGAGCAGAGCCTCACTGACGAACAACGATTCATGCACGAGGATACGAAGGAGCGCTACCAGCACACCATCACTAGGGTAGTTATACCAGAGAGTCCCTTCACCTGCACCGCCTCAGCGAGGTGGGCACCCATTGCAACTATCTTGAAGGCAAGGCAGTGGACGTCATGGCTATCTAGGCCACTTGTGTCGGCCCGATCAACACTGGTTAGCGAGTTCTATGCGAACTTCAGACATGAGGAGCATGGCACAGTGCTTCTCCGAGGAGTTCAGGTAGGATTCTCAGCCCAGGCCATTTACACTTATTGTTAGATCAAGATGATTAACATCTCTAAGTTTTGATTAATTACAAGACAGACGGAACACATCAGACGGAAGTATTGCAAGCAAAGTCAGACTGAACAAGCACAGACGGAAGATGACCCCTCAAAGTTGAAGTCATTCGTCTGTCTCAAGGCCAAGTCATCAAATGGAAGGATAGACGATACTCTTCAGACGAAGCTTTCAAGCCAATTCTTAAGATTGAAGACATACGTCGTCTATCAAGGAAGTGAAGATCAGACGGAGTAACTCGCGCCAAGTTCAAAATTCTAAGTTACTCTTAAGTGCTTCCAAGATCAGTATAGGGATTCGAGATTACATATTCAACACGAAAAGGATTCGCCTTTTTCCTAGGAAATCTTTGTACAAGTCAGAAAAAAGGTCGAGCACGTCATCAAATCCGCTGCACACGCTATCTTATCACTTGATTGCACTTTGACACCTTTTTGGGATTGTACTTGGAAAGCTCAATGGCATTCTTCTGTCTCTAATGGATATCTGAAGAACTTGCCTATAAAAGAACTTCACTCCTTCAAGTTTCAGTTGGCGAACACGCTTCAATCTCTAAGTATTTGTGATTTCGCTTACTGCTACTCTTGCACTTCATTGTATACCCCTCTCTGCGAATAGGAACTTTTCTTTCAAGAAAACTTTGTAAATCCACTTGTGTGGTGTTTTAGCCTGAGGAGGCTGGTTGTTCAAAGAATACCTTTGTTTAGCCTGAGGAGGCTGGGATGCAAAGAATACAGCTTTGGCTTGGAATATCTTGTAATAGCCAAGAAGTGGTGGGTTCAAACAATACTTGTAACCATTTCACGGTTTGTAGTGAAAACTCAGTAGTTGTTGGGTAACTGGACATAGTCTTGAATAGACAAACCAATATAAAAATATTTGTGTTTATTTTCCTTGATCTTGCAACTAACGGGGATAACTAAAGTATAACGTTTGTCCATAAAATCAATCTTTGAAGATAAGAACTGTTTCGTCTGAACCTGTTTAAACTAACAGACGAAAGGGCTAAAAATTTTAATTAACACAATTCAACCTCCCCCCCCCTTCTTGTGTTTTATCTTTTACAGTTATTTTGGTATTCCGCAGGTACCACACTTCTTGTGTTTTATCTTTTACAGTTATTTTGGCATTATCAGAGATTCTGGCCACCATTTGTGCACCTCGGCCAGATTCGTACACCAGAGAGCCACACCACCTCGGCTAGCCCGAGGAGACCTTGTTCTTACAGCCAAGGTGTGGCTGAAGCTGATAGAGATCAGGGTGAGCCCGGTGGATAGGCCTAGAGCAGTCCCTTATTCCAGAGCACTTCTAATCTAGAAGCTGATGACAGGGCAGAGATCCATCTGGGAGGTGAGGTCAGGATAGCCATTAGATTGGATTCGATGATCACATATATGACCATAGCTGCTGGAGTTTCCCACTATATCAGTGAGGTATTCTTGTCGGACCCTCGCCCATTCACACTCACTGACATAGCTCAACTTTTTGAGGAGGTACGGTCGCAGCAGGAGGCACCAGCAGTAAATATTGATGAGTTGATGGTCACTCCACCATCATCACCAGCACTCTCCGCTTCCGACGCACACATGCAGGAGTTGTTGACTATCGCCAAAGCGTAAGCGAAGTACCAAAATCAGCATCTCTACAGTCAGGGTCAGTACCTGACTAAGATTGCGCAGCACCAGCAGGCTTTATTCGAGTCCATCAAACCACCACCATCCGAGCAGAGTACCCTTCCTCCACCTCCACCTGCGCTCGAGACCTTTGAGAAGTTCTTCATCGCACAATGGGGTTTCCCACCAACCGACCCTTCTCAATAGGTAGAGTAGTCTATTTCCTTCTTGTTTCGATATCGAGGACGGCAAAGTTTTAAGTTGGGGGTGGCTACTCATTCTATCCCTTTATTTTCTGCTATTTAATTTTAATTTTTATGCATAATTTTTTTCTTTTTATCATTTTTATGTTTTCTTTTAGAATAAGTTCATACTAGAATAGGTCCTTATTTTTCTTTTTATCATTTTTTTGTTTTCTTAATCATACTGAAGCATCTGCATTATTGTACTAACTCTTTATATATGCATGAGTGTTATTCTCTTGTTACCTTGAGTCTTGAGTTTTAAGGTTTTTATTATATATCTCTTGTGAGACCAAAGCCCCTATGCAAGATTGAGAAAGGTAATGTATGATTGATGACTTATATTGTGGGAAGCTAATTATTGCACTTCAATTTTGTTCCTAGTACTAATAATGTGCTTGTGTTTAAGAAAATAGGAAAGAAGTAAAACTCAATTAACCAAGTTGATCCTATATAAGTTAAACCAAGTGAAACATGAATTAGAAAATGATTTAGGCCTTCCTTGGCAGCCACAAAAAGCTTTCTCGGTCAACCTTAAATTTTTAATTGAATGACCATAATTACTCACTTTGAGCCTAAGCGGATTTTTCATAAAAAACAATTTATGAGCCATTTATTTCCATATTTTTTATAAATCTTTTTAAAAAACCCACCATACTTTAGGTTGAAAAATCCAAGTTTATTTTAGAAAACTCTCTTAGTTTTGAAATTCATGTGTTCAACAGGGAAAAATCAACCCTTTAGAAAATCACAAAAAAATCACAAAAGCAATAAAAAGATCACTAGTTTGTGATCACAAAAAAAATTAGAAATTGCTGAAAAAACCACCAGTTTGTGGCACCCAAAATAATAATATAATAAAGAGGTATTGGTATAATTCCCTGAAAATCGATAAAGAGCACAAAAATAAATCATAAGTGCTAAGAGATTATCTAGAAAATAGCTTGGGGTCTATGGTTTCTTAAGTTGAAGATTGGTAATGAGCTTAAAATATGACTTGTCATCATACCTATACCTAAGCCGAATATTACAAACTTTATAAAGTCCCATTGATTCTAGTGATTGCTAACTTGTGTGGAAGATAATGTAGGAAATACATGAGGTGGAGAGGGTAATACTAATTTCTGAAATCTAAACCCACTTGATCTCATTGGGAACTTGGAACAAATATCACACACATGGATAACCACTGTCATAACCTGAAATGCATGCATGACTAACTCTCTTGTGCAGTAAGCTAAAGCAATACAGGGATGAATTACAATGAAAAACTCGATAACTCGATTTCACATTCATCATAAGTAAGAATTGGTACAATTTACTGCTAAGAATTGTGAGCTTAAATGTTATTCAGGTTATGTTAAAAACAATTGCTGAAGTCTTAAAAATCCCTTTTGTTTGAGGACAAACAAAGTTCAAGTTGGGGGTGTTTGATACCTCACAAAAGTGAGCTATTTCTATACTCCTTTTATAATATAAATTGTACTTTTCACACTCTTAATCCACCTAAAATAACTCTAAATTGATCATAATTCACAATAAATCATATCAGAGCTTGTTGATGGTGTGTTAAGTGTTTCAGGGAAAAAGTAGCCAAAAACAGGTGAAAATGTGCCTAGGAAAGCATCTCTCACGAGTTAGATCACAACTTGCGCGACTTGGAGCTCCAGTAAAGAAGAAAAGCTCTCTGAAACCTCATCTCGTGCTTATCTCTACTCATCTCACGCAAAGACACCTTTCTTAAAGAGTAAGTTAACTCTTCGGCACCTCATCTCACACTCATCTCGTGCTTAGCTCCTTAATCTCGCGCGAAGTGAATTGGAGTATAACAAAAGGTTCCTCTCTGGAACATGAACTCGCGTGAGTTATCTATTACCTCGCGCGAGTTAGACTTGCATCAGGCCCAAGTCCAACTTAAGAGGCTATAAATAATTTTCATTCAGCAGAGTTTCAGATACTCAGTCCGTAGACAATTTCTTGATGGTCCCTACGGGTAAATCTAGAGGGGGGTGAATAGATTCTAGTTCCACTATAGCCTAATTTCGCGAGTTTCTAATTCCTTTTAATTCAAACAAAACTATTCTTGATTACCTATCAATAGATGAGACAGATAAACAGGAAATATCAAAGATACACAGCGGAAATACCAAAAGGAATAATCAGAAACACGTTAGTAATCAGTATACAGCGTAATCAATGTCAGTATCTAACAGATCCAGTTTTAGTTGATTACCGAGTCAATTACCGAGTTAATTACCGAACAAATTGCAGAAATTAAACAGTGATAACAGCAATGTAAGGTAAACGGTAAAGAGTATAAGGAAGAAGAAGAGTGCGATGATTTATCTTGGTTGCCCATTTTGCCTACATCCAGTCCCAACCCAACAACTGTTGTCATCGGTCTTCCACTATCAAATGATCCCTTTTGTGTTCTTTTACATTCACTCTGCAACAAGCAACACAAAAACGAAATCAAAACACCCAAAAACCTGTCCTTTGACCCAAGGAACAGTTCTTCCCTGACCTTGGCACACCCAAGATCAAACCTTTGAGAAAACACTTCTCAAATATCCTTACTCTATCCAGAGAGACCTCTCTCCTAGAGTAATAACCCAGAAATCAAAATGGGTAAACAAAAGATCAGTTTAGAGAACACCTGGATTGTAGATCTGATCACAAAATAACAACTCTATGAATGCTACCCAGTCAGAAATAAGAATCAAGTTTGCCTTTTTATGAAAACTTGTTGATGAACTCTTGAAGTTCTTTATGGGTTTCTTGGAGAAGATGATGAACTCAGTTTAGAGAGAATATGAAAGTGTATGAACTTTTCTAAAACTTGTATTCCAAGAAGTGTTATTGATTTTCGAAATAAGAGTATTTATAGGTTCAATTATAAACTCAATTTAGGAAACTTAATGACTTTCTGATAGGGGTAATCAACTGCCAGAAGCTGGTAATCGATTAAACCAGTGAGCAAGGATTTCCTAGGTGATTTTGGCCCATGGTAATCGATTAACCCGAGGGGGTAATCGATTACTCGATGGCAAATGCATTCCCACACTGTTACCTCTTGTTGGTAGTTGATTACTTCTTTGTTGGTAGTTAACTACCTTCTCGTTGGTAATCTATTACCTCAGTTGGTTACCAAAGACATTTTCAAAATATTTTAGAGAGGGAAATCAAACATTTGACACATGAGAAATCACACAAGATTTCCAAGCTCTCTAGGGCATTCAAACAAAGAACAACCACATACATGCCTAAACTAAACAATCAATACATAGGAAACTCCTAATTACATTTCATCTAAGAAAACCAAAATTACATAGCATCAAAAACAAAACACCAAGAGAGACACCAAAGCACCTTCAAGCTTTAAGTCCAACAATCTCCCCCTTTTTGGTTTTGATGTACCAAATCTCAACCAAGGTTTTCCTAGAAGTTTAAGATGTGTGTTGATCTTCTAAGAATCCTGCAATTGTTAGAGATTTCCAAATACACAGTATATGCATTGCAGATTCACTGTACAATCTATTTTAATCAGAGCATTATACTATCAATCAGCAAATAGAGTCATCCATACAGAAATATAAGACATGATTCAATTCACAATCATAGACCAAGACCAGAAAAATTTAAAAATAACAGAATCCGAATATAAAACATAACGTGATTAACAAAACAAAATATTATAACCAAATCGAATTGTTCAAATCCAAATATCCAAATTGTTCAGAACAAATGTTGCATAGAGATTAATAGTTCAAACAGAGCAGAGCCTAACACATTTCTACCTAACGGTATGTAAAAATATGATCAATTAAGCACAAATCAAATGCTACTCAATACTCCCCCTATCTAGGATAACCTATAGACATTCTCCCCCTATTTGGTATATCAATAAGCAAAAGAGAGAAGTGATAAGAAGGGAATACTAGAGAGTATCAAAGCGAGTATGAAGGGACTCTAGCAGCTCCTTGAGATCCAAGAAGCGGGCATTGTTTGCGACCTCCATCTCGTCAATCTTTTGGCGGTGGTAGCTTCTAGCTCATCCATCCGATCAATGACAATTGATTCAAAACAGGATTTAGGGATGTACTCCCCAACCGCCGAATCATCATCATCAGAAGGTGGATTGGTTGCAGCTTCTGTTTGTTGTTGTTGTGGTGCTTCTTCCCTTGGCACCCATCCAGCATCAGTCTTTGTCAAACGCATCATTTTCAACGCTTTGTCTCCAATGATGTGAATGTCCTTCACCAAATCTTTGTTCTCATTTGTGGTATCAACCTGAAAATGCTCAAGCAAACGTGAAATAAACAGAGAATAGGAGCATTTGTTATCAAATAGCCTTCTCGTCTTGAGCATGTTGTCCATCACAACATGTGCCCAATCGACTTGAATGCCATTTTTCAACGCTGCCATCATTACCATATCCTCCTCATTGATCGAGCATGATTGGCTCCTCTTGCAACGAGAATCCAGCAAATTGTGTAGTGGAGAAGCGATCGTCGGCGTTCACCCCCGGTGTTGTAAGTTATCTTCTTCCCACGCTCCTTCCTTGCGACCTTTTGAAGCTTCCCACATTTCGGGATTTTTTGAGCAGGCTCATGAAGAAAGAGTCCTTGTGAAGCTCGATTCCTTGTGCTTGCAAGTGCTCAATCGTAGGTCGAATACCTTCATCTTTAAATCCAGTAAAACGGAAAAATATATCACGAGTAAGAATCATAGGTTTGCCCTTTACCTCAGAAATTACCATTCCTGTGGCTTGGTGTGGTCAGAGGTTGGAGTAGAAAACTCTCACCAGATTGGGGTATATGAAACCCTTCAGACCAACAAATTTCTCAAGGTTCTGATCACGAAGCAGAGAGTGAAATGTGAACCCTTGTGCATCCAGCCATCGGAGGTCCAAAATCTTGGCGGAACGAGTTCCTTGTTAGCGAAATCTCCATAAAAAGCGTGATTCTGTGCAGTTGAAGTGAACCACGGGTTGATAGGCGCTCTCACGGCTTCTCGGAGGTGTGGGATTCTTCCTCTTGGAAGAGGATTCACCCTTCTTCGAACGGGGCGAAGTCCATGGCTTGGGTTTGTGACCCACATGCTTGATCCGTTTGCCTTTCCTTTGTTCTTCCATGGTTGATGGTGGTGGAGAAGATGAAGTAGATGAAAGGGGTTTTCTAGAGAGAGAAGGGGTTTCTAGGGTTTGTGAGGTGAGAGAGTGAAACCCAATTCCTGTAAAACACTTGTTGGAGCACCATGAATGATCCAACTTACCATACTTAGAGAATTCATGAGAGATGTTCCTCACTTAGTATACCAAGATTGGTTCTAAGTTTGAAGAATCTCTCCTTAGGTAGAGGCTTTGTGAAGATATCCGCGAGTTGGTTCTCCGTTTCAATGAACTCCACATCACAGTCACCTTTCTCAACATGATCCCTTATGAAATGATGACGCACCTCAATATGCTTTGTTCTTGAGTGCAAAACCGGGTTTTTCGTGATACTGATGGCACTTGTATTGTCACACTTGATAGGAATGTGATCAAGCTTTAGTCCAAAATCCTCAAGTTGTTGCTTCAACCAGATGGTTTGAGCACAACAGCTACCCGCAACAACATACTCTGCTTCTGCTGTTGATAGAGCAACACATGCTTGTTTCTTGCTGTACCATGAGACTAAGCTTTCTCCAAACAAGTGACATACACCACTCGTGCTCTTTCTATCTGTTTTGCAACCTACAAAATCTGAATCACTAAAACCGACTAGGGTAGGGGACGTACTTAATTAATTTTTATTTTTAATTATTATTATAAGTTTGATTAAATAAATATTATAATAATTTTTTATGTATCATTAAAAAATATAAAAATAATATAAATGTGACGAATTTTAATATTTAAATAAATTTTGAATTTAATATTATTTAAAGAAACTTTAAAATATTGCAATATAATTTAATCAGTGATTGAGGAATTTGAAATGCTTACATTTTAGGTGGAATTTTAAATTCTTTAATTTTACATATTGAAGTTTCTTCTTAAAATGACATAATTTTAAATTCTCCTAAATACATTTTCTCATAACAAATGAATTGCTCCGTGAAATTAACTTATATCTCAACATAGGGTTATTATTTTGTGTTACTTATATTATTATGATTCGGAATTCTTATATGAAGTAATAGACACAATGAAGAGATTGCAATTTATTTGTTATGTTATGTTTATTTTATTATTATTTCGTTGTGCAATTCATATTTTCACACAGCCTTAGCAGTGAATTTATTAAAATTTTAGATGAAAGACCTTGGTTCTTTGAATTACTTTCTTGGGATCGAGGTCTGCAGATCAAATTCAGATATTTTTCTGTCTCAGAGTAAATATGCATTGAATTTGTTAAAAGAAACTAGGATGACAGCATGCAAACTAGCGAATTCTCCAATTGAAAGGAGATTTAAGTTGTGTATTGAAGAAGATCAAACTCTGACCAACAAAAGAAAGATATCAGAGACTTGTAGGAAGATTGATGTATCTCGCACACACCAGGCCAGATTTAGTTTATGCTCTTAGTGTTGCGAATTCAGCCTGCTTTAAAAACATATTAAAAGAGAAAGAAAAAGAGCACACAAAAAGTTAACGTGGTTCGGTGCCTCAAGACCTAGTCCACGATCAAAGGATAAAATTCACTATGTGTAATTTTTGAACGGAAAAATCACAAACCCTCGCAATAGTGTAATTTTTTGAACGGAAAAATTACAAACCCTCGCCTCATATAGTTTTTGGAATGAAAAACTACAAACCCTCGCACCATATAGTTTTTGGATGGAAAAACTACAAACCTTCGCCACATATAGTTTTTGGACGGAAAAACTACAAACCCTCGCTACATGGTTTGACACACACTACCTAAAACCTAATACACTCCTTTACTAGATTTAAGGATGTGGTACAAGTGAATAAAACCTAATACTCTCACTTATATAGGTTTTTCACCCATCTCTCTTTTTAATACTATCTGATGTGGGACTTTGAATTAACACAAGACTCAACAAATCTCCCCTTAATTCAATGTCCTACACTTTTACAATAATCCTTCTTTACATCAAAACTAACAAAACTCTTCTAGAGCAATCTTCTCTTGCAATAGTAGAATCTTCTGACTTTTGGAACAATCTTCTCTTGTAGTAGAATCTTCTGACTTCTGGAGCAATCCTCCCTTGCAGCAGAATCTTCTGACTTCTGGAGCAATTCTCCCTTGCAGCAGAATCTTCTTACTTCTGGAGCAATCATCCCTTACAGCAGAATTTTCTGACTTTTGGAGAAATCCTCCCTTGCAACAAAATCATCTAACTGGCAAAATCATTCTTCTGATGTGGGACTTTGATTGTATCCCAACAATCCTCCCTTCAAACAAAGGACCGTCATACTTTCTCCCTCCCCGTAGCGGAAGACTTTCAACAAAGGAAATCATCTTAAGATAAGTTTACCTGACCTTCATGGATCCATCTCTGGCCAAGTCGAACCATCAACTATGATACCACTTGTTGGGAATTCAGCCTGCTTCAAAAACATATTAAGGGAGAAAGAAAAAGAGCACACAAAAGATTAACGTGGTTCGGTGCCTCAAGACCTAGTCCACTATCCCTTTGGGATAAAATTCACTATGTGTAATTTTTGAACGGAAAAATCACAAACCCTCACAACAATGTAATTTTTTGAATGGAAAAATCACAAACCCTCGCCTCATATAGTTTTTGGATGGAAAAACTACAAACCCTTGCACCATATAGTTTTGGGACGAAAAAACTACAAACCCTCACCACATATAGTTTTTGGACGAAAAAACTACAAACCCTCGCTACATGGTTTGACACACACTACCTAAAACCTAATACACTCCATTCCTAGATATAAGGATGTGGTGCAAGTGAATAAAACCTAATACTCTCACTTATATAGGTTTTTCACCCATCTCTCTTTTTAATACTCTCTGATATGGAACTTTGAATTAACACAAGACTCAACACTTAGTGTGGTGAGTTAGTTCATGCACAATCTTGGTGCAGCACATGGATGCAGTTGTACGGATCTTAAGATACATAAAGGCTACTCCTAGAAAGGGAATTTTGTTAAGAAGGACTCTAACTACCAGGATGTGGTGGTTTATACTGATGCAGATTGGGCAGGTGCTCTTGATGATAGGAGATCAATCTCTGGATACTTTACATTTGTAAGAGGTAATCTTGTCACATGGAGAAGCAAAAAGCAGAATGTTGAACTCAGTAGAGGAATGGTTCTTGGACTCTGTGAAGGTATGTGGCTTAGACTACTTCTCCAGGACTTAAGGTATGTACATACACGTCCCATTCAGTTGTATTGTGATAACAAAGTTGCGCGTGACATTGCTCACAACCCTATCCAACACGATCGTACGAAACATGTGGAAGTTGACAGATTTTTTATCAAGGAAAAACTTGAAAAAAAATATTCTAGAATCGTCAAATATTCGATCAGAAGATCAACTAACAGATATTCTTACCAAGGCGGTTACAAGTAAGATTTTTGGGAAACTATTAGGCATACTGAAAATGTATTGAAAAATGAGAATATCTTATTGATTAAGATTATGTTTGCAGAATATTTGATTAGTTAAGATTATGTTTGCATATATAGAGAATATCGCATATAATATTGCACAGTATCTAATTAGTTAAGATTAAGTTTATATAGATACAGAGAATATCACAAACTTTTATTTATTTCTCACCTAGTATTTGTTTTCTTATTTAGTATCTTGTATATAAAAATTAAATTTTTATGAATGAAATAGTGAATTATATTAATTTTTCAAGTGTAAGTGGGTCCATTATGAAAACAAATTATTTCCCGTTACAAACTATTCATCAAAATTGAATTGTTGTGGTAACAAAGTTGTCTAATAAATAAATAACTTTAAAAAGTTCTTCACTTTTTAGACAATTAACTTTTTAATTGGGTCACACATCTTTACTAATTATTGACTTTTTTCAAATTAATTTATATCGAAGAAGTCGTTCACCTTCAAAAACGACTTTAATTTAAGAATTAATTGATTTGTAATTATAATGTAATTAATCAATAAATTTATATAATCAACACAAAATTAATTCCTAATTATTATCAAATCAAATCAAAATTATTTTTTAACTCTAGATTAACAATAATTAAAAAATCAATCAATTCTTAATTATAATCTAAACTAAAATAATCTAAATTAACAATGATTACAAAAATCAATTAACACTTAATTATATTTTGAACTAAAATACTCTAAATTAACAATAATTATAAAATCAATTAACACTTAATTATATTTTGAACTAAAATATTATAAATTAACAAGTCAATTAATTTCTAATAATTATATTTTTAACTAAAATACTTTAAATTAACAATAATTACAAAAATCAATTAATTTTTAATCATATTTTAAACTAAAATATTTCAAATTAACAATAATTGTATAATTAATTACTTTTATTTAAAAAACGTTAATGCTAATGTAAACGTAACTCGTCCTCGTTCAAACAGCCAAACAGTCAACGACTTTATTTTATTAGACAATTTTATTATCTAAATAGACTCGTTTTTTTATGAATAATTTATAACTCACCCATTTACATAATTTACTTTCGTAACAGACCAGTAAAAGAACCAGATATTTGTCAATTAAAAAAACCAAAAACTTAAATAATCCTAGTTTTTATTGTATCCCATTGGCTCCCTTTCTCTTTTCTTTTTCATTCTCTGTTGTTTTATCAATAGCAGGGAAGTTGTCGCAGAGAAAAGAGAGAGGATGGAATATCTGTCGTGTGAATTGATGACCGAAATCCTGTTGCGGTTGCCATTGAAGTGTGTTGTTCGTTTCAAATGCGTGAGTAAGTCATGGCTTTCTCTCATATCCCATTCTAACTTTGCAACTTTACGTTATGAACGAGCTGTTGCTGCAGACCAGGAGAGACTTGCGTTGTTAGCGCCTTTTGTTCCTGAATTTCTATCAATAGACTTGAGTGCGCCCCATGATTCTTCTTCTGTTTCATTAAACCATAACTACCCGCTTACTCCTGGTCATAAGGTTTCAATCATTGGTTCCTGTAGGGGTTTTTTATTTTGGCCCATGATTTTTATAGACTTTTCATCGTGTGGAATCCATTCACAGGTCTCCACAAACCAATATTTGAGCCAAACTCTAAGGTTATTCACGGTCGCATATCTTTTACATTTGATATATTTCTGTGTGGTTTATGGTATGACCCTTCAACGGATGACTACTTAATTCTTCTAGGCCAATACTGCTTCAACAACTACCACGCGCTAGATTATCCAACGAACCGTATGCAGGTTTTCTCAATGAGAGCTAATTCCTAGAAACAACTTGAATCTACTCAATTGTCTTACCTTGGTTACTCTCTGATGGAGGACCATCTCCAAGCATGAGGATCACAAGGGCTATACAAAGAAGACTAGAAGCTCAAGTTGGGGAATAGTTGACCAAGTCAAAGTCAACAAGTCAAGGTCAAAGTCAAAGTCAATGGTCAACTCCTCAAAGTCAACAAATTGGACAAAAGAAGCCTTGTAATCTTCTTATTAGTTTGTAATTAGTTTAGGCTTAATTTTATATAAGCTTGGACCTTAAAATTGATGTGTATGTTTCGGCCAAGCCTTATTGGATATGTTGACTTTGGTTATTTGGTCAAAGCCTCTTAGAAGTGGGCTTAAGAGTCTTATGACCAACTAAGCAAGTGTAATACACTCTCTTAAGAGAGTGAGTGGATTAAGGAGAGACTATAGGTCTCCTAGAGGTAGTGATGAGGGAAGTAATTTTAATAAGGAAGATGCATTCTATGCTTATGAGAATGAGAGAAGGACTAGAGAAAGAAGGACTCCTCAAGAAGGATACCATGACCGACAACCTCAAGCATTTCCCTATGGAGGTGGAGCAAGGCAAGGCGGCCTAAATGCAAAGATTAAGCTTCCAACCTTTGTTGGGAATGGTGAGGCCGAATCCTACTTGGATTGGGTCATGAAGGTGGAGCAAGTTTACTCATGCTATACCCACTTAAGAGAGGAGGAAAAGTTGAATCTAGCCATCCTACAATTTGAAGGATATGCCTTGGTGTGGTGGAACCAAGTGTTGGTGGACTCCTTTGCAAGAAGAAGGCCTCAAGTCACTTCATGGACTCAACTCAAGGATGTCATGAAGGAAAGGTTTGTGCCTCATTCTTATGTTAGAGATTTACATATTAAATTGCAAAGACTAACACAAGGGTCAAAGAGTGTTCAAGAATACTACAAGGACCTTGAATTAACCATGCTTAGGGCGGATTACCAAGAGGAAAGGGAGGCTACACTTGCAAGATTCATCCATGGGTTGAACCATGAAATCCAAGATGTGCTAGAGCTCCAACATATTGTGACCCTTGGAAATGCTCTTCACAAAGCCGAGAAGATAGAGAACCAATTGAAGAGGAAGGGCACCTTCAAGAAGAGCTACACACCATACAAGTCATCATGGAAAGACAAGGAAAAGAAAGAATACAATTCTTCATCCAAAGGGAAGCTAGGTCGTGAGGACTCCAAAGGTAAGGAGGTAAAATCTTCTACTTCTAAGCCTAGTTCTATTAAATGCTTTAAGTGTTTGGGGCATGGCCACATTGCATCCCAATGTCCTAACAAAAAGGTCATGATTGTGAGAGTTGATGGTGCCATCACTAGTGAGGATTCTCAATCTTCATCTAGTGAGAGTGAAGAGCCTAGGGAGAGTACAAGTAGTGAGGAGGAACAACCCGAAGATGGAGATCTCCTCATGGTGAGGAAGATGCTTGGAAGTGCCCTTAAGGAGTTGGATGACTCTCAAAGGGAGAACATTTTCCATTCTAGATGTCTAGTTGAAGGGAAGGTATGCTCCCTCATTGTAGATAGTGGTAGTTGTACCAACGTAGTTAGCACTAGACTAGTAGATAAATTAGGACTTAGGACATCCCCACACCCTAAACCTTATAAGTTACAATGGTTGAGTGATAAAGGTGAAATGGTAGTTAGTAAGCAAGTTCTTATTAATTTTTCCATAGGTAAATATAGAGATGATGTGCTTTGTGATGTAGTACCTATGGAAGCCACTCACCTATTACTTGGGAGACCTTGGCAATATGATAAACATGCCATTCATGATGGTGTTTCCAACACCTATATCTTTTCTCATATGAGCAAGAAGGTCACCCTCAAACCTTTGTCACCTAAGGAGGTTTGTGAGGATCAAATAAAGATGAAGTTAAAGAGGGAAAATGAGAAGAAAAGTGAGGAATCATGTGCCAAAGCACATTTGGCCGAGAGCTCCTCCAAAAAGAAGAAAAAGGAAACCAAACACCCTAGAAACCTAGTGTTGGCCGAGAGTTCCAAGTTAATTACCAAACATGCCACTAGTGATTCTAGGATGAAAAACAAGGAAGGAACCTCCATGAAACCTAGGCAAACCGAGAGCACATGTAAGATAGGTCTTAATGAGAGTTTGCTTATGGATAGAGGTGAGTTAAGAAGAGAGTACCTAGCTAGGAAGAGCATGTTCCTATGTTTGCCTACACCATTAGTTTTGAGCACTAACTTGGTAGGCAAGCAAGAGGACCTTGAGTTATTGTTAATGGAGTTTGATGATGTCTTTCTTAAAGAGATTCCCCAAGGCCTTCTCCCACTTAGAGGGATTGAGCATCAAATAGATCTAGTATCCGGTGCACCCTTACCCAACCGGCCTACATATAGGAGTTCTCCTCAAGAGACTCATGAGATGCAAATACAAGTAGAAGAGTTGATGAGTAAGGGTTGGGTCAAGGAGAGCTTGTCTCCTAGTGCTTCACCAGTTATTTTAGTGCCTAAGAAGGAGGGAACTTGGAGGATGTGTACCGATTGTAGAGCCATTAACAATATTACTATAAGGTATAGACATCCCATTCCTGGGCTAGATGACTTGCTTGATGAGCTACATGGAGCTAAGATATTCTCCAAAGTTGATCTTAAAAGTGGCTATCACCAAATTAGAATGAAAGAAGGTGATGAGTGGAAAACCGCTTTTAAGACCAAGTTTGGACTATATGAGTGGCTTGTCATGCCCTTTGGCTTATCAAATGCACCTAGCACTTTTATGAGGTTAATGAACCATGTGTTAAGAGAGTTTCTAGGAAAATTTGTGGTGGTATATTTTGATGATATCTTGATTTATAGCAATTCTTTCTTAGAACATCTAACACACTTGAAGCTTGTTTTGAAAGTGCTTAGGGAACAACATTTGTATGCCAACAAGGAGAAGTGCACCTTTGCCACCAATCAAGTTATATTCCTCGGTTTTGTGGTGAGTGAGCAAGGTGTGCAAGTGGATGAAAGCAAGATCAAGGCCATCCAAGAGTGGCCGAGACCCACCAATGCAAGGGAAGTAAGATCCTTTCATGGCTTAGCTAGTTTTTATAGGAGGTTTGTTAAGGATTTTAGTACTATTGCTTCACCTCTTAATGAACTAGTTAAAAAGGATTCTACTTTTATTTGGGGTCAAGCACAAGAACATGCTTTCAATCTACTTAAAGAGAAGCTTACACATGCACCTATTCTTGCTTTACCTAACTTTGCTTGTTCTTTTGAAGTAGAGTGTGATGCTTCTAACCTAGGTGTTGGAGCCGTGTTGATGCAAGAGGGGCACCCCATTGCCTACTTTAGTGAGAAACTCAAGGGTGTTCAACTCAACTACTCCACCTATGATAAAGAGATGTATGCACTTGTGAGGGCCTTCCAAGTGTGGCAACACTACCTTCTTCCCAAGGAGTTTGTGGTGCACACCGACCATGAGGCACTCAAGCATATCAAGGGTCAAGGCAAGCTAAGTAAGAGGCATGCAAGATGGGTAGAATTTCTTGAAACCTTTCCCTACATGATTAAGTATAAGAAAGGTAGTACTAATGTGGTAGTCGATGCTCTTAGTAGGAGATTTTCATTGATATGCATGCTAGAAACTAAGATGCTAGGTTTTGATCATATTAAAGAATTGTATGAACATGATCATGATTTCGGCCAAGTGTTCATGATGTGTGCTCAAAGTGCTCATAAGGATTTCTTTAGGGTAGATGGTTACCTTTTCAAAGGAAAATGTTTGTGTATTCCTAAGACATCCTTAAGAGAACTTTTGGTTTGTGAAGCACATGAAGGAGGCATCATGGGACACTTTGGGATTGATAAGACATTAGCCATATTACATGAACATTTTCATTGGCCACACATGAAGAAGGATGTGGACCAATTTGTGCATAAGTGCATAACATGTCATAAGGCTAAATCTAGGAGCATGAATCATGGATTATATACTCCTTTACCTATTCCCATTTCTCCTTGGATTGATATCTCCATAGATTTTGTGCTTGGATTGCCGAGAACCAAGAGAGGAATGGATTCCATTTTTGTAGTTGTGTGTAGGTTTTCTAAAATGGCTCATTTTATTCCTTGTCATAAGGTTGATGATGCTACACACATTGCAAATTTGTTCTTTAAAGAAGTGGTTAGATTGCATGGTTTGCCTAAGACAATTGTTAGTGATAGAGATTCAAAATTTTTGAGTCACTTTTGGAGAACCTTATGGGGTAAGTTAGGCACTAAGCTTTTATTCTCTACCACTTGTCCTCCACAAAAGGATGGCCAAACCGAAGTGGTTAATAGAACATTAGGCCAATTGTTGAGATGCTTTGTTAAAGGGAATACTAGGACATGGGAGGAACATTTACCTTTTGTTGAGTTTGCATATAATAGAGTTGTGAATATTTCTACTTCCCATTCCCCATTTGAAGTTGTGTATGGTTTTAACCCTCTAACACCTCTTGACCTTGTGCCTTTGCCACTTGAGTTTGCTTTAAATGTAGATGGAGTTGCCAAGGCCAATCTTGTGAAATCCCTTCATGCCAAAATCAAAGAGCACCTTGAGAGGAGGTACTCCAAGGTGGCGGCCCAAGTGAACAAGCATAAGAAAAATGTGGAGTTCAAAGAAGGAGATTTGGTGTGGCTTCATCTCAAGAAGGAGAGATTTCCTAGCCTTAGGAAATCTAAGCTTTTGCCAAGAGGGGATGGACCCTTCAAAGTCTTAAAGAGACTTGGACCTAATGCTTACTCTCTTGATCTTCCTACTTCTTATATAGGTAGTAATTCATTTAATGTAAGTGACTTATCTATTTGTGATGTAGGTGGTGATGGAAGCAACTTGGGGACAAGTTTGCCTCAAGAAGGAGGGATTGATGGAGGACCATCTCCAAGCATGAGGATCACAAGGGCTATGCAAAGAAGACTAGAAGCTCAAGTTGAGGAAGAGTTGACCAAGTCAAAGTCAACAAGTCAAGGTCAAAGTCAAAGTCAATGGTCAACTCCTCAAAGTCAACAAATTGGACAAAAGAAGCCTTGTAATCTTCTTATTAGTTTGTAATTAGTTTACGCTTAATTTTGTATAAGCTTGGACCTTAAAATTGATGTGTATGTTTCGGCCAAGCCTTATTGGACATGTTGACTTTGGTTATTTGGTCAAAGCCTCTTAGAAGTGGGCTTAAGAGTCTTATGACCAACTAAGCAAGTGTAATACACTCTCTTAAGAGAGTGAGTGGATTAAGGAGAGAGAATTAGTGGAATTACCACTAACTTAAACTTGAATTTCCACCTCTTGATTATCCCATAATCAAAGGTGCAAATTTAAGTCAAGTTTATAAATGTTGACTCTCATCTAAGAAGGTATTCTAGCCTTTGGATTTACTTCTAATCCAAGACATAGAATTCCATCTTGATTAATCCATGATCATCACATACTTAGGAGAGTTTTGAGCCTCTTGATCTCATTAACTCTAGATCCTTCTTGAATTGATCAAGTGAGGGGTGCTTAGCATCACCTGATCAATCCATCAAGGATCCTAAGGCTAAGAGAGCTCACGGTCAAGGTACCCAAAGCTTGCTATAACTTAGACAAATTTCCAATTGTAATCACTTTTGGTCATTTATGAAAAGAGAATTTCTAAGACTAAAGTCTTGAGAAAAGGAGAGAGCTATCCTAGGGTTTCTTCAAAGAAAGAACCTTGAATCTTATCATGGATCCATAATCCAAGTGGCGATTCTTCTACTTAGCTTATTGGTTCATTGAATCATGGCGCTACCACCCTTCTCAATCTACATCCATTTTTGTATTCTTCTTCCTTGATTCCATAACCGAACCATTAGCCATTTTACCTAGCTTATTCCGCACCTCTTCCATTGTTTGATGAGTGATGATCACTTGGTGAATTGAAGATTGAGCAAACATATGTGTTAGATCCGTGGAGCATCTCTTTAGCTTCATGGTCTTGCATCACTCTCTAATGGTTCATAATGAACACGAGTCACAATTCAATGATGTTTTTCATTGGCTGGCTATTAATTGTCATGCATCAATGGATGTTATTCTTGTTTTAGTTTAATAGAAAGGACTTTTTCAGATATATCTCTTCCAGTTGATTTTCAGTACGACGATTTTGAATGTTGTTTTCTGAGGATACATGGAGATTTCCTCAGTCTATGTACCGTTGAAGACAATTTAATAGAGATATGGACGATGAAAGAATACAAAGTGCAGTCATCTTGGACAAAGACAACTGTTTTCACTCTTTTTGACACACGTATTTTGAACTTCTCTCCAATATGCTTCACAAAAAGTGGCTATATTTTTCTAATAGATGACGGAGAGGGATTGGCAAAATATAATCACCAAGGACAACTGCAAGAGTATAGATCATATTTTAATAATCCAACATTTGGATTAATAGCTGCGGCTGTGTATCACGAGTCTCTGTTTTCACTCCCGTGTGACACCAAACAAGCTGAAGAAGGTGATTAGTGTTGTCATTCTTATTGTTGACACTCCTATTTAGAAATTCTTTCCAATATGCTCCACCAAAACCTTTACAGTTTTCGTGTTACTTATATTATGATTAGGAATTCTTATGCTCTATGAAGTAATAGACAGAATGAAGAGATTGCAATTTATTCGTTATGTTATGTTTGTTTTATGATTATTCCATTGTGCATCCCATTTTTTCACACAGCCTTAGCAGTGAATTTATTGCATTGCCAGCACGATATGTCAAATTTTAATTGGGAAAATCAGTTGATAGCTGACGACACTATTGATATGAACTAGATACAATGTTTAATTGATCGTGATGTCTAATTTTGTATAAGCTACTCGACAACATTTTGTCAGGTCAATGCTATCAATCTTGACTTCCATGAATGAATTCAGTTTTGTCACCATTTCTTCCATAAATATTGCAGTGGAAGTGTCAGATTGGTTCTGGCTTAGGTTTTGAAGTTGGGGCATTTATATATAAAAGAAGTTCTGTTAAAAGAATCGGTTATTAATACATTACAGAAGCTCAATTCTTAACAGGTTATATGTATAGTAAACAAAAGGTTTGACTAAATTAAAATGTGCATGTACTTAGCATAATATTAGGTGTGCCTATCTTGTATGTGATGTAAAGATTGCTCTCAATTCACACATTAGTATATCACTCTAAGGTGGGATTGTCTAATGTGTTGTTTTCAAAGCCAATCCTGCATTCCTAAGCTTGCAGCCTTAGTATTAAGAGTATACCAATAGATGTGGCGTTTTATTATTGTATATTATGATGTATGGTGTTCCTACTTTCTGTGTTTGGTCAATCAGAATTCTTTACATCTTCATGCCAATTTTTTCCCCTTATCAAAAGTGCAATTTGACCCGTAGTTTACTCAAAATCTTATCTCATATTAAAAAATTTATATTGACATGAGAGTTTGAATTGATAGACAGTTGATAAATTTCCTGAAATTTGAAATATTTAAAATTTGAATGCTGTTTAATTAAATTTTCTTTATTTTTTAAATATTTTGTTTGGATGAAATAATCTAATTCTTTTTATAGAATTCCAATTTCTATCAAATGAAATGTTTTTCCATAAAAAATAAATGAATATTTTGGTTTTTAAATATTTATTTATAATTTTTCAAATTTTAGTATTAAATTTTAGACTTAATAATTAAAATCTTTTTTACTAATATGATATTTTATTTTTAGTTTTTGTTTTATTTTTTCTTGTATTTTTTTAATATTTAACTTTTGTAAGTCATGTTTTAATTCTTAGTCTTCGTAAGAGGGAAGAATAGAAGAGGGAAGAAAGAGGAAAGAAAGCGAGGATAAAGAGAGAATAGAAATAGGTGGAGAAATAAGAGAAACGATGAAGAAGGGAGAGGAGGATGAAGACAGAAAAAAAAAAATGAAATGTTTTTTTAAAATAATAATTTTAAAAAATAATTTATTTTAAAAGTATTTATACAAACATAGTGAATCTATGAAGTTATTAAAATTCTAAAATAAAATTGTCTTTTCTTCTAGATTCTCTGTCCAAACATACTAGTGTAGATAATCAGGAATACATAATTTTTTAGTTGAAATTACGATGTTAAATTTTTTTTTTTTTTAATACCAACTTGTTATTCTGTTAAGTTAAAAAATTTAGACGGCATTTTTCATCTACCATAACTATTTCCCTACTACCTGTTTTCTTATTCCTAAAATTACTGATTTTGAATACAAATTAAAACTGCAATAAAAGTAATATATATGTTTTGTTTATTATTTTTCAGAATAACTTTTACCATATATAAAAATTAAAAAATCATAAAATTGAAAACTGATCTTAACTTGTATAATTAATAATTTAAGTTCGTAATAATTTAAAAAATACGTATGCTTGTGATAAAATAGAAGACGTCACAACAATTGAATTCTTTAGTGTTTATTAAAAAAATCTGCAGATTTATCCGTTCACTGGGCAGCAATATATATAGCAGGGATCTGTTAGTGAGTGGATTATGGCTCTGAGATATTTGAGCAGTACAAATATTCCAACACAACATCATCATCATCATCATGCTTCTGCTGCTAAAACTCTTGTTTCTTCTTCTCTCTCTCTGACAAACTCATGTGCCCCTGTAAGAAACAGTAACGTGAAGAGCTTAGTGAACAGTGTTGTGCTTCCTTCCATTTCACCTACCCCTCTTGAGTCTCTCCACAGAGGCAACTGGGTCAAACTCATTTGTGGTGCAAGCTTTGAAGTATATAATATAAAACTTGAACACTCTTCATCGTTTTTCTCTTCCTTTGAGTTAATTTTAAATACTTATGATAATGTGTAATACACACTTTGTATGTAGGATGTTGTTGATATCAGAAATCTCAGCCTGGTTTACACTCTTGCTGGAGGTAAGATCTTTTCTAATTCAAGCTTTTAGTATTGTGAGTAATATAACAGAAAATACATGCATCATAATCGGTACTTCCTCCGGACTTAGATATAAGGGAAAAAAAAAAACAATTTTTCTTGTTTTGTGTTGTCAAATACAAGCAAATCTAATTAATTTTTATCATATTTAGTGATAGAATTCCTAAGACATCCTTCATTTTTATTGTAACTCTATTTTCAAATTTTCAGTGACTCTTCCTTGTTAGTGATATCATGTTAGGAAAAGTTTATTTTTTTATTGAGATTAGTATAATTGAATAATGTTAACTTTCTTAGTCCGTGTGGAATGATCTATTTTTTCTTGTGTTTGAGTTAAGAAGGATGATGTTGTGGCTGTTTTTATTTCTTTTGGAAAGCTGAAGCTTCTTTGTGCATTACTTTCCTTGAGTGTAAATCATTTGAGTCCCAGCCAAAATTATGCCTATTGATTTTTCATTATGGACAAAAATTGGATGTAAGTTCTAAGGTGTTTTTGGAGTTTGGAGCTATTCTTGCCTCTCGGATTCGAATTAGAATTTCATCTCAGTATTATGTATATCACTTAGGTTGTGAAAATCTAGTTCTGATTAGAGAACAACACCAAAAGCACCTTAGGAGTTGCAATATTGCTTATCCTTTATTTGGTTTAGTCATGAAAACTTGATCTTATAAGGAACTGATCGACTAGGCTTATATGGTTGCAGTTGACTGCATTGACTGTGCTGCTGATGCATCGGTTGTTAGTGCTGTGAATGAAGGAATTGAAGCTGCAAGAAATATTGTGTACCTTAGAAGGCCATGGGTGATGATCAGTGTCAATGATGATAAAGATCTTCATTTTCGTAAGGCTGGTATGTTCTAATTAGGCTTAATCGTCTATTATATGTCAGTATCAAGGTAGATCAGAAATCTTTTGATTTGGTATGAAATGCAAGTATACTGTTGTTTACATGCTGTGTGAAAGTTGTAGCAGCATTTGAATTATCATGGTTGAATTCTTAGGTTGAAATAGTTTTACATTTAGTACTTTTGGAGGGTGATCCACTCATTCTGTTGTAGCAAATAATCTTGTTTTGTTGTAACTCAATTCATATATGCAGAACACAGTTTACATACTTGATTGGTTGTTACTTTAACCAAAATTAATTAAATCTTTTCAAATTAGCAACTTACTTTAGAATAGGTCATGAACCAGAAAACTTTGAAAGGGAACATATGAAATCCAATTTTAGGACTTGAATGAGTCAAATAATTCCCAAGTTTAAGATGTTTACTTAATTGTTCCATGGAGAAAAGGGATATCAATGCCTATCATAAATGGAATAACATGCCATTGTGAAAGTGTCTCTACAGCACAAGCATGACCATCTTTTATGATAACCATGTTACAAGTTTTTCTCAAATGACCAAGATTACATGTGATACATCTGGTTTAAGTACTAATTTTAATAAATATAAAGCACAATATATCGTTTACTAGCAACTAATGAATGTTGAAGTAATGTCTTCTGGACAGAATTTGATCCAGAGGACTGTCCTGTAGACTGTTCAAGGCCTTGTGAAAATGTGTGCCCTGCTAATGCAATATCATTCCAAGGGAAGTCTATTTGGGGAATTTCGTACAGTGCTGAAGCACCAAGAGTACTAAAGGTTTTTAATTTGATTTTACTTGAGTTTTTTAAACATAAAAACTATCTTCTTTTGAAAATAAAAATTGTAATGTTCAATTGGCTTGAACATTCAGGATGGAGTCATAACAGAACGCTGCTATGGTTGTGGTCGGTGCCTTCCAGTTTGCCCCTATGATAAAATAAGTGAGATATTTTCAGTTTCATCTGTGATTACATATTCTTAACTCTCTTAATTATTTAGTTCAATTGCGTTTAGTTATTATCTCTGATATTATTTAATTTTCAACAATATATACTTTTTCATTGATCCAGGAGAGGTAACATATGTAAGAGATGCTATTGCAACTGCCAATCTTATCCAGAGAAATGATGTTGATGCTATAGAGATACATACAAGTGGAAGGTAATACTACTTGTCAAATTGATTATATCAAATGATACAAGGATGTAACTGTTACTTACCCCTTTGGAAATATGAGTCATGATTAATATCCAGAATTTTATCAATCATGCAATGAAGAGATAATTATCTATTCATGTATACATAATGTGTCCATCAAGCTTTCTGGGCTTGAAGCACTGTACAACCATGTCCTCATAGATGAATTTCTATTTGTTTTTATTCTTCAAGGAAGAGATAGGAATGACCCGGCCAATTTTATGAATAGATCAAACCTCAGTTATCTATCATTTGAGATATTCTATTTCTATGATGTTTGTTGATCTCTAGTCCATTTCCTCACGTGGCCTGTGATCCTTCTATAGACAGAGTACTTTGTTCAAAGAACTCTGGAGCGCTCTAGCAGATTCAGTGGGAAATTTGAGGCTTGTAGCTGTAAGTATTGCCTCCAATCTGTTCAAAATATTTAGGGGCATAAGTAATTTTTCGATGCCTCTCAGACTCTTGGCATTTGGATTAAGAATTTACTGTTGAAATGATCCAGGTTAGCTTACCTAATGGTGGTGATTCCACAATATCCTCTATCAACAAAATGTTCTCTATTATGGAACCAAATCTTCAATGCTTCAACTTATGGCAGGTGTGCCTTTGAACAATCTCAAATTTTCATAAGCCAAATTTTATTGCATATTTCTTTTAACAAATTCATGTTTGTCTTGTATAAACTGAAGTTAGATGGTCGTCCTATGAGTGGAGATATTGGGAGAGGAGCAACTAAGGAATCAATTGCCTTTGCTGTTCAATTGGCTAAAGCAAAAGAAAGACCTCCTGGTTTGTGTTCATAACTCAATTTACGGTCCCTTGAAAACAAACTTCAAGGTTTACATCTTCCAGATTCTGTTAAATGTTAATGTTTATGTCCCTTAATATGGTAGGTTTTCTTCAAATTGCTGGTGGAACTAATGCTCACACAATTGATGGCTTGAAGAAAGAGGGACTCTTTAGAACAACTACTTTTGGTACTATCCCTACTTTGTTACTCTGTAGTTTGTATATTCTCTTGTTACTCACTTTTCTCCATTGCATTTTAAAACTTCCTTTTTGTTAACTATTCATAGAATACTTACATGATGATACCTCAACAATCAACTCATCTGACTCATCACATGCTTTAATTAGTGGCATAGCTTACGGTGGCTACGCAAGGAAGGTAACACATAATATATGTCCAATGATCTACTTTTCATTCTGTTTAAGTGTTTCCATTCATGTGAGTCGCACCCTTGTGCATTAAGCAACTCTGCTAGCGGATGTTTTGATTACCCCATGTAGTCCTAATAATAATATTGCGTTGGCTAATAAGAAAAGAGATAGAACATGCGTGTGTATGGGAATGTCACAAGAGAAATTTATCAAATGTCGCTGTTTACATCTTTGTTCAGATTGTTGGTAGAGTATTAAGATCCATGCAATCACAACATGGTGGAGCCGCTTCAATTGAAGATCATCCCGAGCATCTCTTGATGGCTCTTAAGGAAGCACTTGCTTTGGTGGGGCCTATTAAATGTCTATGATCGATGAAAACTTCAAAATCACCCTTGATACTTGTATTATACTATATGAAAGTGTAGTGTGTACCAAGGAAGAACAGAAACTTGTTAAAAAATAATAATGATCGTGGACAATTGGAGTGAAATTGGTGAAATCCTACATCAATTAATAGCAATAGATGTTTTGAAAAAAGGAGTCCCAAACGTATAGAAATTACTCATACGCGCTCTAGCTAAGTTTCGAAATCCTAGACTAACTCCAAATAAATTGGTAATGAACTCATGCTCTATTTTTCTAATTTCGACATTTAATTTCTCACTTTTTAAAAATTCAGAAATTTAATCCTTTTTGGCAATTTGACAAAACCTTGATTGTGAAATTTATAGTGTTGAGTGGTACGTTTCTTTTTAGTTACCTTTTTTTTTGTTTAATTTATTTCTGTAGAAAAATAAGAAAAGTAAAACTTAACTACTAACATTTTTAAATGGGGTAGTTTGGAACCTTAATTTCATTATAATAATGGTTAAAAAATATATTTCACTTTTTTAATTTTTTTATATTACTAATTTCACGGCAATGGAATCAAATTTATGATGTTTTTAAAAATGAGGAACTAAATATAAATAAAAGATTAAATTTGTATTTAAACTTAAATTTATTACAATTAGCTATGATCACCCATTATGGTTACTGTAATTACCATTATAATTACTATTACTTTTATTACTATTAGTCATTATCCCAGCAACATTTCATTATTTAGCATCATTATGCAACAACTATTACCTTTATTACTAGTTAGTACTATGTCCTATCACTATCATTGCTATGATATTCATAAGAAAATCAGTAAGATAATTCCAAAAATCCTTATAGCATTATGACTTTGATGATTTTTCCAATATAGAAGCCAAATTTCATGCCTCTTAGACTAGCTGGAGTACAATGCCACACATGTCAACATTGTGGTATCTATTTGATGTCAATTAAAACTTTTCGAAAACTCTAAATGTTGGCTTCCTGAAAGGCATGTGCTACAAAAGTTTATTGCATAGTTATGTATTTGACAAGGCCAACATTTGTTATCGTATCTCTCATGATATCATTGCGATGTTTGAACTATTTGTATTGCATGTTTATCTTATTCAGTGGTGCATTCTCTTATACGAGTTTGCATTACTTATCAAGTATATATTTTGTCATGTTAAGGCTTATATTTCTTTGACTGTTGACATGTACTTTACTCTAATTGATATTTTATTATAACAATTTTTTTGCTTAAATATGTCTTTCTTTTGAAATGTAGTTAAGTTTTGATTTTGGTCTTTAAAACATTTTTTATGACTTTTGATTCTTGAATTGTTTTTCTCTACGTCATTAATAGTCTCTCTTTGTTAAGTGGTAATATGTCTATTTTAAAAAGTCACATCGACTACCTAAAATATTTATTTTTGATTTTAGTCCCTGAATCTAAAATATTTTTTCTTTTATTTTTCTAGTCCTCGACCATTAATTTATAGTATTTAGTTCGATACTGTTTAGATTATTCTTTTCCTAGAATGCACGGGCCAATTCGGCACCTTTAGTAATCAAATAGGAATGATTTTGTTAAGTAAGGGTAACTTATAATTTGAATTGTCAATATACAATCCTATCTTGTTCTGTGAAGAGTTTAACTGTAATCTGTATTGTCAAATAATTAGAAATTATGGTGGCTAAGAATTTTAATGTATTTATAATAAAAGATAATAAATATATTATGTCATATGATGACTTGTGATTAAATGTTTAATCTATAGAACCCTATTTTAATTGTATGATTCCTAGATTTCTTTGTTAAAGAAAAAATTAAATAATTAATTGAGTTGATATTTGAAACAATCATAATTTGAAACATATCATTTTGTTGTTTCTTGTATAAAATTCATAAGTTAAGAAATTATAACTAATTTTCAAACAATAATATTTAGTAGTAGAAATAATTATAAGAATATATTTCCTAGTTTAAAATTATTTTTTCATAAAAAAATTATTGCTAGACTTTAAAAAGTATATATACAAACAAAAAATAAAAATAAGTATTAATCACTCATTAGAAAATTATTTGTGTGCGAGTCGTATTGATTTTCATTTAATTACTCTCGTATAATAAAGTATTGAACTATATTATTTTTTCCTTATTTTAAAATTTATTTTTATTCTGAATAATTTTTATATTTTCTTGATTTTTTTGTCTCTTTTAATATTTATCTCTTTTACTTTACTTCACCTCCTTTCAAATTAATATATTCTAATAATTTTAGATTAATTTTTTTAAGAATTTTCTTATTTTTTTTTAGTTTTATTATTGAGTAAATTACCATTTTAGTTACTAAAAATTAATGGGTAAGGCAATTTAATTCTTAAAAGATGCAAAACAGAAAAAAAAATTTATAAAAGTATAATGTATTTATATTTTACTCATTGAAATATTTGGTAGATATTTTTAGTAAAAGACAAAAGAAAGATGGACCGAAAACTTTTAACAAAATGTTATTTGTACATTAATATAAAAAATAATGTTTTGTTATTTATATTCTTTATAAAAATATATAAACTATTTATTATATTTCATAATAATAAAGTGATAAAGATTAAAAAAATTATCATATGAGTTATTATTAATATATATATATATATATATATAATCTCAATTTTTTATTTCTTTTACATATCTCAACTTTCAATTACAAAATAAAACGTATGTTTGTATTTACAAAAGTTTACATCATCTAAATATAAAATCATAATCCTCAGTAAAAACACCCACCAGATGTACAAACCCCACCTAAATAATTGAAACGAGTAATGTATGACCTTTCTGCATCATCTTTGTATATATCTATAGTTAAAGATAGAATAAATGGGATCTAAATCATGTTAAAAAATATTAATATTTTAATATATAAATAACATAATCAATTATAAAATATGATATATATATTTTAAATAAATTGCTTCGGTAGTCACATGTTATCTTATAATTAATTAAAACTAAAATCTTAAAAGCGAAACCAGGATTTAGATTTGGGAAAGGAAGAATTTTTTTTTTCTTTCATTTTTAATTTTATTATTTTTATTTTATTAGCAAATTTTTATTATTTTAATATTATATTACATTATATTTTTCTCTTAATTTAGAGAAGTTTTTATTCTTGTTTGTCATTCGTTTTAATAATTATTTAAAAAATAAATTTAATTTATTATAAAAAAATATAATATTTTTTTAAAAAATTATTATTGTATTTTAACTTTTTTAAATTATAAAAAACCTTATTTCTATTATCTACTATTTAATTAAAATATCAAAATTATATAAAATTACAAATGAAAAAAAATTAAATAGATCTTGATCTTTATTATTAATATTATTATTAAATAATAATCATATATATAATTACTATTATTATTATTATTAAAGTTTTATTATTATAATTATTATTATTATATATAAAAAAAAAAAATTGGGAGGTGACGCTCCTTATTGATAACGTGGCGCCGCCCTGCACCCAACTGTAAGTTGAAAACTACCAAATGTAAGAAATGTTATTACAATTTTTTATTTATTTGCAAGGACATCACTGAACACGAGCAAGGTCCCTCGTTTCCCATGCCATGTATATTTTATTTAGAAATGGGTCTCCATTATTTTACCTCAAGCTTATTATTATTATTAATTTATTAGTATCATCGTCTTCCCCGAAATATAAAGAATAATAGAGAGCATTACCATATATTGATCAATTGAACATTGTTTTACAAAAATTTCATCTATGAATAACTAATAATGTAAAATAATTGTATATAATTAATTAGTGATATAAAATATTTTTATATAATGAATTAATCATATATTATAATGGATATGATTTTTTTTACTGATTTTGTAAAAAATATAATGACTTTAAAATATATAACAATCATATTTAATTGAATGATAATGTAAACTTCTTTTACATTAAAAAATATTTTATTTGTAATTATATGTACTTTTTACTTCGCCTGTATTTTTTTATCTGTAGAAATTATTTTACTGGATAAGTTATGCTAAATTCCCTTATTTATTTATTATTTATCTACATGACTTATTTAATCAAGGTCATATTGATTTAAACTTCAATAAATAGGAAAATAAATATTTAATATTTTAAAGACTTTTTATCATTTCAAAAATCACGTTATTTTTATTATCGTGTCCAATTATAAGACAAACATTGAATATCAATTCAATAAATACAATATTTAACTTATTTAAGCTCAATAAATTTTATCAGAAACCTCTAATTAAATTACTTAAAATTCTTCGTATGTTTTAGGATGAGTTTATTAATTTTGATTTAAAAAAGAGACGAGGGTATTAATATCACATAATTCAGATAAAACTGCTATCGTTTGAAACATCTTAATTATAATTTTTAGTTAATAAAGAATATTTCTGGTCTTTAGAAAGTCCTAGGTTAGTGTGGACAAGCTTTTTAAAGGATTTTTTAGAATAAGAAATAAGAAGTAAAATATAAAATTTATTTTTATAAAAATTAAAGTTAATTTTTTATTAACTAATATGTAAAGTTCGATTTAAGTTTCTTAAAGGATATGAGATTTTTTTAAAATCAACTAAAAAAAATAATACATATTAAATTTTAGAGAAGTAAATTTTATTTTTTTTAGTTTTTTAACCCGTCATTTTTAAGAAAATTTAGCACTTAATTTCTATGAATGAAATTCAGCACTTTATTTATCGATCATTATATATTATTCATATATCTAAAAATATTGCTAGTAACTCTAACATCACTTTTATATTTTAAAATAAATAACATGATAAAGAATAATAAATGTATTAGTAGCCCGTGGATTCCGTAAGCAGAATATCCAGCTAGTTTAATTAGCATTATTATGTTCAGCTTGAGTTACACGAGGACTAATTTTTGTCTGTTATAAGAGAGAAGTTGCATAAAATTAACTAATAATGATATATTTCTACTGTTTCACGTTTTATTTATTTTATTTTATTTTATATTAATTTTTAATTTAATTTTAAAATTGATACTGTGTGATTTCAATGTCAATTTTAATGGTTAAAATTCATTGAAAGTTATGTTTTTCAAAGTTTCATGTTTTATGAATGCATCAAAATGTTGGAGTTGGAATTTCATCACATTTTAGATTCTGAAATAGGAAAGAATTTTAAATTTTTTAATCTTAGGTGTTATTGAAAATTCTGTAATTTTATATGAGAAAAAAGTTATAAGATTCTCATCATATTAAAAATGTAATTGTCATTAAATTCATTGAACTTTAATTGATATAAGATTCCCGTCGGAAATTCCATCTGCACTTAAAATTGTGGTTGAGTTAAAAGATTCTTATATATTCAGCGAAAAAGTTTTATAATGTGGACTATTGTTTGAATAAATTTTAAGATAATTATAATGAAATTTAATAAATTTATCATGAATGAATGATAGTATTAATATGTAGTTTATTTAATCAATTAAATTTTATTTATAGTTAGGATTAAATACATTTTTATTTTATATAAAATCCTAAAAATTTATGTTTTGTTCCTAATTTTATAAAGAATATCAAAATTTATTCTGATCAGTTTTATTAATTATAGATGTAAAAAAAAAATTACATAAGTCTACTAATAATTGATATAAAAAATTATTTTTAATCAACATAAAAAGTTATTTATATTAAAATTAGAAATTGAGATAAATTTTAATATATTAAAAAAAGACAAAAAAAAATTTAAAAATCAGATATTAAAATAAAAAATGTTAAAATTTATAGAAAAAAAAAAACATTTCTGCAGGCAAGAACATTAATAATTAATTGATGACACGTTACATTACAAGACAGCAATATATGACAGTGTAACCTGACTTAACGTTCACGACAGCGATAACATGATTTGGGGCTAAAGTACCTTCATTCCATGCTACTCAAGTAATGCGCAGTTGCTCTCTCGTTATATAATATAATTACAAGGATAGCAACTTCCTTTTCAAATTTCAAGCATACATATGTATAATATTAAGTTTTATTTTATAATTTTTTAGTATTCTTTAAAATGTAGATATTTTGCTAGTAAAATGTCAGACTTGTGTTCTAAATAATAATGACTGTAATAATCTTTACTGATAAATGATAATTAGTATTTATTGATAAAAAAAATTCTGATATTGTTACGGCCATGTATAGGAGTAAAATTATTCCATTTTTAAAATTTTAATTACTGCTCCTATGTATATATGAGAAAAAAATAATGATGATGAAATATTTTATTTAATTGAAGGGAAAAAATAAAAGAGAGAAAAAAAAATTTGTAAATAAAAATTCAATTTTTTTCTTTTGTTGCTGTAAATCAAATGGAGAATAAGTGATAAACTCCTTAATCATCTTTTTACAATGGGGTTACACTATTATTTGGTTGAAATCAAATGATAAAATATTTGAAATATTTTAACTTACAAACATGAATTATTTTATTTAACAGTGAAGAAAGAAATAGAATAAATGAAAACATAGAATAGAGAAATATATAAGAAATAGTGAAATATGAAATTGTTTAGTTAAAAAGAAATGAAATAAAAAAAATGATAGGAAATAATATTTTGAGAACTAGGAAATTGGAGTTGTTTGATAAATATCTGCAAATCATAAGAATTAATAGCCACACTATCGTGTCTCATACATTTAGCAACCAAGAAGAATTAATAGCCTAACTATCGTGTTTCATACATTTAGCAACCAATCAATTAGTTTAGGAAAGTGATAATTTTGATTATTAAATGCTTAGTCTTTCATGACTAATATATTGTGGCAATTAATTAATATAAAGGTTTATCGTATAGAGGAAGTGCGCGGTTCATCTTCTTTGTTAATGCATATTGTTATACAATTTATTTTTATTAATTTGATAATTATTCATTTACTTAATTAAAAACCTATTTATTACGGTATTTATCATATTTATATATATAAATTACGAGTCTATATATAAAGAGTGCAATTCAATTCAATTCAATCAATTCAGTTTTCTTCATTTCTCTGACATTCTTAGTAACTTTGTTAACAAAACACTCGTGAAACAAATTAAACATATAATAATAAGGAAGAATTTGCATGTTAAACATCAGAAGTTTATTTCATCTGTCTTACAAAGAATAAACAGATATTTATATTAAAGAATTTATGATTTTAATAATCAAAAGTTAGGGTGATGATTTATCTTATTTTCACTCCATTAAAAATGGTTTTAGTTTTTCATTTCTTTTAATAGCAATACTACCTCAGTATTTCTAATTCATTTACTGTTTTTAAATATTTTTAAATAAAAACAATGTTATTTCTAACAAAAATGTTTTAAAACAAAAAAATTAAAAAAAATATAGTTTTATAATTAAAATAAAAATATAAGTAAACAAACTCTTATCTTTTTTTCATAAATTTTGTTTAAATGATTTTTCAGTCCAAGTAATATAGTTTTTTTTTCCTTGTTTCGTTTCAATCTTTTATTTTAATTATTTTTTATTTTATTTTAATTATTTTTTATTTTATTTTTGTACTCTTCTGTCTTCATATTGTTTTTTCTTTATTTTGATTTCTCTGCTAGATTTGACGAACAAATTGACCAAAGAAACCATTTTCAAACAATAATTTTTACAAAGAACAAAAAGAAGATAAAGAACTAAATATAAAAACTCCCATTTCATAGAAACAAAAAACTTACAAAAGTTAATCCCTTGAAACAGCAAAAATATAAAATTAATAGAAGAAATAGCTTCGTACTTTTGTACTCAACATACTTAACTTACAAGCATTATAGTTGCTAACACAACTAATCTTGCCTAAACTTGATGCAGCAACAGGCTAATTCTTCAGTTCTACTTCCATATCTTTCACTACCATTCACACTTCCGTACGTTAACCCCACTTCATCTCTCCTTTATTTGCCGATGCAGTGTCACACCACTTTCGTCTCACTTCAACCGTTCATATTACCTATTCTTGACCAACTTCTCTGTTTTTTTTTATATTATTATTATTATTATTTCTTTTAAGAATGATAACGTTCAATTTACGTTTGTAAGCATGTATTACACGTAGATAATTAAATTAAAACACCTACAAGCAGCAAAATACATAAATGATTCACTATTATTTATAGAACACGCCACGGTTAATTAGGTTTAGGTCCATTTTTATTTAATAAAATATTTTAAAAATAATCTTAACAAATTTTGAACATATTGATAAACTATTATTTATTATTATAATATTTTCATATTGAACTGTTTTAATTTTTTAATTATTTTTTAAATACTTATTTATATTTTAAAACTATAAAATATCATAAACAATCATCAACAATTAAAATAGTGTGTGTTTAAGAAAGAAAAAATAATTCACAATTTTTTAATTATTTAAAAGAGTAAAATAAAGTGGCAATAACAATAGGCAATAGCCACCTTACCTAACTCCAAGTCTCTCCAACCTCGCATTCTACATTTTCTTTGAATCAAATACTAGAGAGAGGAAGTTAAGTAAAAATTGTACAGCCAACAAGCTAACTACCACCCTCCCACGTGACTCGTAAATCCGCACACACACACTCTCTTCCTCACTATATAAACCCCTCCCTATCATACCTTACATTTTCAGTCTCTCCCTTCTAACTCGCTCTCGACTCATTTCTTGTCCGATTCCACGAGGCGAGTCACTCAATCAGGTACACACACTCTAACTACCCTCTACCAAACATCCTCCTCCTTCTTCTCTATCTAGATCTCCGATTCCTACACTCTCTTATTCACTTATTCCTCATCCTAATTTCCATTTGTCGTCACGTGCTTCAATTCTCCTTCTATTTAATCGATTATTGCTTCTATACTTGAAATCTGAGGGGTTTAGGGCGTATACTTGAAATCTGAGGGGTTTAGGGAAACGTATTCGAGAATCTTCGTGCATTTGGTTTGGAGTCGTTGTGGTAGTTCCGACCTTCGTTTTCGGTTGGTTGCTTAAACTTGTTCCGCTTGTGGATCTGCTTCTTTCACAAGTTTCCTTCGTTTAATTTTCAAATCAAATAATGTGATTCTTTGTTTCCGTTTTCGTTTCGTGATGACGTGTTTCGTTATGATCGATGAATGAAATCCTCGATTCTGGTCTCGTTTGCATAGCTAGAGATTTCATTTCAATTAAAATGCTTGCTCTCTCTCATTGAGAGCATAACTTCTTAATTCTCCTCAAAACTCCACGTTTTGGTTGTTGATCTACTCTGTTTTGTCTTGTCATTGGTCTACGCATTTTCTTTCATTGGTTCTTTGATCTTTGGTTAGTTTTCTGATACGAGGCTGCTGTAGAGTGTGATTTATGGACCTTAGTTGACTACTTGTGTTTCCTGTTTGATTTGATTTTTTTAATTTCGGTATTTGGACCGTGAAGATCACGTGGCTATGGTTGTAAATGATGTTTATTTTTTATAATCTCGTTGACTCTATGGTTGTTTAAGATAACTTGTTAATGTTTGTACCTGGTAGTGAGATATCAATGTTTATCATTGATTACAACTAATATGGAGAATCTAGTACATTATTAATTACTTGAACCTTTCTATTTTCCTTTTTCTTGTTTATCGCACATTTTAAATATAATTTTTGCAGTGATAATGTGACAAATATTCCTTTATGTATGATCTTCTGCAATATAGAAAGTAACCCACTTGTTTGTTGCCAGATCTATCCTGATTATTCATCATGGCTACTGGACAACTATTCTCCCGAACTACACAAGCTTTGTTTTACAACTACAAGCAACTTCCCATCCAGCGCATGCTTGATTTTGACTTCCTTTGCGGTTTGTATCAGTTCTATCAACTTGATTTTATTCTAAGCAGAATACAGAAAATGAACACTAATATTTGTTTTCAATGCTAATGCATGCTCTAATTTTGTGTTCTCAGGTAGGGAAACACCATCAGTTGCTGGAATAATTAACCCTGGTTCTGAGGGATTTCAGAAACTGTTTTTTGGTCAGGAGGAAATTGCTATCCCAGTTCATTCTACGTATGTTTTACTCATCCATTTCTATGTGCAAACTGTCATTATTTTTGGCTTGAATTTGTGATTTAGTTGCTTGTAGTGAAGGGTAGATTTTCCATTTAGTGATCTCCTTGCTATTTCATCAAGTCATATTACCATTGAATAAAAAGTAATCAACTTTAGTTCATGACTTTCTTGTTTGTCTGAGTGGTGATTTGACTTAGCCCTACGTTGACTTATTTTGCAGCATTGAGGCAGCTTGTGCTGCACATCCTACTGCTGATGTCTTCATCAATTTCGCTTCATTTAGAAGGTCTGCTAATTCTTTACTATTATTTTGAGACTATGGAACGTTGTTGCACAATAATACATGAATTTATCATATCTAGAAGAGATTTCATAATATCAATTGTTTATCATTGAATATTTTAGAGTATCTTGTATGATCTCTTAGGAGTGGCTACATATTTCAGGAGTATTTCCTTATTTAATTAGGACTTGGAGTCTAGTATATAGTTGTTACTTGTTACTTATACTTTCATATCATATCATGTCACTTCAAATCAATATCTGTTTCAATTATTCAGTCCCTTTTTCTCTTTCCTTCTTTCCCTACCCGTCTTTATGATTTCAACTTATACAAAAATTGATCTACATGCAGTGCTGCTGCATCATCCATGGCTGCTTTGAAGCAGCCAACAATTAGAGTTGCAGCTATTATTGCTGAAGGAGTACCGGAGTCTGACACTAAACAATTGATTGCGTATGCACGAGCAAACAATAAGGTGGAGCTTGAAATGGATATTGATTGACTTGATAGCTATATAATGGCACGGAAAAACTTATTTTCCTGCTCTTGATTTGATAGGTTGTTATTGGCCCAGCCACTGTTGGAGGAATTCAAGCAGGTGCATTTAAAATTGGTGACACAGCTGGAACAATTGACAATATAATTCAGTGCAAGCTTTACAGGCCTGGATCTGTTGGATTTGTTTCTAAATCTGTAAGTAGTTATCCACTTCCGGCATTTGTTGATGTCATCTTCACATTGAAGATCATTTTGACTTCTAGTACCACTACAAAATTTATGATAATCCTGACCTGCTGCTTTTGTAATTAAGAAGGGGCAGGATATGTTCAAGATCTTAGCAAATGCATACATTTTACTTTTAGAATTTAGATATGATACTTTGTTACGTATACCTGTCTGGGTGTCTTGTACACGGAGAAAGATTCAACCATCAGGAGCTAATTCAAGTTTCAAATAGCTGCTTCAAGGAATTTAAGAATATTCTAGTAGAGACGACTAAGAACCGTGCCTTTTGCCTGTGTATACCTGTCCATCGAATCTTGGAAAATATTAGTTATTAGACTGCCTAGAATACCTAATATTTTTACTAGCTTATTGAGTAGGTTCAGTATGTGTAGATACTAGATAGTAAACTTTAGTTGCTAGTGTAACAGGACAAAATGAAATTGCTAATTGCAATTTCTGGAGCTCAAATCCTTATCCTTGAACTTATTTTTCTCTAATTTTTTTACCTTCTCTGGAAAAGCAAAGAGTTTGCCTTAATATATTATGTAAAGAATGAATTCAATCATAGTATATTTCAGAGTGGATGGTGAGCTATTAATTATTATGGTGGCACACTGATGTATCGAATTATAGCTAGAAAAGAGCACCAACTTAATGGCAACATAGCATAAATTGGCAGTTTACTTGCATGATAAGATTTTTGAACATTAATAATCAATGTTCCCCCTCGCCTTATGTATTGCTAAATAATGGTATAAGCTTCTTTAACTAATGTGTTCAATGGAATTGCTTTTCTTTAATGTTGAGTGCCAAATGGTATTTTATAGAAATTTACAACGAGCTTTATTTTTTACATTTTGGCATGATAATGTATGAATGGATGATTCTGAAAGACAACTTTTAAATTACAGGGTGGGATGTCCAATGAATTATACAACACCATTGCCCGCGTAACTGATGGGATTTATGAAGGTATTTATTTGCTGATTTTATCTTTTCTGTTTTGTTAATACCAGTATTGAATTGTATCTTGTTTAACTGTAGGCATTGCCATTGGAGGAGATGTTTTCCCTGGTTCCACACTTTCCGATCATGTTTTACGGTTTAACAACATGCCACAGGTAAGTTTTTGCTTTCTTTTTGGGGAGCTACCTAAGATATGTGCATCCAACAGGCAACTAACTAGAATCTAGACCATATCAATTTCTTTTTATTGACCAGTCTGGATTTATGTTAAACCTCAGGTTAAAATGATAGTAGTACTTGGGGAACTTGGTGGGCGTGATGAGTATTCCTTAGTTGAAGCCTTAAAACAAGGGAAAGTATCAAAGCCAGTTGTTGCCTGGGTTAGTGGGACATGTGCACGACTCTTCAAATCTGAAGTACAATTTGGTCATGCTGTATGTCTCTTCTCCCTTAACTTTGACTAAGTTCTCTATTAACCCATTCATCATGAATGGACAACATTATTAAATGTCAATTTACTCTTACATAAATCAGGGAGCTAAAAGTGGTGGTGAGTTGGAGTCTGCTCAAGCAAAGAATCAAGCACTAAGGGATGCTGGAGCTGTTGTTCCCACATCATATGAAGCTCTTGAAGGTGCAATTAAGGAAACATTTGGCAAATTGGTTAGTACGTATGTAGATTGAAAATTTCCTTATCTTTAATTGAGTTTCCCCCTCTTCTGATCCTAGAAGTGGGCAATATGTTAAAGAAGTCTCTTTCATTTCCTTAATTAGCTGTAATATTCATAGTTAGCTTACCTTTTTTAGGTTGAAGAAGGGAAGATCACACCAATCAAGGAAATCACTCCTCCACCAATCCCCGAGGACCTTAACTCTGCAATTAAGAGTGGAAAAGTCCGTGCTCCAACTCATATTATTTCCACCATTTCCGATGACAGAGGTATGTTGGGATCCACTGATGTTGTAATTTAGAAGTGGGCTACCTTTCATTTTCTGGACTAGACACTCAAATTTGGTATTTAAACTAAAGTGTTCTTCCAATATTTTGTGAAGGTGAGGAGCCATGCTATGCTGGTGTACCCATGTCTTCCATTATTGAAAAGGGTTATGGTGTTGGTGATGTTATCTCTCTTTTGTGGTTTAAACGCAGCCTTCCCCGATATTGTACTCAATTTATTGAGGTAGACTATTCTATAGTGCAGAGCTTTCCTTGAATATGTTCCTCCTTTCCTTTTGCTGTGTTTCTCTCGAGCATGCAAAAAAGTTCTACACTCTACAGTAACTTCATTTAGATAATCATTATATTGCCAGTTTTTCTTTTAGACATTTTTTCACTTTCTATCTTTCTGATACATTTTATTGGTCAGATATGCATTATGTTATGTGCCGACCATGGTCCTTGTGTCTCTGGTGCTCACAATACTATTGTGACAGCAAGGGCTGGGAAGGACCTAGTCTCCAGTCTTGTATCAGGTAAATATGTGCCTTTAATCCGTCAACTATTGATGTAGGCATAGTATCTGATGGTATGTGGAAACTCTGTAAGTTAATAATGCCATAAAATGGTTAGTAATGAGCTTCTGAAACAGGTTTGCTTACAATTGGTCCTCGTTTTGGGGGTGCTATTGATGATGCCGCTCGCTACTTCAAGGATGCTCATGACAGGGTATACATTAATACTTTTGGCTGCTACTAAACTTTGGGGAGAATCACATCCCCCACTCCTTAAAAACTTCATCTTTCATCTAACATGTGGTGCTATTTATTGTGTCTTGTCACAGGCACTTACACCTTACGAGTTTGTTGAAGGTATGAAGAAGAAGGGAATTCGTGTGCCAGGAATAGGGCACAGGTAACATTCCTTCCGTTCATTTTAAAAATATTCTATTTCCCTTGCTCTTTCTGTAGTGATATAAATTTATTAATTTTGGAGGCTTGGTTTTGTGAAACAGGATCAAGAATAGGGACAACAAAGATAAGAGAGTTGAGTTGCTACAGAAGTTTGCACGCACGCATTTTCCTTCCGTCAAATACATGGAATATGCTGTTCAAGTTGAAACCTACACCCTCTCAAAGGCAAATAATTTAGTTCTTAACGTAGATGGTGCAATTGGATCTCTTTTCTTAGATCTTCTTGCTGGTAGTGGCATGTTCTCCAAGCAAGAGATTGATGAAATTGTGGAAATTGGCTATCTGAATGGCCTCTTTGTGCTGGCACGCTCCATTGGCCTGATTGGGTGAGTTCAAATTAGTTATATGTCCATCATGTGAATAACATTCTCTTGACATTGTTGTAATTTTGGACCTTTGTGGCTTTTTTTAATCCACAAGAGTTCCTCATCCAGTAAGGTGGTCCTCATAGCCACTGCTATTGGATGTGCACCTTGTCTGTGTTTTGTGAATCAATCGATCTTAGAATCTCCATCCAAAGATATAAAATTATGCATGGCTTGGTCTCATTCATTGTTATTTAAAATTTCAGGCATACCTTTGACCAAAAGCGATTGAAGCAACCACTTTACCGTCATCCATGGGAGGATGTTCTCTACACAAAGTGAGAAAGTTTCGTGTGGTTGCTTTGCCACGCTTCAAATTAGCAATCTTTTGGGAAATCATACATCAGAAATATGCTGGAGTGATTTTGTAGTTGTTAGACTAGTGTTGTAAGATCTATTGGTTCGAAGTCATCTTCCATTGGGAACTTGTATTAAATTTCATAAAGAACGAACTCATAGTCAATTTTAAATTTATATTTCTCCTGATGAAGATTCTGATCTGTGTACTGTTGTGACTTCAAAAGGAAATGATCACATAAGTTTGAGCGCATTTGTTCTGCAATTATATGTAGTATATGCTATATGGTGATGGCAACAACAATTTTATATCCCAGTGTATGGAAGGTTTTGTTATATCTGAGGACAGTCTCGGTTTGAAAGTTGGTTCTCATGCACAATATTGAAACTATAACATTTGGTGACTCAAGTATGGTGGGGATAGAAGTGGGGATAGAAGTCGGTCAAAATATAATAAAATCGTTTCGGAGACATGAAATTTCTCATCAGTAGTCACCGCAATACAAACACGACCTTCAGAAGAAAAGGGTCAAAAAACATAATTTTCTGAAAACAAAAGTTCATAAATCTTTTCATTTTCTAATAAATTTTCACAATCTATATAATCCATATAAAAGCTTTATTTATTTTTATTTGTACTTTGGGTATATTGAAAATAACTTAGAATGAGCTAAGATAAAGTTTCGTTTGCTTTACAATGAAACGTGCGGGCATGTTTGGGAAAGAACGTGGATATGTGCAGGGGCAAATTTATCTTTATCGTTCTAGGGATGTATCCCAGCTCGGAAGTTCCCAGTTAATACAGGGAGCCCACATCCCACGTGCCTTTACAGTATTTTTTTACAGTCACTAATTTGACAGTTTCACGGACCACCCTGCTCAAGCTCAATTATGTTCGCACGACTGGAGTCCTACCACAAGAAAATCCAGCACAGCAAAACCAGAATATGAAAAAGAAACCCCGTACAAAAAAGACAGCCAATTATTGGAGGAGGTGCAAACAAAGAAAGCGAAAGGGAATCCAATTAAACTTGTTTATAAATACATATACATGTTTCATTATGTGTTACCTATTTGCCTATTATGATGCCTTTATATATCTCCATCTTTTGCCGTTTAAAAAAGAAATTTACTATGTATTTGCTTAATTAACTAAAAATTGGCTTTATTCCCTAAAAATTGTCAATGGGAGTCTGTTATTCAAATGAGAGTGAGTAGAAGCGTATTTTTATACATAATAAGTTCTAAAATATATTTTTATTTGAGTTCAATAAATATACATTGTTAGCAAAAGCATAAAATTTCTTAAACTATTAACTAATAAAAATCATCTTTAATATTATTTTTATTAGCTATTACAAAAATCATCTTAAATATGACTTTTATTATAATTATTATAAAAATTAATAAATTTATTATAATTAATAAATACTAGTATATATCAACTAATATAGAAAAACAGTAGTACTGTGAGTGTTTTTTGTGGTTTATTAATTTCTCAATTATAGAAGTGTTTAATAAGTATTAATATAATTTTTTTTACTAAATTAGTCAATCAAAATGATATATTTACGATGACTTTTCAATTATTGCACTTAAAAAATCAGTAAATTTAACCCCCACACAAGTGTGTATATATATTCTGTCATATAACTTTTCAATTATTGCTCTTTTCAATTATTAACTTTTTCAAAAATTACGAATTTTGGCAAGACGTTACACAATTATTATAGTTGGAAGTGTACAGAGAGATAGTTGGATGATAATTTATCATGTTAAAAGACATTTATGTATCAGTATTTATCAAAGAAAAAATGACTATCATGCAGTATGTACCCCATTTCTGGATGGATGATGGAAGGAGTAAATGGGCAGAAATGATAGAAAGAAAAATAAAAAGGCAAAGAGTGAATTGATAAAAGGAAAATAAATAAAAATATCTTACATGTACTGTGTATCCCTCATCCTCTAAAGTTATTTTGCTGCTCCTGCCATTGTTAATTACTCAGAGCTTCTTCTTCCTTTTCACTCTTTCTAGTTACCTCTCTCTCTCTCTCTCTCTCTCTCTCTCAGCTCCAAAACTTCACCAAACCACCACGATGAACTGCTCAGTGTTATCTATAATGCCGTCATCAGCAATCGTAGTAACCAACTCCTCAATATTCCCACAAAAAAATCTCACTTCAAAGAAAAAGCTAAGGCACATCAACAACAACAACATTACCTCTGCCACCAGACCCATGGCAAACTACACACAAAACCCCAAACTCCACACTTTAGTCTTCAATCAAACCATCATCAACAACATCACAAAGGAATCATCAGTTCCAGAAGAACAAATTCCATTTGGCACTTTCATCCAGCCCTTCGGCTCTACCATCGTTGTCGACCAACACTCCTTCCGCATCCTCGCTTATTCCGAAAACACCCCTGACATGCTCGACATTGCTCCAAAACCCTTCACTCTCATCGCCACCGACGTTCGTTCACTCTTCACTCACCCCACTTCCCTACTCCTCGAAAAAACCTTCAAAACTAACCTAACAAACCCTACTTTGATCCTCTCTCGAACTTCTGGGAAGACTTTTCATGGTATCCTTCACCGAATCAACGCCGGCATAGTAATCGACTTGGAGCCAGCGATTTCATTTGCCGACGCCGATACAGTGAAGGATATAAAGCCTCTTCCGAGTAGTGACAACGTAGAGTTTCTCTACGACACTGTTGTTGAGAGTGTGAGAGAATTGACAGGGTATGATAGGGTTATGGTGTATAAGTTTCATGAGGATTATCATGGAGAGGTTGTTGCTGAGAGTAAGAGATCTGATTTGATGCCTTTCATTGGTTTGCATTTTCCAGCTACTGATATTCCAGAAGCTTCTAGGGTTTTGTTAAAGAAAAATAGGGTTAGAATGATAGTGGATTGTAACGCCTCTGGTGTGAAGGTGGTTGAAGATGAGAGTGTGTGCTTAGTGGGGTCCACTTTGAGGGCACCGCATGGGTGTCATGCTGAGTATATGGCTAACATGGGGTGTGTTGCGAGTATGGTGATGGCTGTTGTTGTTAATGGAAATGATGATGAAGATGGCATGAAGTTGTGGGGTCTTGTTATTTGTCACCATGGTTCTCCTAAGTGTGTTTCTTTTCCTTTGAGGCGTGCTTGTGAGTCTTTAGTGCAAGATTTTGCTGAAAGATTGAATGTGGAGAAACGGGTTTTGAAGATGCAGAGTATGCAGTTTCAGGATTTGGTTTCTGGGGAACTCTCGCTGCGTGTTCCACAATATTCTGCTATGTGTATGCGTTGAAGATTGTTATATTCTGCTATGTGTTTGCGTTAAAGATTGTTTAGTGTTTGAGTTTCCTGCATTGATGTAGATATGTGATGGTAACAGTAGTAGTAGTGTTGGTTAGCTTTAGCTGGTTCTGGTTGTCGGTGGAACTGCTTAGTTCTTTAGTTTCCCCTTTTTAATTTCCAAATCCAAGGATGTAAATATGCGTTTAAGTTCTTGTGCTGATGGCATGTTTCGTTTTTATTGGTGTTGATTATGGTTTTGTTAAAAAATGGTGTCGATGGATTTTATTTGCCTCTGCTTCATGTTTTCTCTCTTAATTATTTGGAAAACAGGAAATTAAGGTTCACATCTGGCTTTTTTACCCAATTTAGAAAAATTGTAAAACAAAATACTGTACGGAAGAAACTAATTACTAGAATGGGCCACACCCGGTATTGATATCACATATTTATGTTTTAAATAATATTATATTAAAGAAAATCATCTATAAGAATTGAAAAGAAATCAGTTCTTTTTCCCCTAAATTTAAGATGTGTTGGATCTGGGAAATCATTGTATAGGAACATACAAGTAAGGAAAATGTTTGATGACAACCTTAAAGTCACACACTCCCCTTTTATCACTCTTACTTGGGAGGAGAATAATAAAAAATTAATAAACTTAAAAGTAAAGTTTTGTTTACTGTGTAAAGACGTACGTTTTATGGAGAGAGTAAAAAATTTGAAAAGGGATATTATTGTGAACATATCAATGCATTTTTTTTAATCTGTTTTGGATTTTCGATTGTTACCTTAAAAAATAAAGAATAGAATCCGTTGAAGTCTATAGGGAAAAGTCATGCTTGTGGGCTTATTGAATGAAGTTATTTATCTTTCTATACCATTGATAAAAAAACAAGCTTTGATTACAGTATAAAGAGTTTCGGTGGGAAGTAAAACATTGCTTGTGGGTATCAATTTTAAAATTAAAATGTTCTTATGCGAAATATGTTAATTTTTTATTATTACTTTTTAAATTTGTGTTATTCTAATATTTTTTAAATCCTTATTTGATACGATAAAAAGTTGATAATTTTTAAATTTTAATAATTATGAAATTAATAACCTATTTAGAACGAATTAATTTAAAATGTTGATGGAATAAAGACGACATATAGAATTTATAGAAATAAATAAATATTTTTATAAAGTAAGATATGATTATGTTACTTTAAAAGTTTATGGAGGAATGTGTACTTTAAATCTATCATTGAAGGAATATGTTATCGGTAGGAATTAATTATATAATAAGGACTTTTAGTTCAAAATAATTATAAGTATGGCAATGGTATGCACAATTTAGTGTAAATGTAGTTTTGGTGAAAAAAAATATTTTTTTTTAACTAATCTAAAAAGTTTAGTTAGTAGGGATCATTTAGTAAAGTGTTAATTTTACAAGAAAATATATTACATAAAGGAGACTTAAATTGCAAAAATTTCTTTTTATCACTCAACATTAAGTAACCAATTAACCCATCATGTTTAAGTCATCATCAATTTAGATCCCATTGTATTTTTATTTCTTATTTATTACTTAAACCTAAGTAATCAATTAACCTCAAGTTTAAGCATTACATGTGGCACTTAACTACTAACATTTTATCCCAAATTATAACAGGTGGTACTTACACACGAAATATTTTTTATTTAACCAAATCAACCCATTATCTTCACGCATCAATAATCTAAGGTCATAAATTTAGCTACAATATCACACTAGATATAAATGTAATGTTTTATTTGAGTAGGATGATCAATGCATGTCTTGACCAAATGACCTCTTATACAGCTAAAGGTGCATGCTTTAAGATATTTGATAAAAAACTTAACACTTCTTATAAACAACCTTCACTTGACCTTCCTCATCATATCACGTGTATGCTTTAATAGAGATAATGAGGATTTGTCATTCTCATCATCATTGGGAAGAAATCCCTAGTTTTTTTCTCACAAGATAGTCTTTTATATTTTAAATGAATTTTTAGTTTAGAAAGAATTTGAACAAATCTAGTCAGATCTCTTTTCATACTAACATTTTCTTTTTTTCAATTTTTTTCAACTTCAGACAAAAGAGTAGTTATATTAGATAATAAGATTAGACAATCTTTTTCATACTTTGAGTCTTTTGATAGGTCATATTTTTTGTCTTGAATTTTGAAATATATGTTCAAATAATTTTTAGCTTGTTTCCGCACTTTTTGGATTAAGGAACAACAAATTAAAAGTTGGTTAAAAGAGTGTAAAGATATCTTCTCTCGTGTATGAGATTTTGACTAGATATTTAATTACATGAATAATGATTTGTACCTCTTGGTTGATTAAGATAAATATTTATTATTTCTTCGTCAAAGCTTTTAATATCACTTACTACTTTCCACGTGAAAGTTCGAGTAGAAGGGAATTCGTGTGAAAGTAATAAGCCACAAGCAACTTATTATATTTCCATAGTGAGCTACAATTGATTTAAGCTAGGCTTGGTTTTACTTTGTTAAACAGGGTCAGAGCGAGACAACAAATATAAAAGAGTTGAATTGCTACAAATGTTTGCGTGCATACATTTTCGTTCATGAAATACAGGGAATATGCTGTTCAAGTTGAAGCTTACTGCCTCTGTGAGGTAAAAAAAAAAAAAAAAAAAAAAAAGTAATTCTCAACATAGATGGTGCAATTGCATCTATTTTCTTATATCTTTTTAGTAGTACTAGAACCAGAAAAGAGTATGATGAAATTATACAGATTGGCTATCTAAATGACCTATTTGAGATGGCACATTGCATTGGTCTAATTCGGTGAGTTTAAATTAAGGCTAAAATATATTTTTAATCTTTTTAAAATTTGATAAGTTCAATTTTACTTTTTCAAAAAGTTGTTATATTTTGTTTCCTTAAAATTTAAAAATACATCAATTTAGTCTTAAAAGAGTTCAAACAGCGTTATAAGTTTATAACACAATATCTAACTATTTTGGCAACCAGAAGTGATGCATGTATCTAAATCAGAGATGTAAAATAAGGTGAAAAAAAATAAAATTAGAGACTAAAATTAAGTTTCGGATAAATTTCAAAAGAACCCAAAACATATATCACTTTTTGGATATTATTGTAGTTTTGGACCTTAGTGGCTTTTTGCCCATAACTCTCTTATGGATTTATGGTCCAAAAGAGTTCCAGTTCTGTTGGGTCATGAGTGGTCCTCATAGCCACTGCAATTGGATATGCACACTTCATGTCTTTTGTGAATTAAATAATAAATTGCATTCAATCTTCATCCAAAAATATAATATCATTCAGGCTTCGTCTTATTATTTAAAATTTCAAGCATACCTTTGACCAAAAGCGATTGACGCAACCGCTTTACACCCATTGGAAGATGTTCTCTACACATAATGTGAGGAACTTCTGTGTGAGATACTGTGAGAACTTTGCCACGCTTCAAATTAATTAACAACCTTTTTGGAAATCATGCAGCTGATATGTTGAGTGATTCTGTTGCTTTTAGACTAGAATTGTAAGATTTTTAACTTTTGATTATCATAAGTTCCAAGTTAATAATATATTTCGGTTATTTTTATAAGATTTAATCTAAATTATCTCATTTATTATTTATTTTTTACAAAAGTGTCATTAATTAGTTAAAGTTATTTCTCGTGTTTCGTTAATTAAATGTTAGTGTGGAAGAATGACGCGGGAGAATCATAACATATTAATGTATGTTAGTCTTATTTACAGAGATAAGTTTGAAAAATAAATGTAAATTTAAAATAAATATAATATTTTTAACTAAAACTAACTAAATACTAATTCTAACGAGCTAATTATTTGGACCTTACAGTAAAAATCAGAATAAGGAATTTTATTTCTAAAATTATATTTTCTTATTAAATAAATCATAATTATCCGACTCGTCTTAGTTATATTTAAGGTTGTTCATTTTTTGTCAAAAGAATACTATAAATCAAATATTCATGTGCTATCAATTGAGTTGTATATTTTTTTCGTTTTTAAATGTGAGATCTTTTTATTTAATTTTCATTCATCAAGTTAAATTAATGAGGAATATAAATTTGTAAACAAAAGTAATATTATTTTTATAAAAGATTATCCATATACGTACATATATTTGAAGCTGTTAACACCGTTGAGTACAAGTCGGTATAAGAAATTTCTTTCATCAGTCATCAACTTGACCTTCGCAAGAAAAGGTTATAAAAAAAAAATAATATTCAGAAAACTAAATGTTCAAATATGTTTTTCGTTTCCTAAGAAATTTTCCCGTGTTCTATATTCTATATAAAACCTTTGCTGATTTCGTCTTTTCGACTTTGATTTTGACACATGAAAAAGAAATTTACATTTGATAACAGTTATAAATTTTATCATTTTAAAATAAATATATATTTTAAAATCTTTTATGACTAAATGAAGACAATTACTTTATAGATTATATTAGTTTATGAACCTCATGCCTTACATTGGTCTCATTATAATGTTTTTGTAAAATTAATAGAATGTATAAAGAATACATGTGTAATATCTATAAATAACTAAAGGATTTTCTGTAAGGGTAAGAAAAAGTAAAGATATCGTGGTCAAAATATCTCAAAATTTCTTGAGACCTTAAAAGATGTTCGTACTTTTATAATTACAGAATAAATTCTTGATAATTGGTAATAATGGATTTTTTATATAAAAATTTTATAGGGATAATTGGTACTAAGAATATATATATATATATATATATATATATATATATATATATATATATATGTGTGTGTGTGTGTGTATGTATATGGGATCTATTTTATTGAGTTGAAAAGATTTATTTTTTATGTAATTGTTTTATTTTCTTTTAACTTCACCATTAAATTAAAAGAAAACTAAAGATCAAATTCTTTCTTTATTATATATATATATATATATATATATAAAAAGTAGAACTAGGGGATAATTTAATAAATATTAATTTTATGCTCATTTGAAGATTATGTAATTTTTGTTGTTTCTTATTTTTAAGTAAATTAATTAATAAGCTAATATATTTTTAAAATTAAAAACGAATTAGTTTTAACAAATTAATTTTTCATAAAATTTATTATTAATGTGTATTTATCTTTCTTATAATGAAACATTTATTTTTATATTCATGTTTGTTTCAATTATTGTACCGTATAAAAGAAATATAAACAAAACAAAATCTCACACATCACACATATTGGGTAACTCTTGCAATGTAAAAAATCTAGTTAATAATAACAATACTTGTTGGGCATATAAGAATTTTTATGCATATAATATAATTATATTTATTAATTTGTATATCACTACAATATTTAGAAAGGAATGAAGGAAATAATAATATACAAAACAACCTTTATTTATAATTAAAATTAAAATGCAGAAATTTATAAAATTACAAAAACAGAGAGTTGCTTATTCCTATTTGCTTAATTCATTCATTAAGATGGAGAAAAGCAATTCAATTCATTTTGAGAGATCAACATGATACGTGAAAGCATAACAGATTTTGTACGCATAGTTAAATTCAAACAATACAATCACATGGTAATTTTTCAAACAGTTTGAACTCCAACAATGGAAACAAATTCTGCCCAACCTAAGAACCACATTTTATCAAAAATTAATATTTATTTTTAAAAATTAAGAAAAAATTAAATGTGCTTCTAAAGCAACTCCTTGTGTTATTGGAAATAATTTGATCTAATGAACATCAATAAAGTTACGAAAGTATTGAAGAGTTATCTCTTCCTAAGACAACTTTGCGAATATTACTGTTACCTTGTCTTGTCATGATCCTTGTTTACTTTACTAAGAAATCAAAAATGATATCTACAATCATCGTACACCACTACCTACTATAATTTAAGACTCTCATTAAAATAAAACATAAATAAGGTTAACTATATTTTTCTTTCAGTAAATTTTTTAAAATTTGTATTTAATCCTTTATTTTATTTTCAATTTTTTTTAAAAAAAAATATGTCAAAATGTATCTTGATCATTAACTCAACTACTCATTTTAGTACAAATATTTTTTTACATCAGTTATTGATAAAATCTGCTAAAGATCATTTAACTAAATAAATTTTAATACATCTTTTAAAATAATATAAAAAATGAATAATATAAAAATAAAAGGATTCAATATAATTTAGTGGTAACAATAATAAATTATAGCTATCATGATTTTTTTCAAGACATCATTGTGGCTCCATACATGGTTGTTGTTGTTGATGATAAAATTATTCTCTGCCACTGTTTATGTTGGTATAGAATCTTTTACCAGTACTAGAATTATATCTGTTCCACTTTGTTCATTACTGCTACTTTTTATCACCTCATCTATCTATCCATCTATCTTCAACAATTGACTCGATCGATCACCTTTTCACATGCCATTATTTGCTTCGTATTCCTTCATTCATCTCATCTAGCCCCCACTTCTTGCTTAAATCAACTTATCGTACTATATATATGAACCATATGTCACAAAAAGCATCATCACTCACTTAATCATCCAAAACCATTTTACCTACTACAAACCTTTTGGTATCAGTAAATTTTTTCTTTTTAACTTTTTCTTCAAATTTATTCATTAAGGAGTTAAGGATTTACAAGTTAGTGTTAACTGTTGCCAAGCAACTAGATCAATCAATGTGTTAATTTATATACTAAAAGTATCACCTATAATAGTTATATCCGGTTGAGGCATTATATTATAAAAAAAAATTATATTACTTTTAGATATTTTATTATTAAAATTAATAAATTTATATACATAGTAGGCTGGTTGATTCATTCTGTTAAACTGTTTTCTTTGATTAAAAATATTGAAATATTTCGTATAATTTATTTTATATTTGAAATAGTCATGATTTAATTTCAAGATTACTATTCAAAAAGTAAGTCACTGTTGTTTATATTCGTAAAAATAATAAAATGATATTACTGAAATAATATAGAGTAACATATAGCATCATTTACTGCGTAATTTTCTTATGCAACAACTCAAAATTAAACCCCAATAATTGTACGAAACATTAATAGTTCCCTCCATTCTTATGTCTCACATCACATTTCTCTCTCACACCTGAAATCACGTGGTATAGAATAAAGTTGTAGATACGTGGAAAATAAAATAGTTTTAACTATAATCAAATTATAAAGTAATTACAGACATGAAATTAATTATGTGTGTTATAGTGACATTAATCTAATTATGAACAATGAGAATTGCCGTTTACCAAACACTTTTATTGAGAACCGGTTTGCTTTCTATTTTAGTAAAATAATTTATATAAATATTAAACATAATCACTTTTAAAATGTAATTTTTTTAAAAAAAAGGCTTAAAATTTTCATACTTAAAACCAAATTTAATAATTCATAAAAATATAAATTTTCTTTCAAAGAAAATAAATATAATTTTTTGGTTAGTTTATAATTAACTTCGCTCATTCTGAAATGAGTATTTAAACACTTAATACCTTTGAATGATTCTAACCAAGTTCGTTTTCTTTACAATTTAACATAATTGATTTTAATGAATGAATTTTGAATGGTTAAATTTAATTATTATATATTTAAATTAATTTAATTATAAATAATATATACGTATATAGGAAAAATTAGTATTGTTAGTTATCTAAATAAATACTAATTCATTTTTCTCTCCGAAAATTTTCAATAAATGAAACGGGGGATTTGCATGAAACACGTTGTAACTTGTAAAGCTTGTGCAATGTATGTGCCACGATAAATAACTATGAAATAGATAGAGATTTAGTATATTTTATTTTTAATTTATTCCAATATGTAATATTTTAGGTTCCGATAAATAGCTATGAAAGAGTTTCATAAGATGTTTTTTTTATTTTCATACTCGATTATTTTCAGTGTCAGAAACACTTATTTTATTAATAATTTATTGTTAATTTTACTATTAAAAATAAAGTTTTAGATATTTCATATTATTAAATTTGGAATACTCGTAAAATTCTTTATTTTATCTTTTCGAACATTAAAATTAATATCAATCAATTAAATATTTTAAAATAAAAATAATTCAACTTGAACATCTTTAACGAAATAAAACATGCCTTTATAATTATTACTGTTATAATGGTACTAAACGTCTCAAAAGTGTCTCAACTGCTGAATTATTGATTGTAGACAGCTATAATGGAAAGATTTATATATATATTCATGGCATTGATTTTTCCTCGTCTTTTCTATTTTCGTTTCTGTGGTGTAAAAGTTTATACAAAATTATTGTGAAAATATGTTTGTTTATATTTTTAGTAAATCTACAATTTGATCTCCAAAAATTTTATTGCACATATTTTCAATTTTCAATTTTTGATTATTTATTTTACATAATTTAATCTATAAAAGTTTAAAATTCGTTATTATTTAGCCAGTCAAACGATATATGGTGGTTTAAGAAAATGGTTCTTCTTATATGTACAATTGATTATTTATGTATATTATGGAGTAATATTTTAAATATATAAAATTAATTATAAATTTTAGATAAATTATTAAAAATATTTCTTTTCCTGATTTTGATAATTCTGATTTTCCAATTCTATTCATTAAAGATTATTCTAAAAAAAAATTTCCAATAATTTTTAGAATTTATAATAAATTTTTACTCATTTATTGTTGTTTGCGATGACGAAAACGGCGGACAACAGGAACTTCTCTGTCCAAAGAATTAAATGGTTATCAGATTTGAAAATTACAAAAAACCAATTTTAAGGATGGAAGAATTGAAAGATTTTAAGTGAAATTGACCTATGTGGCCCAAGCTTAAACAACTCGCTCAGATTTAATAAAATAATCTTTACTTTTTAAAACACTTAACCTAGATTTAAACTAAATATATTTAATGTGACGTGGAATTTTTTAAATTTTGCCATACTCATGATATAACATTTATAATATAAATTAATATATACATAGATATCTAATCTTTTACACGTGTATAAGTAAAATCATTTTCATATTAATAAATAAATAAATTAAATAATGATAATAATTAAACATTCATAAACCAAACCATGAAAAAAAAACATTCAAACATAAAACCAACTATTAAGGGCTATTATAAATTTATTCATTATTATTAACTAACATGTTTACAAAAAGTATTATTAAAGTTTCTAATTAAAAAAGTAATAATATTTAAACATTTCACATTTTAAAATATTTTATTAATATTTTCTACTTCTTTATTATAAAATTATATCATATATTATATCTAAATTTATCTTCTTTTTTAATGCTATTTCACTGAATATAAAATGGGATTGTAAATGTCTATAAAGATCTTTTTCCAGTTTAAATCTAAAGGCGTCACGAGGTCATCCAACTCCAAAGTGGCAAAGGTTAATCGTGCACGAGTCACTTTGACTCACGACCCTGCTCAATTATTTTCTCATGACCCAATCCCTGCCACAAGAAAATGCTTAATAAAAATTTTATTTTTTTAATTCAAACAAATGCTTAATTCCTCTTAATTAATAATTAAAAGGATCTTATTCAGTTGTATCTCCTCTGAACTTATATATATATATATATGTATAATATTCTATTTTACATAGATTAAGAAATGCAAATGATAATATTTAATCTTCTTATTTTATATAAAAAATAAACTGTATTTATTAAACTATCTTCAATCATAACTATAAGAGATAATATTTTATATTCAAATTTTTAATTAATTTAATAATATTTTTGGAATAATAACAAAGATAACTGAGTAAGTAAAAATTTGGACTAAAACACATTACAGTATTAAGGATTATAATTCCATAACTAAAATCAAGGCGTTATTAATGAATGATTAGAAATGACTAAACATAGTAATGTGATAGTACTGTACCGTAAAATTCACGTCAAAACTGATGAACAAGTACGTAGAAAAGAAAAGAAAAGAAAAGAAAAGAAACTGTAATTTATTACTGTTACTATTTTCACTACATGTGTGGATGTGCGTCAAACAAAACTGTAATTCATGATAAACAGACACAGACATCTACCTGTCACAATTTAGAAGTAATATTTAAAGTTCACTTTAGTTGCAGACCACATAGTGAAATAGTTGTGTCGAGCAATCGCGTCGCGTGAAAAGAAACGCGAAAACAACAAAAAAGCAGGAGAAGAGGAAGCATACCTATGTGCTATTGTTGCCACTATCACTTCTCATTCTCATTCTCACTCTCCCAAACAATCCACAAAGCGATAAGAAGACAAAGCAAAAGCTATAATCGAGTGTAATGGCATCAGCAAGCGGAGCAGCGAAGAGCTCAATCCCTCAGCAACAGCAACAACAACAAATCCACAGTTCACGAACAAAACTAAGCGAGTCAATGATGAACAAAGCCATCGCTCAGTACACAGAAGACGCGCGTCTACACGCCGTGTTTGAACAATCGGGGGAGTCAGGGAAGTCCTTCCACTACTCGCAATCAATTCGCGTTACATCACAATCAATTCCGGAGCAACAAATAACCGCTTACCTTCTCAAAATCCAACGCGGCGGCTTAATCCAACCTTTTGGTTCAATGATCGCCGTCGATGAATCATCCTTCCACATCCTCGGATACTCCGAAAACGCCCGCGATATGCTCGCCATTACGCCGCAGTCTGTTCCTTCTCTTGATGACGACGACGAAAGCAGTCTCGGAGATGCGTTAACTCTCGGCGCTGATGTTCGAACCCTTTTCACTCACTCCAGTTCACTTCTCCTCGAGAAGGCTTTCGCTGCTCGTGAAATTAGCCTCATGAACCCTATCTGGATCCATTCTCGAACCTCCGGGAAGCCGTTTTACGGCATCTTGCACCGAATCGACGTTGGAATTGTCATCGATTTGGAGCCGGCGGGATCCTCCGACCCCGCCCTCTCCATCGCCGGCGCAGTTCAGTCGCAGAAGCTGGCCGTTCGCGCTATTTCACAGCTTCAGTCTCTCCCTGGTGGTGATGTGAAGCTTCTATGTGACACTGTGGTTGAGAGTGTGAGAGAATTGACGGGGTATGATAGGGTTATGGTTTACAAATTTCACGAGGATGAACATGGGGAGGTTGTTGCTGAGAGTAAGAGACCTGATTTGGAACCTTATATTGGTTTGCATTATCCCGCTACTGATATACCTCAAGCTTCGAGGTTTTTGTTTAAGCAGAATAGGGTTAGGATGATTGTGGATTGTCATGCTTCTGCTGTTAGGGTTGTTCAGGATGAGGCTCTTGTTCAGCCTCTGTGTTTGGTGGGGTCCACTCTGAGGGCTCCTCATGGTTGTCATGCTCAGTATATGGCTAACATGGGTTCAATTGCGAGTTTGGTTATGGCTGTTATTATTAATGGGAATGATGAGGAAAGTGTTGGTGGTCGCAGTTCCATGAAGTTGTGGGGTCTTGTTGTTTGTCATCATACTTCTGCTAGGTGTATTCCTTTTCCATTGAGGTATGCTTGTGAGTTTCTCATGCAGGCGTTTGGGTTGCAGTTGATTATGGAACTTCAATTGGCGGCACAATCATTGGAGAAGCGGGTTTTGAGGACACAGACTCTGTTGTGTGATATGCTGCTTAGGGATTCCCCTACTGGCATTGTTACTCAGAGTCCTAGTATTATGGATTTGGTCAAGTGTGATGGGGCTGCTCTTTTTTACAAAGGGAATTATTATCCTTTGGGAGTCACTCCAACTGAGGCTCAGATAAGGGATATTATTGACTGGTTGTTGGCTTTTCATGGAGATTCCACCGGTTTGAGCACTGATAGTCTTGGTGATGCTGGTTATCCAGGGGCTGCTTCACTTGGGGATGCGGTTTGTGGGATGGCTGTTGCTTATATCACAGAAAAGGATTTTCTTTTCTGGTTTAGGTCCCATACCGCGAAGGAGATCAAATGGGGTGGTGCAAAGCATCATCCTGAGGACAAGGATGATGGACAGAGAATGCATCCCCGGTCTTCCTTCAAGGCGTTTCTAGAAGTGGTCAAAAGCCGGAGCTTGCCGTGGGAGAATGCGGAAATGGATGCAATTCACTCTTTGCAGCTTATTCTACGTGACTCGTTTAAAGATGCTGAGCAGAGCAATTCTAAGGCTGTTGTGGTTCCCCGTGTGACCGAACTAGAGTTGCAAGGGGTCGATGAATTAAGTTCTGTCGCCAGAGAGATGGTTAGATTGATAGAAACAGCCACTGCTCCTATATTTGCTGTTGATGTTGATGGTCACATAAATGGGTGGAATGCAAAGGTTTCAGAGTTGACAGGACTCTCAGTTGAGGAAGCTATGGGAAAGTCCTTGGTTCGTGATCTCGTGTTTAAGGAGTCTGAAGAAACTGTCGAGAAGCTTCTTTCTCGTGCTTTAAAAGGTATCCTTTCTAATACTCTGGTTTGCTTGTCAAATCGTTGTGTATATTTGGTAGCAGAACTCCGTACCATTTGGAAGAGATTGCCAATATAAATTTTAGTCTGCCAAGTTTTACTTGTAACACACGATGCAGCTAGAAGTATAGTAGGTGTACGGGATACTTCAACAGTGTTTGAGTCAATTGGAAAGTAATATATAGTCCATAGCATGATAAATAATTACTTTTTCTAAATTCCCAGGCACAGATTATCAGGTGCTGTGTATAATCTTGAACTTAATCGTTCAGTTATTAATAATTCAATAAATAACTTCTACGTGGGCATAAAACTCAACTGTTTAACAATGCAAAGCATAAGAAATATTTACAGTTCAATCCAGTCTCTTACTCTGTTGGTTTGCAGTCATGTCATTTAGAAAATATAATGTACTCATTTTTTTTTTCTGCTTTCCAACTACTTGATCAAGCAGACTGTATGGTGTGTCATTGAGCTTAGGAGTAAATTGTTGCCTACTGCCATAAAGTATAGACTACATCTAGTTTGGCTTTAGGAGAAATAAGGTATTAATGATTGGATGTACAATGACATAACTTGAATTTAATTAGTACAGGTGAAGAAGATAAGAATGTTGAGATAAAATTGAGGACGTTTGGACCAGAACATCAAAGTAAGGCAGTTTTTGTAGTGGTGAATGCTTGCACCAGCAAGGATTATACAAATAATATAGTTGGAGTGTGCTTTGTTGGTCAGGATGTTACTAGTCAGAAAATTGTGATGGACAAATTCATCAACATACAAGGTGACTACAAGGCTATTGTACACAGTCCAAATCCTTTGATCCCTCCCATTTTTGCATCAGACGATAACACATGTTGCTTAGAGTGGAACACTGCCATGGAAAAGCTTACTGGTTGGGGCCGTGCAGATGTCATTGGAAAAATGTTGGTGGGAGAGGTTTTTGGTAGTTGCTGTCAGTTGAAGGGTTCAGATGCAATAACAAAGTTCATGATTGTCTTGCACAATGCACTTGGTGGACAAGACACGGATAAATTCCCTTTTTCATTTCTTGATCGGCATGGGAAGTATGTACAAACTTTCCTGACTGCAAATAAGAGGGTTAACGTGGATGGTAAAATCATTGGGGCCTTTTGCTTTTTGCAAATTGTTAGTCCTGAACTTCAACAGGCTCTAAAGGCACAGAGACAACAGGAGAAAAATTCCTTTGCTAGGATGAAAGAGTTAGCCTATATTTGTCAAGGAGTAAAGAATCCTTTGAGTGGTATACGCTTTACAAACTCTCTTTTGGAAGCTACAGGCTTGACCGATGAGCAAAAGCAGTTTCTTGAGACTAATGCTGCCTGTGAGAAGCAGATGTTAAAGATAATACGCGACGTTGATCTTGAAAGCATCGAGGATGGGTAAGTTTTCTAGGCAATCCTTTGAAATCTTTTGGTTGTCCTGGAAGACAATGTTAAGGGTTATAAATTTTGGTCATTTAAATCTGACATCCGTTATATGAAGCCTGCTAGTTCTTAAATGTGATGAATAACATACTAACATTGAAAGCTGTATGGTACTGGAAAGTAATAGCTTAAGTTTTTAGAAGAAATAGTATTTACATGGGAGTATGGTACCGAATTAGTCCAAAGATTCAATATTGATTCTCTGCAGTACTGTAACTAAATTGTCAAAGTGAAGTTGTCTGTAATTCCAAACTTAAAACTGATATCTATAGGCATACACATTTAAGACCCTGCAGGCCTTCATATGCGAGGGATGTTGGAATTATAAAATCTACTTAAAAGGTCAATGGGCTTTTCCACTTGCGAATTGGTTCATAAAGGCATCCTATTGTGCAAATCAGAGTATTGAATTTTCCCTTGTCAATGAGGGTATTTGATAATTTTATCTCAAATTAACTTCTCTAGTAATGCTAAGATTACAAACATAATATAGTTATGAGTTCATTATACAGTTATTTTCCCTTTTCAATAAGATAGTCATGATACTATTAGATATTGCTGACTGGTTGATGCTAAATACGAGAACACAAGAGTTACTTAACAAGTTAATATCTGATAATGATGGAATGAACAAATATCTTGAGGCCTGTTTACTAAGAGAAAAGTTTTCCATTTTTGTTTCTTGTTTCACTTTTAATTGCAAAAGATGTCACCTTATTTTTTATCATTCTGTTTCCGGTTTCAAAGATTTGTATAAGAAACAATGAAAATAATTAAAGAATTGTTTTTTGATTGGTCTTGACCATATCTATGTTTTATCAATATGTCAATGAAGTTTTTTAACGTTTTGATTTGATATGATAACATACCACAGAAACTTGTAGTTTGTCAAATGCCCTGTTTTACATGTTTTTCAATGATGTGTATCAATTTCACTTGTCTTCTATTACGCTTCTAAATAGACTAAGTCAGACAAAGCACATGTCAATCATGTATACATGTACTCTGCCTTCTCACTATGATATGCAAATTTGGGGAATAGGTATCTGCGAATATCAATTCTATCTCAATATACCTTACTTAACTAGTGGGTTGGTACTTGATCCTTTCATTTCATGTTTTGCAGCCCTTTGTTAGTTTCATGTAGCGTGCTTACTTGCTTTAGTTCCCTATAAACTTACTGCATTCATTTTCTTTAGAGAAAGGTAAAATAAATGTCTTGTTTTCCTTTTGAGTTTAGGTCCCTGGAGCTTGAAAAGGGGGAATTCTTTCTTGGAAATGTCATAAATGCAGTTGTTAGCCAAGTAATGTTACTGTTAAGAGAGAGAAATTTACAGTTGATTCGTGATATTCCTGAAGAAATAAAGACATTGGCGGTTTATGGTGATCAATTGAGGATTCAACAAGTGTTGGCCGATTTCTTATTGAATATGGTGCGTTATGCACCATCTCCAGATGGTTGGATAGAGATTCATGTACATCCAAGAATAAAACAAATCTCGGATGGGCTCACTCTTCTCCAAGCTGAATTTAGGTATTGTGCTGTAATTCAAGTAATTTTCGTTATTTGTGTCCTCAAGTAATTGTTTGTGAATGATAACCAAAACCTCAAATAAGTATTTATAAGAGCCTCGAGTAAATCCTGTCTCGATATGACAATATAATAATTGAATATTCTTAACTCAACCCTCAACGGGGAATGCTGCCAATGCCCTCTAACTAACTAATATTAATAATGACCAGTAATTCGTGGGTTTCATGAAAAAAAAAACAGATGTTCTTATCCTACAAAAAGAAAAATTGTTATACTGGTTATTAACTAAATACATTCTATTGTTCCACTTCTTGGATGTATACATTTAGAAACTTGTATGGTGCTCTTCTATATAATCAATTTTCACTTGGCTATTATTCTTTGAGTGAATAATATTTAATCAATTGTGTTTTATGTTTCTCCTATGAAGAATGGTATGTCCTGGTGAAGGTCTTCCTCCTGAATTGATTCAAGACATGTTCAATAACAGTCGGTGGGTGACTCAAGAAGGTTTAGGGCTGAGCATGAGCAGGAAGATTTTAAAGCTAATGAATGGTGAAGTCCAATATATCAGGGAGGCGGAACGGTGTTACTTTTTTGTTCTTCTTGAGCTACCTGTGACACGGAGAAGCTCTAAAAGTGTTAAATAGGTATTTTGTGGCTGTAAGATTAAATTTGAAGCTCTGGCTCTGCTCCTCATGCTGACCGTTAGATAGTTTGTTGCCATAGATTATACTCAACTAACAAGGCAACCTAAGGGAAAAGCATTTGAACAAGCTGATTTGGCTAGTTATCCCAGCCACATGTAATTCTACCAAATTGGATTGTTATTTTGCCCCCTGACAAACTTGTTCGGTACAGCTAGAGTGGCTAGTTAATATGTAGCTGAATGTAACCTTAAATCTTACTGATAAAGTTATTGCAGAGTAAATGAAATGCCATGTCACCTATATGTGCACATCTTCATGGCCAAGTGAAGTCTCCTGTGAAAATTTTCAAGCAAATGCTTACATCATTAGCAGCTGCAGTAAACTCCAATCTGTAGTTGGATTGAACTGAATCCATCTCCTGCACTGTTGTCTGTTCTACTAGTAACTGCTTATACCAAATGTATTCTCCAACAAGGTTTGCCCTCAGCAATGTTGCTTTCCAACTCCACTTTTTGTTTCATCATTGCCTGTAAATCCCTTCATACTCTGTAATAAAAGCTGGGTTATCCTGTATTTTTCAAAATTTCGTGAAAGCTAGCTTTTCTTTGATAGAAAATAAATATACACTTCTCTTTCTTTATTATCTGTAGTTTTGTGACTGTGTTTCCGCAGATATATTTGTTCCTCAACACATTAACAGATGAATTATTCAGAACTGCCGGTTCAGAAAGCACTAGGGAGCAAGTGAGTATCCTTAGAGAACTCCAAAGCAAATATGAATACATGGCTTGGTGAGCTTGAAAGCTTTGGCATTTTATCTTTGAATATTGAGTTCACCATTCAAACATCACAAGTACGAGAATGGTTTATTGTTATATATTATGATCAGAAGGATAAAAATGACCAATTACTGTTTTACTAAGAGGAAGCATTTCTCGTTTTGAGTGTGTTAAAGACATACCCTCTAGTCCATCCCTTTTTTATATTCATTATATAAAAGAAAAATAAAAAACACAACTCATAAGGATGTGATGTTTTTGTGTGTGCCCGTGCGAATTTTGGAGCCTCTAATGGGCTTATTTTCTTGTAGTGAGGCTTTTGAGACACAAAACCCACTTTCTTTGAGCATCTTAAATTATGTAGAATTCTTTCCTAAAAACAAAGGGAGAAACACAACCTAAAAGAAATGTAGAAACTAAGATTAAATACCGAAGTGTATAAATTATCCTCACTAAAATAACATCTAATAATAATACGAATATGCAATGCATCAATTGTACTTAATAGTTGACATGCAATGTAATTATAATATATAAGAGTGCTTCTCACACATTTTAATTGAGTTTGCATATGAATTGATATTTCAAAATGAATATATTTTCGAGTAATCAATACTTAAATATTGGGCTCCTAGTGCCTAAGCCAGAAGTATATATGCATGAAATATAAGCTATTTTTTTACTTATATTCCTTGCATTCAAAGATCTCCTAAATATTGAAAATATATATCATTTTTATACTTATTTTACAATCAAGTATTGATTCAGTATCAAGAGACCCGGTTATATTCATGTATAACAACAATAAAGTTGTAAGAATAATAAAACATTTAACATCTAAAAATGACGTGTATTCACGTAACTCACCTTTAAAAAGGAGAGGTAAAAAAAACAAACAATAACCACAATAAATAATATCATGATAAAAATAGAGAAATTACAAATATAAGATAGATATATATAAAAAAATAAATATTTAATAAATTTCTTATTTTAAAAAAGCGATTATTATAAATTTATGTTATACAAGAATGATCAAAATCAAGATATATTTTGTAAATCTATTCACTCAGTACAACATTAGTCCATTATGACAAGAAAAGTTGACACTAAATGTGCTTTAGAAAGTCTGAAAAATTAAACATTCAATGTACTTTAGAAAGTGTGAAAAATTAATCTTTTCTTGGTTAATGCATACATAAATATTTAAAACACACACACACACACACATATATATATATATATATATATATAAATTATTTGAATAATTTTATATTTTTCTACCTTAAAACATAAAATGAGAAAATTATTTAATTATTCATTTATTTTTTATAATTATATAAATTTTATCTTTTAATTTTACTCTTGAAAAATATTTATTTAATATTTTTTGGTAATATTTTCAGTTCCGTTCAATTTTGTTGCACACATTATATTTTTATCTAAATATTTATTGATTTTAATGGTAGTTTAAAATAAAAATGAAAATAATTATATAAAAAATGAATAATTTTTAAGTATAAAAGCTAAAAATAATTTTTTTTGAAAGTATAGAAGTCAAATGAATTTTCTCTAAAAAAAAAATGTCAATTGAGCAATTAAAGGAAAAAAGAAAAATATTGAAGTTGATGCCGCCTAATTAAGTGCCTAACACCATAAAAGGCAACATGAAAACGAAAGGTAAGAAGATGAAAGCGGAACAGATAAAAAGAACAACTTGTTGACCTTGCATTTTGCAAACCACATATATGCTGCACTTTGGTCTTCTTCTTTCTCAAACGTTTCAGTGTGAAGTTGATCAACCTTGACTTGTTTTGTACCTTTCTGTGGACTGTGAGTGACATAGTGAGTAGTATTGCATCGTAGACAACACTTTAATGGGAACCCCAGAAGAAGGAGAAGAGCTTCTGAAGAAGATTGAACAACTAGAAGCTGGTCACGCTCATCTCAAGCAAGAAATGTCCAACTTCAAGGTCATCCAAAACAATAAGTCTCGTTCCAGGTTCGGTGCTGCCACGTGTAACAAACCCTCTTTTCCTTCTTCAAAGCATCATCAAAATGAAAGCAAGTATCTCAATATCTTGCAGTCAATGGGCCACTCTGTTCATGTTTTGGATCTTCAATGTCGTGTTATATACTGGTAAGTAGTTTTTTTTATGCTTTTTCAAGTTTGACCATGTTGGGTGTTCCTTTTTGTTGCATATCTACAGTAAATTTTTTTTTGTTTAATTTAAATTTTGGGGGTTCTGTAATCAGTATGTGTGATCACCATTTTGCAGGAACCCTAGTGCTGAAAATCTGTATGATTACGTGGGGTGTTCCTTTATGTTGTATTCCTACAGCAAAATTTGTTTTTTTTTTTTTTGGGGTGGTTCAGTCTGTGTGACAACCGTTTTGCAGGAGCCCGCGCTGAAAATACTTATGATTTTGTTGGGTGATCTTTTTTTGTTGCATATCTACAGTAAAAAAAATTGAATTTTTCTTTTTGGGGTTCAGTCTTTGTGATTATCATTTTGCAGGAACTCTAGTGCTGAAAACCTGTATGGTTATGTGGGGATGTTCCTTTTTATTGCATGTCTCTGTACAAATTGTTTTTTTTGGGGGGGGGGGTTCAATCTGTGTGATCAACATTTTGCAGGAATCCTAGTGCTGAAAATCTGTATGGTTATACAGCAGAAGAAGTTCTTGGGCAGAATGGGATTGAGGTGCTAGTGGATCCAAGGGATTTTGCATTAGCCATTGATGTATTCAATCATGTCAAAATGGGAGAGAGTTGGAGAGGCCAGTTTCCTGTCAGGAATAAGAAAGGGGACAGGTTCTATGCTGTGGCAACCAATACACCTTTCTATGATGATGATGGAAGCTTGGTTGGGGTTATTTGCGTCTCCTGTGATTCACAGCCCCTTCTTCAATCCAAAATTCCCTCAGAGAATGGGGAACCAGATTCAGGTTCCAATGGTTGTAAGAGTAGCATCTCGGATAAACTTGGCCTTGACTCTCAGCAGCCACTTCAAGTTGCTCTGGCGTCAAAAATTTCAAATTTGGTTAGATTTGACACTCTTGTACTTTTCATGTTTCTGTGTTTGTGTATAGTTTGGCATGTCTTGATGTCTGCAATCATTTAAACAGGCGTCAAAGGTGAGTAACAAAGTTAAGTCTAGGATCCGGACTGGAGAAAATAATGTCAATCGTGAACATGGGAATGGAGAAAGTCATCATGCTGAGCTCAGTTTCTCAGACTGTGTTCTTTCTGACCAGAGAGAGGATGGTAATTCAAGTGGAGCTAGCACGCCCAGAGGAGAGGTGCTAAAATCTCCTTTTGGCGTATTGTCTCATGTTGAAGAGAAATCGAAGGGGAAAACTGTGAGAGACTTGGGCGATCAGAGTGATGGAAAACCTATTCACAAGATCTTAACTTCTAAGGCTGAGACATGGATTCAAAAGAAAACATCATCATGGCCATGGAGAGCAAATGATCGGGAAGGATCAGAGGCAAGGAATGTTTGTGTTGCTTGGCCCTGGTTGCAGGGTGATCAAGAAAATGAGTCAAATAATCTGAAGAATCTTTCTAATGGATTGAAGCCAGAAAGTCAGGCAGGTGAAAGTAATCGACCTGTTAATAACGAGGCTTCAGGATCCTGGTCCTCCTTTGTTAATGTTAACAGCACAAGTAGTACCAGCAGTTGTGGGAGTGGCAACAGTTGTGCTGCCAATCATAAAGTGGATGTTGACTCTGATTGCTTGGATTATGAAATTTTGTGGGAGGACCTTACAATTGGAGAACCAATTGGGCAAGGTAGTAAGGTTCTTTAATAGAGTAGCATGCTTGAGAAAACAAGCTTTTGACTTTATCCATGCATCAACTGAAAAACAAGTTTTGTTTTAAACAATGTTGACAGTTAGATGTCCTTGCTTTTTAAATTTCTTTGCTTCTTTATGAGGTGCTGATAATTAGATGTCCTTGCTTGCAAACCAAAATATATAGTGATCAATGGTTATTATGCATTGGTAAGCTATATCTATTTCGAGTGTTTTCTATTCACCTTTCTCTTGGTAATTTGCAGGTTCTTGTGGAACTGTATATCATGCTCTGTGGTATGGTTCGGTACGTTCTTTTCTCTTCCTGTAATTTCAGTTTAAAGTTCGTGTTGCAGATAAAATTACTGGTATTTAGTACATTGAGATCCTTTTCAATGTGTTAAATTAAACATTGTTTAATTAGGGAGTTGTCAGATTTCTGGAAGGCCTGTGAAATGCATATGAAAAATGTAAACTAATTTTTTTTTGGCAACTATTCTGATTTCAACTTAAATTTATGTTTCTGCAGGATGTTGCTGTCAAGGTTTTCTCAAGGCAAGAATACTCAGAAGATGTAATACTGTCTTTCAGACAAGAGGTATGATGTCTAGTAGTCTAATTTGCTTGTTATGTTGGGAAATGGGCTAAATTTTATCAATGTGGTGAAGTCGGCTTATGTTTAAATATAAAGACTGCTCTGACTGCTAAGCTAATTGACTGACTGGGATGGTATATTTGATTGGACCATAGTAGATTTTCCTGCATATTAAAATTCCTTTGTATACCATGGATTTGACAATGTCTTCTGTATGCAGGTGTCAGTAATGAAAAGACTTCGTCATCCAAATATTATTCTCTTTATGGGGGCTGTTACTTCACCCCAACATTTATGCATTGTAACAGAGTTTCTTCCACGGTTTGTCCTGTACTTCATTTGTGATTTGCTGAGTGTCATGAGCATTATGATCCAATTTGTCCAGTGTCACATAATGTTGATTTGTGCTGATAATTGTTGAATCCTTTTTTTTAATCAATTCAGAGGAAGCTTGTTTCGTTTGCTTCAAAGAAACACATCCAAACTTGAGTGGAGACGGCGAGTTCATATGGCCTTAGATATTGTGAGTACTTAAAAGCAGTATTATGGACAAGATATCTCTCTCTCTCTCTCTCTCTCTCTATATATATATATATATATATATATATATATATATATATATATATATATATATATATATATATAATAGCAGTATTATGTATCTTCTTCATTTCAAGTGATTACATCTCATTCTTGTGATTCTAATGTTTCTTGAGGAATAGAGTCATGTTCATTTTTTGTTTCCATTTCTTTTTTTTTCAATATTACTAATAATTTCAGAATCTATCCATTGAGCACTACAAGTAGATTTTGACTTCGACTACAATTTGTTATCTTAGAAAGGATCTCTATCACTGTGATTGAAGCAATGGTGTATGATTACTCTTTCTATAGGCACGAGGTGTAAATTATCTTCATCGATGTAATCCCCCAATCATCCACCGAGATTTGAAGTCTTCAAATATTCTAGTTGATAAGAATTGGACTGTGAAGGTCTGCCACTTGTTTCTTTTCTTTTTATTCTCTACATGTTGGGTTGTATACATTAAATTCAGTGCTTAAGGAATTACCGCTCCCCGCACCCCTTATTTATCCAGACTATTGTAATCATGTGTTGGCAAAACAGGTCGGTGATTTTGGTCTTTCGCGACTAAAGCATGAAACATATCTCACTACTAAGACAGGAAAGGGCACGGTAGGCTCTCATTTGTTGTGTTCCCTTATATGTTTATATGTTTGATCTATTTGAAATTTCCTCCTTTAAACTATTACAGAGTCAAACAAAATGTTTCTGATTCTCCGTTTCTTGTTCCTGCTTTGTAGCCTCAATGGATGGCTCCAGAAGTTCTTCGTAATGAATTGTCAGATGAGAAGTATGTGTGCTTTATGCCCTCAATTTCTCTTTCACCCTGTCTCCCCCCTTCCCCCTCTCTCTCTCATATTCTTACTAAAATTCCACTGATTATTTTTTGCTGCTTCATGGGACCATTAGGTCTGATGTTTACAGCTTTGGAGTGATACTGTGGGAACTTGCAACTGAAAAGATCCCCTGGGATACTCTCAACCCAATGCAGGTATAATTTTAATGTTTACATGAACCAGTAAAATTTATGAAAGTGAACAAACATAAAATGTGATTGATAAAGCTTAGTGAATGCAAAAAACTGCTATTTCATGGTTGAAACACTTGATATTGTTAGATTTGTTATTCACCAATTCCAATGTTTGTTGGAGATAAACCATGTTACTATAGAGTGTGCAAATTGGGTGTTTGAACTTTGAATTGCTTCATCATGTTGTCACCAATCTAGTTTTTATCATCACTATTTTCTCCAATGCCTGTTATTATGTTTCACTGTCTATTCATGTTCAATGGGTACATACATGAATAACAGTTTCTCTATGATTCTTGCAGGTTATTGGAGCTGTAGGGTTTATGAACCATCGGCTAGAAATTCCAGAAGATGTTGATCCACAATGGACATCTATAATTGAGAGCTGCTGGCACAGGTGTGCATATTGTCACACTGTCATCTATTTTTAATTTCTTCCCCACAGCTCTAATATCCCAAAGACCAAAACACAGTTACTATGTCATTTTCAAAATGACGAATTCAAATGTGACTTGTGTCCTAGTAGTTGGTCTGTTTGCTTCACATCCATTGCTGTTTCTCTAAACTGGAGTGACTTGTTCTTGTATATCTTTATTATTTAGGTAAATTGCTTGACATGCCAAAACACATTTTGGTAATTTGGACCTCTAGTGTCTAAGTAATTAGCATTTTCCTTACATGGCTCTGAATCTAGTTCACTACTTAGGGTCAGTTTGGATGTTTTTCCTTCAAAAGGACTTCTAGGAGGAAATGAGAAGGAAAACATGAAATTTACTTGTCCAAAAGTTAATGTTAGCTTTTAATTAGCTAATTTTTAGACATGCCACATATTTTAAAAAAGTTAAAAGAGAGAGCTTCTACAAATTAGCTAATGAAAAACTAAATTTTACTTTCAGAGAAGTAAATTTCATATTTTTTTTCTTCTAGAAGTCCTTTTAGAGAAGCTCCCTCAAAATGACTCGTATACTGCAATATATTCCATTCCAACCCTTTTAGTTTACTTTTTGTTAGTTTTCGTTTGAACTTTTTCATGTGGGCTGAATATCTTGCATACAAGCAGTGCCAGTCAGTTTACTCAAACCAAAGAAGTTACTAGATGGCATGTGTTTGGTTAACATTGATTTTCAAGATGAAAATGTGTTTCATATTTCTTTTAATGGATGCTTCTTTAACTATCTACTTCACTAATTAAAGTTCTCATATCAAACATTATTGGTTGTCAGTCATGCTTAATAATCACCAATATTTACATGCTGACTTTCAACTTTGTCCATTACTACCAGTGATACAGCTTGCAGACCAACGTTCCAGGAACTGGTGGAAAGACTTAGAGAACTGCAGAGACAGTACACAATTCAATTCCAGGCAGCTCGAACCGCTGTTGAGGCAGGAACTTAGAAGGAGTTCTAATCACTGGACACAATTCTAGAGCTTGTTTCATTTTGTCACTTGCAAGCTGGTGCACAAGGATTTTTCTGCATATAGAATACATGTTTGTTCATGTGTTTTTCCTTCTAGAAAGACTTGTAGGAGGAAAAACTAAGAAAAATAAATAAATTTGCTTATCTAAAAATTAAAATTAATTTTTCATTAACTAATCTGTAGAAAGTCTTGCATCTTTTAGAAAAGTTTGAAAAAAGAGTTTCTACAGATTTATTAATGAAAAATTGATTTTAACTTTTAGAGAAATACATTTTATCTATTTTTCTTATTTTCTTCTCTTATAAGTTTGTATAGAGAAATTCAGCAAAACAGTCCCACCAAACATTCCTGATGACTAGATGTGTTGGTACAAAACTACTAATAGCTGGTCCTGAAATCCAGCAGCATTGTTGGTAAATCAACATTTGTCTCGGTATCATCATATAGTAGGAAAGTGGTTAGAAAACTATTTTAGTCATTTAATATTTCCTTGATGGCACCATAGAAGTTCTTAAACTTACTAGTGATACACATGTTTCAAGTCTTGTCAATAGGTTCCCGTTACCATGGTTGTAAATTTATATGAAAAATGTTTGTCACTTTTAGTTGTATTCAAGTCTGGGAAAAGGAGAAAAATAGAAACCAGTTGTGGACAGGAAAATGAGAAAATAGTAGAAACAGAGAGAAGGTTTAGACAGAATTCGAGATTTTTGAAACTTTATTTGTTGTACATTTGACATGAGTTTATTGGTTACTGCCGGATTGGTTACGAATTGAAGAATTGATTCTAAATTTAATTTTAAATTTAGATAAGTTTTACATATTTAATTTCACTTTGAAAAAAAAAATTTAGAATTTGATTGGATTGAAGTAATTTTGAAATTTTTGCATTGATGATAAAAAATGTACAGTAGTAGAACTAAGGGTTATTAGACCCAGACTAACTGGTGGAACTAGTTAGTCTATGTCATTCATCAGACTGGTCATACGTTTAATTCAGTGTGGCTAGACGTGACTTGGTGAGTTTTTTTTTTAACCAATAATTCAGTGTGGTCACTTGATTTTTTATTTTTTTATTTTTATATTGGTTATGTTTATATTGTAGAATTATTGTCTTTATTTATTTTTAGAATTTATTTGAGAGTTTCTTTTCTATAAAAATCTTATATTTATTTAATTAAAACTTATATTTGAACAATGTATTTGAACTTGAAGAGTAAATTTTTATGATTATAATTATTTATATTGTGATTGAACTTGTAATTTTATGATAATTTATATTGAATTTTAATATATTTATTTTATAAATTTTAAATAATAAGATTTTACAGTTTATAAATTATTTATAATTTTTTAGGTTAATTAAATCCTTATTTTCTATAGAATTCTATTTTAGCCCTTTAAATATTTTTTCAAGTTTTATTTCTTAAATAATTTTTTGTCAGTGTTTTTAATTCCTTTTGTTAACTTTTCCGTTAAATGATTAAATGAAAACTATTGTGTATGACAGGGAAAACTTGTCACAAAATGATTCTTATTTAACCGAATGTAAAAAATGTTAACGAGAGAAATTAGAAACACTTATGAGGACTAAAACTAGAAAATAATATTTAAAGGACAAAAACATAATTTTATAAAATATAGATATTAAAAATTTAATTAACCTTAATATCTTAATATAAACTGAATCGATGTATATCAATTAATAATTATTTATGTACTCTTAATCCAGTAACCCTAGACCCTAGTCGAAATCCAAATCCAACTACTAATAAAGTCGAGTCTAATAATGATAGAGTTTTCACTCGTATTTCTTAATACTAATCCAAATATTCATTACATGAAAAACTGTTTATAGCAGTACAGATATCATTGATCCTATTAAAAAAAAAAAAAAAAAAAAAAAAAAAAAACAATGAAGTTGCACTACCAATCAATTAAAAATTATATTGAATATAATTTTACCATGTATAACCACCCTAACTGGATAGCATAAAATTCTTTACATTGTGTATATTAAATTCTTAACAAACATCCAATAAATGTATACATTCATATATATATATATATATATATATATATATATATATATATATTATATAATAACTTTACTTTTGTTCTATCACGATGAGTTTTTTATCTTTTTTCGGAGTGGGAATGTGACGCGACGAATATGATCACGTGGAGTGGATAACAAAGGAGACACATTCGATTTTCTCATGCAACTTGTAGAATGCCTCAAAGAACCTTGTTTTGATTCTTTCGAAACATGGAAAGGGCGCAAATATTGCTGATCACTTTGAAGTTTCAGACATGTCAAGAGAATCTAATCTTTGGAAAAAAAACATTACTTTAACTATGAAAACTACAACAAAGAAAATATGCACTAAAATTTTCCACTATACGAAAAAACTTGTCCTGATCTGGATCATTACCATTACAGATTCACGGACCTTTGGGAAATTGATAAAACCGATTGACTGACTATGGTTTGAGATTCTATCACTCATGGAGTGGAAGGACATTGCCCTATCAAAAGAGGAAATAGGTGTTGTTACAAAGCAATGGGATGGCAATTATTAACACTTAAGACATTATAGCGTATGGACAATGAAAGAAAAGACACCATAAAGTGGGGACCTAGGCATTGTATGAAAGTATCAAATCGGAATCTTACTGAATACGAAAAAGTGCATGATTGTTGAGTCTTCCATCCCATCAATGTCCATTTCAACAAACACTGGCAAAAATCTGAATTCTAGCTTTATCAATATGGTTGGGTGTAACACACATTTTAAAGTAGCACGTAAAAAGAATTTCCATTTGAGTTGAAACAATCACATGCTGAGCTTGAAGATGATAAAAACTATGTTCAACGAGCAAGCATATGTTATATGTGTATGATGAGACACGTGAAGAACCTCACGAAGCACTTAACCCCACCACCAGATAACAGGTACTTGCTTTGCACAAAAAAGTTTAGGGGGGAGGGAGGTAAACTCTGTCAATAAATAACAGTTAAGATTACTTCATGAATTAGGTCTAGTATACAATTACAATGGAAAACAGTATAAGCTGGTACATATAATTTTCTGAAGCATTCACCCTTGCTCATTCCCTGACCTAAGCAAATGCCGAATGGCAGCAACTGCATCACCTTTATGTTCCCGCAAAGTTCTTTCAGCAACCTTTTTGTCCAACTGTGGAAACCATAAGAAAAATATGTCAATTCATTGGAATAAAAACTTCTAGATGGATTGATGAAACAATCTGTTGAAGAAGTTACTTCTAGTTCGTTTGCAATTATATCAACATCTGCTGCATTGATCTTAACAGCAGCTAATTCTTTCTCCCTGTGATAAGATCAAAATACATACTAGTGAGATGGAAGAAAAGCAAACTACTTGCAGAGCAGACAAGAGGAAAAATGGAGAATTTTACATACAACTATATATTTTTTTTCTATGTATTTACTTACATAGTGTGTGTTTTTTACATTGAATTCCACATAACTACATATCAGCCAGTGCGATTTTAGATAAATGTTCATATGCTTGGTCACATGTTGAGGAATAGATTTTGGGTTCAAAATCAATTGAGTAGAAGCAACTTTGATAGCATGTTGCTTCAGTTAATAATCACATCTGATACCCACATCCAAGTAGAAGTGATATATATTAGCATCTGATTTCTATGTTTTGGATCCACATTATAAGGTACCAACACAGAACCAAACACAGTAAGTAGTCTTTGTGTTAGATAAAAAGAATATACTAAGTTTTACCACTAAATTGCTTTTAGAATGAGAATATCCTAACATAAATCCCTCCAAAATCAATTTTGCAAACACACAGTTGTGTTCATTTATGTTTAAATTGTCACTTTAAAACTTAACAGCATTTCACTTTATATTTATGTTAGTAATGCAACTTGATATTTCAATTCATATAGAAGAACAAAAGAAAGAGGTACAACACAATCAAATGAGGGAAAGCTTAAGATATTAAACATTAGTAAACAGCTACAAGTATCCACTTAGTTTCACATATAAATTATAAAACTAGGAACCAAGACACCTATACTTTCAGATTTCTAAGGTTAAAGACCATCAGAGTTCTTTTGTTACTTACCACACTGATGTTTGAGAGAGAGGGGGACAAATGATACCAAATATGTGAAAAATCAGGGGTAAATTTCAATCCTGCACACTATCTTCAACGTTTTTTATTGGTCTTTTGGGATTTGACCTTGAATTAAGGAGGGGAATACCCATTTAAAAATAACCACAGGGCCCAATCTTGACAAAGGCAACAACGTAATTGGTTATATAATTTCAGCAGAACAACATCAAATGTTAATGGCATTGTGAGCTTACATTGAAGCCAACGGAAGGTGTTTTTCACATCAATTTTTTAGCATGTTTTGAACAGAAAGGGACTTGAATAACTTCCATGAACAAGCAAAGCCTAATAATGAACTCCACTCAATGAATTCAACGTTATAAAAAGACCAATAACATACACCATGTATATTGAACAATCCATCAGATTTTGTCATGTACACCCTCTCTATCCCTACTTTCATAGTTTCACTCTAATTCCATTCTCATCCTAAGTTTGCCACAGTTTGAAATATGATAATATAAAGAGTAACTGAATGGTAGTGATGTACCTGATGCGCATGGCATTGCGATCAGCTTCAGCAGAAGCAGCGATTGAAGCCATGGCTTCTTGGACGCGCGTGGAATCCAGCTGCCGATCTTCGACGCGATCGGTGAGTTTGTCCAACGCTTTGCTCTGTTGCTGTAAGTCCTTCGAATCCACCACCATCTCCACTCCTTCTTCCACACCCTCCATTTTTTTCACTTTCCCAAACTTCAAAGTTCAGACACCACTCTTCTTCTCTTCCTTTCTCTGTACTATGGATTTATCTATGCCCTAGCCCCAACCTACGCAGCCAGGGACAATTTTGGAATGATAAATTATCGCGCTCATGGGCCTACGACCCATGCGCTTCCACCAAAATAAATATTAGCCCATACATATGCTTTGCTAAATTGGATTTTTATTTTCTTTTAAGAAAAGTAAATTTATATTGTTTCTAAAAACAAGTAATTTTCTTAAAATTTTTATCAAGTATATTCTTTTAACTAAAATTAATTAAAAAGAGAAAGTGTAAATAACAAGACAACGAAAAAAACACTTGCATGTGTAGTGCATATTTACAATAATGTAATCTGTATTACTTTATATGTTAATTATCAATATTTTAAAGAGATTTTAATTTGTGTCTCATGGACAATATTTTTTTTTTTGTTTTTTTTTACAAGAGCATAGACAATAAAATCTAAGGCTATGTAATTTGGCAATTCTGTAATGTTTGATATAATTATTAACTTTATTTTGGTGAACTAGATTATTCAGTTCTGACTAGTTTCAACTTAATGACTTACGTGGTGTGATAAAATCTTCTATATACGTGTCTTTTCTTTCTATATATGTAGAACAAATTGTAAATCCATAAGAGTGGGTAAAATCTATAAAGCACGAGTGTTAAGTTTCCAAAATACACTGATTAGTCTTGAAGTTTTAAACTTGTGAGTATATAGATTTTGATATATGGATGAAAGCTAGGTCGCAATAACTCCATGTATGTGGTTTTAGATTAGTGAATAAAATCCACGTGGTGGGGACACACAAGTTTGCCTATTAGGGATGACAAGTGTTGCATAACGTGCTTATTTTTTAAAAGAAAAGAAGAAAAGAACCGAATTACACCCTAATAATCATATGATAGTATTGGCGGCAGGAATGTATTCGCCTTTTTATGGTCAAATCATGTATAAGTACTGCACTGAGTTAACTATTGAGTGTGAATATGATGAAAAAGGTTTTATTGAAAGTGATAATACATCCTTCACTAATGTCAATACTTTGAAAAAATAGTCTCAAACTACTGATGGAGCAAATAAAAAAAACATTATTTGTATCTAATTTTGGAGCCTCTCACATTTACTTAAACCTAAATATTTAGCGAAATTTATACCACACTTGTATCTGTGCACACTAAGCCGTAAATTTATTTTATTTAAGATATATATATATATATATATATATAATCTAAGTTCTTACTTTGAACATAAATAAATTATAATAAAAAATTGAATGTTTTACATATAAAATAAAAAATTATAATTTGTCTAACATTACTAACTATAACAATAATCAGTATAATTATGTGTATATTTATCAACCAAAAATAATATTAAGTTAATAATTAAAAATCAGAAATATCAAATATGGTCACCAATACAAAGACCGTTTCAAAAGAGAATTTTTCATGTGTTCCATTAACATTTTTAAAAATTTAGGTAAGTTTGATCTAGTAATTTTATTCAAAAAATTCATTTTAAATTAAAAGTTTCAAATATTAAATAATAGATTTTATTTTTTTTAAAAAAAAATCACTTTATTATTATTATTAATTTATTTTTTTAAAATAAATTATTTGTTAAAGTGTTTCACCCAACTTTTACTTTATAAGTTATTAAATAATTCAACTAAAAAATAAATAAAGATAGCAAATATAATTTGAAATCCTGATAAATATTCGTTAGGAAAGTTTTTACATCTAAATTTGAGTCATTTTGAGTTCAATGATACCTTATTTGGTAAAAAGAAGAATAAATAAATAAATGCCGAGGCAATGGATATGTAGATGTCATGAATGGATAAAGAGGCAAAAATTTTCAACTCATTTTGAGAGTAAAAATCGTCGGCGGCCAACAAAAATTATGTAGGTAACCTTATCATATCTGTAGAAAAAAAAAAAATATTTGTTAAACGATTGGAATACGCAATCAACCGATTTTAATCATGTGAAGAGAAATACGAATATAGAGAAATATTATATATTTAATAAATAAGTTGGTTATAACAGTTTGACTGTGAAGTAAAGGGAACGTTGGTATGGTCTGAACCGCAGGCCAAGCTTTATACATGTCGCACTTATCATCCACAATATTTGTAAGCTTGTTCCCACCTATGTAAAGCCATATAATGTGGAATTGCGGTGAACTACTAGCTTTCAACTCATTAGTTATAGTAAAATATAGTTATTGGTTAAATTAAGAGAAAAATAATTACATTTTTTTAATTTATTTTTATTTTTAATATATTTTAAAGAATAAGAATAAATTTTGCATGGTTTAGCAACATATGTAAATTTTACTTAACAATTAAAAATTTTATTAGAAATTTAGTTGATATAAAATTTAAAATGGTATGGAAAAATGTGGTTGTCGATGATTCAAAACAAGTTTGAATTTGATTGCCTAGGTGTTGGATAGAAGTACTATTAGATGACATGAATGTATGACAATGAGAGAGAGATATCAACTACATGAATTAATGGCAAGTACAGTGGCTTCCACTATAAATACTAGTCCTCACTAGCTTTCAAATTGCAAGCAAAAGAAATATTTATAGTTTTAATTTGTGTGATTGTTGAGATGGTGAAATTGCGTAAGTATGTTGGAACACTTAGTGTGTTCTTTCTAATATTGATAGTAATAGCAGAATGCCGAAAAATTAAAGAAGATGAATCATTGGATGACACTGAAGGAAGTGGTTTTGGCAATGGAGAAGGTTTTGGTAAAGGTGGTGGAGGTGGGAGAGGGTATGGAGCTGGTAATGGTGGAGGTGTTGGAGAAGGAGGAGGTATTGGTGGGGGCTCGGGGGGTGGCAAAGGTGGTGGTGCTGGAGGTGGAGTTGGTGCTGCTGGTGGAGGCTATGGAGGCGATAGAGGCGATAGAGGCGATAGAGGAGGGGGTGTAGGAGGTGGTACTGGTGGTGGCATTGGAGGAGGAGTTGGCGGAGTTGGAGGTGGACATGGTGGCAGTTTTGGAGGAGAAGTAGGTGAAGGTGGTGGAGGTTATGGAGGTGATGTTGGTGGTGAAACAGGAGGGGGACATGGTGGCATGCAGTGAAGAAATTGGTGATGGTGGATATTAATTTAAATATATATCTCTAAAAACACGATCTTATACTATTTAAATATTTCTAAAAATATCATCTTATGCCATAATGCATGGGTGGATATAACATGCAATATTATATATCAATATATTGATGTAATAAATTAGTGAGTATTATGATGCTCAGTGATAAATGGATGCAAATATAGGTTAATATAAATTAGTTATGACATAAATTTGAGTACTGTTGTTATAATATTGTGTTTTTGCAAATTTTCTTTTATCTACGTGATGATAACAATGTTAATTTAATTTGTTTAATTTATTAATTTATTTATATTAATATTGTTATTTATCACGTCACGTCCTCAGAGAGAGTTTATTTTAAAAAATATCAGTAAATACATTAAAAAAAGATATTTGGTTGACAATCCCAGCACACGTGCAATCAAAATGGAAAGTTAAAGACAAATAAACTAGCGTAGCATTAACAAGCCAAAGGAAACAAGTACATTGCATTTACGATACCTAGGCTTAAAAGTTAAAACAGTTCTTTGATAGTTTAGATTCTATCTACAATGTTAGCTAGTCATAAATCTAAAGTTCTATCCAATACCAACAGTGTGATGACAAAGTGGTTACATAATTCAGCTTTTGCAGTGTATTTAAGTGTGTTTCTCTGATATCCGCGTCCTTGTTTCTTCATTTTCCATATGTAAAAGCTAAAAGCTTGTGCACAACACGATTATACCCATACTGGCAACCAATTTTTGCCATCAATGTAATCAATAGATAGAAATGGAGCAACTTGTTCATCAGTTAGTTGTTTCGACCAATCAGCGCGTCTCTCACTAGAGGCTCCAGGTCCAAGGCAATTGTGCTCCGCATGAAACAGATGTCTACAGTTTTCATTAATTACCACACAATTAACTAATATTCTCATCAACATAATTGTTTAATTTACTATGTATAAAAGTTTAATTGGTGATTTTTCTTACTCTGTGCTACCATGGTAGCTCCAATTGGTCCACGCTTCTGGGACAATGGTCACAGAGAGGTAGGTCCCCGAAAAAATGACCCTAGAATAAGGGCCCTTGGCTCTTCCTAGGTACACCTCACCAATGCCATAAACCTTGCCTTTGATGAATATGAACCCACCCATGTCCGTTTCAGTTTCCCTGTTATGAGCTGTGATTGAACCTTTAATCTTTAGCCTTTTGTCATCAATCACAAATATATCAGGTTTCTGCATGGAAATGTACGTGTTTAGTGTTCCATTCACTCAATAAATAACTAATGTTAGGGAAAGCACGGATTGAAAGACATAGGAAACTTAATTACATGGAAGATTGATCTGGCACGGCCAAATATGAAATCAATTGAACCTTGAAAGTAGCAACTTTCATAGTAATGTCTGCCTTTGTAATCAAAGAGAGTGTTATGAGTACTGTAAAATGCGCAACTATAAAATGCGATTTTGTCTGCTGCCACAAATGCTGCCACAGATTGGTTTTGTGAGGTATAGGCCTCTCCTGTAGGTGCCTCATTCTGTAATGAAATGAACATCACAATAAGTTGGGAATTTTAGTTATTTTAAGAATAAGTTAAAGGAATAAACCATCTTATTCTTTCTTCATTTTTTGCCATGATAATATTGTTATACTATACGTTTTCTTTAATTTGAATACGTAAAGCACAATTTTTTTGGCTAGTATATATCAATTTTTTTAAAAAAATTTACCCTGCTTTCTTTGTTTCTGAATCACTCCAACAATATTGCAAAATTTTAAAGAACTGACCTTGAAGCTAATTCCATAGGCAATGAAGTCGTGTGCTAGGACTTTGAAGGTAGCAGATTCCACATTATTTGAAGAGCTTTGAGACCATACTATAGCAGATTTTCCGCTCCCATGCCCTCTCATGAATATATAAGGCTTATTCTTTGGTATCTCCACCTTTTCTCTTCACATGATCAAAATTAAAATAAAATTTAGCCAGTTAGTTAAGATCCTCATATAATCAACTTGTTACCCCCAAGTTATCTATAGCAGATAAAGAATGAACGAAATTTAGATATAATTTCTTAGATATTCTTCATGTTATTTTTTAATTAGAATCATTTCGATAATATATATAATTTTTTAATATATAAATTATTAAGGTGAAATTCTAATTCTAATCAACATAATTTTATACCTGTATATTCCTTTGCTAACATGGACGATCACCCAATTAGAATTTTCTTCAGGAATTGAATCTATGGCAGCTTGGACAGATGTAAACTCTCCTTTGCCATTGATATCTACTTTGATGGTTCGATTGATTCCCAACTTTTCTGTTAACATGGGAGAATCTATGACCTTTTGTACATCAAAAGCAAGAGCACAATATGGCATGCAAAAAATGAAAATTGCCACTATGAATGATGAACCAAGCAAAGACATAGAAGCCATGTCTTAGGGGGGTGACAATGTGAAGTTAGAATTTGTGTTTCAAGGCTTTTGTTTTGTGTGAGGCAAGACTATGACAAATGTGAGGCTCTTATGTGCCAAAGGACATTCTTTATTTTTGGAGTTAAGAAGTTAGGAAGGTAAAATTGTACCAAGCATGGTTACAACATTTTCTATTTATTAGAGGACGTCCACAAGTTTCTTTAATTTTGTTGCATGTGGCAAGTGGTTAGTTAGTTTTCATGTCAATATTTTGTGGCTTTCTGTTACTAATTTAAGGATTAAAATTGATGATATGTTAGGTTCCCTAACACAACTTTCTTCATATATAATACTTACGCATATATATATTTTGTACAAATTAAGTATTTATTCCTAAAGTTTATGTATTTTAAAATGTTTTTACGGACAGCAGGTTTTATTTCATGCATTTTACTATTTGACATATATTAAAACTAAAAATTAACAATATATATTGTCACTATTAAATGTATATTTCTTAATTTCATAGATAAAATCATTTCACATGAGTTAAGGAAGTTATTATAGGGCACCAAGACGACTTGCAGTTGATTTTATGATCAATTTTGTTCTGCATCCCTACATGATGATTACTTATATTAAGTAGTAAATTGAAGAAAAATGATTAACTTTGCTAATAATATACGAAAGTAATTTTGTTATCTTTAAATAATTTCTTTTCTTTTCCTTCAGACAAATTATCCACCCCAGATAAATATTCATTCATAAAACCTATAAGGTGCTACACAGTAGTTAATAGCTTCAACCTTTTAACTATATGATAAGAGATTTGTTTCTGAATTATAGTATTAATTTTATTCAATTCATCTTTTATTCCACCTCATGATTTCTAGTCCTCCCCTTTTTACAAAACATGTAGATTTGTTTAATTCATTTTGTACGAAATTCCATAACTCTTAAAAATATACAGAATAGGTTTTAATAGGAAAACACGTTTCGTGCATATTTGACGAAAAACAATTTGTACCAAATATTATTTCCCATGAACACTATTTATTCTTTATTAATATATATATATATATATATATATATATATTAAGAATTTTATCTGTACATCACATATTCACATTAAAATTGATTAATATTATAAATACGTTAGGTTCAATAGTATCTAATAATGTCTCCTTTTTTATGCCGATGACTTTTGTTTCACCGTCAATAAATGGGATTGTAAAAATTAAAAAGCTTGAGGACCATCTTTTCTTTGTTTTTTGATTGAGATTTATTTTAATTCTTAGTAAGGATTTCAAACTTTAATTTGGATTACTCAACCAATTTGGGTTCACTAATTGCAGGTCAGGCTGTAATGGGCTAAGTATAATATAGGCTGATAAAGGGCCTTGCTACAACGTACCCCTTTTTCAATGCTCACACCCCTTCTTAATTTTGTATCTAAAAAGACTAAACTACCCTCAAATTTCAACAACCCTTAATAAGATTTAAACAATTGTTATATGAATATTAATTAGAGTCATAAACAATTAATTCGATGGTCTAATAATTTTTTCTTCATTGCAGCCCTAGCTCTTAACCACATTTCACCCCATTGAAGGAGTTTCGTACCCCATTGCAAATTATGTCATTTCTAAACTTGTTTCTATTTATATTTTCTCTATAGTCGTAAATTGTCTCTTGTAAAAAAAAAAATATTTTACGAGGATATTTTCATAAGAGAAAAAATACATACTTTAAATATTCATCTATGTGTTTGCTCAATTATATAATATAACTTAACCCAAGTTTATTTATTCATTTAGCTTAAAATTCCATGTAAAGTATCCATCCAACTTTATTTATCCACTAATCACTTTTTAACTTGCTCCATAAAAAACAATAACTGAACAAATTGAATGAAGAACGTGAAAAATTGTTGTGTGGGAACGAGATCTTATCTGTACTTAGGACAAACTGTAAAGTATTTGCTTGGTGGATACATTTACCACAGTGATGTCCCTTGCTGGATGCTAATTAGAACTGAGACACAAACTCACTATTTTTGTTGCATTAAGGGCAACCTACCCGCCATTATTTATTCTATAGCCATTATACTGAACGCCCATACCCTCACGCTACGCCTAAACAATAATGAAGGAGTCATAACAAAGTTTCACGGACTTTGAAACTTGGTTTCCAACTCCAACTCCAACTCCAACATGTTATATATTTTTCTATCCTTAACTAAAAAAAATAAGACCAATTGCCACCAACACTAGCGTTTACGCGTTTATGCGTATGATATTATTTTAATTGGACATGTTCAAGTTGAAAGTACATATGATGCAATATATGCTTGCATCGTAATCGATCATATATTCCTCAAACCTGATGATAAAGCTCCAATTCGTGAACAAACTGAAGAAGAATGACAACTTGATAGGTTTAGCTTATATTATAAAATAGTGATCATGATACTACGAAATGGGGAAAGTCTCGTCAAATGTCAAGTTGTTTCAGTTTTAGATAAAGGCTAGAGCATAATCAATTGGGTAGAAGTTACAATCCATTGGTTTTGAATTTAATTTCCCCAACCTACTTCATATATTTTGTTGTTAGTTGAAGAATATTTTTTATTTGTACCACCTTTGGCAAGTCATGCACGGATTTCATTGTCTTCCCCAGAACTTATAGTCTTTATAGCACACTTGAAGATTATAATAACAATTTTACTCTTAGTTAATATATTTTTACTTTTTTCTGTTTTTCCTTCGTCTTTTTCTTTATTTTTAACTCATGTATTCTTACTTATTTTATTTTTTATCTTTATTATTTTATTCTATAAAAAAAATTGTACCTCATGTCAATTTTATCGCATATTGACGGATTTTCACTTGTAATTTATTTAAAATATTTTTAATCTTAGTACCTCATGTCAATTTTATCGCATATTGTCGCAAAAAATTATAACAGCTAAAGCTAGACTTTCTCGATAGTCTCTAGATTATTAGTTGAGAAATTAGTCATAATAATTTTATAAAAAATTATAGAGAAAATTATTTTAAAAATGATGATGAAAGCTAATTGATAACACTTTTCTGTATAAAAATATATTTTTAGTCTTAGTTTCTTAACTAAACAATAAATGTTATTTTTTATAGACAATATAAATCAAGTTAGTAAAACGTATTTACTTTTATCAGTTTTCGAGAAAAAAAAAATATTTTTTTTAATTTATAATTATTTTCATTTTTTCTCTAAGTTGCTTTTCTTTTGACTCCGTGATAAATATTAACATATTCTTTTACAATATTTTACATATGTTTTAAAATTAAAATTACTTATAAAACAGATTTGCATTTATGACTCTAGTTGGTGCACATGATGAGCCATTAATGTTCCTCCATACTTTGATTGTAAAGTTTGTTTGGGAGACAAATTTCGAAATAAAAGAAAAGAGAGACAAAAATTTTATTTCAATAATCATTACTTGATTTGACAGTTTTAATAAAAATAAAATAATAGGTTATTATAATTTTAATATCCTTCTTTTGTTTACTTTTATAATGATTATATAATTTTCTAAGTCCAAAAAATAAATTATCCCTTTCTTTTTCTTTAAAAACCCAACTCTTGAAAAGGATTAGACTCATCTCACATTAATAAAAAAAAAAAAATTATCATGTCATGTTACATAGAGAAAAGATATAAATCAAATTAATAAATCTTTTTTTCCTCCTATATGATGGTCATTGAATACACACGACAAATTAAATTAATAAATCTTACATGATAATAATAAATCTTATAATTATTTCAAATTTCTACTTCTCACAACATGCATTATCATGTCTCTTATTAATATGGGAGGATACAAATTTCTCTTTCCTGGTGGAACTTTTCTATATATAACCACTGACCCCAGCGTTATCAAATAGCATTCACGTTCTTATGGTCTTGTGCACCTTCTCGAAGTTAGTTATAGTGAAAAAAGAAAAACAGAGGACCCTGTTTCAAAACTTATTGTATTTGATTATTTGTGCTACATATTTTTTTAATGGCTATCAAGTTGAGTAGACCAGTCACTAAAGAGATTTTCTTTCAAGTTTTTCTAGTCCTATCCTTGTTTAGGATTACAACTTCATATTTACAACCAGCGAATTTTGTCTTTGGAGATTCTCTTGTCGATGTAGGAAACAACAATTACATTGCTTCACTCTCAAGGGCTAATTATGTTCCCTTTGGAATTGATTTTGGAAGACCAACAGGGAGATTCACAAATGGAAGAACCATTGTTGACATTATAGGCAAGAATATATAACACCTAGCTTTCTTCTTATTTCACTTTTTTTTATCAGCAAAATATGTGTATATATATTATATTACAGGAACAAGGGGTAAATGATGAATCTTTACATGACCAAAGTTTGGTTATTATTTCACTTATTTTGATTTACTAGTCTAATGAGTTCATCATGTGATACCAGCTCAGGAAATTGGTGTTGATTTCACCCCACCTTACTTAGCACCTACTACAAATGGACCAGTGATTTTGAAAGGAGTCAATTATGCTTCTGGGGCAGGTGGAATCCTCAATCTCACTGGAAAACTCTTTGTAAGTTTTCATCTTCAACAGCTACTAGTATTATTGTTTAAGCTCCAAATTTTATTTGAAGAAAATAGTAACAATTTTTGTATGTAATTTTATAGGGCGATCGAATCAACTTTGATGCACAGTTAGATAATTTTGCTAATACAAGACAAGACATCATCTCCAGCATTGGTTTTCCTGAGGCTCTTAGTCTATTCAGCAGATCAATATTTTCAGTAGTAATGGGTTCCAACGATTTCATTAATAACTATTTGGCACCAGCAGTCTTAATTTTCGAGACTGAATTGGCATCTCCAGAAATCTTTGTCAACACCTTAGTGTCTAGATTCAGACAACAGCTCATTGTAATGCTTCTCACAAGATCTTGTTTCTCAATATTTCGCTCTTCTAAATCTTCCTATAATGTTTTTCTACTACCTATCTTACTATACAAATACAATGTTGAACTTCTTAGGCTAACATACACTTTTTTGTTCCATATCTTAATTTTTCGTTTCAGTTGATTTTTTAATTTAAAAATTTTCAAATTAGTTTTTTAAAATGATTCTATCAGACCAAATTAGTCATTTCCCTTAGTTTTTTGTACTAACAATATGAACTTTGGATGATGTGACAGTGACAAACATTCATATGACGTGCAATCTCTCAAAGTTTGTCATGTATGTCATTAATTTGACCTAGTGGTAAACTAACTAAATGACTAATTTAATCCAATTGATACATTTTAAGAGATTAAAGTAAAGCATTTTAAACTTAGGAAACCAAAATACAATATAAAAATCAGATGAGGAATCAAAAGTGTATTTTAGTCGCTTTTTAAGAGAGGATTAGTCAGCAGATATTGTTAGAAATTATATCATTATTCTTTAATGCAGTTTGGTGTTAATTACTGTTATGCTTATTAACATTATATTTGCAGAGACTATTCAATCTGGGTGCCAGAAAAATTATTGTGACAAATGTGGGACCTATTGGGTGTATACCAAATCAGAGGGATATGAACCCTGCTGCGGGTGATGACTGCGTCACTTTCCCCAATCAGTTAGCACAGTTATTTAATATCAAGCTGAAGGGCCTCATTGCAGAGCTCAATTCAAATCTGAAGGGTTCAATGTTTGTGTACGCAGATGTCTACCAAATTTTAGAAGATATACTCAACAATTACAAAGCTTATGGTATGTGTCTCAAAAATTTACTCTATGATCCATAACCATCATGATCTCCAATCCTTACTAATATTTAAATGAGATTTTCTATAAATTATAGGAATTTTGTTATTAAAATAAAAAAAAAACTCACTACATGTTGTGGGTTGTGATTGGTGTTATACTTTTTAGTGTGTGAACTTTTTTCTGATACATATTAGTTAGTTACTTATTTTAATAAGAAAAATACTTAATAGACAATTATAATATGTTGATAACTAAATATTTAATTATAAAAGAAAGAAAAACAAATATATATTTGGTGATTAATTATTATGAGTTGTGATTAATTGTTATACTTTTCGGTGTTATACTTTTTGGTGTGTGAACTTTTTGGTGTGTGAACTTTTTTCTCAGATACACATTAGTTAGTTACTTATTTTAGTAAGAAAAATATTTAATAGATAATTGTAATATGTTGATAACTAAATATTTAATTATAAAAGAAAGAAAAACAGATATATATTCTGTGAATAAGTTGATTGTATAAAACACTATGAAAAATAAAGTTATTTTAGTAGTAGGTAAGTGATGGTACCTTGAACTATAAACAAGTGATGGTACCTTAAATCATAGATAAGTGGAGATTCTGGCCTACTTAATAAATTTTTTTAATTTTTTGAATAATATTCTAGTGGTACCTTAAACTAGCATGATGATTTTGAACTAACTAGAACCTTTTTTTTAATTTTAATGTGGCAGGTTTTGAGAACCCATCTTCGTCTTGTTGTTCATGTGCTGGGCGTTTTGGAGGTTTGATTCCATGTGGTTTTACTTCAACAATTTGCAGGGACAGATCAAAGTATGTGTTCTGGGACCCTTGGCATCCAACTGAAGCTGCAAATGTTATCATAGCTAAGCGCATCTTAGATGGTGATCATAATGATATTTTTCCAATGAATATTCGCCAACTCATTCAGTATTGAGGGATGTTTTGGATTATATGAGATATATCCAACATTTCGAATTCAACTTAGGGAATATGTTCATTGATCAATTGAAATTGTTTCCCTCAAATTTTCAAAGAAATATGATCTTAATAAATAATAATATTAGTAGTTTACCTTCAACAATAATATACATATATTTTGAACTATGCTAAAACTATATAGAATGAAACAAACAAAATTTAAATGGTCAAAATCTTGAGATATATGCGTAATTCAGGTGATAATGATAATGTGGACGGTAATAGACAAGAACAAAGTAATAAACGTATAAAATTAATTAATGAGTTTCATTAAATGCATTCGCAGACCATGGTTTCACTTGACTATGCAACAAAATAGATACCATAAATATCACCAAACAACAAGCTTTTGGGGAAAAAATTATATTTAAAAAATACACAAAATTTTAAAGCTAACGACGAAAATAACTAACCAGAATTCGTAATCTACCTTGAATCCAATAATTATGATGCCAAATTTGTCAAGAGGAGAGAAATTGCGTGGTCCACCGAAGTGCTATATTTTCTGTGTATAATAGCATTGAAATTTAGCTAACCATATAAATTCTTTTAGAGTGGGTATACTTGTCTCCATAATATTATAGTTGAGTTGACTAGTGTTTAGGTTATTATACTCTCTTAAATAGAAATAGTTGAACACTAACTAACTGCTATACTTTTTAGTCTAGTGGTAAGTGATTGATGCAACAATTAGTCATGAGGTCAAGTCAATTATTAAGGGAGAGATTGTTATGAGTATACATCAACTATCCCATGGTAATAATAATTTATAAATAATTTTTTTTTAATAGTTTAGAGTAATTTTCATACTTTCTAACTTCTTATATATTATTTTTCATTTTAGCCATAAAATATTTATAAAGTTTGTTTTTAACCTTTTTTATACAAGCTAGAATTTTATTACCATACTAATCAACATAAAAAAATAATAGATAATGTATATTTAAATATGTGCTATTTTTATTTTATCATAAGCTTAATTTAAAGTATTTGTAGATATAACATAAGACTAATAGTAAAATACAAAATATGAAAAAAATTAAATTAAAAAACTGCAATCGAAACAATTGATCTCTAAATGAAAACTCTAAGAATTCAAAACTAATTAAAAAATAAAATTATATTTATACAAAATATATTTTTATTCATAACTTTTTTATACAAACATTCAATCTCTATCATATTTATGTTTACCAAATCAACAAATGTTTTTATTATATACTCATAAAAGAAATGCTGCAACACACTGTTTATCACATTTATTTATCCTGACACTCCCTTTATAATTTGTCAGAATTTATTAAAATTTATAAAATTAGGAAAGATAATCATTTAAATATAAATAAGATAAAAAATTTAGAAAAATATTTGATTTCAATAGAGATTTTATAACAAAAATATTACACTTCAAGAGATTATTTTATTAATTTTCATATTTTAAAAACTGAATTGTCTCATCACCCACTTTTTAGATCAAAATGATAATTTATTCATCAAAATGATAATTTATTCTCTTTAATTTCATTAGAAAAATGTATAAACATGAACAGAGGTACAAAGCTGACAAAAAAATAAGCCAGCCTTTGTTTTATTTTCATAAGACCTGGCTCCAAAAATATTTGAACTTGTAAAACAAATATTGAATCTACTGGTTCATCTAATAATCCATCTGAAAGAAGCAAATGGATATAGTTCAAATTGGTTGAAATCATAAGCAATTTTATAGGTTGGTGCATATGTCTCACACGTGCATAGTAGATTTTCTATAAAATGAAATCAGAGGAGAAACAGGACAATACTTCAAATTTAGAGTGGTCCACTAACATCCCCACTACAACCATACTTGCAATGAGCTGTTCCAGTAAAACAGGTTTAATGTTAGTTTACATATAATTGCACGTCACACGAGGGGGATGGGAAACCATTTTGTAGGTAGGTGAAATTTTGTTTATGATCATCCACGTACAAATAATTTTTGAAAGATATATAATTTCTCATTACGATTCTAACCAATAGATAAGTTTCACCTGTGGGAGTTACAATCTAATTTGTTTGTGTTTTTTTTATTTTAACCAACCAAAGAAATTTTTAACTCGAGAATATGATATATTAAAGGCTAAATACAAATTTTAATCTCCTAATATTTATCTATTTTTACTCCTATTTTTTAAAAAGTTGAATTTTAAGTGTTGATTTAAATTTTGAAATAATTAATAATAAAGACAATTTTTAATTGCAATTATATTTATTAAAAAGCGTACAACTTGTATTAGAATAAGTTTAAAGGAAAATATTTATACAAGTTGTTTAACAATTATTTATTAATATTACGATGAATCTCATATGTATAGGTTATTATTATTATTTTCTTTTAATCAAGCATCTCAATTATTCTGATACATATTCTCGTTAAACACTCCTTTATATACACTACATGAACTTCTAATTACCTCGTTTGTGTGTGGAAACGTTTAGATTGCATTTCAAAATTTATTGTTAACTGTGTGGAAACGTTTTCTCTTCTCTCTCCTTGAGCATGTACCTATGGAAAGAGGCTCTCTCCTCTCTTGAGATCTTATCCATCTCAACACACTCTGATGTATACAGTGAGTGTTTAACAGAGATGTTTATCACTGTTCTTCACTTCACCAAATTGTTCTTGTGAGGAAGGATTATAAACTGTGAAACATTTTTATTGTGTTTCAAATGCATATTACAGTGTCTATGAATACATATGACGTTTATAAACTGTTATTATTTTAAATTAATTATTATAAAATTTAAATCATCAACTATCCTGACGTACAATTCATGTTTTAATGGAAAAATACATAAAAAATGGAAATGATAAATTTAAATGCATATAAATAAAATTTTAAACTTAAAAGAAACTTGACTAGCACATAAACTTGCATATAAAAAACTTAAGACAAAATTCAATACATAACAAGTATGGATACCTCTTGAAATCAATTCCAACTTTTAAAATTACGATGAAATTTTTTTTAAAAAAATTATTTATTGTTTTCACCTTTAACCTGATTTTAGAATTGATATCTATCGAATTAAAACTATCCAAAAATCATGTAAAATGAGTCGCAATCGAATATAAAAGCAAACACAAGATTAAGTTGTAGGATGTGATTTACGGAGGAAAAACTTAGAATAACTTTATTATTAACAAATAATTTTGATTCTTGAATAATTGTTAATGGGTTCCACGATATTACGTTAAATATTAGGAAATTTTTTCATTTTTATTTTAGTGTTAAAAATAAAGGTAGAGTAGGATTATTCTTTTAGGTCCCACAATCGATCTTATTCTTTTTATTTTTTTAATGTAAATTAAATAATTATTTTTATCAAAAAATTAAATTTTTCATAGAAAAATGATTTCTACACGTAGAAAACTCTTTCACTTTTATAACAGTAATTCTTGAGTAACATAATTTTTAATAATTAAAATTATAATTAAGAACTAGAGATAAAAATGTTAAGTGCCTCCTGAACATAAAAGTTGTTACGGGAAGTTTTTTACTGGAAGAATTATTTTATAATAAAATTTATACATTTTTCACTCTTACAAAATAGTTCTTATCCCTTAGTTTTCCAGAATCATCAATCATTCACTGCCACCCTGGCTTCAAGTTGCACCCCATTCAAATCAAAGTGACAAGAAAGTCTATTCTATATTAATCACAATATTTACAGGAAACGTAAAATTTGAGTGAGCATATTCCTTGTCTCTAGTTTAGCCTTCGTCTTCACATTTTATACTATTTGATGTAATTGGAAATCTCATATGCTTAATTGTTAAATATATATATAAAGAATCAATCCTTATTTCTTAAATTAGTTTATAAAATTAAGTTAAATTCACCACTCAATTTTATAATATGATATCGAAGCTTATCTTAAAATCGTGTATACCAATTAGATTCTAACAAATGCAAGCCTTTGAATTTAGAGATTCTGTCTATGGAATCCTTTGCAATATACAAGCTGCAAATAGTAATGTATTACTTTACCAAATTACGTGAACGTGTGCATAAACGTTTTACGTATTGAAATTGGCTTTTTACTGCTAAGATTTTTTTAATTCAACAAACTCCCAATTCGTCACTCATTTATTTCACAAGAGTGAGTGAATGCGTATATGATGTCTCTACTACAGGGCTAGTTTAAATCTGCCAATAAATTCACAAATTTCTCAAGTACCAATGGCTACAGATTTTGTCAGTGTCGCTCCAAAAATGAGCGTTTTCTGTTTCTACCCTGAATTTAGTCCAATGTTCCTTTCACTTTAGATTTCATAATTGCATTGCTACCCCCTATCAATTAATTGACTAAATCATTCCCCTCACGAGAAATGCCCTTACGCTCACGATGTGTGACATGTATAGAGATTTTGATGCTATAGAATGAAAATTTGGAGCTATACTTTATTTTTAGGCAAAGCTGGTTTACTAAACAAATTAAGCTCATTTTCCACACAATATTATGAAATTTCTTGGTGGGTCCACTGTGTGCTACAACAAGAGTAACAGTATTTCACCTTTACCTTTGGAAAACTCACTATATGAGAAGCAACAAAAAAAAACAATTCATTTTCTATGTCCTTTAAGATGGATATTCATTTAAACAAAAGAGTCATTTTTGGGATAATGTTTCAAGTTTCTATGGTCTTGCTCTTGTTAAGGTTTGGCTTCTCAAATGATATTCCAGCGACTTTTGTCTTTGGAGATTCCTTGCTCGATGTGGGGAACAACAACTATATTTTTACACTGGCCAAAGCAAACAATGAGCCTTATGGAATTGATTTTGGAAAACCCACTGGTCGATTCACTAATGGAAGAACAGTTGTCGATGTTTTAAGTAAGAGTTACTAATTTTCTCTAGGTTCTACTTTTTTTTATTTTTTTATTTTCAAATTCTTGTAGCAATTATTATTTCTCTCTGAACATTGTGTGATGTGTGCTACCAGATCAGAAACTGGGCCTTGGATTTTCTCCTCCTTTCATGGCTCCCACTACTACTGGATCAGTGATTCTAAAGGGTGTCAATTATGCTTCTGCTGCAGGTGGAATTCTCAATAACACGGGGGCAGTTTTTGTAAGTTTTTGCTTCAACTAATGTTGGGTTAAATTCCATGTACAATAATTATTGGGAGCATTAAACTTCCAATTTCAACTTTTAAACTATATAAAACTGACTTATCCTGTCGCTTTGTCATATTTCAAAATTGATTTTATCTTTCTTTGTGTTTCATTATCAATCGAATTGCTTAAAGATATAATTTGAAAGTTAATCATAATGTACTTTTGACATTGTTATTCAATCATGAATGGTGAGATTGTTTGAGAAATTATATTCAAGATGGTCTCTCTAATTAGTAGACAGTATAAAAATCTCTTCACTGACTTTACATGAAAGTTAAAACTATATAATATTTATATGGTAAATAGTGATAGGAAATATTTTCATGACATTTAACAGGGTGGTAGAATCAACTTCGATGCACAGATTGACAACTTTGCAAATACAAGGGAAGAAATCATGAACTTAATTGGTGTTCCTGTGGCTCTCAATTTGTTTAAGAAGGCCATGTTTGTTGTAGAGATGGGCTCAAATGATTTTCTAGATAACTATTTGACACCTATATTATCAATTCCGAAGAGGGTGTTGGTATCTCCCGAATCATTTGTTGCTACCATGGTATCAAGATTCAGGCTACAGCTCACTGTAATTTTGCTAAGAAACTAGAAAGCTTTGTTTAATTTTTCTTTTTTCCTATTTTCTTTGTTGATCACGTGAAATTACTATTTGCAGCGGCTATTCAATCTAGGGGCCAGAAAATTTCTTGTGGTAAATGTAGGGCCAATTGGGTGTATACCGTATATGAGGGATTTAAGCCCATATGATGGAGATGAATGTGTCAGTTTCCCTAATGAGCTAGCCCAGTTATTTAACACCAAATTGAAGAACCTTGTTGTGGAGCTGAGGACAAAATTGAATGGGTCATTAATTCTCTATGCAGATGTTTACCATATTTGGGAAGATATCCTCCTCAATTACAATCAATATGGTGTGTTACAATTTATCTTTTTGGACAAACATATATGCAATTTTATTTTATTCTTTTTTATATTTTATATTAATCCATCTTTTAGTTCCTCAAGGCCTAAAGATTGAACAATTTAATATTTGAAAGGAAAAAGTAGTAAAATAGTTTTTGTAAAAAATATTTATTATCAATTTAATTATTTATTCTTATTTTAATTTCTTGAATTAGGGAATAAAATGATATAATTTAATTACTAAAATGACATTAGATATTTTTTAAAGATTAAAATAATTATTTTTTTATTTTTCAGAGAATAAAGACAAAAATAATATATTAACTTAATATTTTTAATATTAATTTTTCTAATAAAATTAAATTTTAAAATTAGTAATATATGTGATAAAAAAATTACATTAAATATGAAATTAAGATCCCCATTTTTATGAGACCAATTAAGGCACCAAAAATTTCATTGAAGTAGGCAAGAATGCATGGTTAATTGTGAATAAGAATGAAGTATTTGAATGTGTAACAGGTTTTGAGAATCCGAATAGTGCATGTTGTCACATAGCTGGTCGATTTGGAGGCTTGATTCCATGCAGTGGTGGTTCAAAAGTTTGTGAGGATCGATCTAAGTATGTATTTTGGGATACTTATCATCCTAGTGATGCTGCCAACGTAATCATTGCTGAGCGTCTCTTTAATGGTGATTCTGATGACATCTCACCTATCAACATTTCTCAACTTTCCAAAGCTTAATCCAATACATTTGGTGAGTTCCACATTTTGTTGGAAGCTACGAGATAAAATATCCCATTTTTTAGAAAAGAAAAAAAAAATTGTACATTGAAAGTGTACTCATTGAAGACGAATTATATATTTATTTAAAAGATTGCAATGTAAGTCAACCTTTAACTATTTTATAAGAGGTTAAAAGATAAAAAAAATTAAATATATATATATATATGGCTTATATAATTATTAGTCACTGAGTATTTCTTTTATTTTAGAAAATTACGTCAATAAAGTTATATCATTTCATTCAATATTATAGTTAATACAAGTTGGAACAAACTCAAGATATGGTGGCTAAGATAAAAATTTGGTAATAAAATGTTCGTCAACGTTTTGTAAATGAGAAAGAATTATTTTACACATGAAAATTATACGATCAAACTCTGATGAACATTGTCAACCACCTCTTTACAATCAATCTCCACTGTAATATTTTTGCCTATTGAGTTAGCTTCATCGGGTAATGGAACTCCTACTGCAAAACCAAATTAAGTTTAAAATGAGAATATCTAAAAATAGTTTTTGGATTACTATTACTAATATTAAATTTAATATTTTTTTTTAATTTTTAAAAAATAAAATTTTAATTTTAATTTCAATTTTAATTTTAATGATTATTTAGTTATTTTATTTTTAAATTAATATATTTTTTAACAACTATTATTGTTGTATTTACTTGCTAATAATGGTTATTAGTAGCTTCTATTTGTTTTAGTGTAAGTTCTTTTAACTTCCATCATTATTATATATATTATTATTGTTATTATTACAATAATTATTATTATATTGGATAAGTAGTGATACAATGACATGTATAACAAAGAAATAACAGCTTAATCAACTGTATTAATAACAATTATAAAAGTGATACATGGTGATAAGAAAAGAAGATATATAAATAATAACAAAAGTGATAATAAAAAATATTTTTTACTACACGATTCCTTATTGTCTGAGGTCTTTACGTTACACTATACATTAATAAATAATTGATATATTATTACTTAATTATAAAAATTATGAAAGTAATTTTTTAATTATTAACAAAGAATAATTATGTGTTAAAAATTTGGTTTTGTTTCATTGTACTTCCTCCATTCCAAAAAGTAAGTGACTTTCTAAAACTATAACTTTTATTTTCTTAACGACATTCTAAGTTTTTAATGAAATATTACTTTATCTCATTCTAATTTTTACCTCCAGTTAAGTAAGAGAAAAAATATCCGTACTGTGTAAAGGTTTTTAAGGTCATCTAATTACATCAAATATATTTATTGATTTTAATAATAACTATCTTAAAATTTATATTAAATTTAATTTGTAATTAATTGATATACAAAATGATTTTATATCATTAATATATAACATTAATAATTAAAAATAAACGTAATAAAATTTGAATACTTCATTTCTTAGTTTTTTTTTTGCAATTAATATAACAAATAATACCTAATTTATCAAGATTAATAAAAGGGATTAAATTAATTACTTTTATTTATAATATTATAATTTTGAATTTTATTTCACATGATACTCACAGATTTAATCTGAAGTTATGCCAATATCATGCAAAATGAGTTGATATATATGGAGCCTCTAAAATAAATTGGTGCAGTAATTAGTAAAGTAATCAAATTATTGGTTATTATAACACTTCGAAATACACCTAACCACACTGGATCTATTCCAATTTATAGTAACCCATATTTATTTCATTTCATTTACAATTTCACATTATCATTTCTTCTCTTTTCATATTTCATATTTATACTTATTTTCTAATCCACAAAATTAATGCACATGAAATCGTTATTAATATGTTCTTTTTTATAATTTTTTCTTACAACTTTTTTTTATAAAGCTTACGCATCTTATACGTTACAATTTAATAATTTATTTTGTGCTAGTATAGTATATTTTTATCTATTGCGCAAATTAATTTATTCATACGCACTTAATTTTATTATATATTAAAGGAATAAAGGGTAGCATATCTCTAAAATCAAAACCATTTTTTAATATACCCGAAAACATCTTACAACTTAGGAGAAAGGATTTCATAAATTCAATATTAAAATTTCTGTGTATATATAAAATAATTCATATTAAGAGACATGAACCCATAAACAAATTTCAATGCTTAAAAAAAATACAGTCATTAACTCTCAATTATAAAATACTCTCAGTTTACCCGATATTCATTTTGATTCAACTCGTATTTGTTTATCTTAAAGTTTTACACAATTGATTTTGTCAAAAATTAATTTAAATTGTTAAATATAATTAAGATATGTCACTAGATTAATTTATTCACACACATATATATATATATATATATCTATATATATATATATATATTCATTAAAATGTAAAAAAAATAATTGTGGCTTTAAACCAAAAAGATATTTTCTTAAGAAAAAAAAAAAAAACACAAAGAAACTTAATTGATAAGCATGCCGTTGACTGGTCCAGTCATAGTAACTGTACCATTGATTGAAGACGACCCGGTTATTAAACCAATAACCTATCAAAACTGTGTGAACTGTTGTACATTACACTGAAATTTTTTAGAATTTTAACTATGTTCCAATTAAATTATTATGTCAAAACTTGCCGTGGTTAACATGTTATTAAAAGTAGAGAAAGAAAAATTCATTTGATTAAATGCTAGAAAAGTAGAACCAAAGGTTAATCAACTCTAAGGGCAATGTTAACTAAATAAGTAAATATTAATTAAGAGAAAAGCGTAACTTCTGAAAACTAGGAAAAGTCATGCCTAGTTTATAGTAGTATGACAGCATTTGATTAGTAAGATAAGTTTTTGGAAGGATAAACTTTATTATGCTATAAAACGAATTTAACAACAGTGTCACGCATAAAATTTATTACCTGTTGTGAATTGTTATATTTTGATCACGGTTAATGGCAGCAACTAAGAAGTAAAGATATTCACTCTCTTTAGATGAAAAAATATTCACCCTACAATTCGATGGATTACGACAGTGACGTGATGGAATATAATAATTAATTTTAATTGGAGAATTACATCACCAATAATTATAATATTGTAAGTTTTGGAACAATGATACAAAGGAGAAGATATGTTATTTAATAAATTTGATCATTTTAATAACAAAATATATTTATAATTGATTAATAGTTCAAAACTATTTTACTATATTACATAATCTTTAAATTTTAAAAATTTATGTATAGATTAAATGAAATATTTACATTTAATATCTAATCACATTTCAAGAATAATTATTTTAGAGAAAGAAAAAAGTAAATTGTGAATAAAAAAGAGAATGAAAAGAAAAGCACGCAACAGGGGCGTTCTCGGCAGCATCCTCTTCCCAACAAGAGAACGAGCGAGCCCATTCCTGTTCCTCTACCACCGAACACACGCCTTCTTCCCTCACCTCGCGCTAACCTGCGCCTTGTTCTTATCCTACGCACAGTCCCCTTTTCCCTTCTTGAGATTCTGATCTTGTGGCGGCCCCATTGAGAAAACGTTCCGTCGCTGTTAGGGGCCTAGGGTTAGAGTTTCTGAGAGATGTGGGATGCTCCATGCATTCATGAGTCTCATCTCGCGCTGTTGGAAGCCCTTCGCTCCCGATTCTCCTATTAATCTCAATGCCGCCAACGCCAACTCCAACTCCAACTCCAACGCCAACGCCGCTGGAAGAGAATGCAAAGACGGCCTCCTTTGGTTCCGCGACATCGGAAAGTTCGCCGCCGGTGATTTCTCCATCGCCGTCGTTCAGGCCAACCAGGTCCTTGAAGACCAGAGCCAGATCCAGTCCGGTACCTTCGGCACCTTCGTCGGCGTCTACGACGGCCACGGTGGCCCCGATTGTTCGCGTTACGTTTGCGATAACTTGTTCCGCAATCTCCAAGGTCGCTCAATTATTTGATTCGACTCCCTCTTATCTATTCTCCCTTCACTTGTTTATGTATATACACACACGCGCCGTAATTTTAATTCTCTGTAACTGTTTTTAGTTATCAGTGATTTTCGTATCTTCGCTTTTCGTGATTCTTTTTTTCTTTTGCCCCTGAAAGTAGTTTTGCTTTTCACGAGAATCATGCACTGTTGAAAAATGCGTGTTGTGTTGGAGCTAGAGTCCCTAAAGTATTAGAAAATCATGCTACGTGGTCTGAAGTATTGAAGAATCGTTCAAATTAGACCCTCGATGTTATGACATAGGGACTAAAATTACTAAATTGAATGGATTTTCAACAATTTAGGGATTGCATATATAATTTCGAGGGTTTGAGGACTATTTAGAAGAGAGGTAATAGTTTAATGACCAAACTGATGGTTAATTGGCTGGAGCTAGGTCTCTATTGGCCACTTTTTTTAATCTTTAATTGTTACTGTGTTATGAATTGGTGTTGGAAGGTCAACAGTTGTTTTGTGTTTGTGTTGTGGTGCAGCGATATTGGCTGAGTCACAGAGTGTTGTGACAACTGAGGCCATTCAGCAGGCATTCCAGCGGACTGAGGAGGGGTTCACAGAGCTTGTTTCGGAGCTGTGGAACTCTCGGCCACAGATTGCAACTACAGGGACTTGTTGTTTGGTTGGAGTTATTTGTCAGCAGACACTGTTTGTGGCAAGTCTTGGAGATTCCCGAGCTGTGTTAGGTAGGAAAGTTGGCAACACAGGTGGGATGGCTGCGATTCAGCTGTCGACAGAGCATAATGCGAATCTTGAGGCTATTAGGTATGAGCTTAAGGAATTGCATCCTGATGACCCCCAAATTGTTGTCCTCAAACATGGAGTGTGGAGAGTAAAGGGCATTATTCAGGTAATTTTATTTGAAGTATATGTTGTGTTTTTTTCTTGAGTCCTGTGCAGAGGGTATTGGGTTTTGAAAATGATAGGAAAATAGTGTTGGAAGCAACTGAACCTTTGTCCTCAGGCTTCTAATACTTGTAGGTCAAAAAACATGTCCACAGTGTGCATTTGATCTATAGTTTATGAACCCATATTTGTTTACAGACTTAAGATACGTAAAACTTGAGTCTCAGGCTATAGTTGTTCTTTTACTGTGTGCTTTGTAATCTATAACTTATATTATTATTGTGTGTGTGTCACATTCCTTATGCTATCTATTTTCATTCTCACCCTCACTATCTTTTACAATATTGTTGTTGCCAAATTCCTCCGAAATGCCCTAATAAAAAGGAAAAATTTTCAATTAGAAAATTAAAAGAGTAAACCTAGAATTTTGTCCCCTGAAAGTTTCACTCTGTGTAACTTTAATCCCTGAATGTTTAAATATCTTGACTATGTAGTCCGCTCATCAACATATGTTAGTTTGAGGAAATCACTTTGCTTACGTGTGCCATTAATTGTCTATGTGTGTCATTTAAGTAATACTTGAAATAGGTAAAACTAATTATAAACTTTTAAGACCATTAGAAACCCTAGTTTCCTCAAGAATCATCTCCAATGTGATGGCATTGGGGAAATTTGGGTTATCAAATTTGGAAAAGTAGGATTTTTAGTGGTCCATCTAAAATTTGTAATCAATTTTACACATTTAAAGTATCACTAAATGACACATGTAGGTAATTAAATATACACAAATAAAATCATTTTTTTAGAGTGACAGATATTGACTAGCGGACTAAATAGCAATGATATTTAAACATTTAGGGACTGAATTGTACAAAATAAACATTTAGGGACTAAAATTATAAAGAGTGAAACTTTCAGGGACCAACTTGTTGGTTTACTCATCAAAATACATTGATTTATATATTGCTGCTTAAAAGCATGACAAAACTTTCTTCTTCTTTTTCTTTTTATATGAATCCCGCATTCACCCTAGTTTAATCATATCAACTTGCTAAGCCATTGTGGCATACAGCTCCACACAATAGAAGCAAAAACAGATTTATGAAGTATAGTTAGTGAAGCTTGTTGACAATGATTTATAAACAATAGTTTATTTTTCATATATTGTGATTGTAAAGATTTTCCATCATCAATCAATTAGAGATCCCCTAGAAATGGCTTTTAATGTAGTTATTAAGTCTACTATCAATAGTGTTTTAGTGCTTGATTAATTAGACAGGACATGATGCAGCCAAATACTAAGAAACACAACAAAATAGAGAGTGTATACATGTGCTTTGTGAAGTCTGATACAGTCTCGCTCCTTCCTTGAAATGTCTATGCTTTATAGGTTTAGTGTTGTTTATTTCACTGAAGGTTCAGAAAGATAGACTGCAATATTGATTAGAATGACAAATTAAAATTTGCGGACAAACAAAACTATGGGACAGCTTAATATAATTGTACTTGCTACATTGCCTAATATGCATCAAGAACTAATTCTGATGTGGTAAATTAGTAGTGTATGAAACAACCGCGAGGAAACTTTCTTTTTGTTACTGTTCTTTTTCTGATGACTCAGTATGTGTTTTGCGAACTAACCTCAGTGCATAAATCTACTATGCTCAGGTTGCCAACATCATGTGTTTTTGGCAATACTAATAGGCCTGAATTTTGATGGAAACAATGTTCTGTCGCATATTTTTTGCATGAGGGGGTTAGTTATCCATTATCATACATTAAGTTTTAAGAAGATTAAAAAAATGTAAAAGACAATTTTTAATTGGAAAAATATTATTGGTATGGCTATTGTGAGATGAAAAAGTAAGGTGAGGTGGATTCAGGGACTGGGAAGTAGATTTAAGTTGATTGTTTTCTAATATAATATAATTGGTACCTAACAAAAATTTACTACTACTACAATTCAAAAAGCTCTGCTTTTACTCAGGTTAAGTTAGTTTTCAAGTATGAATTCTGTGAAAAGAAACCATCTACCTTGTCCTGGTTATGTATGAGAAAAATGAATGCAGTAATTGCAAACTAAATATGCTTTATGAATTCAATCCTCTGCTGCTTTTTCAGTTTTACTTTCCACTATTGAATTAATTGTGATACCCACCTGTCACTACCTCCGTGATATTTGGTGCAGGTTTCTAGATCTATAGGTGACGTATATATGAAACATGCGCAGTTTAACCGGGAACCCATTAACGCAAAATTCAGACTTCCCGAACCAATGAACATGCCTTACTTGTCTGCTAATCCCACTATTATTTCTCAACCTCTCCAACCAAATGATTCCTTCCTTATATTTGCATCAGATGGTTTATGGGAGCACCTGAGTAATGATCAAGCAGTGGATATTGTTCACAGCAGTCCACGCGCGGTAAGATTCTTATCTACCTTTTGATTTTCTATTAGTACTGCTGCTTAGTGAGGGTACTGGATATCTCTTGGTTCATGCTTTCTTGCCATCATATTATATGACTCCAAAATTCGTTGGTTTTATTTGTTTTGAAATTGATTAAACACATTTATTGCATCTAGCATTGCCTATATAGTCTGTGAGTGCAATGACTATTATTGCTGTATTGCAGTATTACAGTGAATGTAATACTGCGTAATTACTGGTGTCATAGGCTTGACAAGTAATACGTCACTGCCAACTTCTCAACTACTTGCCTGATGCTTTTAATGAGTTGTGAAACTCTTATGATCTGTATTGCTAGTCTTCGAAGGCCAAAGGGTCTGATACAGAATACTTGAGAACCATTTGTTTGCTAAAACTCAACAGATGCAGTTTCATGACATGGATTTACATTTTATTTTTCCAGACTAGAGGAAATTGAGGAGGTGATTTTAGTCAGCTGGTTGTTTTGTTTTGTTTTTTTTTTTTTGCACTGTAGTGCCATTCTCGTGCCTATCTTGAATCCATAGGTGCTTATAAATTGTGTTAGTGCAGGGTAGTGCCAAGAGACTTATCAAGGCTGCCCTACAAGAAGCAGCAAGAAAACGTGAAATGCGATATTCAGACCTTTATAAGATAGATAAGAAGGTTCGTCGCCATTTTCACGACGACATAACTGTTATTGTTTTATTCTTAAACCACGATCTTATATCCAAAGGTGCAGTTCTAAATCCACCACTCACAATTCGAAGTGCTCTCGATCACTGACTCTTATGATTGTAAACATGCTTCTCTTATACGGGTGTTCTGGCAATTATGCCAATACCAGAAAATACACTATTGGCACGTTGCTAGAATATACCATTCATAGTGCTGGCACGTATGGTTACTGATACCAAGACAACTTATTGATGACGCTCGAACTTGTAACACTTGTTAGAAATTTATCCATAAAGAAAAAAAAAAAAGAATTCAGAAAATAACTTTTGCTTAGCAATTTGCCAAATCCCTTGTCTAGATTTACATTATGCTGTTATTAGAAGTTCTTGGTCTAATCTCCGTGTAAATTTCGTGGACGATCAAGGTTGTATGAGTTGATAATTCTCAGTCTACTTATTGATTGAATGAATTCAATTATTTGATCAGAAGTTATATTGGAGTTTTCGTATATAATGAAGCACCATAACGAAATCAGTTATATGATTGAATTGTCTTTTTTAACACTAATTGCATATGAAGTTAGGTTTATGATGTGTATATGGGTTTGGGTTTAGAGTTCACGTCTGGTGATTTTGGGGTTGCTATTTAAATTGCTTTACTTTTTTACATCGTTTGCAAATTTTTTTAATTTATTTTGACGAAGATATTCTTCATGAAAACTAATTTTTGTTGTGCAAGACATACAACAAAGGCTAATTTTCATCGAGCCTGGACCTAATACCCCCTCAGCTCACTCTTATCTCAACAACGATTTTGATCGGTCGGAGATATTTGGGTGGAAGGAGTCAGTGCTGTGGGAGCTTATAGATTTAGTGATCGTTCAATGATTGGAGTAGAAAATGTTTTAGAATGGTGCTGCTTTGCCCAAGTTCAAAGAAAAGATCAAAGCTCTCAGGACCATCCAAAGTGAGTAAGATTAATTGCAACGCAACAAGTCAAATGCATAGTTTTTATTTTCCTCATTTCATTCTTTCTAGTATTTCTGTAAGGGTTCGATTGACAGTGTAAAAGAGCGAGGAATGAAATGGAATATAATAGAAATGTTTAAATTAAATTACAGTGTAAAATAATATGATCTATGTAAATTTTAAAAAAAATTCCATCCTTTTGTACTTTTTGCTATCAATCAAGGCCTAAGTAACGTATAAGAGAAAATTATTTCTTACTATGCATCTGGTTTAGCCACATAATAGAAATAATTTTCGTGTCTATAGTTTACATATACAATAACATTTAGATTTTGTTGTATATCCAATTCAGATACACAATGAAAATGAGTATTCGTGGAGGATATATTCGTAGCAATAAAAAAAATAAGGATATATTCAAAAAATTATAAAAAATTGTAGGTGCTTACAATAGAAAAAACGACTCGCAAATAACAAATCCCACGATTAATTTGGAAAATTCATCCACTTTCTCGATTTTAGTCTATTTTTTTTTTCGAATTGGGAATTTTCATTCTCTTTAATAATTCTTGATTTTAGTCTTCTCTTTTTCTAATTTGAATATTTAATCACTATATTTTAGAAAGGGCTATAATTTTGATTTTTGTGTCCATTTGAGAACGGTGACCGTCAAGTTAAATTATTTTGTTGATCCCTACTTAATAAGCAACAATATCACATGGTAGTTTTAATGCCTTTAATGATGGGCTAGTTAAAATTTTCATATAATTTTTGAAAATTTATACATTGATAATTTTTTCAAAAACAATTAACTGAAAGTCTTTGTAAAAGAGAAACTTAAATTAAGTCACAGTTTATGTCAGGCATCAATGACCCCACTTGATGGTCTTTGTACACAAGCGGATAAGAGGATTACAATCATTAGGTTTTTTTAAATGGGAAGATGGAATATCAATTAGAAAATGAAAAAAATATTAAAAACGCAATTTTTTAAATACAGATCTACTATACATCCAAATTAAAAGGACATTCAAATGATAAATTTAGAAAAATAGAGAGAAAAAAATTACATTTTATCTTTAGAAAATTGAGTGTTCATGCTCAGAAATTGTAAAGTTGAAGCGGGCACTATCCTTTTGAAGAGTTCATATTATTAACACTTTAAAAATTTATTACTTTACATGAAAAATATTGTTTAGTCTGTAAAAATTAAAATACAAAATTATAAATTAAAACTAATCCTATATATATATATATATATATATATATATATATATATCAGACATGGGACAAGTATTTTCCATAATCATCCTTAAATATACACTTAAGTGCACGCGAGGTTTCGGTGCATGGTAAATACAATACGTTATTAGATTATGAATTTTAGGTACCCTTGTGCCACTTTAATATAATTAATTTTGGTGATAAAATATACAATAGGTTATTAAATTATGTATTAATTTTTCTGTCAAATCTGGTTTATACATGCATCAGAATATCTGAAAACTTTCGTCGTCGAGCAAGTGAAGGACGATTCAACGACACTGAGGAGAAGTTCTTAAAAAAAAAATAAAAAATTAGCAGCTTGCTCTTCCCACGTGAATTGGTTGCTCTCTTGGAAAATATCTTGATGAAGATATATAAGTCAAATATTAGAGAGTACGGATTTATAAGAAGATAGTTTATGGAAATCAAATTTATTTTCACTCCTACATGTATAGTATATTATATGGGAGATGACATTTTGAATGTTAAGTTTGCATAGGTCGGGTTGCGTTGTGATTCAACATTAAACTACATAGTATGTAATACTATATTTGAATTGGATTGGGATTTCGGCATTAAACATGTATCTAAAAGTACCTTAACAAAAGAGAATTGTGAACTTATAAGGAATATTTTGACCATATCTTTAACTCATTGCTAGACATCCTAATGCAAATAACTAGAGTTATTCTTACAATAATATAATTATTCTTAGACTAGAGTTAATTAAGTTAAGCTTGTCAAGTTTTTCAAAATTTTATTTTCTTAACTTTTTTGAAAAATTATTATGCAAAAATCAAACTAAAAAAATAGAATGAAAAGAAAAGAAAATGATTAAATCAGGTCAATTTTTATAGACTTTAAAAATACATAATTCAATATCTAAATGGATAAACAATTGATTAAATGATTATTTTATCTAGCCTCTAGAAAATATGAGGGATGGAGAGTTGACTAATTTAATTTAAAAAATAAAAATTATGATATAATTTTTAAAATATATTTATTATTATTCTAATTCTTAACTATAATGATTTGATATCATTTCAATCCTTAAATCCAAGCAATTATATTTATTTTAGTCCCCTGTATGATAATATATAATAAAATTTAAAATCAAAATAATAATATATATCTTTCGGTCATTGAAATAATAAATATATTATGTTTTTATAAGTTATGTTATTATTTTTTGCCATTTAGAAAATAAATTAGTTGAATGTTACATTTTATTCACTAATGTTTACTCGGAAAGAATTAGACTATGGTTTTGAGTTAAACATGAACATCTAAGCTAATCTAATAAATTTTTTAAAAAATTTGCTTGATAGAGGTCCGGACAGCTAGCCTTAATATGGCCTGATTTTTAGTTTATTACTTACTCATCTTTACCTAGAAAATCAGCAAAATAAGAGAAAAACATACATGCATGAAGTTGCCCTATTAACCAGAGACATACATATAAAAACTACAGTGTAAAACACATGATTGAGAGATTGATAGCTTCAATTATTTTATAAGTGAAACTAACCTGCACAGTTGAACACATGTTAGTTACACTTAGTTTATTTAACCGGTGCGCTATAGGTACATGCAACACCATGCATACCAATATTCGTCTCCCACATACATAGTAGCTAGAACTAGCCGTGAATGGGTGGAGTACGAATATAGAAAAAGTGGTGACTATTAAGGGTTGGTCCTGAAACATTGCCATAGTTGTTATTATTATTATTATTATTACTTGTGTCATTGATGGTATTATCACCGTCTTTATTCATTTTGTTGTTATGGCTAGAGTCAGCAGGGTTGGTATTTGTACTTGCTGAAGAACCCTTCGAGTTTGTGTCGCTTCCCCTACCTTTTCGACCAAGAGAACTTTCGCTCAGAAGATAACGTTTTTCCTTTGGTTTTTGCTCATTCTCCACCGTGATTGCACTTGCTTGAAACATGGTCATCATCATCATAATGAAAGCAAACAAGAGTACAAGTAATAAGGTCCTCATGCTTCACAATTTGCCACCACCTGTTCAAGGAATAAATATATAATAAGCCATCAAAAATATTAATGGACGAAGAGTTATATGTATCTTTAACAATACCTGTCATAGACCATAGTTGATATAAAATTTTAGAATAAATTATACTAATTAATATCCATTTAGATTTTACAAAACTATACTAATAAATTGTTAAATCTCCTTGTTTACACGACCCTCTTGAAGGAAGATAAAAATAATATTAAAAATATAAGGAATATTAAATAAAATTTTAAAAAAGCAAATATAAATTCAAATATAGTTTACTCGTAAGCAGTTAGCCGTGTGATGAATTATAGAATCTTAATATGTTACTTATCTACTAATTAACAAGACTAAATTAAATTCTGAAAATAATTAAAAAATAAAGTGAATATTATTTAGACATGTATACTAGCTACTTAACAAGTTATATGCTAAATGTTTGAGAGCTATATATGACTATTGTGCTGCAAAATGTGGCAATTTATAGAGGCGATGGATTCTGTGACAGTACTATTGGAATGAGCTAGGGTAGTCCCAGGTGTAACACCATTGGTGGCAAAGAATTTGAGTGGGGTTGCCACTAATTAGTATTCATGATATGTGCTACCATTTTATCCCTTGGTATAAAGCCACCAAAAATGAAATTATTATTGTGATTGGTGAGTAATGCAATTTTCATAGTTTATGTTCAATCATCCAATCATTAAAGGCAAAATTTGCGCTCTTTGATTTAATAATGGGAGACATTTGCTACATTAAAATTGTTCCAGGTACTGTGAATAGTTGACTGCCAATTTTTACGAACTATCCGATAATGGTAACAAGATTTAGTTATGAAATTTTGGGTGGAAAAATTGCTAAACAAACATGCTATTATTAGCGCACGTTAATGGTAATTAGTGTATTAAATTACCACTTGAACCAGAAAACATAACAGCATATAAACCAGTCAATTAGAAACATATTAACAGAAGTTTGTAAGCCCTGAAAGAGGATTGTTTTACCTTTCAAGGAGCCAAATGAAATAAGTATGATGGGATGTGAAATGTCATGCATCCTAGAGTGATATTAAAGAAAAAGTCTGATTTCACTTGCACGCGTGAATTTAGACTTAAAGGATTAATAAAATATTTTCAAACCGGTTTTTAGGGCTTACCTGATATTTAAGAGTAGCCATCCTTTTCTATAAGTTAGAAAATTTGCAACAATTTACATATTCAATTTAATGAATCAACTAAATTAATAGTAGCGAATGGAAAAGTACACTTCACTAATCATTTGGGTCTGGTGCCGATAAAAAAAAAAATCATTTGGGTCTAGTTAAAGGGAAAACTCCTAGCAGAATTTAGATGATGATGGTCAGGTTGGTTTGGTCTATATGACTTGATAGGATTGGCATAATTTTCAACGCACCACAAGTGGAATTAAAATTTACATTTACAACCGACATAATCTCTTTAGAAGATTATATATATATATATATATATATATATATATATATATATATATATATATATATATAAAATTAAGCACTGGCTAGTAGCACTAGTAGTTGATTTTGAATAATTTATTATTTTTTCCTAAAATGAATTTGTATGTTAAACAAACTTAAAAATCATATATATTAAATATATTAACACAAATAAGAATTAGGGATTGAAAAAAAAATTAATAGATGGTTAGAAATTAAGACAAAGATACAAAAATAGCTTATAAATAAATGAAATAGTTTATAAACTATTAAAGTGATTTACTAAATACACTCTAAAAGATAAATGGATATACGCTATTAAATTCCTACTGTTTTTCTATTTGATTAAAAATATCTTATACATGTGAAATGGTACTCCCACTTGCAGAACATGATGGAGGAAGAGGAGGAAGCTGGAAGCTGGAAGCTGATCCAGTTATTTTCTCTTTACAAGATTTTTTTGAATTGGTTGGCACGAAAACATTAGATTTAGCCGCGGATTTGGCCATTATGTTTAGTTCATCGATCCATGCATATTCCATATACTTCACATAAGATAAGATAGATTCTTGACTTTGGTATGATATAAACAAAGTTAGAATATATATATCTTCGGGTACTAGCTATGGTATTATGGCATGGTTCCTTTTATACTCTTACACATCTGATTCAGCTTACTCGAGAACCAATTCCTTAAAAAAATAAAATACTTGAGAAACTGTGTGTACAAATACATAGGGTTTTTAGTATGAAGTATACCTTGTGAAAAACTATTTATTTTATCGTATAGTATCATCTATTGAATTTGCATAATCAAGTTTATATATATTTTTGAAACAAATAGTACATAATATAGTTTTTACCAAAGGGTTTCAACTGGTTTATAACTTTTTTTTTAACTTGCTTGTAAACTTATTTAACTAAAGTAGAAATTGTTTGATGAATGGCCGATTAGGCTTTGCAAATGCTATATACACATGGAGTACTGTTTTATGGATATAGCGTTTGAGTTTGTTACTTATAACTTGTTATAATTTTTTTTTTCATTTTTACTTTTAATTGGTATTTTAATAAAATTTCTCATGTATTGTCTCTAATAATATTACATATTCAATGCAATTATTTTTTAGTATTACCATTATACTATTTATTTTATTTTTAATTCAATATTTGATATATATATATATATATATATATATCATATTAAGAAACCTTTTATGTCATATTATATTCATTAATTCATCTTACTAAATATTTTTATTTCAATAAATTAGTTTAACAACTTTTAATTCTTAGGTAAAAATTAATTCTTTTATTTTTCAAGTTTCAAATAATCTAATAGTCACTTTTGCCACATATAATCACACTCATTACTATAATTGTAATTACAAGTTATCTAAAATTTTAAAATATGGATCAACTTTGAGTATTCTATTTTTAAAATATGGATGTATAATAATAATAATAATAATAATAATAATAATAATAATAATAATAATAATAATAATAATAATAATAATATAATTTACTCAAACAATAAACGACGTGTACTATCGTCATCCATAATTTCAATTCTATTTTCAACACCAATAATACTTCTTAATAGACGAAATTAAATAAATTAATCTTTAACCATTATTAAAATAAAAGACACACTAGTATCCACTTGTTATTGTGATACTTAATGGGAGTTAATTTAATTTAATCTGCTGAATAGAGTGTCTGAATTATGCAAATTTTTTAGATATATAAATTTTTTGAAATATAAGTATATATTTAGTTTCATAAATAAAAAATATGATAAAATAATCCTTAATAAAAAATAAAAAGGAAATAAGAAAAAATCATTTAAATGAGACACAATAAATATATAAGAATCTGTTATTATTTCATGCTTGATTGAATCTTTGATCATCTAACTTTAAGGTTTTGAAAAATTTTGTTATCTAACTTTTATATTTATAAAAATAGTCACTTAATCATTATAAAGTTATAAATTATATCATTCCATTAAATATTTATTAATAACTTAACTGTACAGGAGGAGAAAATCATCCATCCAATATACTCAATTGTCACCCTGCTGACTTTTCATTTTATAAATATAGTAGAACAAATTTATCAAGTAAAACCAATCGTCCATGGTATTGTTGGAGATTCAAGTAAAAAATGAAGATATTAATTGAGAAAATATATAAAACCATTATCTATGATTTATTTATTTAAAAAATAAAATAAATTAATCAAATCACCACTTAACAATTACGTGACTCATCCTAATCATAAAATATATCAATGAACTTTTAATTATTTAATAAATATCTAAAAAAGAAAAAATTTATAAATTATTAAACGATAAATTTTATAAATGTTAAAATTTGAGAGCGAAATCAATAAAATTATATTAAAAAGCGCAATTGTATATATAATTAAAATTTGAAATTTGGCATAACACCTTTCAGCTGCCGTCAATGAAAGAGCATCAAAACACCAAACAAAGCGTTTGGGTGCTCCCCAATGAATCGCAATGGCAGATCCAAGGGTTTTCCATCCAAGAAGCCTGTTAAGGCAAATTCATAAACCCTAATTTCTCTCTATTTCTCTCCCTCTCTCTTTTCCCTTTTCTGTTTTCTGATTCAATTTCTCTTTCGCCAGGTCGTAAATAAGAGCTTGAATGCCGAGTTTACACTGGTTTCAGAAGATTCCGTGGATTTATCACCTATATCTGAGATCCTAGATGTAAATGGCGACGAAGATGTCACTGTGAGTTCGAATCTCAGTGTTTTTGTTGTGATGTTTCTTTGTTGTCTTCAGTTGATATGATTCATATTAAACAATACTATCTACTGACAATGCTTCGTAGCTTGGATATTGTGTTGATTGTTTATCTAATTTAAGCCATATGAAAATCTTCTATATTCAAATTATCTTTTAATTATTTATTATTTATGTGCCATACACAATTTTTTGATGTGTTGATTTATTGCAGATATGCATGCAAATTTTCAATGCTGTGTAATTGCAAAAATCAATTGAATATAGGATTTATTAGGCATTTTGTATTGATTCAATAATGCATATTGGGGGTTTCATCTGATTTAAATGTTTCATATATGTTTCAGAGCTTCTTTTTGAAAGAACCTTCCTCAGTGATTTTGGTTCCGTCTGATTTAACTCCTAAGAAAATCACTGACATAGCAGAATTCAACTCCGCCAATTGTATTAGTGGTGATGAATTACTTAATTCTAAGTTTAATTCTGTGGAGGCTGAGATTGCTGTGAAATTTCTCAGAAATGTTAAAACTGAGGTCCTCAATTTGGATAATGTTGCTCCTCAAAGCAGAAGAAAACTCATGGATGAAATAATTGAATATGTCATACAGGATCTGGAAACCTATACCCTGCCAGAGGAGAGAGCTCACTCTGCTCATATGATTTCGATGAAATATCGCGTGTTGTTTCTCTGTACCTTTATTTGGGTAATTGGAGTATCAATTGTGCTTTTCCTCACTTCAGATGCTCATAGTCCTTACAGAGGACCAACGCCAACCTGAAGTATTCCACTAAGGTTGATATACTTTTAGATTACAGAAGAAGGGTAAGATTTTTAGTAATATGGCTTGTTAAATTTTTGTATGATTCTGGTGCCATTGAAGTTGTTATACATGTATGAATGAATATTTGTTATGATGTGGTTTATTACTGCTGTTAATAGAGTAGTGTATCAGGTTTAGTTCATATGCTCCTGATAAAACAAAACCTTAATCGCATTTATGGTTTGTGTTTTACGTATATAAGGGGAGATTGACATTTGAAATCACGTCCATGGTTGGAGTTTAATTTTAATGATTTGTAATAATATCCGTTGTTGGCATGTATCTGCAATTTGGGGGTCACATTTCAAAGATTTTTGTGACTAGGGATGCAATGATGTATAACTATGAAGGTTTTGTTGGTTAAGTTGTATTAAAAAATCGAATTCACAACTAACAGTAAGGTTACTGGCAGCTATATTTGGGCACGTAATCATTTCAGCTGCTTCACATGGAATTATTTATATTTGGTCATAGACTCATGGGATTTCATATACTAAATTGGGCTTGTTTTTAGTTACTGGGATCTTGTTTGAGATAAAAATAATAGATAAAAATAAGAAAAAATTAATATAAATGTCTTTATGAGCTAAAATGAGCATATGAAATATTAATCTTTTAGGATATTAATATAAGACAATTTTTATAAATTAATTTTAATTTATAAAGAAATTTATGAAATTTTCTTTTCCAATAAGTATTTATAAAAAAGTTTTGGTCCTACCCACCTGGTCGATGGAAATTAGTTTCTTGACCCGTAAGTGTACTAATATATATACTGAATAACATTTTTTAGAATACAATTAACACCTTTGAATTTAAAAGAGGACCCACAACTTGAGAAACTAGCATAAATTTAACTATTAATATATTATTCGACGAAAAAAAAAAACTAGGAGTATGTAGTGTATGGGTTAAATATATACTTTTCTGTCTAAGAAATTAAATCAATATTAAATTTCATCACTATAAAATAAAATTCATTTCATTATTGATTTTACTAAAATTTATGGGTTAAATTTTATCTTTTAACTTGTTCTGCTATTTTTTTAGTCATAAAAATACTATGAAGTGATTTTACAAAGTTTAATTATATAAAATCTTAGGGCAAAAAAACATGGAATCTTAAATTGAAAATTAAAATTTTTTAGTTAATTTTTTTTTAAAAAAATATTGAGAGAAAAGACTTCACTGGAAATAATTAATCAACCAAATTTTTTTTTGTAGAAATTAATCACACTAACAAAATTAGTAAATAATTCACATGAATATCATGATTGCTAAAAGAGACTACATAATATCTTTAAAAAATTCTTATTTTTTTATTATTTAAAACCCTAATTAAATGTTTACCCTAAGTCCTTATCATTCTCTAAGATTAAGAGTATATTGGATAACATATATGTATTTGAAATGAAAATAAAATAAAAATTAAATTCGTTGGATCACCAAATTTTCCACAAATGAAACAAGCAACCAAGCTCCACACAGTCTTTTGGTGTAAATTATAAGTATCTTCTACTAATTGTAATATCATTAAGATATCATGAACCATTGGCATTGTTTAAAAGTTGTGATTTACAAGTTCTAACACGGACTCCTTAAGAAAATGATGCTGTACACCTACCCAACTGAATCACCAAACCGAACCTACAACTGTTTTAAAGGCCCAACACCAACATGCAACCGAGGTCACAAAAACACAAAGCATAGAACCAAGCTCATTTTATCAATGATATATGACCAATGATGCTGTTCACCTAATTGAACCACCAAACTGAACCTACAACTGTTTTAAAGCCCAAAAACACAAAGCACAAGAACCAAGCTCATTTTATCGACGAATATATGACCACATTATATTTTTGAAACTCATTTATAATCTATGCTCATAGATTATGACATAATGGTATACACATAACATTTATAATCTAAATAAAACTCTCGTAGCATGTCCTTGTGAAAAAAATTTGGTATTCTTGAAGTCATCCAAGAGTGGGTTGTATACATTCTTGATTCTTGTTTTTTTTGCAAATCAAACTCCTCCATGAAAGATGATGTTTCCGGCTACATTAAATATAAACCATTAAGATAGAAAATATTAAGGTGTGTAACACGTGTGAAGAATGATTCAAAGATAATGAGAGAATTGGTTAAACGTGATAGTAATGTGACAAGAGATGCAGAAATAAAAGAATTGTGTAAAAGCCCACGTCAGAGGAAAGAAAGTGTTAAATTGCGCGACTACGTGCAATGAATGACATGTATGTGGTATGACCCTCCCTCTGCTATTTTCACTATGAACATTCTCTCTAAAAAACTTTCCTCTCTGACCTGATTTCTCTTTCCTTATTTTTTATTGAGGAATGATTTTGATGTAATGGGCATTCAAGACTACATGACACCCTGCAATCATTAATTCATTGTTTTTTATTTCATTGTTAATTTTATTTCTGTTACTTGTGATCTAGATCTATTTCCTTTTTTCGATTAATACAAAAAATACCTTAAATCTTCCTTCAATTGTAGTACTGTTACATTGATGCTTTCATTGACTCTATGGCTGAGAACACACGTATGAAGGAATTACAAAACGAGGTCAAAAACAATGCAGAGGATCTGCATCGTTTGTCAATAACAATGGAAAAGCTTGAAGCAGCTCTTGCGGCTCAATCCAAGTCGCAGGACAAGAAGATGGACCATATTCAATTAACGTTACAACAATTTATAGAAAATGTTTCTTAATCTCATGGAAGTCCAACGAACTCAGGATCAACAATCAAAGTTACTCCGATCAACAATATTCCCTTGATAAAGGATATTTCAATGGGTTTCCCTCATTTCGATGGTTCTACTGTGTTAGAGTTAGAGTGGATCTTCAAAGAGGACAAGTTCTTTAACTATCATAACAGACTCAGATCGTGTGAAAATTGCGGCAATGCATTTCGAAAAGGAGGTAGTACCATGGTTACAGATGTTACAGAAGATCCAAGCAGTAACCACTTGGACAACCTTAACTCGTGCATTGGAGTCTCAATTTGGACCTTCACCATTCGATATCCAATGGTAGATCTCTTCAAGTTGCAAAAAAATAGGTCAGTATCAGATTACTATTTAAAATTCATGGTTCTTGCTAATAGATCGGGAGGTTTAACCAAGAAAGCTATTTTAAATTATTTCATTAGTGGCTTAAATGTTGACATTAAACGTGATGTAGTTCATGACCCCAGTAAATTTGTTAGAAGCTGTAGCATTGACCAAATTACATGAGGAGAAATATACAAGTACACCCAAACCACAACCTCATCATCGTATTCCACTTCCTATAACTCATTACCCAGAAACACACCTTAAACCTTACGCCCAAATCAACTACACCACCCTTATTACCCACACGCACCATCTGACCCACCACTTAAAAACCCCAATGTCAAGAGGATTAGCTCTGCTGAAATGCAGTTGAGACGAGAAAAAGGCCTATGTGTTATTTCTGTGATGAGAAATTTTCTTGCAACCACAAATGTCCTAACAGACAATATTTTGTATTGCAATTGGATGAGGAGGAACATGAGAGTGAGAAAGAAACATCAGATAATATAGGAGAATAGGAACTACCAACTAGGGATGACCATCACTTATCTCTGGATGCTTTAAAAGGAGGCTTGGGGGTAGGGACAATAAATTCAAAGCTTGTACAGGCACCCTCTCTATAACAGTGTTGATTGATGGTGGAAGCTTAGATAATTTTCTTGAAACAAAAGTGACAAAGTTCTTGAAACTTCCAGTTGTTCAAGCTCTAAAGTTCAAAGTCATGGTGCATAATGGTAATTACATGGAGTCAGAGGGATTGATTCATGACTTAAAACTACAAGCTCAGGGAAATGTATTTAAGTTGTTTACATTTCTGTTACCAATTTTGGGTGCGGATCTCATATTGGGTACTAGCTGGCTCAAAACTTTAGGGCCTCATTTGGTAGATTATGATACACTTCAAATCAAGTTTTTACAGGGAGGAAATTCACTACATTACTAGGGGACAATGACAATCTTCTTGAGACAACTCAATTACATCACGTAAGGAGAATGGTAAACACCAACGCCATAACGGAGGTGTACAACATGCAAATAGTTCAAGAGGAATCCATCCAAATTCCCTTGCCAGAACTTCATAATGACATGGAACCAGAATTGACACTTTTGTTACGCACTTATAGCTCAGTGTTCAGCACCCCTTCTGGTATACCACCACTTAGGTCTCATTTCCATCACATACCATTGCTAAATGACTCAAATCCTGTTAAAGTCAGACCTTAAAGATATCCTCATAGCCAGAAGGAAGAAATTGAAAAGCTAGTGGAAAACATGTTGAGAGAAGGTATCATTCAAACTAGTAGCAACTCTTTCTCTTCTCCAATCATCTTGGTCAAGAAGAAAGATGGATCTTGGAGGGTATGTAATGACTATAGGGCTTTAAATGCAATTACTATAAAGGATAGTTTTCCCATCCCGACAGTAGATGAGCTGATTGATGAGTTTTATGGAGCTCACTATTTCTCTAAGTTGGATCTAAGGTCTAGTTACCATCAAATTCTGTTGAATCTTGAGGATATCTTATCAAAGAGTGTGTCATATGTTAACAAGCAAAAGTCAGTCAATCTTTGCCGATAGGTCTCCTTCAACCACTTCCTATTCCTAACATTATTTGGGAAGAAATTGCAATGGAATTTATAACCAATGTGTCTTTATCCAGTGGTTATTCTAATATAATGGTGGTGATAGATAGACTATCCAAATTTGCCCATTTCATTCCATTAAAGCCTAAATTTAATTGCAAGATTGTAACTGAAGCATTCATCTAGAACAATGCAAAATTGTATGGTTTTCCCAAGTCAATTATTTTTGAAAGAGACAGGATGTTTATCAGTTCCTTTTGGAGACATTTGTTCAATTCACAAGGCACCTGATTGGCTATGAGCTCTTCTTATCACCCCCAGTTAGTTAGACGGACAAACAGAAAAATCTCAATAAAATCTTAGAGATGTATCTTAGATGCTATGTATCTGAGCACCCTAAAAATTGGTTTGAGATGCTTCCTTCGGCTCAATATTGGTACAATTCTGCATTCCATTATAGTATGGGCATGAACCTTTATCAAGCTGTTTATGGTAAGCCTCCACCATCACTCATCAGGTATGAATACAATGAAGATGATCCACCATTATTACAAGATAGCTTGAAAATGCGTGATGCTTTGTTGAACAAGCTGAAGGTTAAGCTACAACTTTATAGGAAGCATTCTGTTGTGTTAAGGAAGAATCATAAACTAAGTTTAAGGTACGTTGGTCCATTCAAAGTTATTGAGAAGATTGACCAGGTTGCTTTCAAAATATTGTTACCAAAATCAACAAAGATACACCTGGTCTTCTACATTTCCTTGCTAAAAAAATTTCATGGAGATCAAAAGCAACAATATCTCTCATTACCGCTTACTACAAATGAGTTTGAACTAATAGTATAACCTGTATCTTAAATTCATGAACAATTATCAAAAATGGGAAGGATTGCTTCAATTGTAGTACTGTTACAAGTTGCTAAGAATTTGAAGCAAGATCATCGACTATTGTCTCATCCAATAAATACAAATGAGATATTCAAAAATGAAAGTCAATAACTTATGTTAAATTATATTACTATATAATATTAACAAATATTTAATTATCTATAACTTTGAGGTTATCGATATTGTCGAAAACAAACTTTTAAAGGTTTATATTTAAAAAGACTATTATTTATATGTAAGTATTGTGTTTATAATATTTACCTTTTAAAACCATCAAATGAGGATGTAAAATATAAAAACACAAGAAGGGAGTTGAATTGTGTAGACTGTTTAAAAAAAACTTTTTCTCTAAGACGATGCATTTGCGTCTGTTATTTTCAAAGCTTGATCAGACGCAAGATTGTTTTCTTCTTAAGATTGATTTTATTCCAAGACTGTTCAAGTTATTATCCTCAGTTAGTTAATAACAGATAAACCAATAGAGAAGACAACAATATTTTTATACTGGTTCGTCTGATCAAGACTACATCTAGTTCTCAGCAACACACTGAGGTTTCAAAGTATTCTTTGAACCTTGGCACTCCTGGCTAAATACATATATTATTTAGACACAACATTCTCAGGATAAATCAGTATTCTTTGGACCCAGCCTCTGCGCAGATAGATAAGGTATTCTTTGAACACAGCCTCCACATGCTAATACAAAGCTATTATTTGAAACACAACCTCATCAGGCTAAGAGCACCACAACAGTGGATTTTGAAAGATGTTCTAAAGAAAGATTATCCTCTACGTAGAGAGGGATTTTACAATGAGTTCTATTCTAAGTTCGTGGCGAGCGAAATTTTGCTTGAGAGCTTGAGCGAGAGTTGAATATAATTTCTTTGTTGTGTAGTTCGCCAACTTCAACTCGCTGTGATGAAGTCCTTTTATATAAAGCTCCGTGAAGTATGCGTTAGACTGAAGATTTGAATGTTAGTTCTTTTTCTTGGGGTCTTCAAACGTATGACAGAGATCAATCAGAATAATCAATGTTTGCACAGGCTTTTTCTAACTTGATTAGAGACATCATCAAAAAGCAAGATTTTCTTTTCAGGCTTTCGTCTATGCTCATTAATGATTCGTTTGATCATTCTTCCGTCTGCATCTGATGCCTTTTCAGTTTCCATTTAATGTCTCTTCGGTCTGCTCATGTTTGCATCTAATGCCTCTTCAGTTTGTTCTTAAGTCTGATCTTTCTTCTGTAATTATCAAAATTAAGATGCTAAGTCATTTTGACTTAGCAATCTCTCCATTTTTTATGATTATAGACCATCCTAGCATATCCTTGAATTTCTTCTTGAAACAGAGCAAAATGATGTATCAGAGCTTAAAAGATGTAGACATGTCTGGAAACTTGATCTTCATGAGACTGAACTTGTATGAGAGATCTTTATTTGAGCTTGAGTTCTTTAAAAGAGAATAATATATGAAAGAGCTATTCTAAGCTCCACTCAACTTGTTTTTCTTTTCCTCTTCTACTTTTGCATATAACTTGCCCTCAAACTGATCTTCTTTCATTTCTTTTTATATATATTGCTCCCCCTCAGCTTTTGCATCTTTATTTTTCTTCTTCCCCTTTGGCTGTGCAAATCTTTTGTTTGTTTTTTTTTTTTTGCTCTCCCCCTTTCTTCTTTTAACTTCTCCCCCTTGGGATGCAATCATCAAAAAATATCTTCAAAGATATGTGAACAAGTTGTTCAGACATAACTTCATTGTATCTTTGAATCTGAGCAGATTTAACAACTTCAGCTTGCTCCAGGTACTGGTGTTATTCCGGATGCACCTTCTCCATTTCTTCTTTTAAGAAACAGACGTTTCCTTTTCAAGAATTTCTGTTAGGGATGCTTCTATGGCCTTCTTTAACTTCCCACCATCTTCTTCCATATGAGGATGTGTAAAAAAAATAGGCTTCTTCCCTTTGCCAATTTTTTTTTTATCAAGAGCCTTCCATTTTGCATTGGTCCCTTGTTCTTCCTTTGCTTGTTCTTGTACACTCAACAGAGATGTTAGACGATAACATAACAATGTGTTTGTTGAAGAGTCAGACTGACAATTTTAACTTATGATCAGACGTAATGTTTCATTTTAACATGAAATAATCAGATGTTAAGTGTAGATGAAATAATTCAAGCAGACGAATAAATTACTCAGAATAAACAATTCCTAAATTTTCTTTTATGAAACCATTTACCAAAACACTTTTAACATCCTCTTAATATAAAATAATATTCTTACAAGCAGCAAGAGCAAGTAAAATACAAACTTCATTTCTTGTGAATTGGTTTAACTCTTCTTCATGGCAAGAATCCAGTCATTTTCTTTGAGTGCTTCCTCAATGCTTTTGAGTTCAATTTTTTTTTACACCAAAGCATATCCAAAAAGGTCTTTAAAAATCGACCTGGTCTACACTTCTTGATGCTTGTCTCTTCCGTCTGAATTGACTTCTGCGTCTGTTTTGACAACTGGTTCATTGTCTTGACGTTTGAAAATATGCTCATTCTTTAATCTGATATTTTGGCACATAAACATATTTTTGATCATGTGTTGCAAGCATCCATTGTCCAGGTTGTACCATCTTGAAGCATTCTTTTTTTCTGTTGATAACATCTACAACAAAAATTATTTGTGATTTTGATACTCAAATTCGTTTGGGTCCAACTTTGTTAGTTGTAGGTTTCTATCTGTCATAGGTTCTTGAATGACTTTTAGACTGTTTTGGAATCCTATGATAAATTTCATGCATGCTTCTATGTACAGACAAATTAATTAGTAACTTTCTTTTGCCTGTCATATGATCATAACTAAGTTCACTATTGTTATGAGGAGATCTTCCATAGTTTAAAATATTTTTTAGCATGAAAGAACTATTTGTGAACATAGTTAAATCCTTTTGTAAAGATTCATTTTCTTCTTTTAATCTTTTGATCTCAAGAAGAAATTGAGCCTTTTCAGATATTATCGTCTAACGTATCTTTCTTAGATAGATTCTCATTTTCAGTTTTCAAAATGGTAATTTCTTCCAAAGCCTTTTTTCAGCTTGGTTATGCATACTTTATATTGCTCAGCAATAAAATGAGAATTAGCTAAGAGAGTTTCATACGAGATATCTTTAGATTCAGATGATGAGGATGAGGATGAGTCAGACGATTGATTTACCTCAGATGTATGTGTATCTCTTGCCATGAGACAAATATTTGCAGCCTTTTCTTTAGAGGATTCGTCTGAACTTTCATCATTGAGATCATCCCAAGTAGCTGATTTCTTCTTTCTTTTAATCTTTTTGGGGATCCATTTCTTTCTTAGCTTTGGACATTCTAGCCTTGTATGCCCGGATCTCTTGCACTCGTAGCAGATGATTTTAGATTCTTCTTCTTCTTCTTCTCTTCTTTTGCAGTATCTTTGGCCATGCCCTTTCTTCAACATCAATCTTTTGAATCTTCTTGCCATCTAGGAGATTTCTTCTTTAAAAGGATCTTCTGAGTCTTCTGAGTTTGTTGATTCTGTTTTCTTCTTACTTGACTCTTATCCAACAGGCTCATCAATACTAGGTAGAGAAATAGGCTTTTGAAATTTAATCTTACCCCCTTTACACAAGTGAACTTCATGCACTCTCAGCGCACCAATGAGTTCATCTAGAATAAGGGTCTTCATATCTTCCTAACAGAAATAGCGGTGGACATAGTTTCCCATAGTGCAGGTAAGCTGTCTAGAATCTTCATATTGTTTTGTGTTGCTGAAAAAGTGATTTCCAAGGCAGCTAGCCCATTCAGAATGGTTTGGAATCTTCCAAACATTTCGTCTATTGATTCTTCTTTCTCCATGGAGAACATTTCATACTCTCTTTAAAGGGTAGCAACTTTCCCGAGTCTGACATCTTCAGTTTCTTCAAAAGAGATCTTCAGAGCATCCCAAAACTCTTTGGTGTTTTGTAGGCACCAGAGTCTGTTATATTCTGTCCTAGATAGAGCACATGTTATGGCGTAACGTGCCTTGTTATTGAGCTCCGCGATTGTATATTCTTCATTTTCCCACTCTGATTCAGGCTTGGTCAGGGGAATGTCTCATTCTGTTATGATCTTCCAAAGTCTATATTTTGTAGACTTGATGTACATCTCCATACGGTTTGCCCAAAAAGGATAGTCATCCCTAGAGAAAACTGGAGGTATGTTCATGGATGAGCCTTCTGCAATGAGCATCGTCTTGGTGTTCGCCATCCTGAATCTTTTCCTCTAGCAGCTGTTAAGCGCTCAACCCTTAGAGGCTGAGCTCTGATACTAAACTATAAAATACAAAAACACAAGAAAGGGGGGTTGAATTGTGTAGAGTATTTAAAAAAATCTTTCTCTCTAAGACGATGCGTTTGCGTCTGTTATTTTCAAAGCTTGATCAGATGCAAGATTGTTTTCTTCTTAAAATTGATTTTATTATCAGTCTGTTCAGGTTGTTACCCCGCAGTTAGTTAACCGATAAAACAATAGAGAAGACAACAATATTTTTATACTGGTTCGTCTGATCAAGACTACATCCAGTTCCCCATCAACACACTAAGGTTTCCCTAAGAGTATTCTTTGCACCCAGCCACTCCTGGCTGAATATAGATATTATTTGGACACAACCTTCTCAGGCTAAATCAGTATTCTTTGGACCCAGCCTCTGCAGGCTAAACAATGTATTCTTTGAGCACAACCTCTACAGGCTAATACAAAGATATTCTTTGAAACACAACCTCATCAAGCTAAGAGCATCACAATAGTGGATTTTGAAAGATGTTCTAAAGAAAGATTATCCTCTACGTAGAGAAGGATCTTAAAATGAGTTTTATTCTAAGTTCGTGGCGAGAGAACTTTTGCTTGAGAGTTTAAGCGAGAGTTGAATATAATTTCTTTGTTGTGCAGTTCGCCAACTTCAACTCGCTGTGATGAAGTCCTTTTATAGAGAGCTCCGTGATGTATCCGTTAGACTGAAGATTTGAACGTTAGTTCTTTTTCTTGGGGTCTTTAAATATGTGACAGAGATCAATCATAATAATCAATGTTTGCACAGGCTTTTTCTGACTTGATCAGAGACATCATCAAAAAGCAAGATTTTCTTTTCAAGCTTTTATTTATGCTCATTAATGATCCGTCTGATTATTCTTCCATTTGCATCTGATGTCTCTTCAGTTTCCATCTAATGTCTCTTCAGTTTCCATCTAATGTCTCTTTAGTCTGCTCATGTTAGCATCTGATGCCTCTTTAGTCTGCTCATGTTTGCATCTGATGTCTCTTCAGTCTGTTCTTTAGTCTGCTCTTCAGTCTACGATTCAGTGTGATCTTTCTTCTGTAATTATCAAAATTAAGATGCTAAGTCATTTTGACTTAACAGAGGAGATGATAAAATAGTAAATGGTTGCTTCTGAAACCCATCTTAAATGTTTTCCTCTCGTTTGCTTGAGGGGTCTGGGTAGTGATATGATCATATGGAAATAATCTTACAATAAGGCAATAGAATTTACCGTAATTGTTTTCCTCTTCTTTCCCTTTTTCGATGAACTATCACCATGAAGATTTAGGGTCCCAGAACAGTAATGATCAATCCATTTCAAGAGCCAAAAGACTATAGGAAATAAGATATCAGCAACCATTGGGCCTACCTAGTTTTCCTTTTATTTTGTGGTAGCTATTACCTACTAAAGTATTAGAAGTCTAGAATATGTCATGTTTATGTGCATTAGTGTGATCAACATCCACACACAAAGCTGGGAATGATCGTTCATGTTGCCTTTCAACCCATACTTCCTTCCACGAGGAAATTTGATTTTCTGCATATACAAGATGACATGCAAGATTATCAAGTACCTACAAGAAGTAAAATAATTGTGAAATATCTAAATTTAAATAATAATAATATAACATTTCTAATCATTAACATTTAGGTTCTTAGAAATGTTCTTAGCAAAGCGCACAAAATTGATTCAAATTTTTATATAAATTATCACAAATAATATGCCAATGAGATGATTAGGCTTAAATAAACTGAAACATCTATTACCAAAATTGAAAGAGTATCTAGTAACATCAAGTTCAGATATTGAAACTAAATTTCTAGATAAACTAGGTACATAATGAGTTTTCCAATCAACCTAAATGATGTTCACTATTAATGAAGACATAATTTTCATTTAGGTGGTAAGAAATCTCTACATTGTATTAGAAACATGAGTAGTACATTGAAAATCAATTCATCATGTATTATGGGATCTTCAGTCAAATTTGATTCGAAATATATATAAGCATTCTGGCTTATCTTTCTTTTGAACCAAGACTTACGCTTTAAGCAATCTTTCTGGAAATGTCCTGATTTTTCACAGAAGTGACAATTATTGCCTTTTTAACCCTTTTTTCCAGATTTGTACAGATACCATAATCTTTAATGGCCTTTTACTTTTACCATGTTTTTTCATAAATTTCTTTCTAACTCTTAATTCCCTTGGTGGCTCACATAATGGATTAAATGACTTTCTTGGTTCTTAAATCTTATTTCATCCTAAACTAACAAGCTATGTAATTCATGTACATTTCATTTATCATAGTGTTATAGCTCATTTTGAATAGACTATACTCAATCGGTAAAGAGATCAAGATAAAATGATTAAGGAAGTTCTCATTCACACTTATTCCCAAGGTCTCAAGTCTTGTTTCATTGTTCGTTATCTTAATGACATACTCATACATAGTACGAGGACCATCAAACTTCTTGGTAGTCAGTATACTCATGAATGTCCTAACAATAGACTTATTGGGTATTTAAGAGAGCTCTCTCACTAGCCCCATAAATTCTTTAACACTTTCGGTCTTGGGGAGAGCTACCTTAATGTTGTCTACAATAATCATTCTCATGAACATTAGACTAAGTTTGTTAGATATTTCTCAAGCTTTGTAATGAGTTTTCACTTCATTGCTACTAGAATTAGTGATAAGAGCAGGTTTCTCTTCCAATATAACAAGGTCAAGATCAAATACACCAAGGTGAAATTAAACTTGTTCATTCTTATTAGAGAAGTTTAGCCCATTAAAACTACAAACATACACAAGAATTCAATAAATTAGGAATAAGAACTCCACAATACACAAACATATACAAGAATTCAATAAATTAGGAATAAGAACTCCACCATAAAATTTCACATAAGTGTTTTGAGACATAAAATACTTATTGTACATATAAAACTTTTCAAAAACAATCAATATGCATTGATGCTCTCCTTTGAGTGATACTCCAACATATAACATTCAAACATTTATAATGATGCTAATAAATTTTTAACATTACGTGGTAATTAAACATACACCAATTAGCATTATCTATTGTCTTTGGGTATATAAATAAACTAATAGTATACACAAATATTCAATTACAATTCTATTCATTAATTATAAAAACAATTAATCAAGTTCGGGTGATCCATACATGTCTCGTAACGATAAACTCTAATATACTCACAAACCAATAATCACATAATTTAACATCCATTTTTTTTTATATAAATAATTGAAAAAGTATCATTAATTCGGAATTAAATAACCTTAAAGATTTAATCATTTGGTGATTAAAAAATCTACCATACAAATTAATTTCAAAATTAACATAACCAACACACATACTATTCTCAATCATTCGTAACAATGTAAATGATAATATATTTACCCACATATGAATTTCATTATTCGCTTTCAATCACGTTGAACCATCACAAATATAAAAAAAAAAAAAAAAAATTAAATACACTTCAAGAATTCGAAGAATCCTAAAGGGAAGTTCCATTCAAACCTTCAATTCAATAATTCATGTACAGGCGTTATACATTCAAGACTTTGTCCATTAAATAATTGAAGTACCATGATGCAATATAACATCATACATGCTCGTATAAAATTGGAATGTATATCATATCATTAGAAGATAACATTGAAAGCAAATTAGTATAAATGCAACAGAAATAAAATTACTCAATTTCATAAAAAGAGTTATATTTAATTGAGAGAAATAAAGAAATAGCAATATTACAGACCATTCATGGAGAATCATAATCTCACACCACAAGCTCTTATACCATATGTAAAGTTGTTGATTCTCAAGACTAATAATTATAAAAAAGCCTACTACAATATCTTTACTATTGTAAAAAAGGCTTTTTATGTCATAATTTTTTTGGAGTTTAAAAATGCTATTTTACCACTGCATCTTGTGGTTATTAACGTATATATACTTCGTGTTTGTATAGTGGTTATTAACATATGCACCAAGTCTGTCTTGAAATATTATTCAATGTTTCATTACGCCACATGATTCTTTGTGTCATTATTATCTTCGTATTTGTATTATATTCAACTTTTAACATAAGATAAATCAAAATTGAATTAAAGGAAAGAGACGTGTCCGACACCTCCCTTTTTTTCCCTTCAATTCTCTTCACTCTCACACTCTCTCTCCCTTCATAATCTCTGCACTTCAATAACCCATTATCTCTCTCATTTTCACATTTTCACAATGCTCATCCTTCCTTCTTCTTATTCAAGATCCATCCAATGCTCTACATTATTCCATTGTTCCTTCTCTCTTTAACCTATAACCCCAAACAACGCCGTCTCACTCCCTTTTTCGCATTTAAAATCCTAGATTTGCGATGTTTCACCTTTGTTACCACCGTGATGCCTTTGCCGCCGTCACGTGCTGGCGCAACACGGTGTGTAACTACCTCCACCTTGTTCCACCTTAAACGGGCGTTTTGAAATCCTTTTTTATTTCTTTTTTTGTTTCTGTTGAAAGTGCTACAAATTTTTAGAAATAAAAAGAAATAACTAAGCCTTGTAAAAGAGAAATCTAGAAACTAGAAATAAAGAAGATAGTCTAGATTATTCCTAGGTAGATAAATCTAGAATATTAAGATCTAGGAAAGCCTAGAATAATCCTAGACTAGAAAAATCTAGGAAGATAAATCCAAGGAAGTCTAGAATACTCCTAGGCTAGAAAAATCTAGATAAGACTACTATCTACCATGAAAGCCTATAAATAGGCAATTGTATCACTAATTGTGAAGTGTAGAGAAAATCCAATCAAGTTCTACTTCTCAAGATCAGAGCTACACGGCTAATCACTATTCTACCTTTTCCTATTACATCTAAGATCCTCTTTCAACATCACATACTTACTATCACACTATAAATCATCCCAACTTCTATCTATATCTACCCAAAAATACTATCAGTGGTATCAGAGCTACGTTCGATCATACATTGGGCGTAGTTATATTTTTCACCTATTGTTCCAAAAATTTCCCAAGTACTTCTAAACATTTCCCTTGTTCTCTTTAACCCACTTCTATATATTTCTAAGCTATGGCTAACACCTCACAACCTTCATCTATCATTGTCCCTATTTTTAATGGCGAAAACTATGATTTTTGGAGCGTAAAAATGAAGACATATTTTTGCTCCCTAGATTTGTGGGACATTGTAGAAGAAGGATTTACTACTCCTACAGAAACTACAACTCTTAATGCAACTCAAAGAAAAGAGTTGAAAGAGAATAAACAGAAAGATTCCAAGGCGTTATTCACTCTACAACAAGCGGTGTCTGACGCAATATTTCCAAGAATAATAGGAGCTACAAGTGCAAAGGAAGCATGGGCTACACTACAGGAGGAGTTCCAAGGAAGCGACAAGGTACGTGTTGTTAAACTTCAGACTCTGAGACGAGATTTTGAACTATTGAAGATGAAAGAGTCTGAAACGGTCAAAGATTATTATTCTAGAATTAAGGAAATCGTAAATCAAATGAGAGCCTTTGGGGAAACTATTCTTGATAAGAGAATTGTCGAGAAAATTTTAATTACTATTACCCCAAAGTTTGACCCGATCGTGACAACGATCGAGCAAACGAAAGACCTGTCTACTCTATCCGTGACAGAATTAATGGGCTCTCTTGAGACATTTGAGCAAAGATTATATAGGCGTGATGAAGATACACTTGAAAATGCCTTTCAATCTAAGCTCAAATTTCGACCTCAAAATAAAGGTGATGGAGGAAAGAAAAATCATGGAGAAACTTTTAGAACAAGAGAATCTTCTAGAAATTTCTTCAAGAACCGTCAAGATAGAAATTCTCCATGCAACATTTGCAAAAAGTCCGGACACGCGGAGAAAGATTGTTGGTTCCGTGAAAAGCCACAATGTAACTATTGCAAGAAGTTTGGGCATGTAGAGAAAAATTGTCGCAACAAAAATCGACATCAAGCAAACTTTGTCGAAGAGCATAATGACGAACATCAACTTTTCTATGCTACTCAATATTCAACCGATGAAAGAGGAGGAAGTTGGTACTTGGATAGTGGCTGCAGCAATCACATGGCCAAGGATGAGAGTATCTTCAAAAGCATTGACAACTCTGTCAAGGTGAAAGTTCGATTGGGAAATGGCACCGTGGTAGAGTCAAAAGGCAAAGGCACTGTCATGGTGGAGACAAAGAAAGGGACGAGACTCATCCATGATGTTTTGCTAGTTCCAAGCCTAAAAGAAAATCTTTTAAGCATTGGACAAATGATGGAGAGAGGCTATGTTCTTCATTTTGAAGGAGATGTATGCCAAATCTATGACAACCATAACAAAATGGTTGAGATAGCTCAAGTGAAGATGGAGAAAAGTAATAGAAGCTTCCCGCTAAATTTGAAATATACAAATAACATGGCCATGAAGGTATAAGTTGATGATTCATGGCTTTGGCATCGAAGATTTGGCCACTTCAACACACACGCCCTGAAGATATTATACCAGAAGAATATGATGAGAGATCTCCCATGCTTAAAGGAGAATAACGAAGCATGTGAAGGATGTCTCCTTGGAAAGCAACGCAGATTACCGTTCTCGACAGACAAAACATGGCGAGCAAAAGACGTGTTGGAGTTAATCCATACTGATGTTTGTGGACCGATGAGGACACCAACATTCGAGAACAACAGGTATTTTATCCTTTTCATTGACGACTTCTCTAGAATGACATGGGTCTATTTCTTGAAAGCAAAATCAGAAGTTTTTGAAATATTCAAGAAGTTTAAGGCCCTTGTTGAAAAGCAAAGTGGAAAACACATTAAAGTACTTAGAAGTGATCGTGGCAAGGAGTACACATCGCACGAGTTTGACAAATTCTGTGAGGATGAAGGCATAGAGCGGCAACTAATAGTTGCCTACACTCCACAACAAAATGGTGTGTCCGAAAGAAAGAATCGCACGGTCATGGAGATGGCTAGATCGATGTTGAAAGAGAAAGGGTTGCCTAATATTTTTTGGGCAGAAGTAGTCTACACTGCTGTCTACATACTTAATAGATGTCCAACAAAGGCAGTCCTAGATAAGACCCCAATTGAAGCATGGAGCGGGAAGAAGCCATCAGCAAAGCACCTAAGAGTATTTGGATCTATATGCTACATCCATGTTCCAGAAATGAAGAGACACAAACTAGAAGACAAGACATTTCGTGGAATCTTCTTAGGATATAGCATGCAGTCTAAAGGCTACCGTGTCTACAACCTGCAAACTAAGAAGTTGACAATCAGCCGAGATGTTGAAGTTAATGAGAATGCTGCTTGGAACTGGGAAGAAGAAAAGGTGGAGCAAAAGATCCCTATATCAATACAACTACCTCAAGGAGAAGTAGAAGAAGCAGTAGAAGACCCAGGTGAGCCTTCTTCACCAGACTCTACTCCGAGACGAGAAAGATCATTGGCAGATATATACGAGTCTTGCAATTTAGCCATACTTGAACCTGAAAGCTTTGAAGTAGCATCAAAGCAGGAAGTATGGGTCAAGGCAATGGAAGAAGAGATAAAAATGATTGAGAAGAACAACACATGGGAGTTAGTTGATCTTCCACATGGAAAAGATATTATTGGGGTTAAGTGGGTCTACAAGACAAAGCTCAACCCTGATGGAACCATACAAAAACATAAAGCAAGACTAGTAGCAAAGGGTTACTCACAGCAACCCGGGATTGACTACAACGAGACATTTGCTCCAGTTGCTCGTCTAGATACGATAAGAGCTCTAATAGCTCTTGCGGCACAAAAAGGTTGGAGCATCTATCAACTAGATGTTAAATCAGCATTCCTCAATGGTGTGCTTGAAGAAGAGATATATGTGGAACAACCACAAGGGTTTATGTGCGAAGGCAAAGAAAACAAAGTATTAAGACTGAGAAAAGCACTCTACGGCTGAAGCAAGCTCCTCGAGCATGGTATAGCAGAATTGATCAGTACTTCGTTGATCGAGGATTTAGGAGGAGCAAAAGTGAGCCTACACTTTACATCAAGACCCAAGGTCAGTATGATACTCTCATAGTCTCCCTATATGTTGATGATCTTATATATACAGGAACCAATACAAATATGATGATAGAGTTTAAAGAAGACATGATGAAGTCCTTCGAGATGACCGACCTTGGCTTGATGAGTTACTTTCTCGGCATAGAGGTAAATCAAAGAAATGATGGGATATTTATCTCACAAAAGAAATACGTAAGGCTTACTCAAGAAGTTCAAGATGTATGGATGCAAGCCTGTCACTACTCCGCTAGTAACAAATGAAAAACTACAAAAGGATGATGGAGCACCGGTTGATGCATCACGCTGAAGCTTAATTGGAAGCTTGCTATATCTAACAACTACACGACCAGATATAATGTATGCTACCAGTCTCTTATCCAGATTCATGCAAAGCCCAAGTCAAATACATCTTGGAGCAGGAAAAAGAATTTTAAGATATCTACAGGGAACAAAAGAATTTGGTATGTGGTACACTGTCGCAGCCAACTCAAGGTTACTCGGCTATACTAATAGTGATTGGGCAGGCTCGGTGGATGACATGAAGAGCACCTCCGGCTATGCTTTTTCACTTGGTTCAGGGTTTTTCTCTTGGGCATCAAAAAAGCAAGCAACAGTTGCACAATCAACAGCAGAAGCAGAGTATGTAGCACTTGCAGAAGCAACAAGTCAAGCTATATGGCTACGGAGAATACTACATGATATGGGCAAAAATGAAAATGGGCCTACTACAATTCACTGTGACAACAAATCAGCTATTGCAATAGCAAAGAATCCAGTGCATCACAATAGAACAAAACATATAGCAATAAAGTATCATTTCATTAGAGAAGCAGAGGCAATTAAGGAGATCAAACTTGAATATTGCAGGACAGAAGAACAAGTAGCAGATATATTCACAAAGGCATTACCAAGACCAAGATTTGAAGAACTGCGCACAATGCTTGGAGTTAGAGAAATTTGTATCAAGGAGGAGTGTTGAAAGTGCTACAAATTTCTAGAAATAAAAAGAAATAACTAAGCCTTGTAAAAGAGAAATCTAGAAACTAGAAATAAAGAAGATAGTCTAGATTATTCCTAGGTAGATAAATCTAGAATATTAAGATCTAGGAAAGCCTAAAATATTCCTAGACTAGAAAAATCTAGGAAGATAAATCCAAGGAAGTCTAGAATACTCCTAGGCTAGAAAAATCTAGATAAGATTACTATCTACCATGAAAGCCTATAAATAGGCAATTGTATCACCAATTGTGAAGTGTAGAGAAAATCCAATCGAGTTCTACTTCTCAAGATCAGAGCTACACGGCTAATCACTATTCTACCTTTTCCTATTACATCTAAGATCCTCTTTCAACATCACATACTTACTATCAAACTATAAATCATCCCAACTTCTATCTATATCTACCCAAAAATACTATCAGTTTCTATTGTTGTGTGTAGTTTGAGGAAAATCTCGAATAATGGTGTAGATCATAGTACTAAACTGCTCCAGAAAATATTGTGTAGATCATGGAACTAAATGTAATTTATTATGGGCAAAAGTGTTGTATGATGATTAATGATGAAGTCCTTTATTTTTTTTATTTAATCTGTGAGATGAAGTCTAGTTTCTTAGTGTTAGAATTTGTTTTCTTCACTTTTATTTCTCTTTAAATTTTACACCTTTTCCCATTTCATTACCTTTTCTCTACCATATAAGCTAACAACCCACAAACGTCACAGTGGAATTTTATGAAATGTTGAGAAGATATAGTTGCAAAGCACGCAATAAAATTTTAAGACTAAAATAAAAATAAGACATTTATAAATATCTACATTTTGAATTCTTTAGCTAGAAAATTAATTTGAAGATCATATATTTTATAATTTGGGTTATTTTTTGGTTGGCTATGATTATGTTTTTGCATGAGGCTTATAATAAATTGAAACGAGCTAGGTATTTCCAAGACTCAGCTAATGTTGATGGTGGTGGGACTGAGAAAATCTCTCCTGAGAATGACACTTCTTTGTGCTTGGTGGGAGCACATTTCAAGTGATAGCTTATCACATGCCGGAGCATCATCTCACAGAGTCAGTGATCAAGATGATTAGATAATTAGAAGTGGTGATAGTTATTGTTATGTTTAATACTTGTGGTGAATATTATTTTTTAATGTTTGAAACTTTGTGATAACACATTTTATAATATGTTTAGTATATTAAAATTTACTGTATGAATGAATAAATAAATGATGAATGACAGGATTTTCAATTTATATTTGTGAATTTGGAGAAAATGTCAATTGTAATATTTGAACAATTACCTGTAGGATTGGAATTAAAAAAGGATTTTTAGTCTAGTTTGATACAGAATTAGAGGTGGAATAATCTGTTTCTAATTAAAGAAAGAATTAGACACAAAAATCTTCCTTATCTAATTAGAGACGAAATTACACACGAAACAAGTTTGTATCTAATTTAGATACGGAATTACGTCTCTAAATTTAAATTTATGGACGCTCAGATGTGATCCATCTTTGGAAATAGAAATTTTATTACTTAGAGACGGAAATTTTCGTCTCTAATTATAGTTTTTTTTTCTAGTGCAATATAACAAACCCTATTTTATGTTACTTTTGTCTGATGTTGATTTTTCATTCTCGTTCTTGTTCTTGTTTTATATTTTTTGCATTTTTACTACTTGCCTTTCCTCCTTAATATGCTCTGAGTCGCCGTTCACAATTTTTGTCTTCTTTTACCGTTCATTGTTTGTCCCTTCATTACTTCTCCTCTTTGTTTCTAATAGTTCATGTTTCTTGCTGGAGATTTATCTCTTTTCACTTAGGGTTTCTTTGTAGGTCTCTCACTTCATCCTAGTTTATTGCTCATTTGATTTTGTTTTTTCTTTCTCTATGTCTCTTGCTGAATAGTAACAATGGATAATGTAAATAGGAGAGACAATCTAAACAGTGTTCCATAAGATACTAAAAAAGAAAAAAAAAAAAAAAAGTAGTCTTAATGCTTCTAACAATATAACTAATTATATGTTTGCTATCCCTAGTAGTTATGATTCTCATACAATAATTATTAGATAGGGTAATATACTTTCTCTCCTTTAACTTTTCTTTTATATTTTTCTACCGTTCATGATAGTTAAGATTTTGAGAAAACATTATGTTATTAAGAAGAGGACCTTATTTCTCATTAATAAAATAATCTCATTAAATAATAGTTATATATCTTTCAGAAACTACTCCAATTAACTTAACTATTATTTAATTCTTAATTCTTAATTATTTATTTCTTAAATAAATCCAAACATTAATTTTTATCGAAAATTCTTACCACGCAAGTCCAAATTATAAGATTGAAAGTGACTCTTAAATAAAATAATATTAGAGTTTATTATTGATATTATTTGGGTTTAACAAGCTACTTGTTATCAAGTTATTATCTATGGACTTATCATAATAATTATTTTAGGTTTAACAAAGTACTAGCTATTAAGTTATTATCGGTTCATACGCGGATAATCAATTTTACAAATATTTAATCATCATTCAAAAACCTACGTATATAAAAAAAAATGTAATTATTTATCATATATATGGATATTTTATAACTAATTATTTATGTATTACAATTTTTTACCATATATTTTTCGTTATCTACCTATCCAGAATGATTGTGCAAGTGGTTCATATCATCATCGTTTTGGTAACGTGCTCCATACATGAACACGTATCTGCAAAAATTATGGCAAAGAGTGGCTGTGATAGTCAAGGCGGAGGCGTTGGTATTCCCAGAGTTACAACAAGTTTGTGGCCGTAGGTTGCAAGAATATTGCTTTTTTGCAGTCAAATGGGTCTGATGTTAGTGGTTGTGTTTCCATCTGTGACAACGACAACGATGATATCATCACCAGCTCGGACCTTGAAAGAAATGGATGCAATGGCAAATCCTGCTGTGAGACTTCTCTGCCGTCGTATCTTACGGAATATTCCGTACAAATTGAACCTTTGAAATCAAATCAAACGGGTAATCACTTTAGTTACGCGATGATTGTATATGTACAAGCAGATTATAGCTACTCATCTTACTACTGCAACTATGGCGGCTACAACAGGTACTCTTTTATTTCTTACTGATGGCCACCTGAAATATCTGTGGAAGCTGTGCTTGCGTGGGAGATTCTGAACAACAACACTTTGACCCATAAACTCCTCCAGATGAAAAAGCTACCTGCTCTTACACAAATGTTACATCTTCACAACATAAACACTCAGGTCAGAGATGTACTTGCCAACATGGTTGGTATGGCAATCCCTACATTTCTGGAGGTTCTTCATTAGGTAAATATCATACCCGTTTAGACTAATTATTATATTCATAACATTCTCATAATGTATCAATTATAAAAAGTATTAAAATATATATTTTACAGCGAAATATAATCTGCATATTAGAAAGTATTTTAATATATAATTTTATATCGAAATATATATATATATATATATATATATATATATATATATATATATATATTAAGCTGTGTTCACCAGCAAAAGTATTGCTACAGTGTAATGGAAACAAATCTATCAGCAATAGTCTTAAATTAGACTCGAAATTCGAATACTTTCAACTTGAATATTAATTACTTTTTCTTTCATCTTAGTTTTATTTTATTCTTTTGTATTTTTCTCTTTTGAGAATAACTTTCATTTTCATCACAATATAATAGTTTTAGTCTTTCACATAAAAATAAAGAGAAAACAAAACACATATATTATAAATTTTGAAAATATATAATATTTAAGAATTTTTTTATAATTTGTGAACTTCCATGCTTATACACACGTGAAAAATAAATATGATCAAATTGGGTTTAATTTAATTCTTTTATTTTTTGTAATTGTACTATCTTAGAACGCTAAGAAGTCTCCTTATAGAATGGTAGATTGAAAAATGTAGTCAAGGGACAAAAAAATATAGTAAAGTCAAATTAAAAACATTCCAAAGATAGTAAGTCAAATTCATCACTTATAAATAAAGGAATTGAAAAATCGTACATGTTACGAAAAATCATCAGAATGCATTCCATATTATTATAAATATTTTCAACTTTAATCTTCACATAAATATATAATCACCAGTTTTTCAAATTCCACTCAATACAAGTATAACAACAAAAAAATGTTAAATAATGTGAATAATTTTTTTTTGTGAAACAGTTTATTAATATTTAAACCCTAATCATTTTGTACGAGATATTTTTATCAGCATTTGTGCTAGTTAAATAACATTGTTATAAATATTTTCAATTAAAATTATTTTTATCATTTCAGATACTGATCGTTATACGACGGACAAGGGAAGAAAAATTCCACTAAAACCGATCATAACAGCTAGGTATTCTGATTTTATGTTTACGAGGAGAATAGTATTATTAATCATAACCAATATTTGTTGTGGTACAACCATTACACCAGAGTATTTTTGTTAGGGCGACTAAGATAATTTTAAAATTTATGCTTGAAGTTGTTATTGTTTTTTATATCGAGAAAACAAAAAGGCGTCGTGTTATTAGAGAGGGTATTTTGTTACTAGAGAGGATATTTGTGAGTAGTTTACATATGAGAAAAGTGTTAACACTCTGCATTATATGATGACTTCCCTTTATTGAATGTTGTTTTATAGGAAAAAAAGAAAAAGAAAAAGAAAGGTTTTCATTTAATCATCAAGGGAGAGGGACTCAAATTTAGGGAAAATATAAAATCTCGGACATAAAGCAAAGAAAAACAATACTAACTTTATATTATTCATTTTCTTTTCCTATTCATCCATATATTCCATTATTATTATTATTATTATTATTATTATTATTATGATATTTTTTTTGGCACAATTAAATGAAATACTATACGCACCTTATTCATATATGATTTAGTGTAATACATGTCCAAATTTGTCTTAAATCTAATTCAAGAAAGACAAAGCATAAAAGTTACTGTGCGAATCATTTCTTCCCATGCACCCTATTTTATTATGAATTTTTCATTATTCTCCTAGTTCAATAAGAATTCCGCGACGCAACGCTAACAACTGGCATAATAACCATATATATATATTTATTTATTTGTAAAACGATATCGTTTTCCTTTAATAATTTTTTTTTTACTTAAAATGGTATATTTTGGTTTGACTGAAATTTAAAAAAATTGGAAATCTAAAGAGTAGAAGATGAAAATTTTTATTCTCTGCTAAATAGAAACCCAAAATCAGAAACTTTATTTTCCAACCCAAAATCACAAACCTTTCTTTTCCAACCCAAAAAATCAGAAACCCTATCTATTCTATTCACTCACATTTCAAGGTTTCTTCATAGTTTCATATACCCTTCTCTTTTTTTTTTCTCTCTCTTTCTTTGTCTCTGTCTTTGCTTACAATTCGGTTCTATTCTTATTTTTATGTTGGATTAAGATATTGGCTTTATTGAAAATTTCCAGGGAAAGCTTTGTTTTTTTTACTCGATCCTCTGTTTTGGGATTTTTTCACAGTTTCTATTATCATGGTCTGTTTGAGGGCATAATCTGAATTTTATTTGGTTCATTTTTTCATGAGTTTTTATTTTTTTTAAGAATGAAACCTAGTGCCCAATTTTTCTGACCCGTTCATATTCAAAATCATGGTTTTAGGGTTTTTTTTTTATTTTTCCTTTAAATTTTCTGTGATTGTTCTTACCTCTTTTGTGCTCAATATAATATGTTTTCGCTGGCACCGTTGTTTTTCGCATCACATGATATTGTTTCCGAAACTATTTTGTGTGTAGCGTAAGTTGCTTCTTACTTGTGGATATGTTTTAAGAATGCTACTATTGATGATACAAAGGGTTACAAGTTGAAATCATTGCAACTTATAGTCACAATACTGTAGGAATAGGCTTCAGTTTAATTATACATCTTAGATGTGAATGCTTCAAAGTTTCATCCTTTTCCATTTTCCCATGCTTGATTTCAGTTGCAAACAAATAATGTTAATTCAACATATGATTTATGGATTAAACTAAACTAGTTTTAAATGTATGATTAGAAGCCTCGGTAGAAGATTATCTAGTGTCTAACTCGGTTTTTCTTTCAGGGCTATAAGAAGTATATGACAACCTGGTTAAACATTGCTGATTTCTTTACTGACCTTAAATTATTGCAACCAAGCAATTTTCTGACAAATCTGTTGTAGCTAACATAGGATTAGTTAGAAACACTCTTTGGAAAAGAATATGACTTACTACTTATTAACATTAGTTTACAAATATGACATTCTTGAACCTTAGAAAGCCATTCAAATAATTTTTATTTTTTATCTTTTCCTTTTGAGCATTATGATCTGTGACAATCTGAGTTAGTGTTTCCTCTCTCAGGAACAAGGCTTCTTTCTTATCCTATTGTATCTAGCTTCTAAGTAATCCCATTTTTAGATTTAATCAATTTGGTAATATAATTCATTGTTTCATGACATCATTCATTCTTTTGGGTGCCGGGTTAGTTTGAAATTTAACAATGATGCAAAAAATTGAACAAAGGACACATCACTTTGGTCAATTGTTTGTCCTCTGCTGTTGTTTTGAAGTGAAGTATATTCCTGCATATTAACCTTTGGCTAGTGTATTTCGAAATCTTGGTGTAACTCATGTTTGGTTCCGCAGTGATATCACTAAAATCAATTTTTCTCCTTGGAAATCTTGAGGCTACAAAGAGCTAGTATACTTATGTAGTTCATGTTGTATACTTCTGTGATTGGATTTTTGAATTAGCATACTATTTTCTTAAAATGCTGGATCACTGTAGAAATAGTTCATAAATGTTAAATGTTGTGTAGTTTTACACTGAATATTGTGTTCATTTAGTAGGCATGTTGTGTACTTTTATTGTCCATGTTGTATAGTTTTGCTTGTGTTTGCTGTATAATTCTTTGTTTGAAGTTATGAAAGTCATATTGTGAATATTGTCAATGACTGTAGTTTGTTGCATCTAAATGTCTACTGTTGTGTAATTTTAGTGTGGGTGTTATGTACATTTAAAGTGAATTTTGGGTACATTTACTAGGCATGTTGTGTACTTTTAGATTGAAGGTTTAGAACTTTTAACGTGGTTGTTGTATAGTTCTATTGACCATGTTTTATATTTGTTTTGTATCAATTTTTGATAGTGATGTTGTTAATATTGTCAATCATGTAGAAATGGCAACGAAGCGGACAAGCCAAAAGGGAAACTCAAATAAAATCAAGCCACCACGAAGAGAGGTAAGTGTATTTAGAACCCAATTATTTAATTTTGTGTTTTTCTGCAACAATTAATGTGTGGTCATTTTTTTCAATGCAGATAACATTTGTATCTTGCTGTTCGCCAACGCGAATAACAAAAATCTGCATGATTATTGAAAATAGCAATAAGCACAAAGAAACACTTTTGGCAATGGGGTTTGGTGTTTTTTTCCATATCCAAATTCAACAACTTCCAAGACAGTTTATTCAGTCATTGGTCTTAGCTTATGATGTGGAAAACCATTGCTTAAATACTCTTTACGCAATGATTAAAGTAAGAACAAGCCACTTTGCTGCCTTGTTTGGGTTCTTGGACTACGGTACTGTGTTTTGTTCTTTACATTATGACTATATTTGGTGATTGACTTTACTTTAATTCTAATAAGAATTTGATAATTCCATATGGATAGGTGAGGAATTTCCTACTGTAGCTGAAAAGGGCCCTAGATTCGAGAAGTTTGCAAGAAAATCGTTCGGGTGCATGCATACATTCATTGAGTCAAAGGTAAAAAAAAGGTGTAGTTGATGAGGACTTTCGACGAGCCTTTCTGTTGTATATAATTTACAGTTTTTTGTGCTCGACATTCAGCTTCTACATTAGCTGTAAATATTTTGAAGCTGTTGTCGATGTTCTGAACCTGACAAGATATAATTAGCGTGACCTAATACACTAGACAATTGGTAAGTGAGATAAAATCGTACAAGAGGAATCCTTCTGATAGTATTGGTGGATGTACATTTGCGTTAATGGTAATTCTTCCTTCATCTTTTTTGGTACATTGTTTTTATTATTCAATTCAATTACCGATTATAGTCATTTAACCAATACATGAATCATACTTATGCAGATTTTATATTTTAACTTCAAAGTTTTTGGACCGACATTGGATGGTCGTGTCCAGCAACCATTGTTAATATATTGGTGTAAAGAGAAAATTATGGCCTATCTCCATAAAGAGTCAAAATCTGGAACAGTGTGTTATTTTTTGTTTCACTTAATCCATAATTGTTTATTCGGAGAGATTCACAATATAGGTATAATTTGTTTTAAAATGTTAGTTTTCTTTTCAGCGGCCTTCTGCAACAAGGTCAAGGACAATAAAGGGGTTTGCTAAAGTTGATAACAAAAGTACACAGGAACATGGACCTAAAGAGGAACATGCACCTGAAGAGGGACATGAAACTAAAGACAAACAAGCACCTGAAGAGGAAGAGGAACATGCACCTGCACCTGAAGAGGAACATGAAACTGAAGATGAACAAACACCTGAACAAGAAAGAGAGATGGGTCTTCAAATATTGCTAGTTCCAACACCTTCATTTGAACAATCAACTTCCCACAAACTATCTCCCTCTACACCAGCCAGTTCCCCACATGAAGCCATCTTAGAAGAACACCATTCCCCATTTTTTGAAGATGACGAAGTCCAAAATTCGCCCCCGGTTGTGGAAGAAACATGTGACGAATGTGATGAATTCCCTTTGAGTCACTCATGCAGTTTGTCTGGAATCGATAAGAAGGTATACAGATGGGCAACAAAGCATTTTGTTACAGAAGATGAAAAGTATGAGAATGTGGGCAAAGTTATTGGAACTAAATGCTACCTGAATAGGAATTAAGTGCGAACATTATTGTCTAGGCAATTTGTGTCGAATTTCGTAAGTACTATGAAATAATTTGTTAATTCATATAAACTTTAACATTTGGTTTGGAAGTTGTGTACTTATTTGGTATGTTTCACATATGTGATTAGATGGTTGACTATATATGCACAATGTTGAATCATTCCGGTTCTAAGAGGTCAAAAGAATACTTCTGTGTTAGCCCATTTGTTACGGTTAGTTGGTTGAATTTCTTAATTCCAGGCATATTGGGATTATGTAACCTTGTTTCAGATAAAACCAATTGATGTTTGTGTATTTGTAGGCTGCAATACATACTGGATTTATTCATGTGCCTGAGAATGAAAGTATGCCACCATTTCAATTTCTCTGGGATAGTAATCACATGAAGTTGGAGGAATTGGAAACAAGAAGATGGGTAAGTAACTATGACATAGAATTGAATAGTGTGGACTTTTTTCCCATACTTTTAACAGATTTTAATGCTAGTTGTTGAAAGCGATCATTAGTGGTTATATGCCTTAGATCGAGTGAATATGAAACTATTTGTCTTGGACTTTTTGTGTACTAGAATCCCTCATCGACACTCCATAAGAGGCAAATTTGATGACTATATGGTAAGATTTATTTAGTTTTGACAAATTTGTTTTGATATTGAGAAATTGGTTATGAAATAATAAATTGTACTTGAATTTTAGTCTTTGAGTGTTGAGCTAGTGTTGGAATTACTGACATTAACCAAACCTCATCAACGTGGGACCTTAAAGCCCACTTATTTGAATATGCCGCAACAGCCAAATGGGTAATACATTTATATACTATTTGTTCTCACCCTTCACTTATGTTCCTTTTAATAGGATGGTTTCATTTAATTTCCATTTATATTATATTTTTTCATTAGGCATGATTGTGGCGTATATGTTATTAAGTGGATGGAGGTTTGGGAGAAGGACAATGTAATGAGAGACTAGAGTCAAGTAAATCATATCTATCCTTTTTTCAATAACTGTTTATCTTTATTTTTAACATGTCTTGTTTCATACAAATAATATTCATTTGTGGCAATTAATTCAATATTGGCTAGGATACACTTGCTAGAATGCGTTAAGAAATTGTTGTTAGTTGTTTACTGCATAATACGAAAGAACTCCGCGACACCATCAAAAATTTAGCAAATTCAGAAACTGTTGCAGCAGAACAAATGCAATAGTCAAATATGGGGACTCGTCTCAAGCAATATGGGAGAAAAGAGAGAAAAAGATCTCAGCTAAAATCCTCATATACTACACCTAAGAGAAGAAAACCAAAGAGGTGTGTATATTTGTCTTGCATGTTATTAGTGGTGATATTTTCAATTACAAATTTCACAATTGATATTTTGACTCGGTTTTGGTTTAGTTGTGGTCCTTATAACTTGATGTACAATTTGCAGGAAATGATAAAGGAGGATTGTTGGATGAAACATGCAGTTGAGTATCCGTCTAATGTCAAAGCTTCAATGGAACGCAATAATTTAGGAATTGGATGTAATTGTTATTGTCTTATATTGCTCAGTACATGTGTATTGAATACAGGTTTTGGGATTCAATGTCAATTTATATGTTTCCAAAACTGATACACTGCGTAATTGTTATTGTCTTATTTGACATTGTAAATATTGCTCAGTACATGTGTATTGAAATCAGGTTTTGGGATTCAATGTCAATTTATATGTTTCGAAAACTGATACACTATTGTTATTGTCTTATTTGACATTGTAAATATTGCTCAGTACATGTGTAATGAAATTAGGTTTTGGGATTCAATGTCAACTTATATGTTTCCAAAACTGATACACTGAATTGGATGTAATTGTTATTGTCTTATTTGACATTGTACATATTGCTCAGTACACGTGTATTGAAATCAGGTTTTGGAATTCAATGTCAATTTATATTTTCCAAATCTGATACACTGAATTGGTTGTAAACATATACGCAAACATTTATTTTCAAAATTTTCACCAATTTTTTTATGCAAATATGTAAATATTTCCATTAAGTACTTTTTAGAATTGTGAAAATTTACGTGCACATCATAAAGTTATAATGTACACAACATCAATAATTCCTGATAATAGTGATTAAGTAAATCACATTAAGTTTATTCCAAACAAATTTTTATTTATTTTATTTATTAGTCAAGTATATATTTATTAGTAGTTTAATATTTATGTATGAGTTACTAGCATAAGATTCTTCATTGTAGTTAACTACATATCAAAAAGTAATAACAAAATATTATTAACTATATAACACAACTGTAACCAAGTCTATTAATAAACATGTACCCAATTGTGCATTTTAAATTAATGTATAAGTAACCACACGAATAATTCAAACATTACAACTTAATTATTTATTTATAGATAAAAACGTTACTACATTAAAATTACAAGTAAATTACAACTAAATTACATACGCATAAAAAATACACAACACCTATAACAAAAGTACTCAACACCTGTAAAAAATGTACACAAATCCTTTTGCAAAAGTACACAACATCAAACTTTATATTTAAGTGCAATAAACACTTAAAATACAGGTATTTTATATTCATCACTCTTGATAATTTTTATAGGGATTCAAATTAGAGGATATTAAGATTAGAAAAAATATTAATTCAATATACACAACATTTTACATAAAAGTACACAACATGCTTTACAAATGTACAAAATGTTAAACCTATTATTTAATCCTTATGAATGTTGTACATGCATTGCAGTCTTATATACAATTTACAATTGATTCCTGTCCAAAATCAGAACTAGATACACTTCAACATTGATTTATGTACAAAACCACCATACATAGAAGTATTAATTAGTTACATTGACACCCTTCCAACATCATTAGATGGACATAAAAAATAGTGCAATTGTCCACCAGAAGGTCTGCTTCAAAAAGACTTGTAGTCTGCGAATGATTGACTGAAAAAATAACACAAAATTATAAGTTAAGAAAATAAATGTAAGTATGAAATGTTTACTTTTTAAAAATTTTGTACATTGTGTGCGTCAGTCCATACCTAATATATTGAACCCTTAACATCATGTCAATGGGAATACGACTCCACCACTTTTTTGTAAGGTTAGCAAAGCAAATAACCACCTCTCAATGGTTAAATAGTTCATACTATACATTCACAAATCATCCTTATGATTCAATATATTAATTTAGTATAATTAACTAAATCTCAGTTAACAAGCTATGTATTCATTCATGCAGGATCTTGTGAACTACTTCAAGATATCTCTGCATGATGTGTCACCAGAACTTCCATGCAAACTTGAAACACCTTGGTGTTCCATTGTCTGCAGCAATAAACTCATAAAACCACTTGACCCTTCATGTTGATATACTGACTGATGTGTGTCCATGGGAGTTGCAAGTTCATTGTCGATGCAGACTTCCATTGATTGTTATGGAAACAAATAACCCAGCCAGGCATTCAACAGTAGTAGTTAATAACGATACTAACACCATTGTTAACAAAGTTAAAAAAGTAAGTCTTTATATTTATGACACGATGTCGTACTCGTGCAAATTAATACAATTTAAATGCAGTATACTAGGAAGTGACTCCTAGGTCGTCTCTCAAGGACCATCAATTTATTTCTGTCAAAGACATGACACGAAGTGGGGGTGTTTTCGGGCTTAGGACGAATTAATAACAGCAATTGCAAGAGAATTAAAAATGCAGTTTAATATATGAATAAAAGGCACCAATCCGATCTCATGTTGGATCCAAACTTCCCTCATTGGTTCAACAAGTTAAAGCACACATCTATGCAGTGTATTGGAACCGAGATCTCTGCATTCCAATACTGAACTATCACTCTAAGATCTTAGAGTATTTTCATCGAACTCTCGGTGGCCTTTAAACTCACACAATCGCATGAGAGCACACAACTTGGTTTCGAATCCTAAAATCAGTTCACTGCATTCGTTGTTTATCAACAACGCCAGAAATCAACAATCTCAATTCAAAACATCGATCGACATATTGAAATTGAAATTATGGAATCCAAGATGAGTACTAATTCAATTAGAAACCAAGAACCTAAGGAAATTTGGGATCCTTTTGAGATCGAATTGGTTTATAAAATTAGTTACACATAATTGAATTTAAACTTAACACAAATCGGAATTGCATGATAGAAATCAAAACAAAACAGAAAAGAACAACAACAAAATTAAAATGCTAAACTTAATGAAGAACAATTATATTGCTTTGGAAATTAAAGGTCTTTGGAATTTAAATTGTTGGAAATTAAGTTATGGATCTTTATAACATTAAGGTGAAGGTGGCATAGCCATCCATATTTATCTTTATAACATTAAGGTGAAGGTGGCATAGCCATCCATATAGATCTTTATAATGCAAGAATTGAAAGAAAATAAAAAGGGGCCAATGGCAAACCTAGCAGAGCAAGAAGAGATGAATGGAGCAAGAACTAGAAAATGTAGAAATTTCACTACTTAATCAAGAATGAAATTCAAATTGAAAGTATAGAAGAATGGAAGTATATTAATGGACGAATTCAAACACAAAAATAGCTAGAAAAACTGAAATGGAAATAGCTAAAACGAAACCCTAGCAGAGAAGGGAAGAAGAAAAGAAAATGGAGCCAAAAGGAAATGGAAATGTTGTAATGTGTGTAATGTGTGAAGTGCAGAATGTAGTGTGTCCAGAGAGCTCCCCCAACATCTGAATTTATAGCCAATACATCAAGAGAAGTGGGGAGAAAAAGTCAAAGAAAGTGGGGAGAAAAATCATCAAAATCTGTCCAAAATTTCTCCCAAATCTGGTATGTCCCCTACTAAATCCAATGTGCATGTGATTGGGAATCCATTTTTACCCATTTTTTCTTCACTTGACAGTCCCCTTGCACATGTCAAATTGGGTGAGAGGTCCAGGGCTCAATTCCTAAGCAAAACATTACAAAGTGGATCAATTAAATGCAACTAAAAATTGGTCCAACTCGCATAGAATTCTGTCACTGGAACATGGTCTACTTTCAAGGCTAAATTCACCCCCGATTCAATCCGAATTGGATCTTCATGTCTTCATGACTTTTGTAGCTCTATCTCTCTTGTTTAAGAGGAATTTAATCGCTCATCAATTGGACATCTGTGGAGGGAGTTATGCCTATTTTACTGAGACATGTCAAATCGTTAAATGCTGGAATTTCCAGAACAGTTCGTGTGCTGCATTCAAAGACATTTTCACACTAGATGCACTCCGACTGGGAATTTTATGTCTTCATAGAAGTTGTAGATCTTTGAGTCCTCTTTAATTTGACATAAAATTCAGCTCGATCAGAGGTCTGTAGTGAAAATTATGCTCAGTTTTGTAAACCTTGTCAAATCTGGATAAAAATAACGAATTAGACCAAATTTATTATTTAAAGCCAAAATGAGTCTAAACTCATAAATACATTAAATCATACTAATTGACCACTAATAATGCTATTTTAGTATACAAATGATGCAGAGAAAGTAATCAAAATATTGACTTATCAGTTTAATTAAACTCACATCAACCCAAGTTCCAAACAATTGACTTTGCACATACAAATCATGCTTATATGTATAATAAAAGCATGATTAAGCTAACAATTAATAAAATAACATGTAACAATAACTAATTTAAAAAGCAATGTCATTACAAATGAAGATTATTAACAACTATCAGAACTACTAGTAACCTCCATGAATTCAGTCATTAAAGGAGTTTCTTTACTTGCAAAAATCTGCAGATCACCAACACTATCCGCATGTATAATGACACAATTAATTAGCATGTAACTAACTATGACACTTAATTTATAAAATGCAATGTTAATGTAAGACATAATCCACACTTTAAACTTACATTGCTTGTAGCTGTATTAGATTTTTTTCCTCTAACATTTTTTAATCATTCGCTCTGCTGTAGAAACTTTTCTCTTAAGTGATGGACGACCCTTCGCGGTTTTATGGACAGGATTTCGGATAACAACTTCATTATTACTATATTCAATTGATGTCAAATTTTCATTATTAATGATATTTGCTTTGTCCATCCCACCCTCTAAAACTGGAAGACAATTATTCTCAAAAGCATTAAGTGCATCATGAAACTTGGAAGTATGTACTTCAGAAACCACCGCACGTTCAACAACATCATAAAAATGTCGGTATAACCCATCATACCGATCACTGGTTTCCTTCCCACGCCCATTATCATGGCTGCTCTTGATTAGTGTATACATGCGCTTGACATTTTTACTCCACCGACTGAAGATGTATTTGGCAGGTACTTTTTTCACTTTCTCCGTTCCCAACATAGCTAGCGAATGTCGACAAATAATTCCTTTAAATTCAAATAAGTGGCATTGACAAGTGACATCCTCATTGGCTCTATCAAAAACCACTTTATACGTCAACTCTATTTCCTTGCCAAATAACTCTGCTTCCTCAACAACAGAAGAAACTGTACGTAACAATTCATGCGCCCTCTGAACTCACTCTGAATTTTGGCATACTTAGCATGTGTGTACTCACTTTGAAAAACCTTTTCCAAAGGTAAGGGGGAAGTAAGAGGAATTTTAGTATTAAGCGAATCGGCCTCTATTTCCTTTTGGACTTTGTTCCGAAGAGCATTGTCATATTGTGTTACAAATTGTAACAAGTTCGTCTTCGAAGACAAATATCCATCAAAAAATGCATGAATGCTTTCACTCCTCTACGTGTTGGACATGCCTGCCCAAAAATTGTCCTTGCTATAAATTGCTACCCACCTATGTCATAAATTGAAAAAGAAAATTACATCAACATAATGAACAAATACTTAACTAAAAAATAGTTTTAAAAAGTTATTCAACAATTGTACCTACCTTTGCCTTTCTTCACAAAGTGCTTTCAACCATTCATTATCCTCCAATTCAAATTGTGCTATAAAACACATCCATTTCTTCTTAAACTCTTCAATTGACAGAGAATTATATACAACCTTCTTCAATGTATCTTTGATTGATGTTGTGACAGAATAACCATTTAGTTTCGTTGGTATGTTGTTTATTATGTGCCATAGACACCACCTATGCTTGGTTATGGGAAGACTATTTGCAATTTCCTATTTCATTGTTCCACATTGATTAGTTATAATTCCTTTGGGTGTCTTGCCACCCATGCATTTGACCCAGCTATTAAATAACCATTCAAATGTGCAGCTATCTTCACTTGACAATAAACCACAACCAAGCAAAATAGAATGCTCGTGGTGATTGATCCCAACAAATGCAGCAAATGACATCTCGTACTTATTTATTTTATATGTATTGTTAAATGAAACCACATCCCCAAAGTACTCAACCGCAGCTCTACTTCTAGCATCACACCAGAAAAAAAAATTTATTCTTTGATGTTCATCCACATCAATTTCATAAAAAAAATTGCGGTTTTGTTCCTTCATTCTAAGAAAGTACTCGATTAAAGCTTTAGCAACACCATCCTCACCAACCACCCGCAATTCTTTGTTCACAAAGTTTCTGACATCTTTTTCATTGAATATTAGGTTTTCATATCCATCACCTTCAAGTGCAAGAGTTCGCATCGTCTTATTAATTCTCACCCCAGCTTCATCATTTCTTTCAATAATCTTCTTAGCATCGTCTTTTTTGATGGTTCAAGGTTTGACACATGTTCTCCTTCACGAGTACATGAAAGAATTTGATACCATATTTCTCCATCGTTGTTCTTCTTCGATGTTCTTATATTGTAGGTAAAGCCAACACACTTTGCATACACAGTATAAAAAACTTTGACTTGTTCCAAACTATTAAAAGTCATTCCTAAGGTTGGAGTCTCATCAACTTTAATAGTTGAATCACTTGCATCATTAACATTATTACTTGAACTGCACACTATATCATTTTCCATCTACAAACAATATAACTAAATTTAAACTTCATCATAAAATTTTACAACATGTTTCCAATAAATATACATGTCATTATAAAGTACACAACATGCCATTGAAAAGTACACAACATGCCTTATAAAAGTACACTACATGTCCATAAAAAATAAATGCAGGACACAAAGTAATTCTTCTTCAAAAACTCTGCAATAATCGCCTACATATGCATAAACCAACCAACATGCAAACAAAATAATAAAGCAACAAAAAGCCTAAACAAACCTCCTTTTTCATAAAGCATTTTCTCATACCTCGTTTAATCATACATGCTTCACAACAAAACCCCAAAACTCAAGCTTCACAACAACACTGTTCTATTGCAAAAAAAAAATAAAAAATAAAAAATTGAAGGGGTGCAAGAAGGAAACTTACTATCTCAACGGTTTTTGAGATTTTCATTGAAGATGACTATTGCATTTGAAGATTGTTTTCCTTGCTTATGGATGTTTCACGTTAAACAAAAATGATGAACTTTGTGGGTTTCGTCTTCTAGGTGTTAAACTTTTCGCTCCGTCAAATAGAGGAAGAAGAAGGGGTTGTGGGTTTCCTTTTCGAGAAGTAGAAGATGGGGTTTTCGTTGGGTGGTTTCGCAAGATGATGCAGAAGAACGATAGTGGAGCAAGATGATGCAGAAGAACGATAGTTTCGCAAGATGATGCAGAAGAACGATAGTGGAGCAAGATGATGGAGATTTTGGGTTTCCTAGTTAGGTGAGAGAGACTGCTAATAGAGTTGGTGAAATGTTTTCTTTCCCGCGTACCCCAAATCTTCTTTAGCAACACATTTTTACTTCAAGGCAAAACGACGTTGTTCCGCAAAGTAATTTTATATATATATATATATATATATATATATATATATATATATATATAAATACGCCTTCGGATACGGTGGCGATTGGCCCCGTATCCCCAGTTGTTAGCGAAATATTTTCCGTTCAATAAACTCTCTTCTCACTCACCCTCTTCTATCTACGTGTGTTGCACTGTCATTTGCCAGGTTTTGGTAGGTAAAGTTGTTGCAGGGAAATCTTTGGACACATACAAAGAGGTTCTGCGACAACTGAAAGTGTACCTGGATAACAAAACTCTTTATGACAGAGGAGGGTACAAATATTGGAACACAAATAGCTCCAACTCCAACCCTTATGAACAGAAAGGAATCTCATGCAGTGCTATGAGGAGGGTGGTTGGCATAGACCTTTCTACTAGTTATATCACTAGTGAGATATTCATGAACTTCTCGCAATTTACTGAACTCACACACCTTACTATCTCTCATAACACACTCTGGTGAGATTGAGTGGATTGAATAACTTGCACACATTGGACTTGTCAAATAACAAATTTGAGGGGGAGATTGGGTTGAGTTTCCCTGCCATTTCACTTGGGATATTCCTGTTGAAATAGGATCCATTTCAGGCCTCAAAGCATTGTACTTATGACCCAACTGCAAGCACTTGACCTTGCCTTCAACAATTTGAGTGGGGGCATTACCACCAAGACTTGGAAACTTAAACCTTGCCAACAATAAGCTCTCTGGAAATTTTTCTTCTGAACTGTCCAAAATGGGAAGGAATGCCACTGCCACATTTGAGTCAAATAGGCGAAACAATCGAATGATCGCTGGCTCTGGTGAATGTTTAACAATGAAAAGATTGATACCTACAGATTACCCTCCATTCAGTTTTGTCTACAGTCTTTTAACAAGGAAAAATTATAGAGAACTTTGGGACAAATTGCTCAAAGGGTATGGTATTTTTCAATATTGCACATCGGGTCCTTCCATTCGCTTATTGCAGATACTTTTGTCGCGCATAAGGTTAGCCTTTGATACTTTTGTAATAAATTAGGTTTGATCATTTTGTTTTTTTTTTATTTGCATATCATTTAGTTTTATGCATCCACTGAATGCAAAAGTGCATGAAGTAAAATAAAGACAGTTAACTTCCTGAGATTCATGCAATTAATAGAAGCTGATGAATGTGCAACCATTCTTTCTTCTTGTCATTTATCTTAATTATACTGTGATGCATAGTCTGGAAACTTTCAAGAGTCTCTCTCTGTTTGATGCAGACCATTGTCATAATTGAGTGTTTTGTACTTTACTTCCCTCAGAATTGAGTGTTTTGTACTTTCATTCTTGAATAAAAATATTCTAATTAGTTGTAGTTAGCCTTCATTTAATTTTGTTATGAAATAATATATATTTATTTTATTGTCTTTTGCAGTAGGAAAACTAGATGTTCCTGGAGAAATCTATGAGAGGAAAACGTATGAATTTGTTCTGTTTGGTTCAGGTAAATAAATATCTTTCTTCCAACTCTTTGCATATATGGTATATAAACTGAGAATACTTGAGGATTGTGAGAATACTTGAGAAATGCTGATTAAGTATTCATATATTTGAGTTATATTTTCCTTATGATTGCTATGAATTTCATGTTATGTTCTATCTACAAGTCTTTTTTCTGTGTTTAATGTAGCACATTTTATTGTTTCTACTAACTATTGAGATTTCTTTAGTGTAATATGTAAATTCTTGTTAATCTTCAATATGATATACATGAGGATAATATTATATCACCTTAAATTTAGTCACAGGTATGTAGCTCTCATATTCCACATTAGAGAATAGACTAATGGAGTATCTGTTTTCTGTTGATAATCATATTCTTTTTTTATATATCTTGTTTGAATTTCAAAGTTTCATATGAAATTAGTTGATTGTGCAGATTGCAGTTGCATTGAAAAAGAATATTGCATTGTTTGATGAGTATTTCATGAAGAGGAAGATATACCCAAATGTTGATTTCTACTCTAGACTAATTTTTTGGTAACCTAGCTAATATTATATCTAGATTTTATAACCAAAGAGGATAGGTGGTTTACATCCAACTATTAGGTTTTAGTTCAAGTGGTTTATTTTTAAGTGTAATTTTTTAAAGTATTATTTGATATTGGATTGTATTGGATTATTTAGTATTAGACTGTTTTATATTGGACTGTATTAGGTTTCACCATTCTGCATTTAAGAATTGGATATACATCAAAAGAATTTTTTAAAAGAATATATTTTAATGTCAGTTATTAAACAAACCGATGTCAAAAGTAACATTTGAGTGTTACATTTAACGACGGTTCAAACAATAACCGATATCAAATAAAGACTATTAATGTCAGTTGTGGATATTTTAACGTCGGTTAACAATTGATGTTAAAAATAGATTTTTTAACATCAATTCTATAAAACTGACGTTAAAAATTTAACGTCAAATAAATTTAATGTCAGTGTTTAACTGACTTAAATGCGCATTTTAACCAGATTTTGCACTAATGTGTGCTGCTAATTACTATTATACTTGCCCATTTCTTTGGGCTCAGATATTCATTAGTATCACGTGGTTCATTATTACTAAAATGTGTGTCTTATTTTTTTCAAACGTCAATGATATTGTTGCCCCAGAAATGATTTTATACATGATTACTTTATTGTAGCTAAAGGTGCAGATAAATACTAAACAAAGTATATTTAAAATGCATGTATGATGGAAAATCGTTTGTTTGGTATCATTGATAAAAGATTCATAAAGGAAGGGGAGAAAGAACACATATTTAGTTGCCAATCTTGCACGAAGATGCTTAGAGTTGAATGGGAAAATACGACCAGCCATGAAGGAAGTCACGTTAAGTTTTTTATTTTCTTTTTGAGAGATTCCCAAAATCAAGTTGTTAACCCATGAAAACATAACTAGTTGAATCAAATAAAACAGAAAGCTTTCAGTCAATTAAAATGATTTTCTAATCATATAAAAGGTTCTTGATTTGCCCAAAAATTAAAATGAAGGTTCCTACTCGATTGGGAATTGGACAGAATAGATTAAAACATGCCTATAAATTTTAATTTATGCCTTGTGTTTAGACGGATAATTTAAAAAATTTTAAGAAATTTAAATATCTAGCCTTTTAGTTGTGATGATTTAAATTCCTTTCATTAATTCAATTTCTAAGAAATTTAAATTTTTATTTTAAAATTTTTATTTAAAAATTAAATTTTAATATTAAATAAAAATAAAATATTAATCATTTTTAAATACTTAAATATTCAAAATAATTTTAATCATTATAAAAATAAAAGACACACTAGTATCTGCTTGTTAAAATAAATTGTGATAGTTAATGGGAGTTTAATTTAATATGCTGAATAGAGTGTCTGAATTATGTAAATTTTTTAGATATATACGTATATATTTAGTTTTTATAAATAAAAGATATGATAAAATAATCCTTAATAAAAATTAAAAAGGAAATAAGATAAAATCATTTAAAAGAGACACAATAAATATATAAGAATCTATTATTATTTCATGGTTGATCTAATCATTGATCATCTAACTTTAAGGTTTTGATAAATTATGTTATCTAACTTTTAAATTTATAAAAATTGTCACTTAATTATTGTAAAGTTATAAATTATACCATTCCATTAAATATTTATTAATAATTTAACTGTGTAGGAGGAGAAAATCATCCATCCAATATACTCAATTGTCACCCTGACTTTTCATTTTATAAATATAGTAGAATACATCTATCAAGTAAAACCAATCGTCCATATTATTGTTGGAAATTCAAGTAAAAAAAAAGAAGATATTAATTGAGAAAATAAAAACTTTATCTATGATTTATTTATTTAAAAAATAAAATTAAATAATAAAAATCATCACTTAATAATTACGTGACTCATCCTAATCATAAAATATATCAATATTTTTAATTATTTAATAAATATCTAAAAAATAAAAAAAATATATAAATTATTAAATGATAAATTTTATAAATGTAAAAATTTGATAGCGAAATCAATAAAATTGTATATATAATTAGAATTTGAAATTTGGCATCACAATTCACACATTTCATCTCCCGCCAATGAAAGAGCATCAAACACCAAACAAAGCGTTTGCGTGCTCTGCAATGAACCGCAATGGCAGATCCAAGGGTTTTCCATCCAAGAAGCCTGTCAAGGCAAATTCATGAACCCTAATTTCTCTCTTTTTCTCTCTCTTTGTCTTTCTCTTCCCTTTTCAGAATCAATTTCTCTTTTCCCAATCTTCTCTTTCGCCAGATCGCAAATCGGAGCTTGAATGCCGAATTTACATCGGTTTCTGAAGATTCCGTGGATTTATCACCTATATCTGAGATCCTAGATGTAAATGGCGACGAACATGACACTGTAAGTTCGAATCACAGTGTTTTGTTTCGTCTGATTTTTGGTGATGTTTCTTTGTTGCCTTCAGTTGATATGATTCATATCAAACAATACTATCTCCCGACAATGCTTCTTAGCTTGGATATTGTGTTGATTGTTTATCTAATTTAAGCAATATGAAAATCTTCTATATTCAAATTATCTTTTAATTATTTATTATTTATGCGCCATACACAATTTTTAGATGTGTTGATTTATTACCATATGCATGCAAATTTTCAATGCTGTGTAATTGCAAAAATCAATTGAATATAGGATTTATTAGGCATTTTGAATTGATTCGATCATGCATAGTGGAAGTTTCATCTGATTTAAATGTTTTATATATGTTTCAGACCTACTTGCTGGAAGAATCTTCCTCGGTAATTTTGGTTCCGTCTGATTTAACACCTAAGAAAATCACTGACAAAGCAGAATTCAACTCCGCTAATTGTATCAGTGGTGATGAATTACTTAGTTCTAAGTTTAATTCTGTGGAGGCTGAGATTGCTGTGAAATTTATCAGAAATGTTAGAACTAAGATGTTCAATTCGGTTAACGCTGCTCCTCGACGCAGAAACAAGTTCATGGATGAAATAATTGAGTATGTCATTCAGCATTCTGAAAACAATACCCTGCCAGTGAAGAGAGCTCACTCCTCTCGTATGCTTTCGATGAAAAATCGCGTGTTGCTTCTCTGTACCTTTATTTGGGTAATTGGAGTATCAATTGTGCTTTTCCTCACTTTAGATGCTCGTAGCCCTTACAGAGGACCAACACCAACCTGAAGCATTCCACTGGGGTTGATATACTTTTAGACTAAGAAGAAGTGTAAGATTTTTAGTAATGTGGCTTATTAAATTTTTGTATGATTTTCATGCCATTGAAATAGTTATACATGTATGAATGAATATTTTTTATAATGTGTGGTTGATTACTGCTGTTAGTAGAATACGTGTATCAGGTTTAGTTCATATGCTCCTGATAAAGCAAAACCTTAATCGCGTGTGATTTGTGTTTTACTTATATAAATAAGGGGAGACTGGCATTTGAAATCACGTTCTTGGTGGAGTTTAATTTTAATGATTTGTAATAATACCCGTTGCTGGCATGTATTTGCAATTTGGACCCAGATTTCAAAGATTATTGTGATTAGGGGTGCAATGATGTATAACTATGAAGGTTTTGTTGGTTATTTTGTATTAAAAAATCGCAATCCACCACGAATAATAAAGTCACTAGCAGCTATATTTAATTGGGTATGTACTTATTTCAGCTTCTTACTCGAATTTGGTCATAGACTCATGGGATTTCATATACTAAATTGTGCTTGTTTTTAGTTATTATTGGGATTTTGTTTGAGGAAGCATCTTTATAAGTAATTATAAGAGATAAAAATAAGAAAAAACTAATATAAATGTCTTTATGAGCTAAAATTAGCTTATGAAATATTAACCTTTTAGGATATTAACATAAGACAATTTTTATAAATTAAAGTACTAGTTAATTTTAATTTATAAAAAAATTTATGAAATTTTCTTTTCCAATAAGTATTTATAGAAAAGTTTAGGTCCTACCCACCTGGTTGATAGAGAAATTGGTTTCTTGACCCGTAAGTGTACTAATATATATCATATACCGGCACATTTACAACAACTTTGGATAACATTTTTTAAAATAGAATTCATACCTTTTCAAGAGAGGACCCACAACTTGAGAAACTAGCATAAATTTAACGATTTACACATTATTCGACGATAAAAAAACAATATGAGTATTTAGTGTATGGGTCATATATATACTTTTCTATCTAAGAAATTAAATCAATATTAAATTTCATCACTGGAATTTATGGTTTTGTCAATATTTACATAAATTTTGTGGTTCAAACTAAATTGTGCGCACAGTTTTGTCATTTACATAATTGAAAGTTAATATCACTGTAGTGTTTTGTCATATACATAATTCAAACCCAACTTTTGATTTAGATGACAGGCCTGACGAATTGGGCCTGCATGGAGTGGTCAGCCCAAATGTTGTTGGACATAGCCCAAGAAGGATGCGCTTCATCTAACTTCCTCAACAAGCTGAGGAACAACCTTTATTCATTGTTGTCGCTTGTCGCTGAGACCGAGCCGTCGTTTCCATTTCATGGTGAGTTTCTCTCTCTTTTTCTCTCACTTTCTCTCTCTGTCTCGTTCAAGTAAGCACAGTTAATATCACTGTAAAATTCGTAACCCTCTAAATTTGTTAGAGTATCTTCCTCTTTCTCATTTCAGTTATAATCCTTCCACTCTCCGGTTCAATAGTTACTCCCTCCTCTCTGGATCAGAATTCCATTTCCAACGAATATTTTGATTTAGGGTTTTGTGCATTTTACTGCCACGAACTTGGATCTTGTTATACATTCAATGGTAACTTGGGTTCTAGGGTTTTGTTGCATTGCATGTGCGGAAGTTGATATTTAGTAGCTTAACTAGTATATAATGTGCTGGCTTTGATGGATATGTAGTTATAACGATTTACAATTGGTTATTGGGTCTAACGTTTCGTCTTTGAAACTTGTTCTGAACGTAACATTTGTCAAATATATATCGGTAATTCACTGTGTTCAAATGCACAACAATGATTTTGATCGTTTTCTTCTACATCTACCAAGCAACTTCTGAGCACTGTTATGGGTCTGGAAAAGAATCCTCGTGTATTTCGAGATGTTTCAATTGATGGAGACCATCACGAAAGAATTGTTATCCAGGTAATGAGCAGATCAGGAATTTGCTTGTTTAGTTTTCTGTTTGAAAGGATATTTGAAGTTTGCCTCGGCATCATAGGTTGGTATCAATGAACTCTTTGAATTGTGCAGCTTTTTGCCTGTGTAGTTCCTCAGACTGCTGAGAATTTTCGAGAATTGTGAACTTATAAGGAATATTTTGACCATTAAATCCGGTCAAGTTTTATAGACTTTAAAATACAATTTCAATATCTAAATGGATAAACAATTGATTAAATGATCATTTTATTTAGCCTCTTGAAATACGTCAGATGGAGCGTTGAGTAATTTAGTTTAAAAATAAAAAATTAATAATAAAATTTTTAAAAGATATTTATTATTATTTGAATTCTTAAATTTAATAATTTATTGTCATTTTGACCCATAAGTTTAATTAATTATTTTCATTTTAGTCTCCTAGATTAGGACTAAAATGTTATTATGTTATAAAATTTGAAATCAAATGATAATATATATCTTTTCATCATTAAAATAATAAATATATTATGCTTTTATAAATTATCTTATTATTTTTTACCTTTTAGAAAATAAATTAGTTGAAATTTACTAATGTTTACTTTGAAAGAATTAGACTATGGTTTTGAGTTAAACATGAACATATCTAAGCTAATCTAATAAATTTTTTAAAAAATTTGCTTGATAGAGGTCCGGACAGCTAGCCTTAATATGGCCTGATTTTTAGTTTATTACTTACTCATCTTTACCTAGAAAATCAGCAAAATAAGAGAAAAACATACATGCATGAAGTTGCCCTATTAACCAGAGACATACATATAAAAACTACAGTGTAAAACACATGATTGAGAGATTGAAAGCTTCAATTATTTTATAAGTGAAACTAACCTGCACAGTTGAACACATGTTAGTTACACTTAGTTTATTTAACCGGTGCGCTATAGGTACATGCAACACCATGCATACCAATATTCGTCTCCCACATACATAGTAGCTAGAACTAGCCGTGAATGGGTGGAGTACGAATATAGAAAAAGTGGTGACTATTAAGGGTTGGTCCTGAAACATTGCCATAGTTGTTATTATTATTATTATTATTACTTGTGTCATTGATGGTATTATCACCGTCTTTATTCATTTTGTTGTTATGGCTAGAGTCAGCAGGGTTGGTATTTGTACTTGCTGAAGAACCCTTCGAGTTTGTGTCGCTTCCCCTACCTTTTCGACCAAGAGAACTTTCGCTCAGAAGATAACGTTTTTCCTTTGGTTTTTGCTCATTCTCCACCGTGATTGCACTTGCTTGAAACATGGTCATCATCATCATAATGAAAGCAAACAAGAGTACAAGTAATAAGGTCCTCATGCTTCACAATTTGCCACCACCTGTTCAAGGAATAAATATATAATAAGCCATCAAAAATATTAATGGACGAAGAGTTATATGTATCTTTAACAATACCTGTCATAGACCATAGTTGATATAAAATTTTAGAATAAATTATACTAATTAATATCCATTTAGATTTTACAAAACTATACTAATAAATTGTTAAATCTCCTTGTTTACACGACCCTCTTGAAGGAAGATAAAAATAATATTAAAAATATAAGGAATATTAAATAAAATTTTAAAAAAGCAAATATAAATTCAAATATAGTTTACTCGTAAGCAGTTAGCCGTGTGATGAATTATAGAATCTTAATATGTTACTTATCTACTAATTAACAAGACTAAATTAAATTCTGAAAATAATTAAAAAATAAAGTGAATATTATTTAGACATGTATACTAGCTACTTAACAAGTTATATGCTAAATGTTTGAGAGCTATATATGACTATTGTGCTGCAAAATCTGGCAATTTATAGAGGCATGGATTCTGTGACAGTACTATTGGAATGAGCTAGGGTAGTCCCAGATGTAACACCATTGGTGGCAAAGAATTTGAGTGGGGTTGCCACTATAATTAGTATTCACGATATGTGCTACCATTTTATCCCTCGGTATAAAGCCACCAAAAATGAAATTATTATTGTGATTGGTGAGTAATGCAATTTTCATGGTTTATGTTCAATCATCCAATCATTAAAGGCAAAATTTGCGCTCTTTGATTTAATAATGGGAGACATATGCTACATTAAAATTGTTCCACATACTGTGACTAGTTGACTGCCAATTTTTACGAACTATCGGATAATGGTAACAAGATTTAGTTATGAAATTTTGGGTGGAAAAAATGCTAAACAAATATGCTATTATTAGCGCACGCTAATGGTAATTAGTGTATTAAATTACCACTTGAACCAGAAAACGTAACAGCATATATAAACCATGCAGTCAATTAATTAGAAACATATCAACAAAAGTTTGTAAGCTGAAAGAGGATTGTTTTACCTTTCAAGGAGCCAAATGAAATAAGTATGATGGGATGAGATATGTCATGCATCCTAGAGTATTATTAAAGAAAAAGTCTGATTTCACTTGAACGCATGAACTTAGACTTAAACGATTAGTAAAATATATTCAAACCGGTTTTTAGGGCTTACCTGATATTTAAGAGTAGCCATCCTTTTTTATAAGTTAGAAAATTTTATACAATTTAAATATTCAATTTAATGAATCAACTAAATTAATAGTAGTGAAGGGGAAAGTTCACTTCATTAATCATTTGGGTCTGGGTGCCGATTAAAAAAAAATCATTTGGGTCTAGTTAAAGGGAAAACTCTTAGCAGAATTTAGATGATGGTCAGGTTGGTTTGGTCTATATGACTTGATAGGATTGGCATAATTTTCAACGCACAACAAGTGGAATTAAAATTTACATTTACAACCGATAGAGTCTCTTTAGAAGATTTAACCATTATGTTTTGTTCATCGACCCATGCATATTCTATATACTTCACATAAGATAAGATAGATTCTTGACTTTGGTATGATATAAACAAAGTTAGAATATATATATATATATATATATATATATATATATATATATATATATATATATATATATATATATATATATATATATATATATCTTCGGGTACTAGCTATGGTAGTGTGGCATGGTTCCTTTTATAATCTTACACATCTGATTCAGCGTACTCGAGAACCAGTTCCTTAAAAATAAAAATAAAAAATACATGAGAAACTGTGAACAAATATATAGGGTTTTTAGTATGAAGTATACCTCGTGAAAAACTACTTATTTTATCATATAATATCATCTATTGAATTTGCATAATCAAGTTTAGATATTTTTTGAAACAAATAGTACATAATATAGTTTTTACCAAAGAGTTTCCACTGGTTTATAACTTTTTTAACTTGCTTATAAACTTATTTAACTAAAGTAGAAATGTTTGATGTTTGATGAATGGCCGACTAGACTTGCAAACGCTATATACACATGGAGTACTGTTTATCCAAAACTACGTGAATATAGGGTTTGAGTTTGTAACTTATAACTTATTATATTTTTTTTTTTTTTTTACTTTTATTTGGTATTTTAATAAAATTTCTCATGTACTGTCTCTATTAATATTACACATTCACTGCAATATTTTTTTAATATTACCATTATACTATTTATTTTATTTTTAATTCAATATTTGATATATATATATATATATATATATATATCATATTAAGAAACATTTTATGTCATATTATATTCATTAATTCATCTTACTAAATATGTTTAATTCAATAAATTAGTTTAACAACTCTGAATTCTTAGGTAACAATTAATTCTTTTATCTTTCAAGTTTCAACTAATCTAATAGTCACTTTTGCCACATATAATCACACTCATTACTAGAATTGTAATTACAAGTTATTTAAAATTTTAAAATATGGATCAAATTTGAGTATTCTATTTTTAAAATGTGGGTGTATAATAATAATAATAATAATAATAATAATAATAATAATAATATAATTCATTCAAACAATAAAGGACGTGTACTATCGTCATCCATAATTTCAATTCTATTTTCAATACCAATAATACTTCTTAATAGACGAAATTAAATAAATTAATCTTTAATCATTATAAAATTAAAAAAACACACTAGTATTCGCTTGTTGAAATAAAATGTGATACTTAATGGGAGTTTAATTTAATATGCTGAATAGAGTGTCTGAATTATGTAAATTTTTTAGATATATAGAATTTTTTATATATACGTATATATTTAGTTTTTATAAATTAAAAATATGATAAAATAATCCTTAATAAAAATTAAAAAGGAAATAAGAGAAAATCATTAAAATGAGACACAATAAATATATAAGAATCTATTATTATTTCATGCTTGATTGAATTTTGATCATGTAACTTTAAGGTTTTGATAAATTATGTTATGTAACTTTTATAGTTATAAAAATTGTCACTTAATCATTATAAAGTTATAAATTACACCATTCCATTAAATATTTATTAATTACTTAACTGTATAGGAGGAGAAAATCATCCATCCAATATACTCAATTGTCAACTTTTCATTTTATAAATACAGTAGAACAAATTTATATCATAAAAAATAAAATAAAATAATAAAACCATCACATAATAATTACGTGACTCATCCTAATCATAAAATATATCAATAAAATTTTAATTATTTGATAAATATCTAAAAAAGAAAAAAATTATAAACTATTAAATGATAAATTTTATAATGTAAAAATTTGAGAGCGAAATCAATAAAATTGTATATATAATTAAAATTTGAAATTTGGCATCACAATTCACACATTTCATCTCCCGCCAATGAAAGAGCATCAAACACCAAACAAAGCGTTTGCGTGCTCTGCAATGAACCGCAGCGGCAGATCCAAGGGTTTTCCATCCAAGAAGCCTGTCAAGGCAAATTCATGAACCCTAATTTCTCTCTTTTTCTCTCCCTCTCTCTTTTCCCTTTTCTGTTTTCTGATTCAATTTCTCTTTTCTCAATCTTCTCTTTCGCCGGGTCGCAAATAAGAGCTTGAATGCCGAATTTACATAGGTTTCAGAAGATTCCGTGGATTTATCACCTATATCTGAGATCCTACATGTAAATGGCGACGAAGATGTCACTGTAAGTTCGAATCTCAGTGTTTTGTTTCGTCTTTGTGATGTTTCTTTGTTGTCTTCGGTTGATATGAATCATATTTAACAATACTATCTACCGACAATGCTTCGTAGCTTGGATATTGTGTTGATTGTTTATCTAATTTAAGCCATATGAAAATCTTCTATATTCAAATTATCTTTTAATTATTTATTATTTATGTGCCATACACAATTTTTATATGTGTTGATTTATTGCAGATATGCATGCAAATTTTCAATGCTGTGTAATTGCAAAAATCAATTGAATATAGGATTTATTAGGCATTTTGTATTGATTCAGTAGAGGTTTCATCTGATTTAAATGTTTTATATATGTTTCAGACCTACTAACTGGAAGAACCTTTCCCGGTGATTTTGGTTCCGTCTGATTTAACACCTAAGAAAATCACTGACAAAGCAGAATTCAACTCCGCTAATTGTATCAGTGGTGATGAATTACTTAGTTCTAAGTTTAATTCTGTGGAGGCTGAGATTGCTGTCAAATTTATAAGAAATGTTAGAACTAAGGTGATCAATTTGGTTAATGCTGCTCCTCGACGCAGAAACAAGTTCATGGATGAAATAATTGAGTATGCCATACAGCATTCCGAAACCAATACCCTGCCAGTGGAGAGAGCTCACTCTGCTCATATGCTTTCGATGAAAAATCGTGTGTTGCTTCTCTGTACCTTCATTTGGGTAATTGGAGTATCAATTGTGCTTTTTCTCACTTCAGATGCTCGTAGCCCTTACAGATGACCAACGCCAACCTGAAGCATTCCACTGGGATTGATATACTTTTAGACTAAGAAGAAGTGTAAGATTTTTAGTAATGTGGCTTATTAAATTTTTGTATGATTTTCGTGCCATTGAAGTAGTTATACATGTATGAATGAATATTTATTATGACGTGGTTGATTGCTGCTTTTAGTAGAATACTATATCAGGTTTAGTTCATATGCTCTGATAGCAAAACCTTAATCGCGTGTGGTTTGTGTTTTACATGTATAAATAAGGGGAGATTAGCATTTGAAATCATCACGTGTTCTTGGTAGAGTTTAATTTTAATGATTTGTAATAATTTTCACTACCCGTTGCTGACATGTATATGTATTTAGGGGTCACATTTCAAAGTTGTTGTGATTAGGGGTGCAATGATGTATAACTATGAAGGTTTTGTTGGTTAAGTTGTATTAAAAAATCGTCCACGACGAACAATAAGGTCACTGGCAGCTATATTTGGGCACGTAATCATTTCAGCTTCACGCTGCATGTGGAATTACTCATATTTGGTCTTAGACTTATGGGATTTCATATACTAAATTGGGCTTGTTTTTAGTTATTGGGATCTTGTACGGGAAAGTATCTTCATAAGTAATTATAAGAGATAAAAATAAGAAAAAAATAATATAAATGTGTTTATGAGCTCAAATGAGTTTATGAAATATTAACCTTTTAGGATATTAATACAAGACAATTTTTATAAATTAACTTATGTATTAGATAATTTTAATTTACAAAATCATTTATGAAATTTTCTTTTCCAATAAGTATTTATAGAAAAGTTTAGGTCCTACCCACCTGGCTGATGGTGATTGGTTCTTTGATATCACACAAGGCCATTTCCTATTCCTTAGACCCGTAAGTGTATACTAATTAATATATATATATATATGTTAACAAGAACTTTGCATAACATTTTTTAAAATAGAATTTACACCTTTGAATTCAAAATAAGACCTACAACTTGAGAAACTAGCATAAATTTAAACATTAACACATTATTCAACGAAAAAAAACAATAGGAGTATTTAAGAACTTCTCCAATAATTAGCGCTGGTGGGTATCACTCTCAACCAGAATACTCTTGTCAATGTCAGTCCTGCTAAAACTGATCCGTCAGTATGTTTAATAAATCCTGACATAAGTAGTTCATCTACCACATATTGCATTGACGCATCACCTAGAACTCAGAAGACATCAGTGCCAGCATATTCATCTCGGCATATCCATGTGTACCCACTTTTCCTTTTAATTTGTTAATAAGTTTTAAATATCCGTCGCAACATATTGATTTCGGAAGTGAATGAAATACAACATATCAATCGTAATATTATTATATTTTACATATTTCATATCGCAGTGGTCACAATATTTATAATCGTGAAAATTTTAACACAACCGTAATAAGTGACAATCGATATTTAGAACCTTGTTCTTTAATACTTTTTGAACTTTTGGTCAATGATTATCATGATATCAATTTCTTCTACTTCTTTTTCTGGGTGAAATCTATGCAGAGCTTGGTGCCTTATATAGAACAAGAATAAAGGATGTGTCATCGATAACCATATCCATTGAAGTCTACTATGAAATTTTCAAGATTTAGTCAGTGAATGTGCCCAGTATTGAGTTAAGTATCCACAAACATTTAGTAAATAAATGTGCCCAGCAATGAATCCGAACCATATAATGTGGCCATTTTAATCTTATATATCTATTATGATAAGTGGGCGGGGTGGTGTTTTGCCTGAAGACGTAATCAGATTTGATTTTAACATTTTTGTATTATAAATGTTCGTTACGAGCCTAAATCTGATCTGTCTATAAGGAGACGATTATTCTCTGTACTTATTTACACTTAACAAGCCTACATTTTACGTGACATACATCTACATGACATGAGATCTAAATATTCTAATATGGATTTAGGCACAAGGACTGCATACTATGTTGGTTATCACACGTTAGTGACCTTTTTGTTTATACGGGCAGGGAATTGGTTATCACACATTAGAATATATATATTTTATCAGTGGCACATTAATTTATGAAATATAGTTGTGTTTATCTCGTTTCATATATTATTGATGGAGACGGTTTACCTAATAGGCTATTTCATGTAGGTAGTTAATACTTAAGGAGAGAATGACAAAAAATGCTGCTAGATTAGTGACACTGATAAAATATATAGATATTCTTTTTTTTCTTTTATTTTATGTGAGTCCAATTAGATCTATTTCTTACTGATAGTATTCGTCAAAAACCATTGATTGGAATTTGGAAAACGACCTTAATTCACTTGTGTTCTTTGAACTCTGGTGGTGAAATAATTGCGATATCACCAAACATGGAGAGTGGAGTTAGCCTCTGGCCAGCCACTAGTAGCTAAAAAAAGTGAAAGTTTTGATGTAATCCATGAAAGTACTTTTTAAGCCAATGCATGTGAGAGTAAGACATTCAGAACTAACTTTATTTAAAGTAAGATTTGGTGCATCCGCATCAGCAAAATTTGCACCAAAACACTATCTTATGTTTGAGTCTTTGAGCCAGCTAGTGGGACATTGAGAGTGTGTCTATATCTACTTTAACTGTTTTTGCTTTACCAAAACTAAGGGAGACGACTGGCTGTTATTTACCACTGGCTCGTGCTAGGAGTATAATCATGTAGGAAAAGCAAATTTGATTCCCTAGCACCACATCGAATTTAGTGCACATTCCATGTTTCTATCTTCACATGCATGCCATCCATTATAGTTACTTAGTATAGATGATACATCAACTCGAGTTCAAATAGTAGATAACACATTTTTGTTACCTTTTGTATCATTGTATCTAAGTTATATTACATTATCCCTTGTCTCCTTCTCGTACCTGTACGGTTCTCTCTTGGGTAACCAAAATTGTGGAAATATCACATAATTTTACCCAAAGATGAATATATGCTTGCCTAATCTGAAAAGGTTCCAATGCATAAGCATCTTTAACTATGGTATTAAGTAAAACTGCTTAAATCTTTATTTAGTAGTTATTAAATACACTTTCAATATGACACATGACTTCTTATCTTCTAAAGTTAATTTTTTTTTTTATTTCCATCTAACTGTGTAATTCTAAAAATTTATCTGATAAAACCTTCACTTACCTCACTTCTTTACATTATAGCCACACCTAATCAACATTTATGTCTCGCTAGTTATTATATGGACCACAAAATTCTGTGACTCTGTATTCTGTAACTTCATCAGCAACGATTTCTTATTCATAAAAGTAGCTTAAACGCGTTTAAAGGCGGAACAATAGAATTAGGTATAACAGCAAATGTGTCAGCGTTGGATTCCACACACACCAAACAATCAACAATCTTGGCGTTTAATTAACTTGTCACAACGCTCGAAGTCTATGAGATCAGATTAGGAATAAAACTATAGAACCGATTAGAACAACCATTAACTATGGTGCAATGTTTCCAATAATAGTACAATTTTGTTATGAGCACCTTGATTTTTGAGAAGACATGTGAAGTATAATCATTATATGCTCAACTACCATTCCAAAAAAAATTATAAAAATACAAAAATTATATGCACAACTACCAAGGAACCGATCCATTTGGAATCATTTGACTGAAGTGGGATATGAATTATCATTGGACTAATGAGGCTTCAACACTGATGTGTAGTAGCATCTTACTTTCTAGTTCATTTAAAGCTCTTCCGTTGTCTTTATTGTGTTGCATCTAAGGGAGGCAACCACTCTGGTCCATCATAATGCCAAATTCCCCTATATTGATTTAGGGTTACAAGATATATTTTAAGGTTTTCCTTTGTCATTATATATTTTTTTTATTGACATACGCATTGTATCATGACATGGTGATGAAGATTGAAAAATATTTGCCTCAAAGTTATACAATGGATTATTACCTTAATTCTAAAAATTGAAATTGTTTTATAAATTTTCTAATCGAAAAGAATATTACAAATCATTAAACAAATGTGATAGATTCACATTACTTATATGTAGTGTTAATGTTGAAAAAATCCATTAGTTGAAAAACCCCTTTTCTTCCCTTCCTTTTGTATCATGTAACGTCCCTCATTAGTTGAAAAATTCGATTTTTATACTTTTAATCCATCAGTTAGTATTAATATTGTCGAATGAGTAGCTTTCTAGTTTCTTCTGTGGTGTATCGAATCCTAACTCCTGAGTTTCGAGTGTGTTTGGTTTAAATTTATGATAAAAATGAAGCGATAAAAAGATGTATTTACTTTTATTGATTGTGATTTTGTGAAGTAAAATCAATTCTCACTTGATATTTACATGTACTAAGATTTAAGTCAAACCAAGTTCGTTCCAATGATTCACGGTAATTTCAACATTTATTCAAACCCAAACTTGTGGGACAGGGCATTGGATCCCTGAATTAGCACAAAGCATTATGTTAGCACGATGTGTGGGAAACAACCTCTAAAACAAGAATAAAAAAGCATGACTAGACACCATACTTTGCTTCCAATGCTTGGTTATAATGGGCTAATTAACTATGAAATAATTGAAGATTATATTGATAAAATATTTAATATTTAATATTTATTTCATAATGTTCCAGGGCCCATTTAAATTGTGGACCATAACTATCCACAATGGCCACAATCTCAAAGGAGTAAAAATTAAAAGCCACAACTAAAATACAAAACAATGTTGGGGATAGAAAACTAAGAAAAATGCCTCAACACAACCCACAAAGCACATGCATTATCACCATCTTGTTTATTTTTCTGTTAGCAGATAATCTAATCCCATAATCATTGCACGAAATGAAAAGAAATAATTTGCGGGGCCTATTTTTTTCAGTCAATTGGTGACATGCCCCGGTTCAAATGGGTGATAGAATTGCTTTGTTGAATTGCATTATGTTGCTTTTCATTTGGGGGCTAAGTTTGATGGAGTTATGTTATTTATATAATACTACATATAAACACTCTTTTATTACACTTCTTACTTTCTCTTATTATTATGATAATATTACATTATACCACCAATGTTTTTTTTTCCTTCTTTCACTGAGTATGTATGCTAGAATTTGGATGTTCAAATATACTTTTTTATCACTTTTGACTAAAATTTATATAAATTTACTTCTGAATTTTTTTTCTTTTGTGATTTTATAGCCATTGTACTACGGGTATGTCTTTCTAAAGAACCTAATCAAGTTCTCAAAATTAGATGAGTGAGTAGAATTTCACAATAGCTTTACAGAGACATATATATCTTTTGGATGTCATTTGGAGGATACATTTAGGTCCATTATTGCTTGCATGTGCGTTGCCGTTCCTTTTAGGGAAGTTACAAGGACCAAGATAATTTGGTAGGTTTTATACCAAGTTCTTCAACTATGTGTACCCACATGTTGCGAAGTTTCTTACACAAAGATTCAAAATATACAAATATTTTGGTCACCTAAAAGTGTAAAATTAATTTTATCTTTAAAAGTGTTGACATTAATTTAAGAGTAAAAAGATTATATATTATTAATCTAAAAAGTTTTACATTGTAAAAAATCATTATTTGAATGATTTTCAAAATAACTATTATAAAGTCAATAATTTATAAATTGTATTTAAATAATAGTGTGATATTATTTTATATTTTCACTGTGCAGTCTATTTTTCTTATTTATCCCTCAAATAAATGTAAGTTACATTACTGAATCCTTATTATCTTATATTTATATTTTTTTTCTCTTCAAATTTATCCTATTCTGTTAATATTTTAGATTGAATGTTATAAAAAAAAATTAAAAATCAACATACATTTTCAATATCAACCTTGTAATATAGACCTGAGAAAGTATTGTTTAAAGTCTTAAACGATGCATTAACTACATATGACATATGTAGCAAGCTTAATTTATTATGGACAGTGAGGGCGCATGAATGCCCTATGTGAAGTTAAAGCAAACCATCTTCTATTAATATATTGTTGGTTCAGATAAAATTGAATTTGAATTTTTAAGTAAAATCTTAAATTTTGATCTCTTAAATTATTTTACATTTATATATATATTTTAAATATTTGTGAAAAGTATTTAAATAATGAAAAAAAGATGAGGATTGGAATCTAGGAGGAAGGGGTATTTTATCAATTAAAAAATATCAACATATATTTTAAGGAAAATTTAGTTAGCTAATCAAATTGCTTGGGCACTGAGAACACTTCATTAAAGAGATTTTAAATGCTATAGTTTGGAGATAATGAAGAAAGGGAAAGTGAGATAGGTAAGAAAGAAAAGACAAGTTCAGACAAGGTAACATGAAAGCAGAAGTGGCAATAATATATCACAATGAGCACTTAATGTTTTGCAATACTTTATTAGGCAACATCTTCAAAATATGTAACTAAAGAATCGAGGTGATGTCACTTTTTCATGCCTCAAATGTCTAATTGATCTTACTTATCGTTAAAGCTTAAAAGTTAGATTGATGTTAATTCTTATTTTTTTCAAAATGGTAGTTTGTAGAAAAATTCAAAAGTGTTTTTACTAAATAATAATACACTAATTCTGAGTTTTATAATTAATTTAAATTTAAGTCCCATTGAAAATAATTTAGTGTATGGGTTAAATATATATTTTTCTGTCTAAGAAATTAAATCAATATTGAATTTCATCAGTATAAAATAACATTCATTTAATTCTTGATTTTATTAAAATTGATGGTTTAAATTTTATCTTTTAACTTGTTCCGCTAATAAAGAAGGATGAAAGAAAGTTAAATAAAAAGCTGGGTAGGAACGGATAATGGAACTGGTACAATATTTTTAGTCATAAAAATAATGTGAAGTGATTTTAAAAAGTTTAATTATATTAAATCTTAGGCAAAGAAACATATGGAATCTTAAATTGAAAATTAAAATTTTTTAGTTAATTTTTCTTAAAAAAAAAAAAAAAAGCTATTGAGAGAAAAGACTTCACTTGGAGATAATTAATCAACCAAATTTCTTTTTTTTAGAAATTAATCACACTAACAAAATTAGTAAATAATTCACATGAATATCATGATTGCTAAAAGACACTTTATAATGTCTTTAAAAGAAATTATTTGTTTTATTATTTAAAAGCCTAATTAAATGTTTACCCTAAGTCCTCATCATTGTCTTAGATTAAGAGTATATTGGATAACATATATGTGACTGAAATGAAAAATAAAAATAAATTAAATTCGCTGGATCATCAAATTTTCCACAAATGAGACAAGCAACCAAGCACCACACAGTTTTTTGGTGTAGATTATAAGTATCTTCTGCTAATTGTAATATCATTAAGATACCATGAACCGTTAGCGTTGTTTAAAAGTTGTGGTTTACAAGTTCTGGTACGGGCTCCTCAAGAAAATGGTCTTGTTCACCTATCAAGCTGAACCACCATACCGAACCTATCAGCTGTTTTAAAGGCCCAACACCAACATGCGACCAAAGTCCCAAAACCCAAAACATAGAACAAGTTGGATTAGTTAAGATCTACAGAAAATAAAAACTTTCATTTTCATGACTTTTTTTTTACCTTGAAATAAAACTAACTAAATACTTAAAATTATGTCACAATATAAATCTCAGGCTAGGAATAAAAAACTAATCCATGTGTGAATAAAATGTAGATAATTAATTGAATCAAACTAAAAATGAATTAGATGAAGTTAAAAAAATTCAAACTGATTCACTTTTTGAAAAATTATTCCATTAACTAAACTATTTTATAAAACAATTAGTTGAAACCCAATTTTGCGCACAGTTTGGTCATACATAATTCACAGATTTAACATCAAGTTGCACAATAAAAACACTCTTATTTTTACTAAAGATGTTTTGAACATAATTAAGAAGCTTATTAGTTACTAAAAATGAATTAATTAGGTTAAGAAGAAAAGGAAAAAAAAGGAAGGGAAGTGAGGGGGGATTCCTTTATATAAGCCTCGTCCACCCTTTCTCTCTCCCTTCAACTCATCCTCCGACTGAAGGGACAACTCACCCACCCTTTCCCTTCTTAACATCCATCTCAACTCATCATTCATTCTTTCATAAATCACTCATTCCCAGTTTCATCTTTTTTTTCTCTCTCTCTCTCTCTCACACACACACAATCTCTTCATTTTCATTCTGAACGTTCTCCAACTACACATACACAAACAAAAACATATCCCTCACTCTAGAATCTAACCTTAATTTCTCTCTTTCATCCGAATCTCCTTACACCGTATCCATTTGAATCCAACAATTTTCCAAAATTAGAAAAACCGCAAAACCACACAACCCTTTGATTTCCCCAACGTTGTAACAACATGTCGTCATCTGTGATCACGAATCCAACGGTGACCGCGGATCGATCACGTGACTCGCACAGGGCCAAGAAGAAGAGGAAATCCAAGCACGCGCCACAGCAGCAGGTGGAGCAGACCCACGCCAAATGGAAATCACACGCGCAGCAGCAGTTATACTCCTCCAAACTCCACGACGCGCTCGCCAGGGTCAACATCTCCGGCGACGCCCCGCGCCGTGGCAAGGCCGTGCGTGACGCCGCGTACAGGGTACTCGCGGTGGCCGCGAAAGGGAGGACCCGGTGGAGTCGAGCCATCTTGACGAACCGTGTCAAACTCAAGTTCAGAAAGGTGCAGCACAAGAGACAGAAGGTTGTTGGGCCTGGCCGGCCCAAAAAGCCCAGGTTCAGCGTTCTCAAGCTCAAAGGAAAAACGCTTCCCGCGGTTCAGAAAAAAGTTAGGGTATTGGGCCGGTTGGTTCCCGGTTGCAGAAAAGAACCGTTACCGGTGATTCTGGAAGAAGCAATCGATTACATACCCGCGCTTGAGATGCAGGTTCGAGCTATGCAAGCTCTTGCTGACTTACTCTTAGGCTCTTCCTCCTCCTCCTCCGCCGCCGCCACCGCCTCACCATCCTCCTCCGTGCCGCCGAGTTGATCTCACTTCCGGCGAATATGCCACTTGTCATATAAATATTTTTTTTTTCCCTTCTTGATTTTTGTTATTATTTTCTTCGTTTTCACTCGCTTATGTTAATTGTTAAGTACATATTATATCTTCTATTTTCTTTTTTCTTTTTCTTTCAGTTTTACCTTAATTTCAAGGAATTCATCTCTTTCACACTTAGCTTGGATGTTTATGAGATTATCGCCTTTTAATTATCAATTATAAGCCTCTGTGCCATGTAGCGAAAATTTATTTTGGGGTGGGGGTCATGTGAATCTTGGTTGTGGATCTGTTTGGATTCTGAAAAGAAGTTTAAAAAATAGCATTTTTTTTGTTCATATTCAGTGTTAGATTGATTAGAGAATTGATTAACGAGGTGGTAAGTTAAGAGTGAAAAGTCTACTGCAAACAGATGTATTCAACTCTTGTGGGTAATAAGTTATAAATAGTAAATGTATATGTGCTTGTTAAGGTACGGAATTCATGGTTTGTAATGTGGTAGCAAGGATTTAAATTGCAGTTTGTTAATATTTGATATATGTAAGAAATTATAGATAAATATGATTGATAAAATGTCAATTATTGTTGCATAGAGTTCAGAGGCCAAATATATTAGTATTGTGACCAATTTTAAAACTTTGGTTAGTAGGTCAAATAAGTAGGTTTTACCAGGTTGTGTGTGTTAGGCACCACTATTGCTTTAAGTTATCTGTGTGTCATGTTGAAAGAGAAACTCAAATGGGGCACGACAATCTTTACTTGATTGGTTTGATTTTTGTGATACTGAATTTGTAGAAAGTGTTGTTAACTAGCCAAGAGCTGAATGCTGGGAATTTATGTGTCTTTATCTGAGCTAAGTATAATGCATAATAAGTTACCAGGTCAGGGTACTACTGTTTGGGAAAGCAATTTTTTGTGTGCGAGTCTGTCATTGAAATTGCATAGCTAACTCCACTTCTTTAATGCTTTGCCGAAAGTGCCAAAAACATGCTTATTCGACACATTACTATGGTCCCATGTGGCTTGTCGCCCCCACCTCGTACGACATTTTGACATCATCCCCTCTTTCTCTCTCTTCTTCGTCTTCTCTTGTATAACCCACTAACAGGTCCGTTTAATTGGGGAGAACGAAATGAAATGAAATAGTATAAAAAAGGTTGAATCATGAAATTTTTTTTGAACATTTCCTTCCCTTTCTCTTGCATTCCATGATACCAAACATGACCTAACGTCCACCTCAAACCTCTACCAGCATCACAAAACGCACCCAATAAACATAATAATTAAAAAAATATAATGAAGAAAACATAAAACTGAATTTGGGTGTATCTTAGAAGCTGAACCTAGTTGTTCACATGCTCTTCCACATGGGGCAAATGGCCTGAACCACTGGAAATTCGTCACGTGTCAGTGATGTTTTCAGGCTCAGACAAAAAAACTTCTCTCACTTTCGGTGGCAGAGAGCACACGAGTGTCCGAGTTTCATCGCTATCAATATTAATTTCTCCCAGACCCCATTTCTGGATCATGATTCATGAAGAAAAATGGCTTAGAAAATGAGGGATTCAGGGACGGGTTAACGTACCAACAAAAGCTATTCATAATTGAACAAGAGATCATCTAACACTATTCATATCTCAATAAAAGACCTGATTTGAAATTTGGTTGTTGATAAAAAGAAAAAGACTTGGTAATTATCTATCAGTATTTTAATAAATCGTTTTTTGAGTCTTAAGATTTATTATGATCTTATGAGTCCTGAATTTAATTTATTTAAATTTTTTATTGAAAAAAAAAGACCATATAAAACCAAATACTTTTAACTTGCTGGTATGTGACTTTAAAGTTTATCACGTGATTTTCAGTAATCAGTGACCAGAATTCAATACCTCCCATGTGGCTATTGAATTTTGCTTTTTGCATCATGCCAGGGTCACCGAATTGAGGATTCAGAGTTCTGACAGTGGCCAAAAAACATGCAAAAGGAAAACCAAATGGGGTTTTGATAATAAATAAAAAAACTAAGAAAGAATTAGAAATGGGAATATAAAATTGAGGCCTTGTTGGTTGTATCTGTCCACATCCAGCACCTTATTTAAAAAGCATGACCATTTTCAAACAAGTGACAATGGTCATTGGTCAATGTGGCGTTTGCTAATGAAACTCGTCACGAACTCCTTAACACAAATGTTACCATCACAACTAAAACAGATTCAAGAAAGGGAAAAGAGAATAAGAAATTAACAATTTTATTCCCTTTGTGTTGTCCTCTCCTCTTTTCTTCATGCGTTTACCCCAAAAATGTTTCTTCTGACAAAGATATTCTCGATTAATTTACCCAAGATTGAACCAATACTTTATTCCCCTCAATTGATCTTCATACGAATTCTACGGGTGTCACTTTTTAACTTTAATCAAATGGTTTCGTATTATAATGTTGTAATGGAAAAGGACAGGGGATTTTGGCTTGTTACATATAATAGCACTGAAAAGCAACTTGATTCCAATTTGTCTGATGCCACCGAAAATATTTGTAAAACTCATTAAGCAATATTGGTTACGAGTTTCAACGAACTGTCTTTAATTAACATGTAAGTCACACAATTAACACCATACAATATTGGAAAATGTTTGTTTCATTTGATTTTTCACCACATTATTTAACTGATGAAAAAGATACGAGATAGAAGGAGGAAATGAATGGACATTGGTGATAGGTGTCATATGAGTTATTAAGAGAAATTTAACTATGTGAAAGTAATCTAACTAATGAATTGTTTCCTGCATAAACTATGTGAAAGTAATCTAGTACGGGTCAAGTGTGCTAGAAGATTGGAGCCTTAGTAGTTAATTAAGTTGAAGGTGGGGTGTCTTGTTCGGTTTGTCATGATTGTTTGATATAAATAATTTATTTTAGGATTTCACGAATTTTGTGGATATATTTGAGACTTTGGGGACTAGTGCTTCAAGGTTGATTAAAGTAGTCTAAAATTTCTACTGTACTTCTCTCTGTAAACTCTATTATTGTTTATACTTGTTTATGTGTTCTGAGTCATGGAGTTTGAGATAAAATAACTAATTCTTTTTAATTATATTCTGATATTTCTTAGTGTGACATGATTAATAAACATTTTATCTTATAAGCACATGATTTTTATGACTATAAAATTGTAATTATTAAGAGAGATCAATTCTTTAAATGGATGTTTATATCTTTAAGGGACTAGTCCTTAAAGGAATATTTGATTAACACAAGAAAAAATTGCATAACATGGTAGCTCAATTCATCCCTTATTGATTAACAAACAAGTTTGTTGTATGACATGACGAACAGTGCATGTACATTAAGAGTTTGTTTAGATGAGATAAATTGGTGAAACAATTTTTATTTGTTCTGAGTAATTGAATTATTATTAAATTAACTAATTTGTTTGAATAAAATATATTAAAGAAATTTCGAGAAAGAATTTTAATTGAGTAAAAATTGGAGAATTTTAAATTTTGGGATATTTTAATTTTTTCCTTATTTTTCTCACTTCTCTCGCTCCTTCTAGAGTCAGATGGTAGAATTTAAAGATGATTATATTTAATTTTATTTAATATTAAAAATTTAATTTTTAAATAAATATTTAAAAATGAAAATTTGAATTTTTTTAAAATTGAATTACTTTATCCAAACAAAAAAATTAAATATACAAGAAATTAAATTATTTCATCCAAAACAAAATAAATATAAAATAAAAAAAATTTAAATCAAGACAATTAACTAAAAATTTTCAGATTCCCGTCCAAACACAACGTAATGGTTTAAAATTGCTAAGATTTTCATAGCTATTTTGGTTTATATCATGTATAGTACTTCAAATTATCAAGATGGAGATAATTTAGACAGTGATGGTGTACGTGCAGAATTACCCACATAACCTTTGAATCATTCTAGCTCCTATGCTTGGCCATGGAGTTGAGGGTTGAATGATCCTAATGCCAACAAATAATATCCACATAGACAATTGACTCGAGAGAGGAACTGTATCTGTCAATTAGGTTCCTAGTGTCCACTACAAAAAGCTTCCTAGCAGCCGTAAGATTGAGACTTTTATGCTACACTACTCCTAAGAGAAGTCTAGTAAAAAGAATATTGTAAATCAACTGATAAATATAAAAGGAAGGTGATTAAAAATAAAATTTATAAATAGAGTCGAAAATAGAAAATAAATCACAAAGAAAATAAATTTTATTAATTTTCATTGGGACCTTTACTATAACACTTTACTATTTAAACTTTCTATGATCTAGATTTAACCACTTTTTTTTCGTAATGATTAAGCATTCTAAAAATAGTTCATACAGTTTATTGAGAGTAATGATATTTACATATTTTAAATTTCTCAATTGAATCATATTATTTATTATATTTATATCAGTTTTTTTCTTTAATTTCTCTAAATATCTTATAACATTTTCAGTGTTTTTAACATTTCAAAATTTAAACTTTCGCTTAATGTCTTAAACCATCTGATTATATTTTAATTATTAATTTAAATTAATATATATATATATATATATATTATAGATAAGTTAATTAGTTAATTATGTATATACAATTAATTTTAAAATGAGTTAATTAATTAATTGTACATTATAATTGATCGCAAAGTGAGTTATAAATTAAAATCCACGTGACTCATGTCAACGAGAATCAACTAGATTCTCAGCTGAATCAATCGTCAAGGTGATCAACAATTACCTAAATATTTTAGTGTCAATACCTAGCATAATATACATTTTCTATTGAAGTGCAAGTAATAAAGTTAACCAATTTTCATTGAAGAATTTTATTAAGAAGTTTTATCATTGAAATGTTGATATTACTATTGTCATTTGGTTACTTAATTTGTTGTTTGCTTCAATGACATCCTATTTACTCACTCTAAATAAGCTTCACTACCATCCTAAATACTTAATAACAATTTTCTTTTACCATTGCTCCTACATAAGTAGCACCTAGAAATGTCAATTTGTGCCAGACCAGTGTCTTTGGATTGACCCTTCACAAGCCAACATATTTTTAGGCCAGAACAATTTTATGCCAAGTTGATTTTTCAATTTCCTATCACAGTCTAGTTCAACTTTATCGAGTCAAGTCTAGGTCAAACAAGTTGATTCACGGGCAAATATTTTTTAAAATATAAAAATTAAATAAATTAATTTTTATTATAATAAATTAAAAAAAATGCTTTTAATCACTATAAACGAAAATAAAAATATAGACTGGTTATTTGTAACTATAGATCTATAATGCATAATCATAAAAATAAAATAAAATATATCAGCTGTAGCAATAAATAAGTTTTGAAAATAAAAAATAAAATTCAATATGCATAGAATATAATCTTAAAATATGCATTAATAACAGATATATGGTATTAAATGTATCATCTATTATTTTGCCAATTCTAAAAAGTTAATGATAAAATAAATCTAACTCATCTCAACTCTATGACTGAACCCACTTTGTCAAACAAAAATTTAGGCCAAATTGAACTGAACTAAATGAGCTCAAAACCGCATAATCCATCCTAATTCATTTGTCCCATTTTGACACCTTAAGAGCATCCATCAATACATGAAGCATTCCTATCATTATAACAACTTTTCAATAATATGAGTAATTCTATTATTTACATGTTATTTTTAGTACTTTTTGTCTACTATATTATTTGATGTGCATCAAAGACACAACATGACAAGAGTTTATATAGTAATTATATATTTTTTCACTCTTATCTTATTTCACTGTTCTTGATATTCTTATTATATACTTTTTCCACTAAATCAGTCCAAAATGAATAATATCACTTGACCATAAAGTAGGTTATTGATTAAGTAAGGGGTGCCTAGATATTTGAGTCCCTCTGTCAATATTTTTCATTAATTAAATGAAAAGTGATAAATATATTGTTGAAACTTGCAAATTGTGATTCATGACAGCCATGTACTACTATTAATTATACCGCAATTAGAACATGATTTTTGAAATTTAGACTAAAGTGTTGAGCCAAACTTAAAGCACTAACTCTTGGAACATAATGATAATTAAATAGGAATATACCGCCACCACAAAGCATCAAATTATTAGTGCTCAGTTTGTGGCATACAACGGTGCCTCAAAGCAATTGTCGTTACTTAAAATAAGTACCCCCATCAGTTTCTGCTTTATGACAACACTAACTACATAAAGGTAAGTTAGAATAGCTTTAAGAACATAGATTAAAAAATAGATTTCGTAACCATTTTGGTTTATTTATATCATGTTTGTAAATTTTAGGTGGGTAACGTGGTGGTGATGAGGATAAGAAATCTTTGTCCCCGGTAACTGAAACATTAAGGTTCTTGATTACTTAGATATTTTTACTCTTCATCGATCTTTTCTTCCGTGACTTGATTAACATCGCAAGTTCAACCAAAAAGAATATATAATCCAATAAGAGATATGAAAGAGCACGTGAAAAGATGAAGGGTAGTAAATAGCAGGTAAAAATGAAATTGTTCTACATAAAAAGATGAAAAAGAAAATCGCAAAAAATATGAGTGAAAAAGGAGAAACTTTTCTGATTTGAAGTCTCTCATTCTGAAATAACTTAAGCGAAGATTCAAATTAAATTAATGAAATAACTGGCGAAAATAATATGAACAAATAGAATAAAAATTATTTAAGATGGTAGTCTATAATTTACGCGAACGATTGATATTGATATTATTATTTTGTCTGTAAATACATTGTAAAAGAATAATTTTAACGATAACCTATTTAACAATATGCTAGTCTTTTCATATTTAATTTGTTATAATAATCATGACATTAACGAATGATAAGATTTTTTTTAATTATTTCAGAAACACGTGCATTTTTCTTAAAAAATAAGTACCCCTTTCACAAAATTCATCCCATTAAATCTCAAATAGATTTGAACTGTTATATATATATATATATATATATATATATATATATATATATCAATCGAAGAATAAATCATAATTAATTTTGTTTTCTATGTATAACTTCATATATTATTTTCACTACAATTATTTAATTTTACCATAACACACCAATGGTTGAACAAAAAAAAACGATGATGATGCCACACACTATCAATGTAAAACGAGGTCATCATCTCTCTTTGGTCTTTCATTTGTTCCCTCTTTTGTTTCCCTGAAGCCTCTTTCAGCAGGTAATATATGTGACCGCTGAAAATGGAGAAAAGCATAGATATTAATTTAGCTATATGAATTATGAGAATAAGGGGGTACACACAAACGTTGAAAAATCATAGTCACATGTGGTATGTTAAGAAACACACCAACACCATAACCATGTCGCTACCCACTTATCTTTGCCATGTGAGCAAACTAACCCTCCTACTTATTCTTCTCTTTACTTTTACAATATAAATTGCTTTTTCATATGATCTGCTCCATGTGAGTACAACAAAAGCTAAGGTTAAGAAAAGGACAAGCATTTGAAAAATGTATATAATTTGTTTAAAAGCTTTCCCTAAACCACATGGAGGGGTCATGACTTGTCCATCAAACTTAAGAAAAAATTAATAAAGTGGAAAAAGAGAAAAAGAAAAAGCTGCGTAGAGATGGCAACCCCATATGGTTGAATTGCCCCTATACGCACAACTGAGGCTTTGGCTTTCAACCATCATCCCTTAATATTGTACATTTCCTTCGTCTTCTTCCTTGCCGACAAAATTTTCAGATTTAGGAAGAAATATTATTATTATTATTATTATTATTATTATTATTATTATTATTATTATTATTATTATTATTTGTCTATGATTTTTCTATCCATAAATATTAATCAATGTTAAATTTTTTATGACTGAGATTCAAATTTGCATCCATCCTCTCGTTTTCTTAGTAACAGGGATGTGAATAAGTCGCATTTTTAATTAAGACTTATAATCCAATTTGTTAAAAGTTTGACCCGGTTTAATAAAAAATTTAAATTTTTAAAAAGAATTATTTAATTATATCAATTTTTTTATTAGCGGCTGTGTTGTGTACTTTTAATCTAGTGAAATTCAAAGTTATTTAATTTTAAGTTGAAAAATACTATATTAACAATTTAATATAAATTTAACGTTACTGCAGATAATATAATTAAGCCAATAGATTAGTGTACGGGAAGAATAGTTGTGAATGAGGTTTAGGGTTTTGATTTGTCACTTCACCTAATATAAATATTGTACATTTTATTTTACATGCACTTTCATTATTTAAATATAAAAAATTGGGATCGTATGTGATATTCCAACTGCTTCCGGTGTTTTACTCTAAAGAGAAAATAACCCAACTACGGGGCCAAGATTATATAGTAATATTTATTCTTATATTATATATTAGAATACATATTTTGAAGAGTAATTCTCCCTTTATGTTTTTTTACTGTTGCGATTCTTTCCTGATACAATTTTCTAAATAAAATTGTTTTAGTTGAGATGGTTTTTAACTTAATTAAAAAAAAATCACATTCATATTTAAAAAAAACAAAAAAAAATTATGAATTTATTTTTAACTTTTTTTTAGAAAACACACTCTTGCTGTATTTGACAATGACGTTTTCTGCCACGCTAATATTTTTTTATGGTTATATTATAATAAAATAATTTTATAGTTTATAAATTCAAAAACATATAATTATTTTATATTTGTTAAACTCCTGGGTGGCGCCACAAGGGTATGCAAGTTTGGATATTTACGTCATTTTCGATGAATTGCATATTTCTTACTGTGTGTATGTCACTATATATTATATGTGAAGTCATGTGACTTGCACTCAATTAATTAGTTGGTGAATACATTAATCAAATAATTAGAGAAACTGCTATGTACTAATTGAGATTAAGGATAAGATTTAACAGGTGATTAACTGTATGTCTTTATGTGATTGTGATAATGTTGAATTTGACTTACACATTAACAACTTTGAATGTATATATGCATAAAAAAAATATAATTACATTTATGTTTACACCACCAAACCAAATGTCTTTTACAGTGAATAAATATTTTTTATGATAATAAAATATAAACTGCATAAAATTTAAAATTAACAGTAATAGAATATATATCTAATTCATAGAATATATTATTTTACTCATAGTAAAAGAATTAGCTATTTAAAAAATAATAATAATTTACTTGATAAAAAATTATTTTTCTAAACATTTTATTTTTTTTAATGACCATTACAAAAATTGAGTACTGATATATAAACAAACAAAAAAAGAGCTGGAAATATATTAAACAGGTAATTTATGTTAGAAAAACTAATTCATTTGATATATTAAACGGGTAATTTTTCTTTATGTGGTCTCAACATCAATGACAGTTAATTTTTAAACTTTATAATTAACTTTTGATACTTTAGAAATGAAATAAAGATTTTGGTTGAAATTTTAAAAGTAAAAAGGCTAAGAGCATGTAAAAAGTTAATTCATCTCCTGACTACTCCTGAAGTCTAAAAATCGATGAAAGTGTATAATATTGTCTTTATATTAATATATATATATATATATATATATATATAGAAGTTGTAGAAAAAGATTAATTTTTTAATTAAAATAAATTAAAACATATAATACATTTCATTTCTTTTAAAAGGGGAAAACATATTTTTAAAATTAAATTAAGAAATAATATTTTAATCCAACCACATTAGCTATAACGCTCCCGCATTAAGTGATTACATAAAAGATACGAGCATTAATTCATAAGGTAAACTTGTTAATTTATACTTTTTAAGAATTTTTATAAATTAAATTTAATCAATTTAACTATTAAATTTAATATTTAAAAATAATTTAATAAATTATTTTGTTTTTAGCATATAATATGATATATATATATATATATATATAATTGTCAAATAACATGTGTATAACCTTTTAAATTATATAAAATTCATATTTATGATATTATTATTAAAAAAAATCAAATTTTAATTATTTAAATTTTAATTATACAATTAGTTAAAAAGGTGTACATCAATAAATCTTACGTCTTATATTGACAGATCTTCTTTAAGAAGAAAAATATTAATAAATTAATTTTCTCGAAGACTATTTAAAGGAAGAAAGCCAATTTTACCCTAAAAAATAATAACATTAATATTAATGTTATTTTCATATATATGATATGAAAAAAGTAGAGATTTGAGCTTTAGAATGCTTGCAAGAATAAATAATTTCACTCTTATAATTTTCACCTTGTGACGTACGTATTCGGATATTCCTTATATCCACCATTAAACAATGAAAGCTAGCTAGATCCCATTATATAGCTTTTATAATTTGCTACGGGAAACGTCCCATTTCGTTTTTTTCCTCTCTCTTAATTTGATGAGGTTTGGCCACACCCTTGAATTGAATTGGTCATACATAATATGTATAGGTGGCACCAGCTGCATTTCAGAATTTAAAACTTAAACACAGTCATATATCTCGTAAATTGTCAATACCAAATCTTCCTATATAAAAGCCAAATAGTCTCTAATCAATTATATGATTTAGGTGATAATTAATAATAAATGGGACTCACTTCTTTTCTAGCATTTGTTTTTATCAATATTGTTGTGGACAAGGAAATGCCAAAGTTAATTTGGAACACTATCAAGTGATGTCATGAACTCAGGATAATCAGTATAACCTTTTCACCAAATTGGTTGTCCCATGAGAAGACTAAAATGTTATGGGCCATATTTCAAAAAGAATATATGACCACATTTCAAAATAAACATTAAACCTTGTTTTCCCTTTCATTGAACAAAAGTGAAGAGAATATTTACAGATTTAACCAGCAAAGCAATAGTGCATATAATTTATTAAATAGGGAGCAGTTTTTCTTCATGCGTGGTGCCCTTGCCTTGCGTTTAGAAGGTAATAATTAATAAACACTCATGCCTAACACAAGTTTTTTTTTCTTACAAAGGGTTTTGAAGATGTTACATAGCATTTACAAGGCCAAACACGGTATATGGAATTAATTAATGGAATTGTTTGAACACGTTGTACGGGTTGAGTTGAGTTTACTGTAGTCTCTATCTTATATTTGAACTTGATCTCATGATATATAAGACAAAAATAAGTCAATAATATATTAAGCCAATTTACTCATGCAATGTATAAATTTTAACGTTATATATGGTTATGTCATAATATTAAAAAAGTAAAAAAAAACTCAAAGTCTCTCTCTCTCTCTCTCTATATATATATATATATATATATATATATATATATATATATATATATATATATATATTAACTAACCTATTTAACTCATTGAGTATTTTTTTAATTGAAAGATACAGAGGGGCAATTAAATATATTTCTCTGCATATAAAATCTTATAAGAGATCGAAGAAATAAAAAAATAAAGTTCTCTTAAAATTAAAATTTATTTATATATAAACTAAATCATAGAAATTTTCTCATGTTAAATTATTTAAAAGGTTATATTTTAATTTATTACTAGTACAAAATTAACATGTTAAAACGCGCACACTACTACTGTTCAGAGGTAATCATTGTAGTGTGTAGTGCGGTGACATTTTTGTAATATTGATGTTACAGAGTACGACGGATTCTATGTGAATGGTCTTAGTCTGTAACGCGGTGACATTTTTGTAATATTTATGGTACAGACAAAGACGGTTCACATAGAAATCGTTGTAGTTTGTATTATAAACCCCCTGTTGCACACTTCTTCTTTTTCGCGTAAACCCCTACATTCTACTTCTCCTTCTCCCGCTTCTCCCCCTATTCCGAGGCGAACTCTTCCTCCTTCATCCTTGGCGAATCCCCAAACTCCGGTGTCAATCTCAAAGTCCAAACTCGCAATCCGTCAATAGACTTCATAAAGGTGCACGCGTTTTCCAATTGATTTTGGTTTATTGATTCGTTTAGGGTTTATTGTTTCGTTTAGGGTTGCCTAACAAAATTTGCGTAATTTGTAGTTTAACTTGGCTGAGGTTTCGTTTTCCCGGTTTCCCGGTTTCTAGGGTTCATGAATTGGAATGGATGTAGTAATTGGACTTGAGTTTGTTTTATTTATATGAAATGTACTTTTTGGAGTAGAGTTAGTCTGGTTATAATAATTGACTCTTTTTTCTTTTTCTGTGATCTGCTTTGATTTATGCGTGTTTTAGTTTGTGTTAATTGTGGATTGGTGAAGCATGTTTTTGAAGGGGCAATGCTTTTTCAGTGAATTGTCTTATTTCTTATCACGTATACAGTACTACGTGAGTTTTCTTCATAGTTGTTCTCTTCATTGTTATGTGAGTTTGGTGTGTGGATGTGTGTTTTGGGAGGTGAGAAATGATTTTAGATAGCTGCATTGTTAGACTAGGGATTGAAGGCAATTCTGGGAGAGAAAAACACAACATTAAGCCTGAAAATTGGAGTGGAGATTTGGTTATGGATTGTTGTGTATTTGTGGTTTTTATTTATACTTTGCACCTTCCATTGAAAACAAGTTACAGACAACTCTTCTAATTCCAGAGTCACCTCCTGTTACTATAGCTATCTTTCCCTACATGATATATATTCATTGAATTAAATAAAAAAAACAAAAAAGAAGTAATATTAGACAAGGGAAGTTAGGATTCAACTTCCTTCTCTTATTCCCGGAATTGACAACGATTGAGTTTGTACCCTCCTAGTATTATCAACAAAGTAGAGCAAAATCACGAATAAGAATATAAACATTTGTCAAGGGCAGGAATGTTGTTATGCCCAATAACATTTGTGCCATCTGAGACAGCTAACTTGGGAACCAAAGCTTTTTCCTCAAAATTTTGATTTAGCGGAACCAAGTATCCAACCTCAGACAAAGACATGAATCAAAATGGCTAGTAACACAATCAAAATCTTGTAGAGGAAGGACTCGTTTGATTTTGTGGATTCACTTTTATTAGGAGAAATGGAAGGGAAAATTAGTTTCGACAGTCAGGATATATTTTATTGTTTAGTTAGAAATTCACAGGATAATGACAAAAATTTTACAAGATCTAATAAAAAACACTATTATTCAAATGGCTTGAGAGCATGGAAAATGACACAGTATACAACTTTAGAAACCAAAACGAGTTCTGGTAATTCTGTGAAAATAATGAGTTTGCCAGAAGAACAATGTCTATAAAAAATGGGGTAAATATTACATTTTTAATAGAATAAGTTTTATAGACCTAAACTAGTTTTGCTGAGTCAAATAATAAAGACTTGAATTAGTTTATATCAAATAAAATGTATAGATAAAGTGAATAAGGGAAATGGAAAACAGTAAAAACAGCACAGAACAAGTGAAAAAGAAAAAAAAAGAAAAATAGTTACTTGATGGATATGACTAATATGGTTTTAAAAATGGTTACGTTGAAGGAAACATGGGAGAACAAGTTAATAAATAACACAAGTTTTATCCATCAGTTTTTGTTTTTGTGATTGATGTTGTTCCTGTCTCACTATGAATATGTGAGAGTGGATATTTGGGTATCACAGTTCATTATTGTGTTCGTATTCTGGTTCCTGCCTTTGATAGATGTGAGATTGTGAGACGGTAATTAATGGTAATTTTTTGAAAAATTAATATACATGTTTTGAGAAATTAGTACCCACAACAATCAAATATTGCTTCATTCTACTTTGATCTTTTTTCTTTTTTTTTTTTCTTGCTGATTTGAGTCCCTTGATTATTGTTTTATCCATAGAAAACTCGTTTGTTATTTAGAATAATTTTTAAGTTAAAGTATAACTTTTGGTTTATTTTGAAGTTGGAATTATGAATCATTTTATTTATTGTCAATTGTTAAATTATTGGGAAATATATATATATGTACTGTTTGAGTAATATTTCTAAACAGGTACAAAAATTATAAGAAACCGTAAAAAACAAACAACATATTAAAAAAAAATTAAGCAGACTACGGCGGTTTTAATAACCGTTGTAGTATGCTTAATTTCCCTTGTAAACTACGACGGTTTCAAACTACGACGGTTTTAGTGAGAACCGTCTAGTCTGTAAAAACAGACTATGACACCATATGCAACAAATGAACTGTCATAAACTGCCTATTTGAACCGTCGTAGTTTATCTTTTCTGTACTAATGTATGCATAAAGTCATTTAAATTTATGAAAAAAATATTTTATTTTTCTTATCTGTCTTATTGTCCTATAACATTTTATGAAAAAATTTATCTAAACAAAAGAAGCGTCGCAGTTGACCCAATAAATCAAAGATAAATATTTAATTTATTTTTTTGTCACCCTTAAACTGTAATATTGGCTAAAATGAAAAGATAGGTAGTACTCTTGTTTAAGAAATGGTAGTACTTTTGTTTAATAAATGTAGATCATGCTAAAGGCCCCAAAGCCAATTGTATTTAGCACTATTATTTAACGTGGACTTGACAGGTTATTATATATAGTTGTTAGATGTCTAAGAGGCTTGAATCGAAGTGCTGTTTCGTTGTTCAACATAATTAAATATCATTCATTTAGTTTAAATGTTGTTATTCCACTGTGGCATCAACCAAAAAAAGTTGGACACTAAAACAATGCAGGGAAATAAAATACAAGATAGTGTTTTAACTATTTTCTCAACAAAATTTTAAAAATAGAACGAATATATTTTAATATATAACTCCCTAAATTTTCAATAATCTCATGATCACATGCAGCACCACATAATATGATAAAATATCAGGAATTTGTTCGAGATTAATATGGACTGACGAGACACTAAATTCGGGAGTCATACATCATTTTCTGTGGGTAGGATAAGAGTTGTATCTTACTTAAAGATGATAGTAGCATGATTAGTATGTTTTGTGATTTTGTGAACAATTTGATTGGCCTCTCTTTTCCATCTTATCCTTCTGAGTGTCCATACTACTTTTTAGATCCAATAGCTGCTTGTATTGGCTACAATTAATTGACATGCCTAATGCAATCACATTTTAACTTAATTGTTTGGTGGAGCTCAACTCTTCCATTTACTATCCTAAACCCTAAAAATATAAGGATTGAATAATTTAATATTTATAAAGTAAAAATAATAAAATAATTCCTAAGAGAAACTATATAATAATAATAGGTGGGTATGGAAGGTTAAAGAGTGACTAGGATTAATTTCTATCTTAGTGGAAACTAAAAAGTGATTATTAAAAAAGAGAACTTTATTTCGTTAATGATATTAATATGCAATCAACTAATTAACTCACTCATAGAATATATATTATTTATCTTTTTTCATATTTTATACATATAAATATTTTTCACTCTTTACATTTTATAACTGGTTATTTAGTCGTTTACGTATTGTAGTTGTCTACCAAATATTTTTCTGAAAGAGGTGCGTTGTAACATTCGAATCTCCGAGCATGGTATATCTTTCCCTTGAGGACATAAGCATAGGTACAACCTAAAACCGTCCAATAATTGAAATAGAAGTTAAAATTTGTCATTGAATCGTATGAGGATGCAAGTGACCATCAGAAGAAAAATTGGACAGGGACAAGTTGTAGAGCTAACGCTATATGCTTTATAATTAAGCCACAGACAACGAAAGAGAGAAAGCTATGATTGTTTGTGCTATATCCACAACCCAACAAAAGCGAAATTGGATTTGACTCATTAACAGAAATACAGAATCTTCGTGTGTATATTCTCTTAAGTATAGAGGGCCCTTAAATAAAATCATCTGCTCTATGTTTGCTTATTTAGAAACCCACAAAAGGGCCTAACAGAATCACACAACGTGGTAAGCAAATTTATCCAAAACCATGCACAAGACTAGTTTCATGATTTTACTCTAGTTATTTCTTCCTTGCATATGCATATTCTTGAACATACATGAAAAACTAATTTGGGTTTTGAAGAAATTATATGCATTCATGTAGTCACACATTTAAAACTATTAGATAATTAATAGTTTGGATTTCATTTTTGATAAATTGGACTAAAAACACATTCATTCAGCGACTCTGATTGGTGCAATTATGTGATTGTTTGATAAACGAGGCACACTTAGACTCCATTAGGCTAAGTCTAACAGAATCTAATCTAATATGGCTTCATACGTTTATCCAAGTCCTTTACCATGTCAAGGAGCTAGGAGTGTACTCGGATCAGGTCATGTTTGACATTTTTGAAAGACTTAAAAACATATTTGAATTTTTATTTTTCAATGGGATACACAACATTTACTTTCAAAATTGAATCGTTGATCATCATCTAACAGCTCTGAATAGTGTGATTATGTAATTTGGTGAGTGCACCAGATCCATTCATTGAAATCCCAAGGGTAATGGATTTAGTGTAAACTCTAGGATGGTTTGACATACCAAACACTTTTAAACTTCAATCCAAGTGTGTGATGGCCACAAAGTCTTGTACGTCCATTATGACCTCTTGACCATGACTGTCTGAAAAGCTTTAACAATATATTATAAAAATTAACCTATATACACAACGTTTTTCTTGCAAAACTCACAAGAATTGAATCATTGTTTCTTTACTATCTTCCTCTCTCTTCTATCCTTTTCATTCACCAAATTAAGGCCTCACGTCACTTTTTGTAGTTCATCCACATATTTAACTTGGAGAAATTGTATCTGTACGTTATCTATATGAACTTTTTGTCCAACAAAAAATGAGATAGCATGAAATGAGATAGCAAGAAGAGGAAAATAAGATAAGAAAAGATGATTATTGTGATAGACAAAAAAAAAAAAAAAACTATAAGAAAGGGTTGTAGAAGTAAACTTAATAAACTACATAATTCTTTAACCTGATTCAAAGGTAACCCGTCCAAATAAATTTTATTGTTGCTTAAATAGTCAATTGCGAAGGGAATAATAGAATTTGTGGCCTCAATCACTTGACACAAGCAAAGTAAAACGTATTATGTTCTGTAACACCAAATAATATTTCCGTATTCACCCACTTCTTTAACCACGTGATTTATTCTTTAACTACTCATTTTTCTTTCCAGCTACACATCACAATCACAAATTAATATAAAATTTGGTGGAACCTTTGATAAAGAATATGACGGCCAATATAGGCAATAAATTCATTAATTTGTACATGGTAGAGTTCATGTATGGCACTTGGCAGTGTCACTAGCCGCCATTGTCAACTCATAAAGTGTCAAATTATTAGGTCATGATCCTGCTCACTTACCCTCAACTTCGTTAAGCAACCTTGTGACCTTTCCTCTCTAGTACGTTTTGGAGGTTAAGTATGTTCAATGAATTGAACACATGGTCCAAGAGAAAGGGATATCCATTAAACAAATTGTAACCAAATCCAACAAAGGATATAAGGTTATTCCCTTTTGTTAGCAAAGGCATGGACAAATTTATGCTTTAATTTTAAGTCTTATCATTTTTTAACAATATCATGACTCCACCTTACTACAAATGATGGAACAATCATGTATTGTGGCTCTTAACACATATTCCTTACTTTTATTTAATATGCTATAAGATTAGACATAAGGCGAACAAAAGTTATGTAGAAGTAGTGAGAGTGGCTTTTCAATCAAGATGAAATGAGAAAGGGAATGTAAGACAGACTGTTCAGTAGTTAGGACATTTTTTTTTATAGGAATTATGTCGAATTGGATTGGTGACACAACTAAAATGTTTGGGACGACACCCAAATATTCTTCTCATTTGTCTATTTTCTTGAGTAGAAGTTTCTGTTCTTTGGATCCATACCTTAGCCTTTCTCGTTTGTTTATATATATATATATATATATATATATATATATATATATATATTCATCAGCCACCAACCATGATGTTAATATGTTCAGGGGCAATGCTGGTAGTATACTTCCTTCAACCCATTTTCAACCCTTTTTTTTAATGCTATTTGTTATTATTTGATAAACTAAACATAAATTCAATTAGATAGAGAGATCATTAAATTGAAAATGAAATCTGATTCATATCGTTTGATTAGATTCACATAATTTTTACTTCATTATTAAGAGAGACCCGTGACATTCTTTCAAGATTTCTTTAGCTATTACCACGTTGATTTTGAAAAGAAACTGAAAGCATCTTTAAAAATGTACTTCGTCGATATTATATAATTTATTATACTCTCCGATAATATCATATAATTTTTTTTAATTATTTTAAGAATTTTAACTGAAAATAATGCCATATTATGGATTAAATTAAAAATAATGTCCAACTCACCCACCCCTTGTTATATATAATTTTTTGGTTAAATTAAAAAATTGAGTTACTTAAAATAGTGAAAATGACGTGATATAATACAGAAGTATAAAAAAATTAATTTTTTTTTTATAACAATTCATGAGAGTTAGATATGAATGTCCTTAGGGTACGTATTTTTATTGGATTTGTTTTTATCCAAGTTTTAGGGATTTTAGTACAAATATGGAATTTATGCAGTCCATGAAAAGAGGCCCAAAGGGCCCATTATTAATATAAATCGTAGATAGGAAGCTATGGGCTTAAATGCATCATGCTTCCTTTTTCTTTTCCCTTTCTTAAAAAAATAAATAAATTGACTACCAAAAAAAGGGACTTGCCACATTTATCATAAGTAATAACGATAAATCTAGCGAAAATTGGTTGAAAAAAAGATAAATTTATTTTAGAAAAATGAGTTTATTCTCAATCATAAAAAAGGGAGTTAATCGATAAAGTGTTTGAAATTAATTTTTGCTTGTGTTGACTTAGTTGCAAATACAAAAAATATTTCAACAGGATGTAGAATATATCATATTATGAAAAGTTTCTATAATCAAGTTTTCCAAATGTTTCGTAGACATGTTTTAACAGGAATTCCATACTTATAGTTATAAATTGCAGTTATAAACATTGCAGACACTTAGTCCCGAAATGTTATACATCTATGAAGAAAAACAATGGACTTTAAGCATAATTAAATATCAATAAGATTAATTTTAAAGTCGGCTCAAAGGACAAAAACTTATGAAAATATCTTAGAATCCTAAGTAGGAGCCAAATATTTTTTTAAAAAAATAAAACAGATTAAGTTAGCTGAACTCGTATGCGTTGACTCATTATGGACCAACAAACTTTCAAGTTATGTCTGAATTTTGTTTAAGTTAAACCTCATAAAAAAAAATGAACCGAGTCCAAAAAGAACCGAATCCGAAGTTGGGCTTAGTCGTGGCCCAATTGGGGCCCAAAACTAAACGACGACTGATAAAGCGTCGTGTAGTTGTTACGTTTGTGAGCGTCAACAATGGCTTCTTCGTCTTCAACATCGGGTTCGGCGGTGACGGAGCGAAGAGGAATACCAGGGGCTCAGTTCGTAGAAGATGTTCAAACCTACCTCACTCAATCGGGCCTTGATGTTGGTTCAGCCCTCGCTTTTCTCCAAGAAAGGTTTTTACTTTCCTTTTCCCTTTTACTTTCTCACTTTACACATTCTCCAAATAAAAACTTAAGGATCTGCTTCTTATTTGCTTCTGAATACCTTAAAAATCAGCTTCGTATGTTCATTCATAGTGTTTTTGAATTGGATCAGTGTGGTAATTACCGAATGCAAGTTCAGATTGTGGTTTGAGTCTATTCTTAGTTTCTTTGCTATGCTTTGTGGAATTTCCTTCGATAGGGGACTTGAGAGAACATGCTAAGATTTATGAGTGTGGTAGAGAAATGTATGGGTGGTTTGTGTGGAATAGGAGTAGTTTGTGGTGTGAAGTTTATAAGGTTTTCAGAAGAATGTGCAGAGAGTTGCAGGAATTTATGTGAATGTGAAACTGTGTAAGTGTTGGCAGTTGGTGTTATTAGAAGTGATTGAATGAGAAATGAAGGTTTTTTATGTAAAGGTTAGGACTGGGGATGGATAACAAACTTAGCTGACTCTGAGCTGAAGAAGATCAATGGCGATGGTTTTTGAACTGTAAAGTTTGGGGCTGTGAATCTTTTCGTTTGGATTCTTGGGATTGGGAGAAAAAAAACTCACGATTAAATGAATTTTTGCTTGGAAATCAGGAAACTGACTGATGCAAATGAGTTATTCTGGATGGATAACAAATCTGTTTACTATTTCTGGATCTCTGTTATAAACTTTGTACAACCTACTTGAAAGTATGGTGTGTTGTTATAAAGTTTGGCATATTCTGTTATGAAATTTATCATGTAGTTCCAATTTTTAATCCCATGTTCAGTTTTGTTCTATTTTGAAATGTACTAAACTTGGAATAGGAACTACATGTCCCCATTCTGAATTATCTACCAAATGCTAACAATGTGTTAAATTTATCAAGGAAGACTAGGATTCACAAGTTGCTGTTGCATTGACTACACACTTACAAAACCAAAACTCCGTTCTTACACTTAAAGAATCACTTATGTGCGAATTTCACTTTATTAGTAGGTATCTCTATGAATTATGACTCGTTATATTTTTCTTGCAGACTTCAGCAATACAAGGTAGTTGAAATGAAGCTTCTTGCTCAGCAAAGGGATCTTCAGGTTTCATTCCCTTGTATATCTAATAGATTATACTTTATGATCTCTCATAGATAGGTTACACTGGAGCATACTGCATACATATACCTTGATATTATTATTGTTTTGTTGATATTTTGATTATGGGCTAAAGAGACATAAAAAACTGTCTTTTTATATTTCAAGTTAGAATCAATAGCATTGAGTAAAATTGTAACTTGTGAAACAACAAGTGTGAATTTGACATTTTTATGTTTCTTTAGGCACCTACAGGACAGGATCAAGCAAACAATTTGCTCTGTAAAATATCATGAATATTATTTATCTTGGGACTTGTGTCACGGGATTCACATTTTAGTTATTAAGAACATTTATATGGGCTGCAACCGGAGCAAACAGTTAGATTCATTGTTGAATTGAGTTGCATTGATGCTATTTAGGCTATATTTAGAATCCAATCCAAAGTTATCATATATTTTGAACTTTAGAGTTCTTAACTGCCTAGGCTTCCTACTTCAAAGCAGATTGCTGGTTTAGAACATAAAATCATCTTTTTTATTGATTCATTACAGTTTTCTAATTTTAAAATTTGAAGTAAAACAAGAAAAATATGTTGTCTTTTTATTCTATTGTAGTGACCCTTTTTGTTTGTGGTTGTTGTCAGGCAAAGATACCAGATATTGAGAAATGCTTGGATGTCGTTGCTACATTGCAGGCTAAGAAGGGTACTGGTGAGGTTCGTCTGGAGTGTTTAATATAACAAAATGTAGTAGTAAATACTATTTGTTTTCTGAGCATAGTTTTTCTGTTTTTTCTGTCAAGTTTACTATATAAATAAGTTCTTCCTGTTTGTTAGGATTTGTCTATTGCCAGCCCCTCATTGTTATTTCAAGCTACTGGAGTCTGCTTTTGTATTCATCCCTCATATCTTAATAGCATTGATAGTATGATCAATCTCTTTCCTGATATATAGAAGCAGTCCTTGTCCTAGACACACTTGCTAGAGTATTCATGTTTGTGCTTGCACTTCATTACTTTCATATTGTATAAGCAACCACGAAAAATGTTAGATTCTTGCTTATACCAACAACAGTTTGGCATTTGGAGTTTGGAGTTAGGGATAAACCTTCGTAATTGGTTTTCCTTGTTCTGAAGGATTAAAATCTGCCATGTTTGAAAAACCAAGGTTGTTCAAAATTGATGCATAGTTGTATATTTTTGGTTTAGGAAGACTGCATTAGACTTAACAAAGGAATAAAAGAAAAATTTACAAAACAAACCTTATGGGAGGACAGATGTTGGACTGATTTTCGTGTACAAAACCAAGCTTTTGTTCATTATTTGCTAGGTTTGCACTTCTATTTGTGACAGTGTCCTGAACAAATATATTTACCACTCCGATGTCCACACACAAGATTTAATTTTGATAATTTCTTAAATTATATAATGCCATCTTTCTAATAATCTGTCAAAAGTTTTTACTGCAAGTGAAAAATATTAGTTATGTTAGAAACTCTGAATATTTATATTTGACCTTAAATACAGGAACTTATTACTGATTTTGAAGTATCAGAAGGTATATACTCACGAGCACGCATAGAAGAAACAGATTCTGTGTGTTTATGGCTGGGAGCCAATGTTATGCTGGAATATTCACTAGATGAGGTACCTGTATGTTAGTGTTTGGTATCATCTGTTTTTATCTCTTTAAAGTATTTCCTATATAGAGTATAAATTTCTGTTGCAGGCTACTGGTCTTCTACAGAAGAACCTGGATAATGCTAGAGGTAGTTTGGAAGTTCTTATTGCTGATCTTCAGTTCTTGAGGGATCAGGTGACAATTACTCAGGTCAGCTCGCTAACTATCAAGGGCTCCACACCCCTCTGCATTTTGCACACCTTCCCATTAAAAGTAAATGAATTTTAAGGACATCGAACTTGTATATCATGGCGAATGGTGTGAATCCCTTTAATACCTTTAAAGAAGTTCTTAGCAGGAGGGATAGAAAGTGAGAAGGTTGATAATAAAAAAGGGAGTGGAAATTAATATATTTTCTTTGATTTCACTATTTAATTTTGGCAAAGAAAATAAGAAATTTAATTTGGAAAACGAATGAATTAAATTTATTTAAGTTGGACCTTCATATTACATTTTGATTTTACTTTGATCTTAAATTAAGTATGGAAAAATACACACAAACACAATGAAAATTCAAACAGTGCACTTTCATTCCTTTTTTCTTTATTAGCAAGCATATAGTGAAGCCACCCACTCGACATTTCCAACCCTCTCATTTTCATATCTACCATGCACGTCTTATCTTCATATGATGCATTTGTGACGCTTGAACACTCCTTTTTGTATTTTGCATGAATGTTGTTGAGTATGTGTCTCAGTAATCATCCAATCTTTTCATAGGGTTTTTGAAAAATAATTAATTTTAGTTAATGATTATTCATCTATCTATATTTTATCAGGTCACAATTGCTCGCGTGTACAATTGGGATGTTCATCAGCGAAGAATTCAACAAGCTTCTGCTTCAACTGCTCAAGACTAGTAGAAAGGAGAATTTATTCACACCTAGATCTAAAATTGAGCGCTCATATCTTTTTGTTTGGAATATGATTTTTATCTCTTGCCAATTTCTAATTTAGATCAATTGTGGGTTGCTCCCTGTTTCTTGTTCTGGTTTTACCACAGTAGACACTTGTAGGAACTTTGTAATATGTTGGGTACTGTCTTGATCTCTTGTAAAATGCCCATATATTAGGTTGATGGGTAAGTTTTCTTTGGTGTGATCATATGGGATGTATTCTACTTTGCAATTCCTTTTCCTTGTTTAAGTTGATATTCATGGTTCTAGTATTAGTTATCTATGAGTAAGCTAAGTTTAAATGCAAATTCTTAATCAGGGAAATAAATTACAACAGCCCCACAGAAGTTTCAATTTGTGAATGAAAGCTAAACTACTCGAAATAAAAGGGACAAGACATCACAATTAATTGCTCTCTATTGATGTCAGTTTCAGCTTATCTTTCCTAAAAAAAGTCGTAGATCTTGACGGTTTCTAATGAATATAATATTTTACAGCAATTAGTCAAGGATGAGATGATCGAAGTTTGATCGTATGATCTTGTCAGCTGTTATACTGATACAGTGTATGGAAGTAACGAAATTATTGAAAACTGAGGATTGCAGGATCTAGTCTCAATGCTCTCTACCTGTTTGAATCTGATGAATGGAACTTTCGTTCATGTTCCCAAACAAATTTCTTAGTTGTTTTCAACCTTTAACATGAAAATGATATTCATACGGTTGGTTGTCTAATTAATTTTTTGGGCATTGACTCTTCACATGGGGACCCATAACAACGATAGTGGGTGTCTGAATCCAGAGCCTACCTGACCTGAGTAAAGTGTGATCTGTGAAGCAGAAGAGCCAATAGTTATTTCTAAACATATAAACAAATATTAGTTTAATTGTTTAGAACTAATTTTATCAAAATAACTAAGTCTACCTGTGTTTTGGAATCACCACTACTTGTCCAGCGTATTTGGTACGAAAGATTGAAAGATGTGAAATATAAAGCATTTTAAATAAGTAAACTGCTGAATGAAGACAAGACAATAATTTCATCATATTTTAAAACTAATTTTAGAGTATGATGGCATTTTAGACAAGTAAACTAATCTTACATAATCGTTTCTTTTTGTGGAATGTGCAGTTCCGTTGTAAAATGGTAATCTAATAACATCGGTGCAAGTCCAAATTCATATCATTTGTCTAACAAGAAAATCTATCATTGTACCTTCTTTTTGTAGTTTGATAAAGCCAACTTTTCTCGCTTTCAGTGGTTTTCAGTTTTTACAGTAGCAAAGTTGAAACGGTCTTGATCTTGATAACCAGAGAATCGTGGCCTCATGAATCATGAACTTTTCAATTGCTCTTTTTTAGTTGGTAGGGCTATTGTACCTTCAAATATATCGGCAGGGTCAAACTTATATCTTTGTCAAAGAAACAAAGACTTTTTCTTCTTGCACCAGAAAATTTACTAGCTGTGCCCTTCTTCTTATAAAAATTATAAAAATATCTTTGTTAAACATACAATCCCCTCCACAATAGTATAGAATAGTTATTTCCATTTTTCTGGGATTATTGTTTCACTTTAAAATAACCATTTTGGAACAAAATAATTATTTCAAAATTGCTATTATGTTAAGGAATGGTTATTTCAGAATGGAATAAAAATTCCGTAATACAACTACAATTATGAAATAATCATTTCAGAATATAAAAATATAATTTTGGAATAGTTGGTTAAAAAACAATACTAAACATACAACTGCATTGCAAAGAATAAACTAGCAAAGATATTTTTGAAATTAAAAAAATTGATGGACGTAGGAAGAAAGATCACACATCAAGGTATAGATATGGTTGACCTTGACCTTGTAAGATGTAAACCTTGCCCATTTATTGCTTTGGATCAAACCTTCTTAATTAGCATGTTGTTGACACCCAACCCTTAATAACCAAAGTCATCGTCAATGTCAAACTTCCCTTTGAACTTGTAAACATGGAATTTCCATCATACTTTAATGGCTTCTTCATGATATCCTACACGTAAGTTTTCTTAAAAATAAAAATTATAAATTGTTTGTCTTTCATTTCATCTTCTTTTACAGGATCATCGTTTGGAAATGGAATGAGTTAAATTCACAAGATTCTAAATAATTGAATATGTCACGCTTTTCAAATAGAAAGCCAGATTTTTTTTTTCTTTTTAATTTGTAACGTTCAATTCAGATAGTAACTAAATGTTTACTTTTAACATGGATGCCCTGTAAAAAATCGGATAATAAAGTTTTAGAAAAATAGTAAAAAATGAATTTAAATTCATTCTTTATAAAATAAAAATATATCATTAAAATTAAGAAAAGAAAAGGTTATGGAATCATGTTCATTCACTGTCATGGACCTTTTGGAGCAACAAATTTGTACATTGGTACTTACGGATTTAATCATAAATCAACGGGAATTTAAATTATGAACAAAGGAAGAGTGGCTGATTCTTTAAAACGTTGGATCTGAAGAAAAATATAATTGACATTTAGGTTTTGCAATTATTGCTTAAGGTTTGTATCACTCTCCACATCCAATAATTGTGTTCTTTGGTAAGATAGGGTTATAAATGGCCTAGCATAAACATGGAAGGCCCTCCGTTCCAAAATAAAATATCAAAATCCAATCGAATGACTAGAAAAGATGTATGCTATTTGAAATATGAGAAAAGAAAATACATTTGATCGCTATAAAGTTTAGTGTATAAATCACAAATAACATTCTCTTTTTTTTTTATTGAAAATATTTTCATATTTTTATATTAAAATTTTAATAATAATAGATTTGGTTTGAAAATTATATTAATAATAAAAGAGGAGTGAAATCCCTAAAAAAATATATGGAAATATATTATTAAATAATTAACATAGTATTATATTAATTTAGTTATAATTTTTAAAAATATAATAATTTACCAAAATATCAAAGTGATAAAAAAATATAATTAAGTCAAAATTCTATTATTTTTCCACCTTTCCAAATTAAAAAAAAAAAAAAAAACAGAGTAACTAGAAAAGCCTAATCTCAAATCTGTTGTCATAATAGACCATTGCAATTCTTTCTTTTTTGTTTCTTCGAGATTTAGACAGTCAACGTAGACTAATTATTGTTATTTTAAAGTTACGTTTCTATTTTGTACAAACTAAATTTTAATAAAGATTTTAAATAATGTGTAAAGATCTAAACCTTTAACAAAATAAAAGATTTAGTAACGGCATCTTATCCTTTAAAATACAAATACACTTTAAAGAAGCTTAATTCCCAATAAATATTAAATATATAAAATAAAAGGTTCTCGTATTCAACTAGAACATGCATGACAAAAGTTCTGTGTGGAGATTATCTAAACCAAGATTTTGATCAGCATGCAAATTAATATATAAATACTAGGGCAGTAGAGCTTATTGATTCTTTGAATAAATTCCAATATGCAAAGGAGAAAAGAGAGTCTCAACCTTTTTTTTTTATGTTCTCTTTGTTTTATCTGAACTAAATAATTTGTTGGTTGATCAACTGGTTAAATATACGCAAATCAATCACCATATAAATTGGTGTCTTCGATGCCAATTTTCATCTAGCAGATAACAATATATAGTAGTAACAATAAAACTGGTTGAAAAGCTTTTTGATGATACACTTGTTAAAAGTTTGTGCCTTTATATAAGCCACTAATACCAGTGATCAAAGTTATCAAATACTAATGATATGCTATTAATATGAAATATGAATATAAAAGATAGTGATTAATTTTATTAAAAACTTAAATCTGTATATAATATAAACATTTTTCTAACATAATTTGTTTTATACACAAATTAATGAATTGAAATATTTAACTTCAACTACTCGAATACATAAGAAAATCATTAAGTCTGTATTTGGATGAGTCACTTACGTGGAAACAATTTATTTATTATTATGAATTTGAACTATCATCTTTTCTATTAACTTGTTTGTTTGGATAAAGTATTTAGAAGAATTTGAAATTATATTATTTTAAAAAAAAATTTTAATGGTATAAAATTAAAAATTTTAAAATTTCATCTAAAATGTACGAATTTCAATTTTTTCGTTCTTCCTCCTAACTCTTCAGCTGCTTTTGTACGATGCATTTTACATTTTCATGGTTAATATTTATTTTTATTTATTATTAAAAATTTAATTTTTAAATAAAAATTAAAAATGTGAATTTTTTAAAATTTGAATTACTTTATCTAAATAAGAAAATTAAAATACAAGAAATTGAATTATTTTATCTAAATAAAAATTTACAAAATAAAAAGAATTTAAATCAAGGCAATTGAAATGTTATGTATTTAAATTTCTTAAAAAAAAAATTAAATTCTCTATCAAACATTATGTAACGGAAGAGAATTTGATTTTGTTAGTATAGTTTTGTGTAACAAAAATAAAAACAATAATATATAGACATTAGCGATATTCTATTTAATAAATTAAGTTTAAATTATAATCACCGTACTTAATTAATTTTTATAAAAAAAATCTTTAATTAGTTTTTGGTGAAGGCTGTAAATCCTGTAATATATTAGTTGATTTTAATTTATAAAAGAAGTCCAATTTATTTATATAAATATTTATGAACAAGTCTATAATTATAAAAGACCCGTTGTAGAAGATATGATAATTATTATAATATAGCTGTTGATAAGAAAAACGTTTCTTTTGTCTATATAAGAGATAAGAAAACGTTGATTGAAATGGACATTGAAAAGAAATATATGATAATAATTTTGAAATTATCTTCGTGAGCCATAAGTAGAAATGGAGTAGATTAACATGATACTAATAATTAAATCTGTGACGGACAATATGAAAACTATTTTATCTTTTCTTCTTTGAAATATATTCCTATTACTATTACACTTTATAAACCCCACATCTTATTAAATTTTACGAATTAGTTATTTTATATTTATAATTATTAATTTTATTTTAAAAAATTTATTTAATTATTATTTGTAAAAGTATTCTATTTTTTTCTTCAAACATCATATATTTCTAAAAAAAAAAAAAAAAGTGTCTGTCCTTGAATACTTGTCTATCTTAAATTACAAGCACAACACAAATACTCTTATTAATGACTTAAACTTTTGTAACAAATGAGTCATGTAATTAAGTTTTTTATTATAATTGCATGATTGGTTAGACAGGAGCAAAAATATTGAGAATGTTTGACTGTTGAATGAGGTGTGTATTATACAATTTGCAGAGTGTGGAGTCACGAGTGATCTCACATCGTTTGAGACATCTCCGTTATTCTTGTTCAAACCACCAAACATGACCTTGGCATTTTATGTCGGTTGTTTCCATGTGGTTGCAGTCACACAAACCACTGCACCACAAACAAACATATATAGCAACGTACAACACAAGTCAGAGAAAGAATGAACTCCCAACCACCGACAGCGCCGCCGCCAACACCGGTTGCCACCACGACACTGACCTATGCTTGGCACGTGAATAGCATGTGCAACGACCTTAACCTTCTGTGACCAAATCAAAGGATTATTCAATTTAACTATATATATATATGTTTGTTCTCTAGTACCCTCGTTTCCTACGTTTCTCTTTAATAACACGATGAATTGAAATAAAATATTTAAATTAAAATAGAGTTTAAAATTGTAAAATTTATTTAAATTCTTTAAAAAAAATTATAGCTAAGTTATGATCCAACACGATGTCCTCGAACTAATTATACTCTCATTGAAACCCTCCAAGTCAATGTTAAAAATTATACCATTGTGGAATGAAGAAGACCCAATGCGCGTTTCTTTTGCTTTTGATTTATCAATTTATTTAATGTTACTTTTTGCAATTTTTTTTTTTTTTTGGATTTTAAACGTTGTGCTAACAGGGAAAGCAACAGAGAATTAAGGTCTAAATTGTAAATAAATTTACTTTCTGAACAATTCTTCATTAAAATTTAAATTAAAACATAAATCACACTACATCAATTGAATTGAAAGGTATTTAAAGAATTGATATGTCATAATAATTTGAAAATTTATATGTCAAGGATTTATGAATATAACACAAGCACTAGCAAAAATCAAATAAGAAAGTAATATTTCTAATTATGTGTCACATTTTAATTTTACTAAATTTAGATATAGAAAAAAATACATGAAAAAATAATTTCAATTCATTTATTAAATTAAAATAAATATGTAGAAATTTTTAATTCTAATTGATTGATAATTGTGTAAAAATATTTACACTTACAACATATCAAAATTGATTTATTGATTTATTTATTTTACGAGATTTGATCTTTAGCTAGTAGCCACATACGTTGAATTGGTCAATTTACTCAAAATTAGAATTATTGTTAAGAAATCAATCAATGTCTATCTTTGAAATGCAAATGGTAAAAGTTCATGAATTAAATTATGCTTATAGCTTGTCTAATTAAAATAAATAAAATTGCTACAGTAAGGATTTCTGTTTATAAAAAAACAGGGACATGGATGAAAGGCATGCTAATTACTAAATAAACGCTTCTTTGTCTCATATTATCCCAACAGGTCACAACATATAATACATTCGCGCGATTCACGATTTAAAACAAAGGAAATCATCGTGGACGTGCAATTAAATACTGATAAATTAATAAAGATCGTATCAAAAGAATTGATGAAACGGAATGAAGAAAAAAATAATAGGAAACTATCTAGAGGGAAAAGAAGATAAAAACAAACTGTAAAATAGTTTACTTTTTTACTTATTTCTTAAAAGAAAAAAGATAGAAGGCACTCGCAAAGCAAAGGAACACATTGCAATTACCTACACATTTATAAGAATTGGAGTAATAACATTTACACATTTTTAAGTATTAATATTTTTATTTTATTTTATTAAATTATATATATACATATATATACATACATATATATACATATATATATATATATATATACATATATATATATATATATATATATATATATATATATATATATATATATATATATATATATATATATATATACAGACACACACACTATAAGTACCAATAACACCTAGAATATCTATAGATCAATTTTTTTTAAAAAGAATTGCAAGAGCGTGAATTAGAAGCAATAATCACGGAATATACCAAAACCGCGTAAAGTGCATGTGCTTTCACCTCCTGTTTAAGAGAAAGCCAGTCGTTTGATTTGACAGGTAAATGCACTTTGATGTAATCATGCGTCGCGCCAATACTCTTACGGTGGCCATCCCCTCACGAATGTGAACTTAAGTGGCACCTATTTTACATGATAAATCAACCAAGTATTGAATTTTTATTTTCTCAAATAAAATATAACCGTTTTCATAAAATTTCAAATAAGTTTTTGATAAAAAAATTCGGAAAAAAAATCAACTCAACACATCTAAATAATGTATTATTGACACAAGTATGTACAAGGCATGGTATGTTTGAAAGTCTGCATAATTGTGTATAACAAGGCTTGTACCATGGTAGTACTAGTACCATGCATAATACAATATTATATATATATATATATATATATATATATATATATATATATATATATATATATATATATATATATATATATATACACGAAATATCATCTTTATCCATTAAGTATAGAGTTTTATTTTAGTATTTTTAAATAGAATTGCTAAAAAATTTAATAAAGATATTTGATGTGTCACTAATATTTTTTCTATGTTTCATCTTACAACATTCAAATTTTAAATGATTTAACTTTGTTCTCTTAAATTTATAAAAAATATATAATAATATGATGATTTTCAAGATTATAACTATTTTACCACATTAACAAAGTAATTTTTTACATTACTAAATAACAAATTTAAAAACTCAAATTAGCTAATGAAGTGGAAGAATTTCTATGTCACATTTTATTCTCACTAGGTTCTCTGATATGATTCGGAAGAAATTCTTCCTTGTGACTAATTCTTTTCCTGTTATGCCTGAAGAACATTGGGCATATTTCATGTAACATGCGCTGTACAGAAGAAAACATGTGGCAAATGATAAATGGAGGATTATGTTGTGTGTGATAGTTTGGTGTTGTGGAATTGCAAAAATTATATTGTATTCCAAAACAAACAGTTTGATTTGGATGTGATATTTAAACAAATACTATTCTATTCTTGATTTTTTACTAAAGACTTATGCTCCAATGTCCTATTATGAGTTAAATGGAATTATAAGTTGAGTTCCGAGGTAAATAATAAACATGTTGACTGAAACATATGAATAATAATATAATTGTAGTTTGTTGGGGTCTAATAATTGTTATATTTTGTTAGATGTTTAATGCGTTCATTCCCCCATAGATGGGGGAGGTTCTAGAGACATTGAGATTACTTTTCTAAAACAGTATATATATATATATATATATATATATATATATATATATATATATATATATATATATATATATATATGTAATTTGGACGCAATAAAACAAAACTATGTTTAAAAACTTTAACATATCAAACCGAACATGTGAATTGAACTTAAACTATGCTACATATATTCATTAAAATTTAAACTATCAAAATGAAAGTTTTACAATATTATATATCAAAATTAAAAATCACGAAACATGGTAGATATAACATGATATTAAGTCTACTGTTTATTTTTAAAAATGAACAATGAACAAATTAAATTAAATTTGAGACATTTTGCATTGAATATCTGGTTTAGATATATTTATATTTAAATTTAATTTCAGTTATGAATTATTTTAAAATAAAGTAAATTAAAAGTATACATATATAAAAAAATTAAAATTTTAAAATGTTTTGTATTCTAATACTCAAACCCAAGGTTGATTAAAAATATTATTAAAAGTATTATAATATTTTAAAAGGTTCAGATACAATATTTACTAAAAAACTATGACTAAAAATTTCATTAAAAATATATTAAAAATAATTTTACATGTAGTGATTACACTAAAGAGTTTTGATTGATACATCATATTTCCATTATTCCTTCAAAAGCTGCAATCTTGCTCTTTCTAAAGAGAAATGTAAAATCATGCATACTTTCCTTCATATATATAGTGTATGTTCTTTGATTTTAGCTTGGTTGTTAATCAAATGTTGTCATTCCGACCTCTTGGTTGATTTTGATGTAGGCTTGTGATGCGTGATATTTAAAGCAATTTTAGGCACTATTTTTAGTTAGGATTATGATTTAGGGTTTTTGTTTTGTGTAAATATTACAGTTTTGTATTTGTTTTGTTCTTGTCACATTTGAGTGTGTTTTTAATATTCGCAAAAGGAATGTTTTACATTTATTGAGGCTTCTGGGTAGTTATTTTCCTGACTTGTAAAAATTAACCGGGGGCATTAGTGATCTTAAAGTCACTAAAAAGGAGCAGTTGCAACACATGACAATTAATAAGCGATTGTGAGGCATGGTTTGGGAAACAATTTCTTATCTAAACCTTGAAATAGGATAGCTAATGGATGTTAATTAAGAATCAAAATATATTTATTTGCCATCTTTTAATTCCTTTTTCTTAATGCAAAATCTATGATTGAATTGACTAAGGGATCCATAGTTTACTTGTGAAATTAAGAATTGTCCTATTTAAATTTCGATTCAAATATTATTATGGATTGATGTTTAAATTAGATTATTGGTAATTGGCCTTATGAAATTTAATCCCGATCGACGATCCTTTTTATTAATAAGTTTTATAAACTCTATCATTTTCGATCACGCCAATTTTTCTATAAAATTCTTGCACTTGTTTTTGCTTTATATTTTCTACCATTTAATCTTATTTTAGAAATCATATTTTCTTTCCTCATAGTTACATTAGAATAATTTATATATTACTAAGTATTGTGTTGCAACGTGCGTCATATTGCATCAAATCCATGTGGGTGTAATAATTAGACTATCCACGTTACTAGTATGTAGATGATTTTTGACTTGCTAGTCAAATATCTAACAATTTGTTTATCCTCAACTATGTGTTTTGACCAATCACTATCTAAGAACCATTATAGTCATTCTTACAGCCTTCAGATGTGATTGTTTTTGCCTCAAGACAAATGTTAGCTACTACTATTTCATTCTCTACGTCAAATATATAAGTCTTTATAGTCATCTTAAGTAGCCATCATGAGTTCCAAGAACTTCATTTACCCATTGTTCGGAAGAAGATAGTCAGGGTTTTTATACTTATAAATTGGCCTGATTCTTCTCTTCTTTCCTATGGGCATTATTTTATGAGTTGAATACAAGCTCGTCATCTTCTCCAAATTAATATATAAAAATGATTTATTATGAATTTTAATTATAACATAATGTATATAATAAAAAATATTCAATTATTATAAATTTTAGTGTACATGTTGGGTTTTGAAACATGTTAACAAAAATAAGAAAATTTGCCATATCATTTCTTTACATATTTAGTGGAGTGTAATTATTCTAATTATAAAATGTAAATATTATTTTAAAAAAGTCATATCTAGAAATTGAAGATGAATCATTTCAATTGAAAGAAGTAAGATTTATCATTAGGCTAACTCATAATTATAGAGGAATTAAGGTTATATATATATATATATATATATATATATATATATATATATATATATATATATATATTACATGGAAAAGATGTGCTTTTGTTCCGTGAAATTTAAAATATTGATTTTAATCCTTCTAGAATATTTTATTTTATTTTAGTTCTTGTAATTTAAAAATGTATAATTTTAATCTTTAAAGTGATTTAGATAACCTTTTTTAATCTACTTTAAAGACTAGAAATAATACATTTTTAAATTAGAGAAATTAAAATAAGATGAAAATTTTAAGAGAAATTAAAATTAAAATTTTTGAATTTTAGAAGGATAAAGATATTTTACTCTTTTTTATATTATAAAATATTTTTTCAGTCTATAAATGGTATAAATTCAGGTAATAAAAATAAATAAGGAAATAAATTTAAAATAAAAGATACAGAGAATAAAATATATAAATAAAATTATATAAATAAGAATATTTACTTTATAATAAAATAAAGCTAGAATATGAACGGAGAAAGCCACAATATTTGAATTTTGAGCCCCAGTCTCATCCTAAATCATGACTATTCAGAATATTTCATTTACATTTAGCTGTCTTCATGTATCATGCTACAAATGGTAAGATTTGAGCTGAACATTGAAAACAATGTCATTCTAAAACAATTTTCTCAGTTATAAATTAGTGTGATAGGACTTTGTTACGGTGAAATTAGTATCCAATGTCTAATTAATATATAGAGAGCTGAATTATTTTTCGTACCATGTTGTGCAGCAATGAGAATGAGTGCTCGAATAAGAATAACCTATTCGATCTTAAAAGTATTTTTCACTAATTAGATTTAGAAATCTTAGAGCAATGAAATTCAATATTAATTATTGTGGGGTTGAAACTATGTGTTTGGTAATGCAGTCATTAAGATGGTTTAACTTTTAATTCATTCGCCTAAATAAAAAGAAAATATACACACGAACAACTTCGTTAATAGTTAGGTTATTTATGTTGATAGGAGTTTAACTTTTTTTTGTTATGTACAAGAGAAAATTTTACGGGACAAGACAAAATTCTTTTTATGATATTTAGAAGAAAAAAAATAGTTTAAAATGGTTCATTAGAACATATTTAGGTGAACAAAATTAAAAGAAAAGTATATATAACATAAGATTTAATTGGTAATAATTAACAATGTAGATAATTTTATACTATATCAACCCATAACAGGTAAAATTTATTATATAAATACAATTGTAAAATATATAGAGACGCACGTAAATGGTAGTACCAACATTAACTATAACACGATGGTTTAAAATATCACGAGATAGCTTAAATAGGTTTGGCAAGTGAGCAATTTACTGAATGAAGGGATTTATTTAAGATCTATTAACATATTATATTATTTTAAGGGCTGATGAAATTTTAACTCTTGCTTTTTTCTTTAAATTAGGTTTCATCTTTAAACTTTTAATAATAATTCACTTCTTTGTATATTTTGAAATACTTAAACTTTAGTCTTTTAGGCTAAATTTTTTTTTCCTTTGATCTATATACAGAGACTGAAGTTAGGTGACTAAAAGCAAAATTTTAAAATATTTTACAGACAAAAGTAAAATTAACTTTATTTTTATGAGTATATTATATTATTAGTTTGTATAGCATTAAAATAACCACTAATAGTTTTAATAAATTTTAAAATTTCTCTTTTGACGGAATATTAAGAATTTAATACATTTTAAACCCAAAAAATATCATATTACACATATTCTTTAATTTAAAACCAATATATAATTACACAAGTCAACATTCCGTTAAAATAATCTCACATTTGTCACATGCACCATTGGAATTTACATCACGAGTAGAGAAAAAATATATAATATAATCATCTATTGATATATTTGACATTAATTCAATATTTTAAATAAATTAATGATAAATCAGCTATTCAATCAAAAATTTTATTAATAATATTTTTTTTTGTTACAAGTTGAATTTATGTTACAAATAATTACATTTTCACGACTTATTTAACTTAACCATATCTAAAATTAATTTTTGAACTTAAAATTAAAAGAAAAAGTTACCTGTAAAGAATATTGTTTTAAAGTAGTAAACATTTTTAATAGAGAATGACGATATCAGACTCATATACCAAGCACCAAAAGAGAATAGCCACATGGACAGACACAAAATTTTATTTTTGACAAAGTTTAAGGTTAAGTGTCACGACCAGGATGACATATTCTTCTGTTTCATACACCATCTATTCAGGGGAGCCAGAAATTTAAGTTGGATATATATATATATATATATATATATATATATATATATATATATATTTTAATTTAATTTAATTTTTTTATTTTAATTTAATTTTTTTATTTTAATTTATTATTTTTATATTTTTTTATTTAATTTATTTAGAATGATACATACATAAAAGCAAGTTAAAATTATTTTAGTGTATTTAATTATAATTTTTGAATGAGATAATATAAAATATATAATTAATGGTTAAAAATTATTGTTTTGATAAGAATATTTTAAATAAATATATAATATAATAGTAAAATTTAATAAAATTTTAAAATTAAAAATAAATATTAAAAATTTTAGTTATATTTTAGGTAAAATAATACAAAATATATTATTAATGATTAAAAATATATATGATATGACGGTAAAATTTTAAAATTAAGAATGAATATTAAAATTTTAAAATTAAAAATAATTTAAATGTGATTTTTAAAATAAAGATGGATATTAAAAATTTTAAAATTAAAAATTATTTAAATAATGTCTTAAATCGATATATTTTAAAATTAGATATAAAATTATAAATTAAAAACAAAAAATAATCAAAAAATGAAAATTTATTATTATTATTATTATATATAATATATATTATGTATTATTATAAATTTTATTTATATATATAATTATTATTTAAAATAGTTATTTTATGAATATTATAAATATTTATTTAAAATTATAAAATCAAAATCATTATTACTATTATTATATATATAATATATACTATTTATTATTATAAATTTTACTTATATTTAATTATTATTTAAAATAATTATTTTATGAATATTATAATATTTATTTAAAATTATAAACATAAAATTATAAAATCAAAATCATAATTATTTATTTAAATTAATTAATTTTATATATATATATATATATATATAAAAAATTTTGGGGGGCTATGGCCCCTTGCATAAAACGTGGCTCCCACTGCGTCTATTTATAATTTGTACTTTTGGTGTCAAATAATTATATATTAGATAAGATTAAATACTTGTTTAGTCTTTTTGAGTAGAAATTGGATCATAATCATGTCTAACTAATACAACTTTTTTCTAACTATATATTTAGATAAGATTGAAATATCTCTTAATCTTTGAATTATTATATTATTTAATATCATAATTTTTTATTAGTCAATTTTATTAAAATTATTATAAAGCAAAAAATATTTACTATTTTATTATTTAAAAATATTATTATTGTCAATCTTATCATAGAGATTATAAATATGATTTAATGGGAGATAATGCGTAATTTTACTTAAGATTATTATGGAATCAAAAAACTTTTTCATTATATATTTAACACCGTGGCATATAAAAAAATATAGAAAGAAAATCTAGAATAATTTTATATATTTTGAAGTTCTATAAATCATTTTTACTTATATATTGTATGAAATATTTTTTAAAGTATTTTAAATAAAATTATAAATATTTATGCAATTATAATCAGATATATTTTCCTTCATTTGAATACTCCTACCCTCACTACATTTTTGAAAAGTTTAAAGAAATAATTATGTTTTCTCATAATATATTTAATCTTTTCACAGACATGGCATTTTTTTTTATTGTAAAGGGTTAGGTTTATATTATAAATCATCGCATTTTCACATCTTATTCAATTTAATGTCATTTAAAATTAGTTTTGAATTTAAAATTAAGAGAAAAATATATGTATACAAACATTATTTAAATAAAAGCAATAGGCATTTGTAATAGACAAAGATCGGTATCAGATTGATATACCTAACCTCGAGAGGGACAGTACAAAATTTTATAATTGAGAGATGAAAGATAGTGTTGGGAGGGAAACGTGGAACAACATATATCAATCCTTTAATATACTGTTTGTCACGTCTATTCACATTTTTTATTTATATATATATATATATATATATATATATATATTGTGTTAAATAATTATATATTTAATTTAGTCTTTTAATTATTTTAATTTCTTACTTTAAATTTTATTGAGTAGAAATAGAATATGGATGAGACAAAATACATGTCTTAATTTATTCATTGTTATGCTCAACATATAATTTTTTTTAAGTAATTACATATTTTGATAAGATTAAAATATCTTTTAGTCTTATAATTATTATATTATTTAAAATATTTATTATTTTATTAATTAAAATTAATATTACTATAATTATTACTATTTTAAAAAATCATTATTTTAATAATTCATTATTCAACACCTTAACATATAGAATATGAATATCATTTACGAGAGATAACACGCCATTTTATTTAAGGTTAGTGTGGATTACAATATTTAATATGTAAAGTTTTTTAATAATATTTTTATGTATTTTGAAATCTATAAAATTATTTTTACTTATAAATTGTATAAAGTAATTTTAAATAATTTCAAACATTAATACTTTTCTTGAATAATATTCATATTATGAGAATTTTTTATAAATAAAAATAGTTTAAATTTAATCAGTTAATATAATCAATAATAGAAAATTATCTCCTACTATTTATATAATAATGTGAACATACTATATTATAATAAAATATATTTAATTTGTTTAAATACTCATATTCTCTTAATTTAAGTAAAGTTTAAATAGTTAATTGTCTTTGGTGAATATATCTAATGTTTTTATAAAACTTGACTTTTCTGGTTTTATTTAAAATATTAATGTTTAATAGTCTAAAAATATTATTCGGAAAGAAACTAATTTCCATAGCATATAACAAACAATAAAGGTTTTTAATTCTAAGAAAGAAAGATCTTCATAAAAAGATTAGATTCATTTTTTTAAAGGAAGTACCAATAATTAACATGTATTGCGTGAAACATTGTTTTAATAAGAGTAACATAAATTTTAAATTCAACAAAATCGCAAAATTTGTAATTAAGTATAAAATATTTATAAACTTACATAAAATAACTTTATAGTATTTTGTTATTCATATTTTAATTTACTTTATTATCGTGAACATTTTTATTAATCAATTGCCTTTTCTAAAAAAACATTTATTAAATTTAGTATATGATTAAAAGGCGAGTTGAGTTGCATTTATCATTTATGAAATTATTTACAATTATTTTAATTTATAATGATTCAAAGTGTCATAAACTTAACTCATAATAATAAAATAAATGTCAAGTCTTATAAAAATATTAGATATATTTTACCAAAGACAATTAACTATTTAAACATTACTTAAAAAAGAATATGAGTATTTAAGCAAATTAAATATATTTTATTATAATATAGTATGTTCACATTATTATATAAATAGTAGGAGATAATTTTCTTTCATTGATTATATTAACTAATTAAATTTAAATTATTTTTATTACAAAAATTCTCATAATATGATTATTATTGAAAATATATAAGTTAAAAAAATTATTTATATTTTACTTTTTAAAATTTAAATTTGTATTAAAAAATAAAATAACATGATTTAAATAGTTGATTCACTCAATTAACAGTGAAATATAATGCATTTCAAAGTTACAGGCCACATGGCCATTTGACAGGTTTTAATAAATATCATAAAATAAAATGTACAAAACCTTTTCCTCTTTTAAAAGATATGAGTACAATTACAATGACATTTCCTAAAGATACGAGCACAATTACGATGTGATTTCCAGTTTCGTTAAAATATATAATATTACAAATTTCTCTTCCGAATAAAAATGAGTATTATACTATTTGTCTTGCCTTAGGTCAAGACATATACTCAGTCCGTTTAGTTTAACATCAATAAAAAAAATTCTTTGACAGACTTTAGAATATGTTTTAATCAAAATATATAAATTTAAATTTTATAATAATTACACTTCATTTAATAATAAATTTTATCTCTCTCTCTATATGAATATATATATATATATATATAATATTTATATTTAATTTTCTTACTTATATATAACTTTTTTGTAATTTTTTATTTAAAATTGTTTTATAAAAATATTTTTTTATAAATAATGATTAAATTAATCATGATAAATGAAAATATTTTAATGATAATTAGAGTTATAAATTAACAGATAAAAATTATTTATTTATTTATCTATGCATAAAATATTGGTATGTGTAGTTTAATCAAAATAGAGAGAGTATAATATCGACATATTTAACGGTGTTTAATTTAGTAAAAATAAAATTAATGATTGGCATTTTATTGTTAAGGTATGATGAGTTGTTCACTTTGTTAAAAGTTGTAACAAAATGGTTATTTTTAATTATTTCAAATAATTGAAAGAATTCATTTAATATGATTTTTTAAAATTATATTAATTTTTTATCAATACATATTAAAGATTACACATTAGAAATGTAATTAATTTGTGTAAAATAATTTTACATGATTAATTAATCATGAATAAGATTTCATATATTTTTTAAAATTTTATTATAAAAATATTAAACTCCGTGTAGGTAATGAACGAGTTAATAAACTATGTAAGATATTTTACATTTACCGTCCATTTACAATTTTTTTCCCTCTGTATTCAATACCTAAATGAAAGTAGTACAACTTAGAATTTTGTCTTTTAAAAAATGTTTCACATTCTTTCACAGTATCAAATACTTATAGATCTCCAATTTCTTATTCTCTTTCATTCTATATCTTCACCTCATAGAAATGTGGTAATTTCTTCCTATAAATATATTTTACTTTATCAAAACATAGGAGATTAATTTCTTTCGCTAAATTTGATTTCATTATTACTAAAATACTACTCCACTCGAATTTAAACATAAAAATCTTATATGATGGTGTTAAAAATAAATAAATAAAACTAATTTACCATTTTTAAATGCATATTTTGTAAAATACTCTTTATAATTTAATTATATTTAATTGACATCAAGTTATAATGAAAATTAAACTTTCAAAAAATTAATTTTACTAATATTAAAAAAAATTAAAATATTTATAATTAATTTATTTTTTACTTATATTTAAGGGGAGAGAAGTACTTATATAAATTTGTTCACAAATGATGTAATTAATCCGCGTGTGAAAAACACACCCCGAAAAGTACGTAAGTATTTGCCCACGTGTACACACCCTAGAATGCTTGCTTCACACGCTAAACCGGTTACCAGTCAAATATCCGCGTCAAGCAGCATTGGGCCCTATAGCGGTCCTCTATTGTGGTAAATGCCATCAACGTCATGCTGCCATTCTTGGTACGCGTCGTAACTGACAGGTGCCAGTCATCCCAAGGCGGAAAATTGGAAACCCCCCACTCCTTCATACCTGTTCTCCAAATTCCCAACCCAATCAAACCAACCTCCTTTCTTTTCACACAACGACCCTAGTTTCATTAACGAAGATATTTCTATTTTTTATTTTATTTTATTTTATAAGGCTTCCAATATAAGGAACCATGTTTAGTCACCGAATGCTTTTTTCCCTTCTTCTAAAAATAAATTTCTTGTCTTTCATCTTAGATTTCTAGTACAAGTTTCAATAATATATATATTTTTTAAAAATTACTTTTAAGAATAAAAGAACTACTTTTACTATAAAAATAGACAAAAATCAGTATTATAACAACTATTGTTCTTCAAACAAACTCAATATAACAATTTTCAATTTTTTAATTAATGATTTATCTCAATACTAAAATAGATAACCACTCAGAGTAAATACTATTTTTCATTGAAAGGTAATGCTTACAAGATATTATTTATGATATGTTTTTACCTTAAATACATAATTAAAAAGCAAAAACAATATTTTTTTCAAAAATTAAATACATAAACATTTAGAATTTGGTTCAATAAATAATTTAAAATTTTAGTAAAATATATTTAATACTTTCACACAACATATCATAGACATGTAATACTTTCACACTACATTAAACTTTTATCCAAGGTGGTTTAAAGTCCAGGCACTAAAAATAATAATATTTAACGTTTTTCAAATATATTGAAAGAAACATTCAATGTGAACAGTAATTATATTAACTATTTTTAAAAAAATTAAAATTTCATAAAAAATTTAATACAAGATATTATAACCTCGTTAAGAAATCTCAAAATTTTGAATCTATAGATATTGGATAGTATATTACACCCTAATCCCCAAACTATCCTTCTTTCTCTCTCTCTCTCTTTCTCTCTTCCTTTTTATATATCCTTTGTAATAATAGCAAGCGGTAGAACTAAAAGGCACACAGTTCCTTTTGAGTTCGGAGCATAAAAGCAAGATCCCGAAAAAATAAAGGAAAAAAAATGAAGAAGAATATGTGCTACGCTTTGTGTTGATAATATATAGCCAAAACATTCGGTGAAAATCAATGGCGGAGGAGAAAAGAGAAGAAGAAGCGCACCCCAACAACTCATCATCCACCAGCATGGCATTTTCCGATGATATTCTGATTCCGAACAACTTCACTTTCCCTTTTCAACCAAACACCATCTTCGATATGATGCCACCACCCTCCTCTTCATCCTGCGACCATAAGGCCTCCTTTGGCTTCATGGATTTGTTGGGTTTTCACGACAACGCCCAGTTATTCGATTGGCTCCCCGTCGCCGCCGCCGTCCACCACCCTGCGCCGTCTCCGGTGAGCCCCAGTGTGCCGGACTCGTCCGAGGTGTTGAATGTTCCTGCGTCGCCCAATTTATCTTCGATTTCGTCCTCGTCGAATGAGGCTACGGTTAACAATAACGCAGAACAGAGTGGTAAAGCGGAGAATGAAAACGAAGAAGCAGAAGCTGAAGAAGAAGGTGGTAATGGAGGTAGAGGAGATGACCAAGATCAAGACAAGACTAAGAAACAGTAAGTATTAGTAAGGAAAATGACAAGTGTATAGTTAAAATCTGTATTTGGACAAATTCTCTATTTTTGGTATATTTTATTTTGGTTAAAATTGAAGTTTTGAATGAATTATTGAAGTGAAATTTCATTTTTTATTTTTTCTTTTCTTTTCCAGTTTGAAAATTGATTTTCATTTATTTATTTATTGCCTTAATGACAAAGAAAAAGTGAAGGGGGAGATAAAGTCAGTTTTGGGGAAATTCATGAGCAAGTTTCTTTTCTGATCAATGAATATGAACTTAAAATGACCTCATTTTTTTTTTTTTTTTTTTTTATCGTTGTTAGTGTCGTCATTTGACTCTCTTTTCAATTTTTTTTCCAATTTCTAAATAATTGACAATGATACGGTTATTTGCAATAGTGCACTAAATTGATAATCTAACAGGCTAAAACCGAAGAAGAAGAACCAAAAGAAACAACGAGAACCACGATTTGCGTTCATGACAAAGAGCGAGGTTGATCACCTAGACGATGGTTATAAGTGGCGAAAGTACGGCCAAAAAGCTGTTAAAAACAGCCCTTATCCCAGGTACTATATTACTGTCATTTCATTTTTCTTTTTCAATATACATTATTCATTCTCTCTCTTCGTATCTCAATCCATCGCTCTCTTCAAATTGTCCCTAGCGAACGGTCCAGTTGACAAAATAGCACTAGAGTTTTCAATTTCCCATTATTTACCCCCTTTTTTTAATTTTCATCTTACGGGATTCTAAATTAAATTTTCCTTGCGGAACACGCAAACTGTTGTGCCACGTCACCCACCATTCAGGAGCTACTACCGTTGCACAAGCGCAGGTTGCGGCGTTAAGAAGCGCGTGGAGCGTTCCTCCGACGACCCTTCCATCGTTGTAACAACCTACGAGGGGCAGCACACGCACCCGTGCCCTGCTTCGGCACGAGCTAGCTTTGGGTTCGGATCCGAACCTGGCGCGTTCGGACACGTCAGCTCTTACGGTGCTGGTTCTTTCGGTTCCCCACACTTTGCATGGCCACATCAGCACCAACAAGCGTCGTCTTTGATATACAACTCCACACCCCCTTTGAGTGTTGTTAGCTCCACTAGCAACTACTTAAACACGACGTCGTTTGGTGGGTTCGTCCAGGATCATGCGAATCGTCGAGGTTTGGGACATGACACTTTGTTGAGGGACAATGGACTGCTTCAGGACATTTTTGTGCCAACGCCGGTGAGGAAGGAAGAGAAGGATTGAATTAAGGTGACGCATTATTAAACTAATTTTGGTGTTTATATATATTTATTGGGCTGGGGAGAAATTAATTAATTCTGATACTAATTTCTATTAATTAGTTTATTTTATTACATGTCTGTATTATGGTTTGTAATGCGGTCTCTAACTCGTTTGTCTGAGGGTTTTCTGCTTTAGAGGTTACTGTTGAGAAAACTACCTCAGCTAGATTTGAGTTCATATATGAAAATCCTTTTGCATGTTCATTTTTAAATGACTATTTCCCTTGTAGCTTATGGAGGAGGCCTGAGGTTCTGATTTTGTTTATTTATTTTCTTTATTTAATTATCATATATGCATGGGCTATTCTTTGTAATTAACTAGAGATTATGCCGGTGATCACATATTTTTTTTTTTTTTTTTATTAAACTCTTCTTTTAATTGATTTACAGGATTGATATTTCACGTAGAAAAAGTAATTTTAACTTTTAGGGTTATGCCACTAGGGTTTTACCTTAATTTGTGAATCTACTTGTGGTGCATAAGGCAGAGATTAAAAATGTGAAGTATCGATGTATGCTTGGAATTCGATCATCTTTCAGATATTGATTAGGGATGGTTGAGAACTGACTATGTAAGAGTCTTATAATTGGCCCATAACTTCAAAACAATGAATGCATCTTGTGTAAAAGGTTGCAACATTATTTTTTGAGCAGTACCATTTAATTAGCTTTTTGTACGACGGCTTTTACTATCATCATTCTTCTCCCTACAAAGCTTACATAAAAAGATGGAGCCATTCAATGATCATGTGTGTTTCCTGAAAATAGCTAGAGCACATATCATTTCTTATTGATAGCTAAAGATGGATAGTGCAAGATGTTGGCGTCAGTGCCAAATGATACATATGGTTCTCATGCTCTGTCAATCAATGAAGTTGTTGTAATTGAAGCTGGATCATTCTAGCTTCTAATCACTACCATATCCCTTCCCCAGCTTCAATTTCTTTCGTGCACACTTTAATGCTCAAGCTTCTCACAGACTCATTAGATTTATATATAGCCAAGCCAAGAGAAACTAGGCACACAAGCTAGCTTTCTTACTCGATCTGTTACTTCCAATTTCCGTGAGTCTATGACACATAATTAACTCATTTATAAATTATATATTATTTTCCCTTTTTACACTTTATACATATATGTATTTTTCTCTCTTCATTCATATATGTGTATTTCAATTGTATACCAAATTATTTTCTTATAGTTTATTTGGCAACTAGTGTATAAAAGAACCTTATCTAAGATTAAGAGATATAGTTTTTAGATTTTTTTTTTCGTTTTTCTTCTTTATCTGATTATATTAGAAAGTAAAAAAGCTGGCATTGTTTTTTTTTTACTTAATTTGGTTCTCTACCTCACGAGGGCTTGCTTGCAAATGACTTAACCTAACTCATAATTTTAATTATTAAATAATTCTCATAATTATCAAATTTTCATCAATATTTATTTATTTCAAGTATTAATTAATTTTAGCATTTAATGTAAATTTATTATCTTTTAATTTTTATACAGCATTAATCAAAATATTTTTTATAATTAAAAATTTTGAACTTTAACCATTCACAAAAACTAATAATTAAGGATTAACAAAGTCAATTCCACAGAAATCCGAAAGAACTAAACTAAATCAATAATTAATTAATTCCACTGCTTAGTCTGATTTGGTTGATTGGCATTTTACTCATCCCATAGTCTTAATTTTAGCCTCATAATTGTATCGGACCAACCTATTGCTTTAGAATAGTTAATGGGTCAGCGGATGTTCGACCCTTCCTTGCAAAGTACAAAAGGCAAGAATTCAATAAGAAATTCAAAGATTTTATAAATAGAGTTAATTATTAATAAATTTTGAGTTAAAAGTTTAGTTTAGTACATAGTTGCAAGAGTGGTTAGCCATGGCCGTGATTAAATTGAAATATTTTATACATTTTATTCTATCAAATGAAAAAGAATAATTCATGTTTGTTCAAATAACGGACTTAGTATGTATTAATTTTCTGCCACAGAGATTATGTTGCTCAGCATCTGTTGGCCAGAAATGCTTTGTCTTTTGTTGACTCTTTGGCTTCGGTTGAAGACCACTAGTGTTGGATCATTTATTCATTGTTGTTGAGTAATAACAAAATGTTTTAGTATTGTGTTAAATTAACGTGACCAAGATTTTCAATTGTTATTGTGATTGTTACCTTAATTTGATGTGCACAATCACAATCACGACCTACCGTGCCGCCGCAAGTAAGATGTTGCGGCTACATCACATGCGGTTCACAATTTAAAACATTAAACATGATAGTAATTGGCTTTACTTTACTTATTAGTTTGAGTTTATTTTTGAAATTTGGAAGATGAAGTTTTATAGTGTTTCAAATTTTAAATTAATAGAGTGTTAAACATTAATTGAAGTGGATTTATTTTCAAGAAAATTTTAAAAGGAAGCAAATTACGAAAATGACTACGATGAATGAGTTGATAATAATTTATAGCCGCAGTGCTGTACAATTCAGGCACGTACACAGGGAATCAATTAATAATTCAAGAAATGTATGCACATCAATAGAACGAGAGAGAATCAAGAGAGGTATCAATTATTTGAATTTAGGCTTATATGAGAAAGCTGTAAATTTGTTAGGATACTTAGGAGTATGGAGAAAAAAAAGTATTGGCAAAAAGTCATGTTTTCTAGACAAGCTGGAACCTAGAAGGACGAAGATATGGGTTTGAAATTGTTGCGAGTTTAAGATAAGGTTTTGTGGTGTCGAAAGTTATATAGATCAAAATTTTCTCTCTCTTTCTCTTTCTATTTATGGCCCATTCTAATTAGAAAGGTGTATTGACAAGACACGTTGATAAATAGCAATAACTTAAAAGCATTGCACGTACAGTACCCCTACAAAGGAGAGAAGTTTGGTGGAATGAAAATTGTGAATAATCAATTCTATGATTGCTTCCCAATTGGCATGCAAGTTCCAACCCCGGGTATTAAGTATGAACACAACAAGCTTATCAATAAGAACTTAAGAATAGATACAATGAAGAAATTTTCTAAAAATTGAAAAAAAAAATATTAAAAGGAATTACAAAAAGAAAAATTGGAGAAAGAGAGAGAAAATGAAGTGAATATAGTTCGATAATGCTTTCACGCAAAATTTCCACCATGGTCCATGCTGTAACATGCAAGTTTGCAGGTGAATATTCTGTGTTTGAAATGACGAAGATATTATTTTTCTTTTTTAATTATTGATATGAATAGAAGGGCTATTTGGGGTGTGACTTTTCTAGTATCCTGAAACTTTCCAGCCATATAAGCGTTACGTTCTCTGATTGAGAAAGTCACCAACCAGGAAAGTCGTATCTTCATGTAATCCAACTATTGAAGTGCCAATCGATAAGTTTGATGCTTAAATAAATCGAATCTAGAAAGGATAGGACCTCTTGTTATTTGTAGACAACTCAAGTGATTCTTAGTGGCAGGTATTGAATCCAAAATTCGACTAAGAAGAAAAATAACCTTATATAGTATACACACTTATAAATAAATTAACCCTGTTTGTTTAAACATTTTTTTCCTAAAAACAAAGTATTTGTGTTAAAAAAGCATTATTAAAATTTTGGGAATATTAGGTAAATTGTTTCTCTTGAAAAAAAAATTAAAAAAATTACTTCATTTAATAATTAAACAACTTGAAACTACTTTTTTAAAAATACTTTATAAAAAGATTTATTTTTTTTTATAATTTTAAACAAATGGACCCAACATTTTGTGGATTGTATAATAAATTCAACTGAATTTTAAAAATATATATTAAAAACGAAAATTTTCGAAACATATACTTGATTTATTAAAGAGAATAATAAAAAACTATAAATTTCTAAATAATAAATACACACACACATATATATATATATATATATATATATATATACACACACACACACACAAGTTAACAAACTTATATATACAAATTATGTTAGTTATCTGTGTAAAATATTCCATATCAAATACCTTCTTCCCTTAAAAATTGTTTTTTTTAAAAAAAGGTTTAATTGAAAACGTAAAGACATATAGAGAAATTGTGAGAAAAAGAATAGTTAATTTTTTTTTTTCAAAAATAGGCAAAATTAAGAATAGTGGAATTTTATACTATATATATAATTTAAATCTACTGCCGAAAAAAAAATAAAGAATCAGTGATATATATAATTTATCATTACTAATACCGGGCTAAATTGACGGTTTTTTTTATTACATAGAAATTATTTGCTATTAATTGTAATTTTTGTTGTGGCGATTGCAAATGTAATGTTGACCATATATATAGCATCGTCATTAGTAGAGGAGTTACACGTTCTATAAAAAGGAGAAGAAACTATAAAGATGCATACATATATCCGGATCAAACTATAATATTTAAATATATAAATGCAGGAGGGACCTTATTCTTAATTAAACTTTCACGAGACTGATAAGAGCAATATTCTGATAAGTTTAGAAAATAGTGGAAACTTCAAAAAAATTTATTCTTTACTTGCTTTGCAAGTTTAAGTATGTGTCGGACAAAAGCATGTATTAGAAATGTGCCCGTGTTATATATACCCAAGATGACGTTAACTTATTCATGAAAAATTTCAACAACTTGTGAAGCCATATAGGAGGAAATCTAACCACACGTTAGGGTGGAAAAAAATTTCATTTAGTCTATAATCACTAGTGACTAAATTAAATTATTCTAATTTAAATTCACTGTAGTTATCTAAATCTATTTTTTATTATTTCTTGATTGCATGTTCAAAACAATAACTTGTATCTTCATTTTTCAACATCTTCAATTTTTTTTTTTACTATAACTACAGGGCACGTTTTATATTTAGAATATAGAATATTTATTTCTTCGATTAAACAAATATATTTTATTATTAAAGAAAAAATAGACTTAATTTTAAAATTAAAAGATTAAATTAGATATTTATTAAGTTTGAATTAAATAAAAGAATATAAAGATTATATTATAAATTGATATAATATCTTTACTTTTCTTAAATAATACTTTTACTTATTTTTTATTCATGAATGAAAAATAATGGTTAAATATATAGTCTTAATATTAAGTTATTAAAAATAAATAAAAAATTCGATAAGAAAATAAATGAAAATTTTCATAAAAATTTAAATGAATAAAAGTAAATCATAAATCAATTTTAAAATTTATTCATAATCAGAGACATATTGTAAAATTAATTTCTCAATCAATCTTTTAAAGAATATAAGTTATCTTTTTATTTAAAATTAATTTAAAAATAAGTATGAAATTAGTTTTAAATTAAAAAATAATTTTAAATCAAAAATAATTTTTAATTTAAAATTGATTTTGAACCAAAAATTAGTTTTAAAACTTATTCCTAACCAGTTTTAAAAATATCCAAATTGATTTTTCATATAAAATGGATTTAGATCTAAAATACAACCTTGTACATTAGATATAAGATGGATTTTAAAAAAAATTCAATTCAATGGATTTTTAAAAAAATTCAATTCACTTAGGTCCACGGTAAATGGGTATGATCGATGTGATATATGCTTTTCATAATTTATTTTATTATACATTAAAAATTCCTAAATAAAAATTTCTTAATATTATTATATTTATGTATATTTAACATGAAATAATAAATATTTATTTTTTAATGTAATTTTACATAACAAACATATAACATTAAAAAATTATTATCAGTATATAGTTATAATTATTTTCATAATTCAAAATATTAAACATATAAATTAAAAATTAAAAATATCTTACGAGTGTTTTATTTTTACGAGTTAGTTAAAATTAACAAAAAATTAAATACATAAAAATGACATAATATTATAAAAAATTTATTTAATAAATAATAAATAATATAACTATTTTTCATTTAATTTTAGTCTTGAAACATTTTCAAATATGTTACTCAATTTACTTAAAATTGTTGATAACTTTGTTATTCACAAAGGTGTGCTCCGATGCTAAATGTGGATTCTATTAGATACATAAACTGTAGATACATGATTGACTCCGTGATTATATTTAAAATTACTATTATATATATATATATATATATATATATATATATATATATATATTTTATTCATCTACTGTAATGATGCATTTATATATTATTTTCTTTAGCATATCCATGTGCTAAACACATTCTATTACAAATAATTATAATCAAAATTGTAGTATTTTAAATGCCCATCTTAGTTATTTTTTCTTGTTATTCTTAATGTTATCTAAATAATTTTTTTCTTTTAGAACTTTAGGATGATATTAACCAAGATAGCCTGTTTGGAATAAATACCATGCGTTAAATAGTATCTCATTAATATTTTAAAATAAATAAGAGTATATATTTAATAAATACTACATGGAGTATAAATTATTATACTTATATTTTATCTTATAAAATATATAATTTAGTTATATATATTGATTAATAATTATTTATATCTTTACTCATTATAATTTAATATCATGATATATTTGATTTGGTATTTTATATGAACTTTAAATGTTAAAAATTTATAAAACATAATATTTTTTAATTTTAATTTTAAATATTTTAAAAGTTTTAATATCATTATAAATTGAACCATTCATCCTAATTAACCAATCTTGTTTTCATGGCCGTACCATACAGATAACAAGATGCCGTAACCATCGTCACAACAAAAAATATCAAATGAACTCTGACAAAATTATACAAAAGATGCACGAAATTATTACCATTTTCACGTGTTCCATTTTATTCAACTCAATAACTTTTAATATTTTAGTGGGAAGTTGGGCTCCCTGGGCTGGACCTCCAGGGGTAATTTTTCTTAATATTGAAAAATTGGGTTGGACCATTTTGGATTTCTCAGCCACCACTTTCTTTGGTTATTGTTGATTATACCCGTTCGTTTTCCTTCGTGTTTTTTCTTTTCTACAGTGCCCTTGTAAGCTCATTTCAATTACGATAAACTCATTTAGTGACATGAGAAGATATTACATACCTTGTACTCATATGTGTAAAATCTTAATGGAAGAAAAAAAAATTAAAATCTGAAATTTATGGTCCGTTCCAATGACTAAACATTGTAACAGAGATGGTCCGTTCCATTTACTAAACATTGTAACAGAGGGCTGGATAAAGAGAACAGCATAGGATGAATAATTAATTTATAAGAAATTCTTGTATCATATTTGATAAATAGTAGATAACAGTAAAATTTATTAAAATATTTTATTACATAGTGACTACTTTAATCAATTTATTTAAATGATGTATCAATAGTTTTTAATTTGTTGAAATAAGTTTTTATGATTAAAAACTTATATTAGAAATTTTTGAATAAAGTAACTCAAAAGGAAGAAGTGATGAAATTATGTTTTGCAAGAAATAAAATATACAAAAAGAAACGTATTTCAATTAATCTTATTAATAAAACGATCATATATATATATATATATAAACTCATAAAAAATAAAAAAATATCAGATAAAAATAACGAGTACTCCTACATTGAATTTTATCACATCAGACAAATTATAATAATAATTAAAGAATAGGAAAAAATACTTTTACATTTAATACAATTTTTTAATTTTAATTTATTTTTTGAGATAAGGTCCTATTCGGCTAAAATAATTGAAAAAGTAAGTGTACAATTTTTTATATACTTTTTGTACGGGAAAATGGTGAAAAGCCGATGACATGTTAATCAATATGACTCGTTGATGTCTCATGTCAAGGATATATGCCGAGGTCATATATTGACAACCTTGAGATAGGATGTAACTGGTTATGATTCTCGAGCTGCACGCCCAATTACCATAAGAGTTTCTTGGGAAAACACCTTTGCATGGACTCCCCGTGTAGCAAAGAGGGCATACCACTCCAACTGCTCCGACATTGTTAATGTTTAGCTGGCACCTAGGGACAAGTAATCAATCATGACTTACACATAATATGGTATAAATAGGAACCTCATCAGAAACAGGCAAGTCTTCTTACTTACTCTTACTCAATACTATACATAAGAAAAACAAAACTAAAAAAGAAATATACTGACTATGGCATTGGAGTGCCTTTTGCAGGTACCCGACCCTGGCATATTCATTGTGGGTATTGAAGACAACGCTTACAAGGCCAAGTTTCGGTGATTGACCTCAGCCCCCACATTCCAACGAGAACATTTTGGCGTCCACCGTGGGACCTTGGTAAAACTCTTCTTGGGACCCCAAGGTTCATGGTACGCACGCAGCCACACTTTTGCCGCGTCCACTTCAACTCACATGGATCCCACCTTATTGAACACTTTGAAGATGCATATTTAGGCCACTATGGCAGGGATATGACAACAGATAAACGATGATATGCGCAAAATGCATGAGCAACAACAAGAAGAATTCAATAGGATGAAAGATCAACATAAAGAGGAGTTGGAAGCTCTTCAGGATCGTCTTCCTTGTACTGAAGAAGGAGTGCCTAGAACGATTGAAGGCGATTCCCTTCATTCGTGCCGAAACAAGGAGCTGTCAGTAGTACCCCCCATGCGGTACCATCTATATTTGGACATTCTCACGCGAGTAACTTCCGCATCCTGCAAGAAATTTCATTTCAGAATGTGAAAGTTCCTAGGAACCCGGAATTACAACGCTTAACTACTTTCCATCCGTTCACCCTAGATATCATGCAGTGCAAGCTACCAGAAAACTAGAAGTGGCCGAGCCTAGAAAGATATTATGTGAAATCTGATGACATGCGCATTCATTGTCGGTTGCTATCAACCACCCTCAAAGGCATTGCTTTGGAATGGTATTATTCATTCCCGCCCATGTCAATTGAGTCGTTTGAAGCATTATGCACCAAGTTCGTGGCCCGATTTGCCGATTGTAAACCCGTACTTACGGATTCTTCAACACTTCTGCATGTAATCCAAGGAGATAGGGAGCCTTTACGAGATTACATGGCCCATTTTTCTAAGGCCACAATGAATATTCTCGATCTTCATCCGGCGGTCGCAATGCATTCGCTCAAGGTAGGAGTCCACCCTGGTCCCTTTTCGATTCTCTTTAATGCTGAACTGCCGCAAAATATGGATGAGTTACGAGCTCGAGCTGCGAGGTTTATGAGTATAGAGGATGTTGTGGGTATACATCAATTGTCCTATGGCGGAGGCCGGGGTAGGCCAAGTCATAGTCGACTCGTGGCGCTTGGACTGTTACGCTCTTAAGTAGAAAGAGTTGCGCCCTTACTAACAACTATAACTTTTGGTCTAATGGTAAGCGCTCGATCCAACAATTGGTATCAGAGCCAAGGTCACGAGGTCGATTCCCAGCGGGTGCAATTGCTGAGGGGGAGGTTGTTGTGGATATACATCAATTATCCCATGGCGGAGGCCGGGGTGACTCGTGGCGCTTGGGCTGTTACGCTCTTAAGTAGAAAGAGTTGCACCCTTACTAACAACTATAGCTTTTAGTCTAGTGCTAAGCGCTCGATCCAACAGAGGAAAACATTGCGGCTCGAAAGAGAACTAAGGAGAAACTCAAGACGTACGAAGTATAAACGCACCATGAATCAGATTATGATGATCCAATGGTGATATCAGCTATTATTACCAACTGGGAAGTAAAGAAGGTGCTGATAGATCAGGGGAGCTCCGCCGATGTACTTTACTGGCACACGTTTAACAAGTTAGGAATAGATCAGAATCTCATTCAATCCCATCATGAGCCTATGCTCGGTTTTGCCAGCAAGAAGGTATACACTAGGGGGTTCATCGATTTGTCGACCACTTTCAGAGGAGATGTCGGGCATCGAACCCTAATTGTTCGATTTCTGTTAGTTGACACAGAGACATCATATAATGTGATAATAGGAAGAAGGACGTTGAACCAACTTGATGCCGTGGTCTTAACATTGCATCTAGCAATGAAGTTCCCTTTAGGAGACCAAGTCGTCACAATAAAAGTCGATCATCGCATAGCCCGTGAATGTTATGCACAGGTCTTCAAAAAACAAATCCAACCGACAAACCCTTCAGTAAAAAATCTAAATTCTGATGACAAGGAGTTTGGACCTCGGGATGAAGAGGTCGAACTCGACCCCCGCTTTAAGACTTCAGAAGAAAGGCCGAAGCCTGTTGAGGAAACTTGTTTAATACAAATCGGACCAAAGCCAAAACAAGTGGTTAAAATTGGGTTGTGTTAGATCAAGATGATTAACATTTCTAAAGTTTTGATTATTACAAGACAGACGGAACATTTCCAGACGGAACATCAACAAGCAAAGTCAGACGCAACGAGCACAGAAGGAAGATGACCCCTCAAAGTTGAAGTCATTCGTCTGTCTCAAGTCAAGTCATCAGACGATAGGATAAGACGAAAACTCTTAAGATTAAAAAAGTTCATCGTTTGCCAAAGAAGTGAAGCAAAGTATGAGTTACTCACGCTAAGATTTCAAATCTTAAGAAGTACTCATTAGAAGCATCCAATATCAGTATGAGGATTCACGCTTACATATGCAACTCGAAAAGGTCCTCACCTTTTTGTCAAAGTCTCTATACAAGTCAGAAAAAGTACCGCGCACGCTACCTAAATCTGCTGCACACGCCATCAATCACTCAAGTACTCTTTGACACCTTTTTGGACTTCACTTGGAAAATGCTCAACGACATTCTTCTGTGTCTAACGACTATTTGAAGACTTTGCCTATTTAAAGAGTTCGCTTCTTCAAAGTTCGACTGGCGAACACGCTTCAATATTTAACTATTGTGAATTCGCTCACTGTTGCTTCTGCTTTCCATTGTAACACTCTCTCTACGAAGTGGAAACTTTCTTTTTAAGAACTCTTTCAAATCCACTTGCGTGGTGTTTTAGCCTGAGGAGGCTGGTTGTTCAAAGAATACCCTAGTTGTTTAGCCTGCGAAGGCTGTGTTCAAAGAATATTGTGTTATAGCCAGAAGTGGCTGGGCGCAAATAATACTTGTAACCCTTTCACAGTTTATAGTGAAAACTCAGTTGTTACTAGGTAACTGGACGTAGTCTTGTATAGACGAACCAGTATAAAAATACTTGTGTATTTGTTTTATTAAGTGTTTAACTAACGGGGATAATCAAACTATAACGTCTGTTCATTAAAATCAACCTTTGAAGATTAAGATTGTTTCGTCTGAACACATTTAAACCCACAGACGAAAGGAATAATTTTTTTAAGTAACACAATTCAACCCCCCTTCTTGTGTTCTATCTTTTACAGTTTGGTATTAGAGCTCAGCCTCTAAGGGTTAAGCGCTTTACAACTGTTAGAGGAAAAGATCCAGAATATAGTCACAAGGACCTTCGTTCTTGTCTGGAGGGTCATCCATGAACAAGCCGCCAACGTTCTCTGGTGATGACTATCCTTACTAGGCTGATCGGATGGAGATGTACATCAAATCCACCCAGTACAGACTGTGAAACATTATAACTCAAGGAAACATCCCTATTCTCAAACCCAAGGTTGAATGGGGAAATGAAGAATACTCGCTTATGGAACTCAACAACAAAGATAGATATGCCATCATGTGTGCATTATCAAGGACAGAATACAACAGATTCTGTGCCTACAAAACCGCTAAAGAGCTTTGGGATGCCCTCAAGATTTCGTATGAAGGAACTGAGGATGTGCGTATGAGGAAAGCTACCACTCTTCAAAGAGAATATGAGATGTTCTCAATGAAGAAAGGAGAATCCATTGACATGATGTTTGGAAGATTCCAAACAATATTGAATGGACTCATTGCGCTGGACATTACATTCACCAAGGCCCAGAACAACATGAAGATATTGGATAGTCTTCTTCCTCCATGGGAAGCTATGTCTACTGCCATCTCAGTTGGGCGTGATATGAAGACATTAACTCTTGATGAGTTAATAGGAGCCTTGAGAGTACATGAGGTACTTCTGTGTAAAGGAGACAAGATCAAAGTTCAAGAGCCCATAGCTCTTCCGGCTGTCAACACCATGCCAAATGAGGAAACTCCTAAGAGGGAAAGAAAGAAGAAGCACAAAGTTTTGAAAGCTGACACCACTGAATCTGATTTGTCTGACGGATCGTCTGATGATGAGATTTCTCTCATGGCTAGATGCTTTAAGAAGATGATGATGAAAAATGGGAGAGGTCAACGCTTCTTCAAGAAGAAGGAAAAGAAGCTCACTGAAAAACCTTCAAGCATGGAGGAGAGCTAAGAAGTTATCTACTACGAATGCAGAAAACCTAGACACATGAGATCAGAGTGTCCAAGATTGTAGAGAAGATGGAATCCTCGCAAAGACAAGGGTAAGAAGAGTCTGGTGACTTGGGAAGTCCTTGATAGTCAAAGTTCAGAGGAATCCACTGAAGAAGAAACTGCAAATATCTGCCTCATGGCTGGAGACACTCATGAGAGGTAATTAAATCTGAAACTTCTTCATCTTCTTTATCTGAGTCTGAGTCAGAATCAGAAGAAATTTCATACAATACACTTTTGGCTAACTCACATTTTATTGCTGAGCAATACAAAGTATGCAAAGCCAAGTTGAAACAAACTTTGGAAGAAAATGCTACTTTGAGAACTGAAAATAAATTGTTGCAAAAGGAAGTATCAGATGAAAAATCATTTGATCTGAAAAGGATATTTTTATTTCTGAAATCGAAAGATTGAAGAAAGAAAATGAATCCTCACTCAAAGACTTAACAAAGTTCACTAAGGGATCCTCAATGCTAGAAAATATTTTAAAATATGGGAGGTCTCCGTCTGATAAGAGTGGACTTGGTTATGTTGAAGAGTCAGAAAAAAAGAAAAATAAATTTGTTCCGTCTACTCCTAAGAAGAAGAACAAAAATTACAATAAGATTCCAAATAACTATAGAAAAGATAAAAGAACCTTAAACAAAAAGAAATCTTCTTCCACTAACAAAGGATGACCCAAAAAGATTTAGGTACCAAAGTCACTTATTATTCCTATTGCAGACATCCTTAATAGGAAGATAGAGGACTTCAAGCTAGTACTTGGACAATGGGTGCTCACGACACATGACGGGAGACCTGTCTATGTTCCAAGATCTCAGACCAAGTAAATGATCTGTATCATATGGTTCAGGGAAAGGTAAAATCCTAGGTATTGGGACTGTTGGTAAAACACCCAATCCTCTTATCCAAAATGTGTCTTATGTTAAAGGTCTCAACTTCAATCTGCTTAGCATAAGTCAATTTTGTAACAGTGGATATGAAGTAGCTTTTAACTCCGATGAATATATAGTCAAGAACAAGGACAAATCCATTCTGTTTGTTGGGAAAAGAATTTTAGCAGTCGAGCACGAGGTCAAAAAGCTAACGGAAGCCCACTTCATTAGAGAAATCAAATACACTACTTGGCTAGCTAATGTGGTCATGGTAAAGAAGTTCAATGGTAAGTGGTGAATGTGCACTGATTATACAGATCTAAATAAAGCCTACCCAAAAGACACATTCTACTTACCAAGTATAGACTGCTTGGTAGACAACTCGTCAGGTTGTGAAATATTGAGTTTTCTTGATGCGTACGCAGGATACAACCAGATCAAGATGTACCCCCCGATGAAGATAAAACAACATTCATGGGTAATACGACAAACTATTGTTACCAGGTGATACCTTTCGGACCAAAAAATGCTGGAGCCACCTACCAACGCTTGATGGACAAGGTCTTCAAGGAGGAAATAGGTCGCGCCTTAAACTTATATGTTGACGATATGGTGGTCAAATCAATAAAGATTGAGGACCATACATCGGCATTGTCCGATGTTTTCCGAAAGGTGAGGCTACAACGACTACGTCTCAATCCAGAAAAGTGTATTTTTGGTATGAGAGGTGGAAATATTTTGGGATTCATGCTAACTTCAAGAGGTATAGAGGCTAATCCGGACAAATGTGAAGCAATTCTCCAGATGTGCCGTCCTGAATCCCTTAAAGAGCTACAACGGTTTAATGGTCGGTTAACCGCCCTGTCAAGGTTTCTCCCTAAGCTGGTAGAGAAAATTCATCCCCTCTTTAAGATGCTAAAGAATAACCAAAAATTTGAGTGGAATGATGAATGCGGCCAAACATTCGAAGAAATCAAGAAACAAATTTCCATCATTTCTGTGTTACAACGTCCCATTTCTCACAAACTTGATCTGTATATATCAGTGGCACATTCTACAATAAGCTCAGTCCTCGCGACTGAGATAGACAAACAACAACATCCTGTATACTTTATTAGTCGTACTCTCCTGCTCGCCGAAGAGCGATACTAGACCATAGAGAAATTAATTTTAGCCCTGATATTCTCAACGAGGAGATTATGCCATTATTTCCGAAGCCACGAGATTATTGTCAAAATAGATCACCTTCTTAGACAGGTACTTCAGAAGCCTGACCTTGCAGGAAGGATGACGGCTTGGGCAATAAAGTTATCTGAATTCGGCCTTAGCTATCACAGCCAAGGACCAATGAAAGTCCAGTTCCTAGCAGACTTTTTGACTGAACTACCGCCTAAACAAGAAAAGAAGAACACGTGGAAGCTTAGCATAGATGGTTCTTTGAACCGCAAGGGAAGTGGAACAAGAGTCATTCTAGAAGGTCCAGATGGCTTCATTCTCGAACAGGCAGTCAGATTTGAATTCCCGACGTCTAATAACCAAGTTGAGTATGAAGCTTTGCTGGCAGGTATTCGATTAGCAAAGGAGATGGGAGTCAAAGATATCAAATGTATCTCCGACTCCCAACTAGTAACTGGATAAATGAAGGAAGAATACCAAGCTAAAGAACCACTCCTTCAAAAGTATTACGAATTATGTAAGAAGTTAGCAAAAGATTTCGATGATTTCGAAATCCAACATGTTCCTAGATCGGCATATGAATGCGCTGACGTCCTATCCAAGCTGGCCAGTACCAAAAAGAATGGACAACACAGAACACTAATCCAGGAAACCTTATCTCAGCCAAGTTGGGATCAAAGCAAAACCTACTCGGTTTCGTCTACAGAGGTTACATGTATGGATCCAATAATTCAATATCTCGAGAAAGGGGAACTCCCTTCAGATCCCAATACAGCAAGACGATTGCGGCGACAGGTAGCATGGTATACCATACATAATGGCGAGCTGTTCCGACGAGGTTTCTCCTCGCCTTTGCTCAAGTGTCTTAATCTGGAGCAAGCACGCTATGTAATGAAAGAGTTACACCAAGGAATTTGTGGAATGCACACTGGAGCAAAAACCATGGCAAGCCGAGTATTGCGTGCTGGATATTATTGGCCTACCATGAGAGCTGACATCACTGATTTCACACGTCGCTGTCTCGATTGCCAGAAACACGGTAACCTCCCACTGTTGCCCCCTAGTGAACTTCACACTATGATGTAACCATGGCCATTCATGACATAGGGGATGGATATACTCGACCCTTTACCTGTTGGCCAAGGACAAGTAAAATTTTTGGTGGTGGCCAGAGACTATTTCACCAAATGGATAGAGCCCGAGCCATTGGCGAACACCACAACACAACAGATTTAAAATTTTGTTGGAAGAATATTATATGTCGCCACAGATTACCTCTGATTGTGGTCACAAACAATGGGCGACAATTCACAGATAAAAAGATAGAAGATTTCTTCAAGAACTTGGGAATCAACCATAAAGTTACATCAGTGGAACACTGACACGAGGTCGTACTCGTGCAAATTAAAACAATTAAATGTAGTATACTAGGGAGTGACTCCTAGGTCATCTCTCAAGGACCATCAATTGATTTTTATCAAAGACAAAACACGAAGTGGGGAGAATTTCAGGCTTACGAAAATTTAAAGCAATTAAACAAAATTAATAACAACAATTACAAGAAATTAAAGGCACCAATCCAATCTCTTTCAGATCCTAATTTCCCTTATTGGTTCAACAAGATAAAAGCACACATCTATGCAGTGTATTGGAACCGAGATCTCTGCATTCCAATACTGAACTATCACTCTAAGATCTTAGAGTATTTTCATCGAACTCTCGGTGGCCTTTAAACTCACACAATCGCATGAGAGCACACAACTTGGTTTCGAATCCTAAAATTTAGTTCGCTGCATTCGTTGTTGATCAACAACGCCAGAAATCAACAATCTCAATTCAAAATATCGATCGACATAATGAAATTGAAATTACAAAATTCAAGATGAGTACCCATTCGATTAGAACCAAGAACCTAAAGATTTTAGGGATCCGGTTGAGATTGAATTGGTTAATAAAATTAGTTGCGCATAGTTGAATTTAAACTTAACATAAATTGGGATTGCATAATATAAATCAAAAACAAAACAGAAAAGAACAACAACAAAATTAAGATGCTAAAATTAATGAAGAACAATTGCTGGAAATTAAATTATAGAACTTTATAAAATTCAGGTGAAGGTGGCAGAGCCTCCTAAATTAGAATTTTATAATCTTCTATAAACTGCAAGAATTGAAAGAAAATGAGAAAGGGGCCAATGGCAAACCCTAGCAGAACAAGAAGAGAGAAATGAAGCAAAAACTGGAAAATACAGAAATTTCACTACGAATCAAGAATGAAATTCAAATTGAAAGTATAGAAGAATGGAAGTGCATTAATGGACGAATTCAAACACAACAATAGCTAGAAAAACTGAAATGAAAATGGCTAAAACGAAACCCTAGCAGAGAAGGGAAGAAGAAAAGAAAATGGAGCCAAAAGGAAATGGAAATCTTTGTAACGTGTGTAATGTGTGAAGTGCAGAATGTGGTGTGTCCAGAGAACTCCCCCAACATCTGAATATATAGCCAATACATCAAGAGAAGTGGGGAGAAAAAGTCAAAGAAAGTGGGGAGAAAAATCATCAAAATCTGTCCAAAATTTCTCCCAAGTCTGGTATGTCCCCTACTAAATCCAATGTGCATGTGATTGGGAATCCATTTTTATCCATTTTTTCTTCACTTGACAGTCCCCTTGCACATGTCAAATTGGGTGAGAGGTCCAGGGCTCAATTCCTAAGCAAAACATTACAAAGTGGATCAATTAAATGCAACTAAAAATTGGTCCAACTCGCATAGAATTCTGTCACTGGAACATGGTCTACTTTCAAGGCTAAATTCACCCCAGATTCAATCCGAATTGGATCTTCATGTCTTCATGACTTTTGTAGATCTATCTCTCTTGTTTAAGAGGAATTTAATCGCTCATCAATTGGACATCTGTGGAGGGAGTTATGCCTATTTTACCGAGACTTGTCAGTCCAATTTTGCTGTAATTCTGTTACTGGAACCATGGTTTACGTTCAAGGCTAAATTCACCCTAGATGCAATCCGAATTGGATCTTCATGTCTTCATTACTTTTGTAGCTCTATCTCTCTTGTTTAAGAAGAGATTAATCGCTCATCAATTGGACATCTGTGGAGGGAGTTATGCCTATTTTACTGAGACATGTCAAATCGTTAAATGCTGGAATTTCCAGAACAGTTCGTGTGCTGCATTCAAAGAAATTTTCACACTAGATGCACTCCGACTGGGAATTTTATGTCTTCATAGAAGTTGTAGATCTTTGAGTCCTCTTTAATTTGACATAAAATTGAGCTCAATCAGAGGTCTGTAGTGAAAGTTATGCCCAGTTTTGTAAACCTTGTCAAATCTGGATAAAAATAACGAATTAGACCAAATTTATCATTTAAAGCCAAAATGAGTCTAAACTCATAAATACATTAAATCATACTAATTGACCACTAATAATGCTATTTTAGGATACAAATGATGCAGAGAAAGTAATCAAAATATTGACTTATCAAATTCCCCCACACTTATTCTTTTGCACTCCTGGGCAAAACTAAGTCCTAAGAAAACATGAACTTGGATAAAAGATCATCTGGTCTAAGCTATTTCATATTTTTCAAAACAGGTATGAACACAACAATCAGAGCATAATTAATCTTGAGATTACATGTCACAGTGTTGAACAATTCCTATTTCAGATAGGATTAATCAGATATTGAATTAATCATGCATGTCAATCATAAGCATTGGTCTCACCAGAAGTGTGTGTATCTCTTTAACTCTCAAGTGTATCAGGCAAGTGTGTAGTCTCAGACCATTAAAATGAAAATTATTTTATCATAGGCTTGCAATTATTCTAATTCTTTACCACTAACAATCACAGTCATGCATGATTCAAGAGGACTTGCAAAGGTTGTAGTGGGGCTTAGGATGAGGTTTTGATAAATATGGTTCAGTGACTACTATTTCATAGATATTGAACAGAGCATCAACAGATTGCAAAAGATATAAGAACTACACAATAAACCTGTAAATTCTCTAATTCAACCACTGCTAAAGTATTCAACTTATTTTCACACTTATTCAGATTTTTTTTTTTAAATACATTTATACAAGTGTGATGATTAAAATTTCACCAAATTGTATCATCTCCACAACTCTGGACCCAAATCGTATAAATCATTAATCAAGTATTCTACCCCCCACACTTAATTTTCTGCACGTCCCGAGCAGAGACCCCCACACTTATCTGCTTACTATACCAAAAGATAAACAATTCAATTAATATCTGTAAAATCAGGGATAACATTGTTTTACTTTTAAGGTTTGTAATACAAGTAATGAAAGAAAATGTTTCAGGTTCAAAGGGGCTAGCAAGGGATACAAATGCAAGGTAGGCAATCTGGTCAAGTGGGGAAAATAGAAATGAATGCCTCAATCATAATCATGCATTATGTGATAAATTGCAGCTTCGAAAAGAACGAAAGCAAGTTCTGAAAAACAACATTCACCAATGACATAAATCACACTGAAAGAAAGAGAATGGCATAAAGATGAATCCATTCAAAACAGGCTCAAATAACTCACAGGTTCAAATCGCCAAGTACTTATCAGAGATAATACAAAACCAATCCATACAGAATAATCCACAATCTATCAGAGGAATATATCAACACCACAAAATAATCTAAAAATTAACTCAGCTCTGATTTCAGTTCAGATTCATATAATGCAGATATACTAATAGTTAGACCAGAATCACAAAATATCCAAGTAAATAAAGCATGGAAATCCTAATTACTTTTATTTCTTCCTAACTACAGAAGGTGGATAGATAAGAAATGGATAAATAAAATGGAAAAGAGTGAAGGGAGAAAAGAAAACTCCCTTGGCCGCTTAAAGCGGCAGTGCGTCTGCAAGAGTAACTATCTCCTGCTCTGCGGGTTGCTCCATGGAGCTCTCATGATAGTGCTTTAAGCGCTGCCCGTTCACCATGAATGTATTCCCTGTTCGATCATCTTTCAATTCAATCGCACCATAGGGAAAAACATAAGCAATCTCAAAGGGACCATCCCACCTAGATTTAAGTTTACCAGGCATAAGTTTAAGGCGGGAATTAAAAAGAAGAACTTTCTGTCCAACAGAAAACTCCCTGTGAAGAATCTGCCGATCATGGAAGGCTTTGGTCTTCTCTTTATAAATGCGTGAATTTTCATAAGCCTCCAATCTCAGCTCCTCTAGCTCTTGGAGTTACAGTTTCCTTTCTGCTCCAGATTGGTCCAGGTCCATGTTACATCGCTTGACTGCCCAGTAAGCACGATGCTCAAGTTCCACAGGAAGGTGGCATGCTTTACCATACACCAGTTTAAACGGGGTCATCCCAATCGGAGTCTTATAAGCAGTCCGGTAAGCCCATAAAGCGTCATCTAACCGCTTGCTCCAATCCTTCTTGTTGGAACTGACAGTCTTTTGTAGAATTAGCTTGATTTCCCTGTTAGAAATCTCAGCTTGCCCATTAGTCTGGGGATGGTAAGCGGTGGCAACCTTATGGAGCACTCCATATTTTCTTAATAAAAGGTTCATGCTCCGGTTACAAAAATGTGTGCCCTGGTCACTGATGATGGCCCTGGGAATACCAAACCTACAAAATATATGGGAGCGAACAAAATCTACTACAACAGCAGAATTGTCAGTCCTAGTGGCTTTCGCCTCAACCCATTTAGAAACATAGTCAACAGCAAGCAGGATATAAGTAAACCCAAATGAAACAGGAAACGGTCCCATAAAATCAATGCCCCAAACATCAAAAACATCACAGAATAAAATGGGTTGCTGAGGCATCTCATACCTACGAGAAATATTTCCTATTTTCTGACACTTATCACAGGATTTGCAATAATCATAAGCATCATGAAATAAAGAAGGCCAAAATAATCCAGAGTCTAATACTTTCCTAGCAGTTCTTCTAGGTCCAAAATGGCCACCACAAGCAAAAACATGACAAAATGCAAGAACAGATGCAAACTCATGCTCGTGCACACATCTCCTAATAATCCGGGTCACTACAAAATTTCCACAGATAGGGGTCATCCCATACATAATGCTTAGAATCACTTTTAAGTTTCAATGCATGAGCCCTAGTGAAATCTTCAGGAATTAAACCAGCAACCAGATAATTTACAATGTCAGCATACCAAGGGGATGAGAATTTACCTTGCAGCTGTAAAAGCTGCTCATCTGGAAAGTCATCCGCAATGGGGGAGAGTGTGGCAGGTAGACGGATGCGACTGAGGTGATCAGCCACCAAGTTCTGAGCTCCACTTCTATCCTTGATTTCAATATCAAACTCTTGAAGCAGAAGCATCCATCTGATGAGTCTGGGTTTAGCATCTGCCTTTTTCAGAAGGAACTTCAAAGCTGCATGATCAGTGAAAACAACAATCTTTGCATTTAACAAATAAGACCGAAATTTATCCAATGCAAATACAATAGCTAAAAGCTCCTTTTCTGTAGTGGTATAGTTGGACTGTGCTAAGTCCAAGGTCTTAGAGGCATAGGAAATAACATGGGACGCTCTGTCTCGCCTCTGAGCTAGGACTGCACCAACTGCATAATTGGATGCGTCACACATCAATTCAAAGGGAAGGGTCCAATCCGGTGGTTGGATGATTGGAGCAGTAGTCAAGCACTTCTTCAATTGATCAAAAGCTGCCTTGCAAGAGTCACTGAAATCAAACTCCACATCATGCTGGAGTAGGTTGGTGAGTGGTTGGGCAATGCGACTGAAATCTTGAATGAATCGTCGATAGAAACCTGCATGACCAAGAAAAGATAACTTCCCGCCTGAGGCGGGGGTAAGGCAAAGCAGAAATAACCTCTATCTTAGCAGGGTCTACCTCAATTCCTTTCTTAGATATAACATGCCCAAGTACAATGCCAGACTCAACCATAAAATGACATTTTTCATAATTTAAAACAAGGTTGCTTTCAATACATCTGTTTAAGACCTTTGCTAAACTACTCAGGCAATCATCAAAACAAGAGCCATAAACAGAGAAATCATCCATAAAAACTTCCATGCATTCCTCTAAAAAGTCAGAAAAGATGCTTACCATGCACCTCTGAAAGGTGCCAGGTACGTTGCAGAGTCCAAATGGCATCCTTCTGTATGCATATGTTCCGAAGGGGCATGTGAAGGTGGTCTTCTCTTGATCCTCAGGTGCTATGTGAATCTGGAAATAACCTGAAAAACCATCTAGAAAACAATGGTGAGATTTACCAGCTAACCGCTCAACATTTGATCAATAAAAGGTAAAGGATAGTGATCTTTGTGGGTAGCCTGGTTGAGTCTTCTGTAATCAATGCAGACTCTCCAACTATTTTGGATTCTGGTAGGTATCAGCTCATTCTTCTTATTTTCCACCACTGTTACTCCAGATTTCTTTGGAACAACTTGAACTGGACTTACCCACTGGCTGTCAGAGATCGGATATATAATACCAGCTTGAAGAAGTTTTGTGACCTCTTTCTTCACAACATCCAGAATGAGTGGGTTAAGTCTCCTCTGAGGTTGCCTAACCGGTTTGGCCCCATCTTCTAATAATATCCGATGCATGCAAGTGGTGGGACTAATACCAGGGATATTTGCAAGTGTCCATCCAATAGTTTTCTTATGATTTCGCAGAACATCGAGCAACTTGGCTTCCTGATCAGATGAGAGGTTTTGGGCTATGATTACTGGTAGTTTATTATTGTCTTCTAAGTATGCGTATCTGAGATGCTCAGGGAGTGTTTTGAGCTCTAGCTCGGGTGGTTGCTCAATAGAGGGTCTAGTAGTGGCGGAGTTGAGCAACTCAAGTGAGGCCGTGGTACCTACAAAATGATTAGGTATGTGAGAAACAGGTTCAGATAGTCTTTCAGAATCACCAACAAGACTGACTTCACTACTCCCATCAACCAGACTTTCGAGATACGTGGTTATCGATTTCAAGAACTCAATGCAGATGCAGTATCAATGGCATACTCATGCATGGGCACATCAGGATAATCGGTACAAACATAGCACCAAGAATGAGTATCACAGTCACAACTCACAACAGATGCATCAGATAATTTGAAATCAATTCCAGAAGATGAATCATCAACCTTACATGTATTATGCATGCATTCTAGAAACTCATCTATCATGTCATCAATAACATCTATCTTCAAAACAGAATGCTCCTCTCTAGGTTGTCTCATGGCATCAAAGATATTAAATTTCACAATGCTATCACCAAACTCCATGGACATGGTACCAGAATGCACATCAATTTTAGTCCTAGCTGTTTTCAGGAAAGGTCTACCAAGAATAATAGGTGAACTACTGCAACCTAGTTCACTTTCCATCTCAAGAATATAGAAATCAGCAGGAAAGATCAATTCATTCACCCTAATTAAAACATCCTCAACTAAACCAGCAGGGTGTGCATTACTCCTATTAGCTAACTGTATCACAACACCAGTAGCTTTCAAGGGTCCTAAACCTAGAGAATTAAAAACAGATGTAGGCATGACATTGATAGAAGCTCCTAAATCTAACATGCAATCATCAAATTTACAATTCCCAATAATACAAGGAATAGAAAACGTCCCTGGATCCTTGCACTTTGGTGGCATGGGTTGAATGAGTGCAGAGACATTTTTGCTGAGACTAATTCTCTCATGGCCTACTAGTCTCCTCTTGTTGGTGCACAATTCTTTCAGAAACTTGGCATATTTTGGAATTTGGTGGATGACGTCTAAAAGCGGAATGTTGACCTCGACCTTGCGGAAGGTGTCAAGAATCTCCTTCTCCAAAGCTAATTCGGCCAATTTCTTTGAATGAGAAAGTCTCTGAGGGAAAGGAACTGTAGGGGAAGGAATGGGCTCAGATGCATTTGTAGGTGAGGTACTCCCATCTGCAGGTGGTGGTGCTTCAATGGCTAGCCTTTCTGGTGGGTCAACTTCCTTGCCAGATCTCAAAGTGATTGCACTCACATTCTTCCCTTGTGAGTTTGGATTTGGCACAGTCTGAGAAGGCAAGGCAGAGGATGAAGAAGGCTGGTTCTGGTTAATAGCATTGGCTAGTTGGCCGATCTGTGTCTGCAGGCTCTGAATGGTAGCTTCAGTCATCTGCTGAAACTGCAAGTTATTAGTGGCCATCTGCTTCATCAACTCCTCCAAAGAAGGACCACTGGATACAAGTTGTGGTTGCGGTGGCTCCCTTTGCTGCTGAAAGGAAGGTCTGTATTGATTATTGGAGGGTTGCCAATTATGCTGAGGCTGCCTGTTCTGCTGAGGCTGCCAATGTTGTTGTTGTTGGTGGTGGTTACTTGGGGCATGAGATTGTTGGTTTTGATTTTGGTTTCCCCATCTTAGATTAGGGTGATCCTTCCAGCCAGGGTTGTATGTATTGGAGTACGGATTGTTCTGTGGTCTTCCAGGAAATACTCCAGCAGCAGCTACAGTGTGGTCTGGTTGATTCCCTTCTTGCAAGGTTGGACAAATATCGCAGAATGAGACGAAATTCGAACATATACCACAATTTGTATGCTGAGATGTTGTGGTTGCTGCTACATTGGCTGTCTGTGTCACTGCCAATTGTCTGACCAGTGAAGTAAGCACATCCAATCTGTTGGTCAGGATCTGCTGGTCTGGAAATGGGGAGTTCGATATCGCGCAGTGTGGAAACAGTCTCATGGATGATGTGGACTGCACATGATACACACTATTAGTTCTCGGTGCCAAATCGCCGAGCATTTTTAGCCATGTTAGAAATGAGATCTCTGGCTGCATTTGGAGTCTTATCAACTAATGCACCACCGCTTGCAGCGTCTACCATACTGCGGTCCATGGGTAACAGGTCCTCATAGAAATATACAATGAGAAGTTGATCGGAGATTTGATGTTGAGGGCAGCTGGATACCAGTCTCTTGAACCTCTCCCAGTATTCATGCAGGTTTTCTCCATTGGCTTGTCTAATGCCACAAATATCTTTTCTGATGGATGCAGCTCTAGAGGCTGGAAAATATTTCTCCAAGAACATCCGTTTCATGTCATTCCAACTTTTAATTACTGCTGGTTGCAAGTAATACAACCCGATCCTTGGCATTTCGTCTAATGAGAATGGAAACGCCTCAATTTGATGTGATCTTCATCAATGCCTTGCGGTTTCATGGTGCTGCATACCACATGGAACTCCTTAAGATGCTTATGGGGGTCCTCACCTGTAAGGCCATGAAACTTAGGCAACAAGTGTATTAATCCAGATTTTAGTTCAAAATCAGCATCAAGTTCAGGGTATTCAATGCACAAGGGTTGATAATTCACATCAGGAGCAGACAATTGTTTAAGAGTTTTAGTATCCATATTTTCAATATTGTCAATATGCTCAATATGCTCAATATGTTGATGCACTTCAGGACTAGGACTAGGTTGTCTAGAAGAGCTATGATCACTATCAGAATCAGTAGTATACACAGAGAATGTTTCTGACTCAATTGGAGGAGTATGCTCAAAATGCCTATGCCTATTTCGTGCACTCCTACTATTACGAAAAATTCTTTCAGGTTCAGGATTTAGTGTATGCAAATTGGTGCTTCTTCTTCTAGTGTTCATGCATCAATAGTCAGTATTGACAGGAAAACACAATATCTCACAGCTCTCCGCACCACACTAACATTATTAACACACACGCTAATACTACAAGAAAACACACAAAAGACAGATTGATATACTCACACAACTCAAAACATTTAAAATTAATGTAGACACAAAACAACACAAGACACTAAAACAACAACACAAAAACACAACACAACATAATACAACACAACACAACACAGTTTCTTTGACAATAATCGATGGTCCCCGGCAACGGCGCCAAATTTGACACGAGGTCGTACTCGTGCAAATTAAAACAATTAAATGTAGTATACTAGGGAGTGACTCCTAGGTCGTCTCTCAAGGACCATCAATTGATTTTTATCAAAGACAAAACACGAAGTGGGGGGAATTTCAGGCTTACGGAAATTTAAAGCAATTAAGCAAAATTAATAACAACAATTACAAGAAATTAAAGGCACCAATCCAATCTCTTTCAGATCCTAATTTCCCTCATTGGTTCAACAAGATAAAAGCACACATCTATGCAGTGTATTGGAACCGAGATCTCTGCATTCCAATACTGAACTATCACTCTAAGATCTTAGAGTATTTTCATCGAACTCTCGGTGGCCTTTAAACTCACACAATCGCATGAGAGCACACAACTTGGTTTCGAATCCTAAAATTTAGTTCGCTGCATTCGTTGTTGATCAACAACGCCAGAAATCAACAATCTCAATTCAAAATATCGATCGACATAATGAAATTGAAATTACAAAATCCAAGATGAGTACTCATTCGATTAGAACCAAGAACCTAAAGATTTTAGGGATCCGGTTGAGATTGAATTGGTTAATAAAATTAGTTGCGCATAGTTGAATTTAAACTTAACATAAATTGGGATTGCATAATATAAATCAAAAACAAAACAGAAAAGAACAACAACAAAATTAAGATGCTAAAATTAATGAAGAAAAATTGCTGGAAATTAAATTATAGAACTTTATAAAATTCAGGTGAAGGTGGCAGAGCCTCCTAAATTAGAATTTTATAATCTTCTATAAACTGCAAGAATTGAAAGAAAATGAGAAAGGGGCCAATGGCAAACCCTAGCAGAACAAGAAGAGAGAAATGGAGCAAAAACTGGAAAATACAGAAATTTCACTACGAATCAAGAATGAAATTCAAATTGAAAGTATAGAAGAATGGAAGTGCATTAATGGACGAATTCAAACACAACAATAGCTAGAAAAACTGAAATGAAAATGGCTAAAACGAAACCCTAGCAGAGAAGGGAAGAAGAAAAGAAAATGGAGCCAAAAGGAAATGGAAATGCTGTAATGTGTGTAATGTGTGAAGTGCAGAATGTGGTGTGTCCAGAGAACTCCCCCAACATCTGAATATATAGCCAATACATCAAGAGAAGTGGGGAGAAAAAGTCAAAGAAAGTGGGGAGAAAAATCATCAAAATCTGTCCAAAATTTCTCCCAAGTCTGGTATGTCCCCTACTAAATCCAATGTGCATGTGATTGGGAATCCATTTTTATCCATTTTTTCTTCACTTGACAGTCCCCTTGCACATTCAAATTGGGTGAGAGGTCCAGGGCTCAATTCCTAAGCAAAACATTACAAAGTGGATCAATTAAATGCAACTAAAAATTGGTCCAACTCGCATAGAATTCTGTCACTGGAACATGGTCTACTTTCAAGGCTAAATTCACCCCAGATTCAATCCGAATTGGATCTTCATGTCTTCATGACTTTTGTAGATCTATCTCTCTTGTTTAAGAGGAATTTAATCGCTCATCAATTGGACATCTGTGGAGGGAGTTATGCCTATTTTACCGAGACTTGTCAGTCCAATTTTGCTGTAATTCTGTTACTGGAACCATGGTTTACGTTCAAGGCTAAATTCACCCTAGATGAAATCCGAATTGGATCTTCATGTCTTCATGACTTTTGTAGCTCTATCTCTCTTGTTTAAGAAGAGATTAATCGCTCATCAATTGGACATCTGTGGAGGGAGTTATGCCTATTTTACTGAGACATGTCAAGTCGTTAAATGCTGGAATTTCCAGAACAGTTCGTGTGCTGCATTCAAAGACATTTTCACACTAGATGCACTCCGACTGGGAATTTTATGTCTTCATAGAAGTTGTAGATCTTTGAGTCCTCTTTAATTTGACATAAAATTGAGCTCAATCAGAGGTCTGTAGTGAAAGTTATGCCCAGTTTTGTAAACCTTGTCAAATCTGGATAAAAATAACGAATTAGACCAAATTTATCATTTAAAGCCAAAATGAGTCTAAACTCATAAATACATTAAATCATACTAATTGACCACTAATAATGCTATTTTAGGATACAAATGATGCAGAGAAAGTAATCAAAATATTGACTTATCAAACACCCACAATGGGCAGGCTGAAGCCGCAAACAAGATAATTTTGGTAGAGCTGAAAATCCATAATTCCAATTGCTACAGGAATACCATTTAGTTGACCAGGGGCTAAAGGATTATGGGATGATGAGTTGCCCAACATCCTATGGGGATACCATTGTACACCCCAGACATTGGTAAGAGAGGCCCAATATAGGTTGACCTACGAAATGGATGCCATGCTTCCCGTAGAAGTGGGTGAGCCGACGTGGCGAAGACAAAAGACTCACGAAGAAAACAATGAAAGAAATATACAAAGAGACCTCAACCTCCTTGAAGAAGTTCATGAGTTGTCTTGCGTCCAGAATGAGGCCATTCGAGAACGCTTCGCCAGAAGATATAACTCTAGAGTAAAGCCGAGGGATTTTCGTAAAGGAGACTTACTATGGAGAAAGACGGGAAAAGCGAGACGATCTAAGTCAGATGGAAAGATGGCCCCAAATTGGGAAGGACCATACCGAATAGTCGACGACTGCAAAAATGGCGCTTATAAACTAGCTAAATTAGAGGGAACCCTTCTACCAAGGACGTGGAATGCCACACACCTGAAGCAGTATTACAGTTGAAGTAACCTCTAATCTTGTAATCCCAATGTCTCTAATGAAATTTCAGTTCCCTTTGAATCATTTGATTTTCAGCTTACAAACGTCTAAAAAGGAAATCCACCGAGCTCTGAGCTCAAAGTGAATTCAAATAAAACCTCGCAAAGTACAAGTAAAACTATCAAACTGCGAACTCGAGATGAATTCAAATAAAACCTCGCAAAGCACAAGTAAAATTATTGATATGCAAATTTGAGATAAATTCAGAAAAAACCTCGCAAAGCACGAGTAAAACTATTGAGTTACGAACTCCAGATATAATCAAAAGAAGACCTCGCAAAGTACGAGTAAAACTATCGAGCTGCGAACATCTTAGCTTAAAAACTCGCAAAGTACGAGCAAAGTTGTCGACCTATTGAGCTGCAAAAATCGTAGCTTAAAATCTCGCAAAGTACGAGCAAATCTGTCGAACTCCGAGCTCGAAACAATTTCAAACCAAAATGATTTCAAACAAAATCCCGCAAGGAACAAATGGAGAAATGGAATAACAACCTCAAATTTAGTTCAAATACAGACCTCGCGACATACACTACACCACATAAAGAATCAGACAATCAAATAGAGATGGTCACGACGACCAATTACAAGAAACACGTATGCTAGTTCGAGCTCTTTTATTGAAAAAACAATAAGAATTTGTAATGAAGATGGCGCCAAAACGAATGTCCAATCGAGCAAGAGAAGGAAGGATGAGGGCCCAGAGCCTCCGCTTTAGTCCTCCTCGGGAGCCCAATGAAGACGGTGGAATACGAAAATCATTTCTCACACCAATCCACGAGAAGAGCCATCATTGATGATATCAACTGCTCCTTCCAGGGTGGTAGAGAAGAGCCGAGGAAGCTGATTGGTATAAGAACGTCTGAGCAGATTTTGGGCCTGAGATCCAAAACAAGTCACGCTCCTGCTCAACATCCACGACTCAAAATAATTTCATTCCAAACATCATCCAAAAGACAAGCAAAATCGAAAGTAGCCAACAACGTCGCCTAAACCAAGGAAACAAAAGTAGAATGGACTCTAAATAAGCCATGAGGAGAAAGAAATATAGAAGAAGGTGAGTATGAGGAGAAGGCAAAACAACGCCTATTTATAATAGCGACAAATATATATATAAAAAAAGCGCAAATAAAAAGCCTGCGAAACTGCAAGAGGCATGGGAAATGAAAAGGGGAAAAACATAGAAAACGTAAAAAGGCATCGCTAATTTAAAATAAAGCAAAATAAGTTCCAAGGTAACACCAAGTTCCAAGACAAAAGAAAAGATACATCACATCACAAAAAGTTTAATCATCTACAAGGGTCCCAATTACAACAACTTTAGTCTTATCATAGGATAAGACTTCAAAATTGGGGTCGCGTAGTTTGAGCTGATCCAAGGCGTGCTTAAAACCCTCTGAGAAAGCTTGTAAGCCCGCGTCACACCTTTTCTCTACCTCGGCCTCGAGCTCGGCTATCCTTTCTACATAGGATTCGTTCACCTCCTCAGCCTTCTTCAAATAACCTTCAAATTCGGCACATTTGGTCATGGAAGCCGAACAATTTCCCTCCATCTCTTTCAAAGAATTTTCAAGATTGGATATCACGGTCTTTGTTGATAAGTACTTCTCCTCAGTCTCAACGGAGGCTGCCTTCAACTTAGTAATTTCAGCTTCAAAATTGCTCTGCATCTCTTCTTTGGCCTGTATCTCCTTTTTGAGATGCTGATGAAGCTCCTCCCCCTCTCGACGCATCATTCCTTTCTCAGTCTCATAAGCGTTAAGACGACTTCGGAGCTGGCTCAGCTCAAGACCTTGCGAAAACAAAAGCTTCTCGGTCTCGACCCTGTGCCTTAGAAGCTCTTGGTTCGCCTTCTCCAAGTCAGTAAACCTTTGATGAGCCTCACCACCACACATTAGTTCACCCCTGAGAATATGAGGAATAAATTAGCAACGCAAAGAATTAAAGGACAATGACATGACTAAAATCTAGGATAAAAAATAGAGGAAGAAAAGCATACCGAAAATGATGAACGACTGACAAACACCTCATCAACATAACGTGAACCTCATCTATAGCGGTAGGGGCGCCCACAAAATTTAGAAGCTCGGTATCATAAGGAGTAGGGAAAATGCCACTAGAACTAAAGAAGTGCTGGTCCCTTATACCAGAATTCCAGAGAGAAGTTACCCCAGGTTGACAAACTGATATATGCTCAAGACGAGGAGACTTTGCTTGACAAACGAATCCGGGGGGAGGATAGCGGGAGCTGGAAGGAGGAATCTCAGGTACAGAAACTGTCACCCCAAGAGCGGTATTAGGCTCTTCGGGGATGACAACAAGTTCCTCTCAAACTGTCGGCTTATCCTCGGGAGCCGGAACTTCAGGTCGCTCCTCCCCAATATCTACCTCTGGTGGAGGCAAGCCACCCCTAGCGGTCGAAGACTTCCCAGGGAGAGGTTCATTTATCAAGGCGACACCTTGATCACGAGCCGTAGAGTCACTAATGATAATTAGGGACACCTTAGGTCGCCTCCCTGACTCTCCCCCAGATCTCACCTTTAGTTTCTTCAGAGGTCCCCCGCGTGTAGCTGGGCGGGAAAGCTGCGCACTGCGGGAAAATGATCTTTGGTCCGACATAATTTCTATAAAATAGAAGTATATCATTAAGTACGCATTATAACACGAAAGAACAAATGAAAAATCACATACACAACAGAATACCTAAAAAGGTCGGCCTTGGATCCTCGACGTTTTGCAAAGACAAGACACGGTGGACGTCGAGAGGGGCGATCCGAGCCCTCAATTTATCTACAACTTGCTTCACGGAAGGTGAAAGCAAGTGATCTGACCAGGATTTGAATCTTATGGGCATATACCAATAGAACGGAAACAAAGGAGAATCATCTTGGTCAAACAAGGTCCTCCTATTTCCCGAAATGGGAAGAACTTTGAAAAATTTGTCCTTAAAACCTTTAAATGATTGAGCAAATAGAGTAAAGAGCGGGCCGTATTGAGCCCCATTCAAAGAAACCCAACCAACCCGTACTCCATGTTTCAATTGGTGAAAGTATAGAAAAACCTGGGCCAAGCATTCAATACCCAAATACGGGCAGATAAGCTAAAACACCTTCAGCAACACCCAACTATTGGGGTGAAGCTGACTAGGAGCAAAATCATATTCTCCCTCGCGAGGCCTTATATAAACCTGCTTATCAAGAGAGCAAGACTCAACCCTTAACAAGTGACCATTAGAAGCATTGCAAATAGGCTGAAAACTTAAAATATTGGAAATACGCGTTGCGGTTAAAATAGATTGGTAAGCCCCAACTTCATCTATTATCCACTGATATTCACAATCAATAGGATGAAAAGATCTTTTCCGTCGAGAAGGAAGAGGTCGCCCTAATGGAATAGCGACAACACTAGGTTCTGGTGGAGGAAATGGGGGGTGGGGGCAGACCAGAATGCGAACCAGAAGAGGAAGGACTAGGGGTTGATTCAGAAGATACAGAGCCTTCTATCGGGGAAACCTCCCTCGAAACCGAGGAAGAAGCCATGAAAATGTACCTCAAGTAGTTGCAGAGAAATCCAAAATCGTGAATGTGAGGCAAACAAGAAAACGACAAACTTAACGAGAAAGAAAGAGAAAGGAGAAAAAGATATTAACTCCTAGGAAGATGAAACGATTTGTTTACTATGGTGGAAATGATTGCAAAAGAAGAAAAAAAATGCAAGCATTTAATGTGCTTTAAAGGAAGGAGGGAAATCGTGGAAAATAGTGCTAAATCTACCCACAAATAAAACGCATGATCCACGTCATCTATAAAGAGAAGAAGAACACAAACCTCGTAGCCTTAATATATCTTATACTTTGGACTTGAACTTGGGTACTTGTGTACAAGAAAATGGTAAAAAGCTGATGACGTGTCAACCAAGATGACTCGCCGAGGTCTCATGTCAAGGTTATACGCCGAGGTCATATATTGACAACCTCAAAATAAGATGTGACTGGTTATAATCCTCCAGCCTCACGCCCAACTAACATAAGGATTTTTCGAGAAAGCACCTTTGCATGGACTCCACAGGCATACCCTTCCAACTACTACGACATCATTAGTGTTTAGCTGACACCTAGAAACAGGTAATCAATCATGACTTACACAAAATATAGTATAAATAGGAACCTCATAATAAACAAACAAGTCTTCTTACTTACTCTTATTCAATACTATTAAAAAGAAAACAAAACTAAAAAAAAAATATATTAACTTTAATATGGAATGCTTTCTACATATACTCAACCCCGACATATTCACTGTGGGTATTGAAAAGAATGCTTACAAAACCAAGTTACGATGAAGCTTCAGTGATTGACCTCAGCCCCCACATTCCAACGAGAACATTTTTTATTTAGTTATATTTTAACAAATTTTGTATTGTTTCACCTGAAATAACATATTTCTTGTCTGACAGTAAAAATCAAGCAATACGGAACTCGGAATATCATCGCTTCCAACCACATCAAACCTCAAATATTTTTGCCACACCCCAACAACAATACAATTTGTTCATTGTGTCATTATTTATTCAATTTTTTTACACATTTGTAACTGATATACATTTATTATATTCTTCGAACAAACATAAAGTATAAAAATGACCTTTAGAACCAATTAAAAGTGTCATGTCCCCTACAAATATCACCTGTTGTTTATAAATATCATTTATTGCATTTATATAAATAGAAAAAAACAATTCTCACTTTATAACTTATCTTCAATTTTTAATGTCCATATTCCACATTTCTAATTAATTGAAGATATAATTAGATGTAACCATTAATATTTGAGATAATATAACTTCATATAAACCTATTTTCAATTTTTAATATCCATATTCCACATTCCTAACTAATTGAAGATATAATTAGATGTAACCATTAATACTTGAGATAGTATAATTTCATATAAACGTTCTATCAATATTTTACTAAATTATTTAAAAAAAATGTTTTTTTCCCGTATGTTACTTTATGTAAGACAATCTTAAACGATAATTGAAAGGGAATGGACGGATTATCAAACAATTTTATTTCTAATTAACTGAAAATACGTGTGTTTTTCAATTTTTCATCTTACAAATATATCACAGTAGGAAAGTTCATGATTCTTCTGCTCTCACTAATTTATCTTTCTCTGATATTAATTTTAAGGGATTATTCTATTTCTCTAAAATTAAACAATCTACTGACGTAACTATAATATCTAGAAATTTTGGTAGGACACGAAAGTATCTAATGTTAACAAAATAATTCAATTTAGTTGTTTTAACTCTTGTAACAACCCTACTAAAACGCTGAGTGTTTAATTTAATTGCTTTAACTTTTGTAACAACCCTACCAAAACGCCGGGTTGTTCTTGTGATATTTTATTTTCCATTCATCTAAAGATAACACCAGATCACACTTTATCAATTAAAAAGAAGTTAATAATGTGTTATGTAAAGATTAATCATTATTATAATTTTTTCTTCAAGTAATAATATCATATTATTTTTTTTGACAACTAATAATATCATACTATTATTATCATTTTAAAACTTGGTCAATTCAAACTCTTCTTGTATTATATGAAAAATCTATAAAGCATCTCAGTTTATTTAATATGGAACTCATTACTCATGCATGGTTTCTAGACTTAGTTTTAGATAATATTAAGCGATCCTATGATGCTATGTAGAATTCAACTAGTGTATCTTTCTATTATTTATGAATTTAATAAAATTTTACTCTATATCTCTAAAATCATAAAATATATCTTTATATATTTTTTATTTTATGAATATTAATAAATGAGATTCCCTTTATCTTCATTTTTATTAAATAATTTTACTCTTTGAATTTATAATTATAAATAAAAAATTTCTTTCTTCTCTAACTATTCTTGATTTTCACTTTTGCAAGATAATTTTACTCTTTTATTCTTTTAAATTTATAAAATTATTTATTAATATTTATTTCACTCAAGTTTAGTCTTCACCCCAAAATTAAAATTATCACACTCATTCTATCTATTATTTTTATTTACACTCACTCACTCACTCTTACTTTCTTACTATTTCTCTGCATCTTATATAAGTGGGTGTATTGCTAGTTTCTACCAAATAAGATAAGTTTTTTAATCTTAAGAGGCCAGCTCTTTTACAAGGTTCTACACCCACATTAGATAGTTCCAAGATGATGAGAAGGTACCCAGCAGTTCAGCACCGACAAAGGTGGAAAATATATCTGGAAGATATATCAGCCCCCTAAATATCTATCCTAGACGATTTTTAGAAGTTATTTATTAGGAAAACGTACAGTTTTAAAATTTTGTCTCTAACAAAATAATTTTAATTTTGCATATATCATCTCCATATTTACTTTTAATATTTCAGTATTTTTGATAAAAAATATTATCGATATTTAAAAGTAAGTTTGTACGTTGTACCATAAATTTAAATTATAATTTACATGTTCAAAAATATTTATTTATTATCACAAAATTTTTTATAACGCAATTTATATAGAATATAATGATTTCGTCTTATCAGCTTAAAAGATTTTTATTCTTTCAACCCCTTGGAAAGATAATTATGTAAAATAATTTTTACAAGTACTGTTCAAAATGACCACAGTTAAATTTTAATTTATTTTAAGTTAAAATTTAATAGTTTCGTTCCACCCAACAGTTGATGACATGTTCCGGGGAATTGCGGTTCTGCTAAATTTGTTGGTCTGATATAAATTAATTAACAGCATGTTGTATATGAACGGCATTTTGCCGTCAAATAAAATGACACCATGATAAAAATTCGTTGGTCCAATATAAATTAATTAATACCGTATATATTAATGGTATCCCACCATCAAATAATGCATACACCATGATAAAAATATATTTGTCCGATATAAATTAATTAATAATTAATAAATAAGTATAATTTTTTCCTATTTTAAAATTTTTTAAAAATATGATTAAAAAATTACAATGATAATATATCGTTAGAATGGATGACACCTGAACTAACAAAAAAAAATATTATGACAGTTAAAAATAGTCAATAAACTAAAATCATAATATTTAACTTTGAATAAATTAAATAATATTAATAATTGTGAACCAAAATTGTCACCTTTGTATCAATTTTGAAATCAAGTGATTAAATTAAATTTTTAACAATAATAAATAAATAAAAACTTTAAAGTCCAAAGGTATATAATTAAATGAATAATACCAATGGAAGATCAATTGTCTATTAATTATTTCTTGACTAGAAATATGAACCTGAATGATTAATTGTCCATTAATCATTTTTCGTCTAGAAACGTGAACGCAGATGATCAAACATAAATTTGGATGATCGGTAATATCAATTTTGATTGAAAACATAGGTTCCACATAACATTTGTATTTCAAAGCTTTTATATCAAAATCCAAGTTTAACTTTTATCCACTAGTGTATTTCCATTAAATTCTTATCTTAAAATTAAATGAATATTAATATAACATAATCAAAACTATTCAAGACTTTCTTTTGCTAATAAAAATACCTTCTTTTTTACTTATGATATACTAAGTTACTAACGTAAAATGCTTAAACTGACGCTGGTACAATTGGTCATCTTAATTTAGTTGAACAAAGTGAACCTGTTCATTTGAAAGAATTTTTGTGGTCCCAATCAGAAAAGTCTACCTCGGTAGTGTTCTTAGACTCCATTAAACCGAAACACAAGAAAAGACTACAGAGAAAATTACTAAGTTCCTCAACATTGGTAAAGGCTCTGAAATTCATACGATCACTACTCAGTGTAAGCATGTGATTTGAGGCAAGAGAAGATATACTTGATATTCCAGAAGGCGAAGGTGTAAGAATTATTAGGGTCCCAGATAAAGGAAATCACGAAAGTTGGCGGCACTAAATTGATACAAGCAAGTTAAAATATTAAACATTGGTTACCCGATTGGGGTGGTAAGCGGGCCGGTCCGCCCTGCATAAGGCCTGTCGGCGTAGGTCCGCAAAAAATTTGGTCTGTCTCGCTCCGTAATGTTAAATGGACTTAATTTAGTAGAACGCCACGGATCAGTTCAAAAAAATTTTAAAAAATGTTTATTTCTTAAATTCTTGATAAAATAAATCAATAACATAAATTTTTAAATATCTCCAACAACCAATTTAAATGATTAATAAGTCAAAAACATAAACTTTAAATTATCTCCAACAAATAATTCCATTTTTGAAGTTTGTTCTTTTTCCATCATCACATCCTCATATTCTTTCCCTAAAAATGGTCTTTCCTTAAAAAGAGTGTTGTCATTAGGGTTTGAGATTGGGACTGCCGGAATGGTAGCGAAAACAAAACTGGTTCTAGCAGAACGACAGAGCGAAAGAGATTGGGAGGGTGCGAGAAGATTGAGAGGGTACAAGAAGATTAAGGGAGAATGAGCCGACGAGGAGATTGAGAAAGTGCGACGTGCAAAAAGATTGAGAGACAACAGAGGAAATGAAGTGAAACTAGGGCTTCATCTTTCAACCCTTTAAATAGTGCAGGCTTGCGAGTTTGTCCCGCAGACCCCGCGGGTTTGTCCTGCAAAGCCCGCGGGTTGTGCAGGATGGACTTTTACGTACTATACCTCTAAATTTTTTTGAAAAAACTAATCCAAATATGTGCAGGTTACAGAATCCACGGACGGTTCTTAAACTTCAACCCACGTATTCACCCTAATTACCGACACACTGTTGGAAGGTGCTCTAGTTATGTGGTCTTCATCGAATGCCGAAAACCCTGAGTATTTAATTTAATTGCTTTAACTTTTGTAACAACCCTACCAAAACGCCGGGTTGTGCTTATGATTTTTTATTTCCATTCATCTAAAGATAACACCGGATCACATTTTATCAATTAAAAATAAGTTAATAATGTGTTAAGTAAAGATTAATCACTATTATAATTTTTCTTCAAGTAATATTATCATATTAACTTTTTTGACAACTAATAATATCATATTATTATTATCATTTGCTCACTTCAAACTCTTCCTGTATTATATGAAAACTCTATAAAGCACCTCAGTTTATTTAATATGGAACTCATTACTCATGCATGGTTTCTAAACTTAGTTTTAGTTAATTTTAAGCGATCCTATGTTGCCATATAAAACTCTTTCTATTATTTATGATTTTAATAAAATTTTACTCTAGCGAAGATATCTCTAAAATCTTAAAATATATCATTATATATATTTTTTGTTTTATGACTATTAATAAATGAGATTCTTTTTATCTTCATTTTTATTAAATAAATTTACCTTTTTAATTTATAATTATAAATAAAAAGATTTTTCTTTTCTAACTATTCTTGATTTTCATTTTTATAAAATAATTTTACTCTTTTAAATTTATAAAATTATTTATTAATTTTTATATTTCACTTAAGTTTAGTCTTCACTACAAAATTAAAACTATCATATATACTCATTCAATCTATTATTTTTATTTACACTTACTTTTACATTCCTACTATTTATCTCATCTTATAAGTTGGTGTATAGCTTATTTTCTACGAAACAAGATAATTTTTTTAATCTTAAGAGCCCAGCTCTTTTATAAGGTTCTACACCCACATTAGATTGTTCCAAGATGATGAGAAGGTACCCAGCACCCACAAAGGTGGAAAATATCTATCCTAGAGGACTTTTAGAAGTTATTTCTTAGGAAAACAATTTTAAATTTTTTTCTCTAACAAAATAGTTTTTAATTTTGCATATATCATTTCCATATTTACTTTTAATTATTTCAATATTTTTGACAAAAAATTATTATCAATATTTAAAAGTAATTTTGTATCATAAATTTAAGATATAATTTATAAGTTCAAAAATATTTATTTATTATCACAAGTTTTTTTATAAAGCAATTTATCGAACTTAATTGTTCCGCCAAATTCTGGGCCCTGCCGAGCTCCTTCGTTGGTACGGGTGAGAACGTCTTTCTCTTCGGCTGAGTCCGATCAGGTAGGACATTCACAATATGGGGGAGGTACTTGCAAAAGGCACTCCGATGCTTAAGTCAGTACGATATTTTTCTAGGAGGGATTTAAGTAAAAAGCATAATGGAGAAAGGTCACTTAGCCCTTTGAGTTGACATTGTAAGGGTATTTATACCCTTGCCCTGACGGTGAGTTAGGTGGGGGGGGGGGGAGGGGGAAGTCCCGTCAGCTGACTTCTCCCTGTCCGAGGTACACGTGTCGTCCGAGGGGCAGTTTATCAAGTTCCGACGTTCATCATTGACTTTTGGGGAAAGTGTCATGTCAGCCAGTCACATCACGGGTCACCATCGATTCGTGATAAGATTGCTCTCCGACCCTGGTTTCCTCTGCCGAGTTAGGTCGGACTCGGCCCACGGAGCTCTGCCGAGCTCAGACCATCTCGGTATGTACATAAGCCCCCAAAATCCGAGGTCGAGACATTAGTCTCAAAAGAGGATTTTCTTGTGGAAAGCTTCCCTAATTATTGGGGCTTTCACTGAGCTTGCCATTAGTAATGTGGGAGGTGAAGCGTTTTTGAATGTCTTATTTATTGGCGGGAACGGTTATAGGTATGCAACGGTTGGCATTCCATACTCTGCCTTTAAATACCCCTTCGCAGGCCTTTATGACCTTCCTTCTTCTTTTCAGAGATTTTTAGCTTTTACCTTCGTCGCGCCTCCCTTGTCTTCTCCTTTGCTGTCCTTACTTTGCTTCTCCGGCCGCCGCGTTCTTCGTCCAGGGACCCCTCGTCATGTTTTTGAGTCAACTTGTTGCCAGAAACAGCCTTATCTCTAGGTACGCAACCATGTCTCTTCCTTATTCTTCGGATTCTTCAAAGGTTAGGCCTTTGCTTTCGAAGGAGGTGTCCCCCATAGGGGGGTCTTTGTCTTCAGAGGGGACTCCTAGTCCCTCCGCCGTGCCTAACCGCAGATTAGGGGAGGGTTCGTCCCGAGCGGCCGCCACGGCCGCGGGGGCCCCAGCGACAACCCTGGGGGCTGCTGTTGCCACTGTGCCCCCAAAGAAGGGCAAGGCCCCCAAGCCCAAGAAGGTTTATCCTCCGGCTCCAGCCGAGTACTCTTGGGTCTTGGACGAGGCGAACTCCTATGCCTCCGACCTGACTTCAGATTAGGTGAGCGATCTGGTGAGGATAATGTCGCCCATCATTCCGAGCTTAGAACGATTAGTGAGGATAGAACTCTGCTTTCCCTTTGAGAGGGTGTTTATGACGCCCCCTGTTGATGGGGACGACTTCATATATGTATATGATCATATGTTTCGTGACTTCGGCGTCACATTCCCTCCGAGCGATTTTGTCTGTCAAGTTCTGAGATTGTTAAACGTAGCTCCCTCCCAACTTCATCCAAATAGTTGGGGCTTTCTAAGGGCTTTTGAAATCCTGAGCCCCTTCCTTGGTATTACTTGTTCAGCCAAGGTATTCTTATACTTCCACCAACTGAAGCTGGGTCGGAAGGTCGGCTGGTGTTCCCTCAATGGAGCCCAGTATGGGTCTGTCTTCACCCTGTACCACCAATCCTTTAAAAACTTCAAACACAAATTCTTTAAGTTGAAATTGATCCCGCATACCGAGGGTAGGCGTCTTCTTTTCGATGAGCGTCAGGTTCCCATATTCCCTCTCTATTGGAGTGAACGTCCAATAAAGTTCACTTCTTGGCGAGATAGCGACCTCCTCCTAGAAGAGAAAGAGAGCATTGGCAAGCTTATGGCTCTTGACCGTCCTTTAGATGTCCGACGTGTCTTGAGGCTGTTAGATGTTGAGGACCCCCAAGCTGATTTCTTAGGTATCTTTATTGCTCACACGATTTTCCCTTGTTTTTGTTAAGTATTCTTCTAACCCACTTTGGTATCTTCTTTCAGATCTGATGGCCGACCAAGGGAGATCAGCATGAGGGAAATTGATTCAAGCTCGTCCTTCCCAGAACAAACCATCTATTAAGAGGTTGAAGAGGGCTTCTCGCCCTAGTACCATAGTCCTTTCTGATTCCACCACGATTGGCGAGGTGGATAGGACCCAACTTGGCCCTGCTGGGGCCCCCCAAACTCTTCCTCCAGCCGTCAGAGATGACAATCCTGATCGGGATGTTCAGCTCCCTAATGGGGTTACTAAGGCTTCCCCTATCACCGTGGTTCCTCTTGCCACTACCGAGGCGCCTCAAGCTCAACCTACTTTCACTTCTACTGCAGGGGATTTTGTCCCTGCCCCCGAGAATCCTCCTCCGGAGAACTCTACAAGCATCGGTTGCTTGGCTCCCAAGGGGTTGATTTTTCATGGGTGCTCTTCAACTGCCCCGAGGGTGGAGCATCTATCTAGTCGCCAACCCGGACCTCCTTCTCTATGGGGCACCGAGGTGCGGATGGGGGATGTGTCCATCGAGGGAGCCTTTCCCACCCGATATGACGCGGATCTCATTCGCTACGTCGGCACGACCGAGGCAGTGGAAGGCGCCTATTTAATGATGCTACGGAGTGTAGCAGTTTTTCACCACTTGAGGTATGCAGCTATTATTTCCTTTTCTGTTTCGTAGGTGTGTTTTGTAATCTTGATATTTCTTTGGTCTTTAGGGACGAGGTGATTGGTGGGGTCGAAGCCCGCCGCCAGCTGTCCGAGCTACAAGTCACCAACCAGAGCCTTCAAGAAGCCTTGCAGAATGCTCAATCCTCCTACCGCACTCTCCATGCCTCTCAGCAGGAACTCTTGAAGAATAAGGTAGAATCCGACCAGGCTCTCCATACTCTGGGACTGGAGTTCGAGCAGTATCGGGCCTTGCTGAGGATGGCCAATGAGCAGAGGGAGGCTACTGATGAGTTTGTCCGAGAATTACGCCAAAAATATAAAGAAGGGCAAGCCATAGTAGCCTCTAGCCTAGCTCGGGAGGATGTTCTGAAGGAGTTGCTGGAGGCCTCTGAAGCCCAGGGCGAAGGCCTTGGTAAGGTTATTCAAGACCGGGATGCCGAGATTGCAGCGCTTAAAGAAGAAACAGGCAAGCTTCAAGCTTCTTTGACTGAGGCGGAGGACTGCAACGAGTCATTAGCTGACAGGGCGGAAGAGGCCGAGGCCGAGGTGGAGAGACGTACTCAGATCGGCTTGGAGGCCTTTTCGGAGGGCTTCGCTCGTGCCTTAGAACAAATCAAGCTCTTCCACCCCGATCAGAACATTTCTCAGCTTGACGAGAAGAAGATGGTGGTGGATGGGAAACTTGTTGATGAATGAGAGTTTGGTGCCTTGAGTGCACTTGTAATTATTTTTAGGCTCTTGTTTCCAAACTCAGTACTATTCACATAATTTTATTTTCGTTGCTATTCGGCTTTTATCGTAACTTGTGCCTTCGACATAATTTCTTGCAATTACTTCTGTTCTTTGGTTACCTTATCGTAACTTGTAGCTTTGATGTGATTTTGATATGACTCCACCGCCCCTACCTTGGGACTTGATGTTTATTAAATTAGCCTTTGTTTGCCTATAAATATCGTTTCTTTGCTTTTCTTCTAGCATTAACATGTTTTTCTTTTCTTGTGGTTGGAATGACTGTGAATCTCGATCCCCTTTCTCTGGGTGGAGGAGGCCTTAATCCGTATTCCCTGAGAGGCAAAACTCCATGGTTAGATGATGTTTGGAATGAAAAGTTCTGGTTTCGTGGCCTTTTGAATGCGCTTCGACCAGTCAAGGTATTTCCGAGGAGCGCTTTCTCTGAGATCCTCAATCTCTTTGTGTATCTCTTGGCGCTTCCTCCCTTAGCTCGCACCTTTCGCCAGACCGGTGCTCCCATCAGTATTTTGTTTCTTTTTTATTACTCCGAAATGACCTTTGGTTGTATGTAATTTCCGAGCTTAATTTATAGCTTCTTTTATTTTTATTACTCCGAAATGACCTTCGGTTGCATGTAATTTCTGAGCTCATTTTTAGAGCTTCTTTTATATTATGCCGGAATGTTCTTCAGTCATATGTATTTTCCGAGCTCATTTTTAGAGCTTCTTTTATATTATGCCGGAATGTTCTTCAGTCATATGTAATTTCCGAGCTCAGTTTTAGAGCTTCATTTATATTATACCGGAATGTTCTTCGGTCATATGTAATTTCCGAGCTCATTTTTAGAGCTTCTTTTATATTATGCCGGAATGTTCTTCGATTGTATGCAAAAAAGGCACGTTTTGTGTCCAAGAATGGAGGGTACCTCATACATGGATATCAAATGCTTCATAACTTAGAACATAATATTAGTAACATCAAGATGGAGAAAATATAATCAATTTCCCAAAATACTCCCCTGATTTTTTCATAACGTGAGGATAAAAGCCTCCCCCGGCTTTGCTACTTCATACCGTTACATTAAAAGAAAATTCGGTCAGTCTTACCTAGATTAACTATAGTAGGCCTTCAAATAGGTGACGTTCCATGTCCTAGGGATGAGTTTCCCTTCCAAAGTTTCTAGCCGGTATGCTCCATTTTTTAATGCTTCAATTATGCGGAGAGGTCCTTCCCAATTGGGAGCGAGTTTGCCTTCCTCTCGATCTCTCCGGGCTACTCCGACCTTGCGCCAGACCAGGTCTCCTTGGTGGAATTGTCTCGGCCTTAATCTGCTATTGTACCGCCGAGCCGCCCTGAGTTGTGCTGCTTCGTTCTGAATCCTTGCTAAATCTCTAACTTCTCCTACTAGGTCAAGTTCTGCCCTTAAATCCTGTTCTTGGTTAACATCGGGGGCCAATTTTCTTCTTAGAGATGGCTCGCCTATCTCGACTGGTATCATCGCGTCAGGTCAAACGATAAGGGGTTTCCTTGGTGGATGTTTGTGGGGTACAGTGGTATCCCCAAAGGATGCTTGGAAGCTCCTCGGCCCACCACCCCTTGGCCTCGCCCAGTCTCTTCCTCAGCTCGCGTAGGACTACTCGGTTGGCGGCCTCGACCTGGCCATTGGTTTGAGGATGTTCCACCGAAGCAACTTTGTGCTGGATGTTCAAATTTTTTAGGAAAGCCCTGAATCTAGCATCAGTGAACTGGCGTCCATTGTCAGTAACAATCGAGTAAGGGATTCTGTGGCGACATACAATGTTCTTCCAGCAAAACTTCTCAACTTGCTGAGCTGTTATTCTGGGTACGGGTTCTGCCTCCATCCACTTAGTGAAGTAGTCCACTGCTACTATCAGAAACTTGACTTGCCCTCTGCCTTGAGGGAAAGGTCCGAGAATATCAATTCCCCAACTCATGAAAGGCCAAGGGGATGTCATGGCGTGGAGCTGTTCCTGGGGTATGTGTGGGATCGGCCCATGCTTTTGACATTGTTCACACTTCCGGGTTGTTTCCTCAGCATCCTTCCTTAAGGTCGGCCAGAAGTACCCTGCTCGTAGGGCTCGGTGCGCTAAAGTTCGTCCCCCAGTGTGCATTCCGCATATCCCCTGATGTAATTCCCTTAGGACATATTCAGCCTGTTGGGAGTCCAGACACTTGAGCAGTGGTGCTGAGAGTCCTCTTTTAAATAATTCCCCATTGACCAAGATGAAGGTGGCTGCCTGGCGACGTACTTTCTTAGCTTCGGCGTCGTCCCCGAGCAAATCTCCTTTTTCTAAATATGCTCTAACCTGATCATACCAAGGCGAGGTCCGCGTTTGATGCTATTGGGTAACGCACATAACCTCTTCCGTGGATGGTTTCGTCATTGTCTCTTGGATCAAGGTTCGGTACTGCCCGGTCTTCTTTGTGCTAGCCAATTTTGATAGTACATCGGCTCTCTCGTTTGCCGACCTAGGAACATGAATCATGCTGAAATGTTGAAAGGAGGTTATGCAGTTTTTCACCAACCCGAGATATTGGGCTAGTAGGGGCTCTTTTGCTTGGTAAGTTCCATTAACATGGCCAGTGACAAGTTGGGAATCACTATGACACCGTAGCTTCTTTACACCCATCTCTTGAGCTAACCGTAAACCTGCCAAAAGGGCCTCGTATTCCGCTTGGTTGTTCGAGGTTGAGAACTCGAATCTAACAGCTTGTTCCAGGATTAAGTTTGAGGGTCCTTCAAGTATAACCCCCGCTCCCTTTTTTGTTGGAAGATCCATCTACACTGAGTGTCCAGAGTTGATCGTCCCTATTGCCACCATCATTCGAAACTGGAGGAAGCTCGGTCAAGAAGTCAGCCAAGAACTGAGCTTTCATGGGTCCCCTACTTTGGAAGGTTAAACCAAACTTCGACAACTCAATGGACCAAGCCGTCATCCGTCCCGCTAGGTCGAGCTTTTGAAGTACCTGCCTGAGTGGATAGTTTGTCCTGACAATAATCTTATGACTTCTAAAGTAATGCCTCAACCGCCGTGCCGAGAATATCAACGCCAAAACAAGTTTCTCCACAACCTGGTATCTTTCCTCCGCAGGCTGCAAAGTTCTGCTAATGAAGTAGATGGGATGCTGCTTCCCCTCAACCTCGGAAGCAAGGACCGAACTAATGGTTGAGTGTGCGGCAGATAAGTATAGGCTCAACTTGGCGGTCCTAGGGGGGTTTTTTAGGACCGGTACCGTTGCTATTACCTCTTTCAGGTCTATGAATGCCTTTTCACTCTCTGGATTCCAGTCGAACTTAGAAGCTTGCTTCAACAATTTGAACAATGGCCTAGCCTTCTCAGCTAATCTCGGCAAGAACCGAGATAAGGCGGCCAAACTCCCACTCAACCTTTGCAGCTTTTTCAAGGTCGTTGGACTCTTCATGTTCAGTATTGCTTTACACTTGTCAGGGTTGGATTCAATTCCTCTGGCCGTGATGAGAAATCCAAGGAACTTTCCGCCCTGAACCCCAAAGACACATTTTTCTAGGTTCAGCCGCAAGTTATGTCGCCTAACTTTGCCGAATAATCTTTGAAGATTAACCAGGTGATCGTCTACTCCCGCCGACCTTACCACCATGTCATCAACATAGACTTCCATTATCTCGCCTATCTATTCTTTGAAGACTTGGTCCATCAATCTCTGGTATGTGGCTCCCGCGTTTTTCAACCCAAAAGGCATAACCTTGTAACAATAGTTATGCACATCGGACATGAATGTCGTCTTGTCCTCATCGGGAGGGTACATGGGGATCTGGTTGTATCCTGAGTATGCGTCAAGAAAACTCAGCATCCCACTGCCCGATGTGGAATCCACAAGGCGATCTATACTTGGCAACAGATAAGTATCCTTCGGACAAGCTTTATTCAAATCAGTGTAGTCAGTACACATTCTCCATCTTCCACTGGCCTTTTCGATCATTACCACGTTAGCCAACCATGTGGTATATTTGATCTCACGGATGAAGCCCGCTTGCAGAAGTTTGGTCACCTCTTGTCAGACTGCAGACAGTCTTTTTTCTCCCAGCTTTCTTTTCCTCTAAGCTACTGGACGAGCATCGGGCATGATGGCCAGCTTGTGGCATAGAAAATCGGGATCGACTCCGGGCATATCGTCATTCCATGCAAACAAGTCGGCATTCTCGAGCAACACCTTCTCCATATTCTGCGAGAATGCCCCTCCATTGTTTCTCCAATTTGGACGACCTGCCCTGGTCTGTAACCTATCTGGAACGAAGTAGTCTTCTCGGCAGGTGCTGGTCGGAGCTCTCCGAAATCTGACCTGGGATCTAGGTCCAACGCTTCTGGCTTTATACTCAAACATTGAGACGAAGTTTCCCTGGTTGCACTTGTCTTTAACGTGTATGGCTGAATCTTTAAGCTCTGAGTGTAGCATTGTCGGGCCATTTTAGGATCAGCCTTGATAGTAACGATTTCAGCCTCCATTGGGAATTTCATCACGAGATGTAGTGTTGAGACTATCGCCCCTAGCTGGTTCAGGGTTCTTCTACCAAGGATGACATTATACGAAGTTTGAGCTTCAACCAATAAATATCTGACCAAAATAGTCTGCCCCTCCTCCTTGTTTCCGAGCGTGGTGAGGAGGTCAACGTATCCACGTGTGTGGACCCGCTCCCCAGCAAAGCCAAGAAGGGGCTCGGAATGATCCTTTACTACGTCGGGAGGTAGGTCAAGTTTGAGGTATGTGTCCCAATAGAGGATGTCTGCCGAGCTCCCTTGGTCGACCAACACTTTTTTCACTCTCCAGTTGGCGATAATGGCGGTGATGACCATGGGATCATCATGATCGTCACCAGGGGTGGAGAAGTCCTCAGCAGTGAATGTTATTGGCGGGAAGTTTCTTGAAGAAGGGTGGTTGGCCACCACATTTATGCTTCTCAAGTGGCACTTCCGAGCTCTAGACGTTACTCTTCCGCCACCAAATCCTCCGGCTATAGTGTTGATTGTTCCCCTTACCTCTTGCGCTTTGTTCTTGGGAGAGGCTTCTTTTCTTGAGCGAAACTTATCATTGCTTTTGTGAGAATAGTTGCCCTGCCTTTTCTGGCGTTCCTCCAACTGGTCTCCCCTTTTTCCTCCCTCTCTTCTTACGAATTTCGAGAGAGCCCCCGATTGTATCAACTTTTCTATAATGTCCCTTACTTTGTAGCATTCCTCGGTGGTATGGCCGTGATTTTGATGGAAACTACAATAGTGATTGACATCGGCATTCCGGGGAGTAGGGCAGGGTTTAGGCGGGCGAATTAAATCCGAGTTAAAGGCTTCCCTCAAGACCACTTCCCTATTTGCGGTCAAGGGTGTGTATTGACTGTGCTTTGAAGATCCTCTCCGCCTAGGCTCATAATCCTTCTGCCTAGGTGGCGAATGGTGGTCATACCGGCCGCGTTGTTCCTTTCCCTTCCTCTGGGCTTCGTCATTCTCCTCCATGTTTATAAATCGGGTCGCCCGTTCTTTGAGCTCATCCATGTTGCGTGGCGGTTCAGAAAAGAGTGATCTAGAAAAAGGGTCCCGACCTTAGACCGGCTTTTATGGCATGCATGGCTACGGCCGGGTGAAGATCAGGGATTGTCAAACTTGCTTGCGTGAATTTGGTCATGTAACTTCTGAGTGACTCTCCCTGACCTTGCCGGACTCTTGTGAGGGAAATGGAATCTGTCACCACGGGATTGCAATCGGCAAATCTAGCCACAAACTTAGCACACAGAGATTCAAAGGAATCTATGGAAAGTGGTGGCAAAGAATAATACCAGTCCAAGGCTACTCCCTTCAAAGTGGTGGGAAAGAGGCGGCAATGCACTCGTAGGTCCTCGGATACCAAACTGGCCTGGGTGAGGTAAGCTTTTATGTGTGAAGTTGGGTCAGTCCCACCTTCGTATTTCTCCGTGGTTATTCCTTTGATATTTTCGGGGAATCTGCACTTCATAATCTCCGGCACAAAAGGATGGAAAGTAGTCAACCTCTGTAAGTCTGGATTTTCCGGAATGCGTGTATCGTGGAAGGGCATCTCTTGTACAATGGGAGGAAAGTTTTGCGGGTCTTTGCCTCCCCTACTTTGTCCTTGGCCTGGGCCCTCCCTTTCACGATCATTATCCTCCTTTTCTGCACCGTTATTGCGTTCTTCCGGCGCTGGTCTGCTATGAACTGATTCAAGACGCTCTCCTCCACCGCATTGCTCCTCATGGCCGTTTTTGCTTTTTCATGGCAGCCATTTCTTCCTGGTGTTGTTCCCAAGTTTTTTTCATTTCCTCTTCTTGCCTCCTCGCTCCATCCGCTCATTTCCTCCTCCATCTGTTGTTTCATCGCGGCCATGGCTCTTTCCATTTGACCTTTTAACATTTCTATTAATGCCGGATCCATTGATATTCCTTCAGAAATCGATTGCACTTTACTCCGCGTCTTTACCATGTACCTTGTGGTCCCGGGAAAATGATTTAACGGGGCCCCACGGTGGGCGCCAAAATGTTCTGCCGGATTCTGGGCCCTGCCGAGCTCCTTCGTTGGTACGGGTGAGAACGCCTTTCTTCTTCGGCGAATCCGATCAGGTAGGACATTCACAATATGGGGGAGGTACCTGCAAAAGGCACTCCGATGCTTAAATCAGTACGATATTTTTCTAGGAGGGATTTAAGTAAAAAGCATAATGGAGAAAGGTCACTTAGCCTTTGAGTTGACATTGTAAGGGTATTTATACCCTTGCCCTGACGGTGAGTTAGGTGGGGGGGGAAGTCTCGTCAGCTGACTTCTCTCTGTCCGAGGTACACGTGTCGTCCGAGGGGCAGTTTATCAAGCTCCCACGTTCATCATTGACTTTTGGGGAAAGTGTCATGTCAGCCAATCACATCACGGGTCACCATCGATTCGTGATAAGATTGCTCTTCGACCCTGATTTCCTCTGTCGAGTTAGGTCGGACTCGGCCCACGGAGCTCTGCCGAGCTCAGACCATCTCGGTATGTACATTAATGAGTACGTATTGTGACTTGTGAGCTTAAAAGATTTTATTCTTTCAACCAATTGGAAACGATAACTATATAAAATAATTTTTACATTAACTGAACTGTAAAATGACCACAGTTAAATTTTAATTTATTTTAAGTTAAAATTTTATAGGATTAGTTTCTTCGACGAACCCTCCACCCAACAAACTATTACACTGTTCAGGGGAATTTGTTAGTTTGAGAAAGAAATAAAACAAATTCTATGATGCGGTTCCGCCAAATTTATTTGTCTTATATAAATTAATTAACGGCATGTTGTATATAACCGGCATTTTGCCTCAAATAAAATAACACCATGATAAAAAGTCGTTGATCCAACATAAATTAATTAACACTATGTTGTATATTAATGGCATCCTACCATCAAATAACGAATACGCCGCGATAAAATTATATTGGTCTGATATAAATTAATGAATAATTAATAAATAAGTGTAAGATTTTAGTATTTTAAAAAATTTGAAAATTTTAGAAATATAATTAAAAAAATAAAATAACATGAACACACGTCCCTTGCGGGAGACCCGATATCTTAAGCGTGGATAAACCTTGCGGGAGACCCGATATTTTAAGCGGGATACTAAACAAATGAATGATTCAATAACAGTTAATACAGTAAATCTAACTTTAATACAATAAATTCAACTCAACGATAACAAACGGATAAATTCTGTCATATGTAGGCGTGATCTCATCTCATTTATATACATTATGTCATGAGCCTGATTTGATGACGTAAGATCTCCAACGAAACAGAAAAAAAAAAATTATGAGTATGATTATGAGCTTGACTCAATGACGTAAGATCTCCAACGAAACAGAAAAAAAAAAAATTATGAGTATGATTATGAGCTTGACTCAATGACGTAAGATCTCTAATGAAAAGAAAAAAAAAAATTATGAGTATGATTATGATGGTTAAAAATAGTCCATAGATTAAAATCATAATATTTTAACTTTAAATAAATTAATAATATTGAATATTTTTACCTGATAATAGTTGTGAACCAAAATTGTTACCTTCTACCTCTATTATGGTGTTGGCTAATCAGATAAAAAAAATCGGTTGTATCAATTTTGAAATAATTAAATTGAATTTTTAACAATAATAAATATACAAAGACTCCAAAGTCCAAAGCTATATAATTAAATGAATAATGCCAATTGGGATAGAGTCTTCGTATAAAGAAAAAAGATGCCATTTCAATAAGAATTTATTTTTTATTTTATTTCAGGTATGTGTTGGCTGTTTTAGATAAAATCCTATGGGTCTTAAAAACTTAGAGTAGCATATACAGTATTGCCATGTGTCCATTATATGTAAAATTATTCCAAAAAGGAACCATAGATTAAATAGGAATTATGACGGGATAGACTAATTAAGAGCAGAGTTAGATGCAGCGAATCGAGAGAAAATAGGTGAATGATGCTTTGAAACGAAACAAACCAAACGAAAGACGTTGAGATATTGGTGTTGGCTGGGATACAGAGATATGTTTGAATAAATGATGCTTACGTGCGTAATGGTCTGTGCCCACTAAGAGCGCAACTATGCAACAAATAAAACCGCAATTAAAGGAAGTTAGTGAGTGTTTATATATCACAACTATCTTAGTTGTTTAGCTTAATTAGCTTCTTAAAAAATTCAGATAGAAAGTTAAGAACAACTTAACCTAATCATCAATCATGATCAACGATCTATGTCCCATTCCCATGTACTCTTTTTTTCCTGAGAACTCAGGAGAATTCCTCAGCCTATCCCTCCCAGGCTTAGATAATCCCCCATGCAGAGCTGAAGCTGAAGCAGTTTCTCCCTTCTTGATCAACTCTCCACTATCAATGATGCAAACTTCACTCACTCCTTTACTCACTCCCTCTAATCCTCTGTTGACACCGTATACCGCTTTCGGTCACATTGCAAATACAAATGTATATGCAAGGGCAAATACAAATGAAAATGAAAAGCCTGGTGTGCCACAGGCTGTGGCACGTTCTCCTCGTGGACGTGCACGACTATCTCCAGGAAAGAGTATAACCATTCCTCCACCTTTTCCGTGGGCTACAGATGAACGGGCAGTTGTCCATAGCCTCAAATACCTCTTGCAAAACAACATTGTCACCATAACTGGGAAAGTTCAATGCAAGAGATGTGATGAGAGGTTCGAGATGAAGCTTGATCTGGTGAAAAAGTTGGGTGAATTGTTGACATTCATTGAGAGTGAAAAAGGAAGCCTGCATGATAGGACACCCACGGTTTGGTCAGAACCGGTGTTGCCAACATGTCAGTATTGCCAACGTGAAAATAGCGTTGCGCCCTTCCTTGCTGATACTAAGAAAAAGGCCATGAATTGGTTGTTCTTGTTTCTGTCTCAAATGCTGAGTTGTTGCACCATTAAACATCTCAAATATTTCTGCAAGCACACCAATAGCCATCGAACTGGTGCCAAAGATCGCCTTGTTTATTCTGTCTATATGACTCTCTGCAACCAACTTCTTCCCGAGTACTTCAACTTTTGGTGATTTGGTGATCTCTTTCTAAGAGACATTATTGCATGGTTTAGGACTAGTATTTATTTTCACCCAATAAATAATCATTCTCTTTGTCTTTACTTTATTAGGAAAGTAAATAAGGTGTTGTTTTAGTAGCATCATGTAATTGGTCTCACCTACACAAGTGTTGTTGTTGGTTGGAATTTGAATTAATGTTAGTCTTCTATTTTGTTAAATTCAAGTGTTATTTTATTATTTTCATTTTGAAACTTCTTCGATCCAAACTCTTATGTATCATACACATGAAAACTCCTCGGATTTTTTTTTTTAACCTTTGCATATTTGTTTGGCAAATTGTTGAATTTTCAAAGTCTTCTGGTACCTGTAGGCTGTATCCATGTCAGGTACCAATTTTAAGCGGACCATGAACGTTGAGTTGAGTTCGCAGTTCACACCAATTAAGCAACAGGTATATAAGGCTACGAACTCGTGTGGTGGCCTTCACACATCTAGGATGCACAGATTCTAAAATTGGAATGCAAACAGCACAGATACTTTGTTTAGGAAGTATCGCACAGATAACTTTGTTTAGGTTTAGGAAGTATTGCACAGATAACTTTGTTTAGGAAGCGCACAGGTACTTCTCCCAAATGTTTTTTAGTTTGGAACTTTTATAACACCGATAAACATTTTTGATATTTTTTGACATTTTCTCTCTTGTTTTGAAAATATCAACACTTTCTCTCTTGTTTTAAACCGTTTTTACATAAAAAATAAAATGTTTTTGACATTAATATTTGGTACTTTTTTTCTTAAGACATTTTGATCGACACTTTTATGCAACAGTACTTTCATATGATTGTATATAATACCACAAAACTTGATACTTTTTTCTAAGACATTTTGGTCGACACTTTTATGCAACAGTACTTTCATATGATTGCATATAATACCACAAAACTTATACATACCAATACTCAAAACTTGATACATACCAATACTCCTTGATACTTCCCTGTGTCTCTCGGATTCTTTTTTAAATATGTAAAATATTTTTGAAATACATCTTAAGATATATCTAAATATATCTAAAAAATTAGGTTTGTCAAGTTTCTCGAGCAACCATAATTTTCTTTCTGGTACGAGTGGATCTGAAATTTGATCAACCATAATTTTCTTTCTGTTACGAGTGTATCTGAAATTTATTCTATTTATTTATTGATGAGAAATGAAATGGATTAAAAAATAAGTTCATATGCATTCTAACTTCCAATTTAGAATGAATTGATAAGATTGATTATAAACTAATAATAAAAGTAAAAATTATATTTTACTTGTTGCGATTATAAATGTTCTTTTTTATAAATTGTGAACATCACATTAATAATTAAGAAATGATATCATTTATATAGTATGTTCTGAAAATTCATGCTTATCGTGTCCAAGAATACCATGTTCTTGAATTTTTATAAATGGAATGTATTGTTTATATATATATATATATATATATATATATATATATATATATATATATATATATAACTGTTTTAAGACTCCAACAGCTTTAAACAAAATAAATTTGTTTTGAAAAATAAATAATCAACCACTTTCTAATTAGTTTATTTGCGAAAACAAATCTTGTTAATGACATGTAAGGACGAAAAACATAATAATTAAGTTAAATTGTGTTTAAAAAATATTTTTGTGAGTTTTTTTTTTTATTTCCAACAATCAAGTCTGATAGAATTCAGACACAAATTCTCTTTACAAGACTAATAAAGCTTCACATGAAACGGATGGTAAAAATAATGTAACCCAAATTAGTCAAAGAGATAGATAGATAAATAAATAAAATAAAATAAGATAAGATAGAGAATTTAACTAAGAAGATCACTTGTAGTTTCTTAGTAAATACTATGTTTCCACTATATATAACATAAGAAAAAAATATAAAATATATTTAAAATTCAACAGCTTATTCAAATTAACTACTCTATGTACTCTTTAGAATATAGAAAATATTCTTCGAATATAACATTTATAAGTTAAATGCAATAAAGTGTGGATTTATGTGATGATATCTAACTTTTATGTTCAATATATGGGTAAATAGTGATTTTCAAATAAAAGCAAACTAAGACTTTAAAGAAGAATGAATAAGATAACAAAGTAAAATGGATAAAGTTCTGTAATTGTAATGTTTTCATACTCGCTTAATCTTAAAAAAAAAAAAAATTCAGCTCTATAAATTCAAAGGCCTGTAATTCAACAATTTTGAATTCTTTGCTTTGACCTAACAACAACAGATCCACGATTTTTCAGTATTTGTTGATACTTATGTTTATCAAAGTGAATTTATTTTTTGCTGAAAATCTTTTATGCTAAAGAACATTCTTTTTTTTTTTTGACTTGTTGGACATAATTTTTTAAAAGAAATTTTATTGACTTGAACGTTATTGTTATTGAATATTTAGACTCTGCATATAAAATTTAATAAATTAGAGTTTACGTGTAAAATAAATATAAAAATAGAACTGATACTTTTTTAATATGTCATCCGTCTATCTCTTCGTTAGTCCGTATTACTCATCTTTGCCTAGAACCTTCACCATCTAAATACAAATACAAAGGTGATGTAATTTAGGACACTGATCCCCTCTTTTGAAGTATGACATAGAATCTCAAAAAGTGGAGGGGCTTACACAGGTAAAGAGAAAAGTGATTTGGAAGGTTGGTGACGGAGGAAATGCCTACTAAGATCTTTCCAAATAGTAAAAAACGTGACATCTACCACACATATTATAATAAGTTTTGTCACCATTTTCACATGCAAGTTGAAACCGTTTTATATCATCTGATATCAAATTGATATAAAATTTTGCATTGAGACTCTACAACATGTATAACTACGCTCTAGTCCTCAACTTCAAGTTCCTCGTCAACATCACTTTTGCTTTCATTTTCTTTGTAACTGATGGACTCCTAAATTTGGGCTCCCTTCAAATGCGTTCATTTAAGATGAAAAAGAAAAGAAATATAAATGTGGCGATTTAACGTGAAAAGCAAAAAAAAAAATATTACTATACCGTGTTTTGGGTTTAATGGAAATTTTTTAAAACTTGGGGTGTGGCCCAAATGTTCAGTTTCTCCTCTTGCAAGGCGAGAAAGCAGCGGAAAACAATGAAAACAGTACTGGCAAACACAAATGAAATTTCGATATTATATTTTCTTAATGAATTCATTTTAACTTGTATATCTACTAATGAACAAAATTTCAAATTTTTAAATAATACATTTTAATTTAAATAATTTAAAATTATTTTATGTATTTATTACATTTTTTTTTAGAATTTTTTAATTCAACTTTTATTAATATTTGGATAATGATAAATAGGTCAAAACACTTGGTTTTCTTATTTTTATTCAATGTTTTTCCATCCAATCTTACACGTATTTCAATTCAATTTCTCTCCAATTTCATTTAAAATCACTAAATCCAAACAGCATTAATTTCTACTACATTTCTATTCAGTTAATTTCTATTCTCTTTCCTTCCGTTCTCTTTCATTCTCTCTTTTCAATCACCTCTACCAAACATAACTTAACGACATCGTCCAAATAAGAAAAGTATTCATTTGCGTCAAAAAGATTTCAACGTATACTGTCACTAAGTAAAAAGAAACTGCATACTTTATCTTCTCACAACGTTCAATAAATAAAAATAATCATGTTTTATATTAGTGACCGTGAATTCCTGAATCCATCAATAGTTATTAAAATATTAAGAAAATTAATAACTTTATTTTATTGATCATTAAACAAAAATATTTTATATATTTGAAATAAAATTATTTACGAATTACCCTGGAGTATAAATTCAAGATAATTTATATTAAAAAATATAAATCTAAATAAAATTACACTTTAAATCATTAATTTTCGTTAAATAATATAAGTTGAAATAAATTAATAGTTTAAATCTATAGTCTTGCAATTTTACCATTTTTGATAAATAAAATAAGCTAAAACGCTTTCAAATTCTTTTCTAGATAAACTCAAGTAAATTCATGTAAACATAATATATAATATTTTCCCCTCATTGACCCATAATGAGAATGTTTGATCAAGGCTCAAATAATGTGTAGCTTTTTTATTTATTTATTTTTTATTTTTAACAACAAGAGCATTAATAAAAGTTGTACTTAAATTAGGAATGGATAAAAAAAATGTGCTTAAATTTTTCTGCATACTATAATATATCTAATTCTCCACTCCTAAAAAGAAAATGATTTCAAAAAATTAACTCTTAAATTTTTGAAATGTATTCACTTTCTTAAAGTAATGTTATTTATATATGATGGCCATTATTTATGTTGGTTGATTCATCTAGTCAAACAAAGAGCATGTGGAAATGGCGTGATGAACATCAAATCAAGATTGAGATGAAACGAAACAAAGAAGTAAACAACATTTAGTGTACCAGCAGCCAAAATACCAGGGTTAACACACATTTAGTGTAAGTGACAGTTGTAGTATATACATTCCCTGCTAACTGTGATTATTGTGAAAGTGAAAACCTGAAAGATGAAACCTATAGCATTTGTGACATGGAATTAATATGTAAAAGAGGGTGAAGTAATTGAAAGAAGAAGATTATGAAGTGATAGTAGATTAGGGATTTATCTGTATCGCCAAGCCTGCATTCGTCGACCAAGGAGGTAAGTGCATCGGGCTACAAGACACGCTTGCATAACCTGTTCTTCCGAAAGAGTCTCTGCTTCCCAATCGGAGTGGAATGTAACCTCCTCCGTCGAACAAACTCCAGTATACCCTAAGATCCTTTCAAAGATTCTCTCCCTAGAACAAAAACACACCTCAGTGTGATGACGAATTAATAACATCCTCAAATCCACAGGATTGCTACCCAGCATCACCTCGTGCGGCGACAACCGTAGGATCTCCCTGTGGTACCCGTTCTGGAATCCAACGAACACGCACGCGCGAGACAGTAAGAATTGCCGGAGGCAAAAGGGAACGGTCTGGGCGCGTGAATATTGAAATATGATACAGCGTTTGTCTACACATAACTGTATTGTGGCCAGTGTTCCAACCTGTTCCCCTTGGTTGCGTGGTGGCTGGATTTGGAGTCCCAGACTCACCACAACCCGGTCGTCGAGCATATCCTCAATGTTGCAGCTCATTGTTAGGTTTGCCCATTCTTCTGCCACGATCTCATTCGCCGTCACCGTCACCACGAACGATTCGCCGTGTAAGTTCACCAAGTAACATTGCCGGTTCGGGAAATTTCTCACGGCGTAGGTGATCATTTTTACTCTGATCTCTACCTATCTGGAATAACTGTATTTACTGTTCAGTTTTCTGTTACTCTGGTTAGTTTAGTTTGTGATGTACTTAGTAGTACGCTTGATCTTGGCCAGTTTCTTGCTTCTATCATTGGCCGCAAGGTTGTAAAAATAGAGTTTTTTTGCTTCTATCAAGGCAAGGTTGTAAAAATAGAGGAAATTTAAAAAAAAAAAAAAAAAAAAAAAAAAAAAAAAAAAAAGAAGAAGTAGAAATAGAGTGAAAGGTATTTTACCCTATAATTTAAAAAGAAATAGATTTTTGAAAAGTATGAATTGGATTTTTGAAAATTTAATCTTCTTCTTAACTCTAATTATTTCTATGGAATGGAGTTAAAATCTAAAGCTATTTTTTTTAAAAAAATAATTTGAATTTTTAAAATTTGGTTTTAAAACTAATTTATAGTTCAAAAACAATTTTAAATATTTAAATTGAAAAATAATTGGTAGAATCATTTAATTTAATAAAATGATCATAATTCTTTAATAAATAATATTAATTTAATAAAACAAATAAATATATTTTTCTCTTTAAAATTATTATTTTTAAAAAAGCTATTATACCAATTGTCTCTTTTACCCTCGTCATTTCACAGTAACCAGATATGCATCCCTCAAAGTTCAAATACTGATTCATATATTTTATGATCACCAAATTCAAATAAATCAAGAAAACTGAATTTTGAAGAAAAGAAACTTATCCATGGATTTTAATTAAATCAAATAAATGTAGTTATGTATAAGTTTAGACAACTAAATTTTTTTTTTTATCACCTTTAATGATGGCGTTATTACTAGGGACATAGCCAGATTATAGGGGTGGTTGATACCAATCTTTAATGAAAAAATTCATGTAAATTCATGTAATAATTACTGTGAAAATGAAATATGTATTTTATGATCTATTCTATAGAGCGGCTGAAACATCCATATCCATATTTTTCATGCTTCCTATAGTTTAGAATTGGTGTATCTTAATTGCTTTGATTTTTTTTTTATAAATGCATCAATAGTTTTCAATTTATCTATAAATTAAATAAGTTCATGTAATTAGAAAATTATATTAATAATTTTAAATAAAGTAACTCAAGAATTTTTACTACAATAATAAATACAAAATAATCGCTCACATTACATGAAACACTAATTTTAATTAACTAATAATAATAACAACTCCTATACAATAAAACAAAACTAAAAAATAAAATATGAAAAATAAAATCGACACAAGAAGAAGGAAAATAAAAAAACTAATAATAATAACAACTCTTACTTAATTTTATTGATAAGAAAATCATATATATATATATATATATATATATATATATTAATTTATGAGAAATAAAAAAAATTAAAATAACAGAATAATTTTTCATTTAATAAGGATGTTGTCGTGTTAGGAAATTTCAATATCGAGAAAATAGTTAGAGATTAAAAAGGAAAAATTTTATATCATTTAGATTATTTTTTTAAGATAAGATCTTGTTGGACTAAAAATAGTTAAAAAATTAAAATTTATTATATATATATATATAATATGATATGGGGCCACCGCCCGCTCAATTCTCTCCGCCCGTAGTTATTTATAATAATAATTGAATATGAATAATATAATAAGATTGACGTAATTAAATAATGTTATTTTAAAAATTTTTGTATTGTTTCACCTAAAATTACATATTTCTTTTCAGATGACAGTAAAAACGAAGGAATACGAACTCGGAATATTCATCCCCTTCCAGCCATGCATATCTTACTTTATATAAAACAATCTTAAACGATAATTGAAAGGGAATGGACGGATTATCAAACAATTTTAATTTCTAATTAATACTGAAAATGTTATGTAATCATGACCCATAAATGCCACTTATTTAAAAAATCGAGACTTAAATATCAACCGTTTCGCATTTCGCATATTTGGTCGACCTCGGTCTTCGGCCAATTAAAATAAACTCGAATCACAAGTCTGGGCTTCGAGCTCGGGGGGTTGGTGTACCGGGCCGAGTTGAGGAGCTCGCCTCTCCCTCGTGCTCGGACCTCGGCCAGGACCCGAAGTGGAGAGCTCACCTCCCTCTTGCTCGGACCTCGGCCGGAATAACTTCCTTGAAAAAGGGGAACCTATGAACTAACGGACTTATCTAATGGACTTATGTAACTACCTTTGCGAGATCCATGGAAAAAACTCTAGACGTGGCCTATAAATAACATGGACTAAGCAAAGAGAAAGGACTAATGAACAATCAATAATCATACTCTCAAATCAGAGAAGAAGAACTTACCTACAAAGGGAGAATACCCATCCTCTCGTCACCTCGCTTTACAGAGGCCGAGCTCACCTCGGCCATTACCCAGATTCTACCAAGAACATTTGGCGCCCACCGTGGGGCCAGGTAATCCTTCATCCCACGATCACGAAACCAATGGTTCGCACTCGCAGCCATTCGAACCCTGTTATGGACCCAACCATCAGAGACATGATCCAACAACATGTCGACGCAGCCTTAGCCACTACCCGTCAACAAGCAGAAGCCCTGCTGCTGCAAAACCAGGAGATAACCAGAGAATTACGGGCCACACAGGCGGATATGCGTGTACTCCGGCGCGAGAGAGACGAAGGGGCATTGGAAGTACAAGCCCTAAGAGAAAAAGTTCTTGCAAACGCCAACCAAAATCAGCCTGACGCACATGAGGAAGAAAACCCTAGACGCACGGATCTCGCTCGTGCCCATTCACATGTAGAAGGCTCCCACCGTCGATGCACAGGGGAGAATAACCCTGAGAACCAATCTTCCCGCCGCCAACCGTCCCAGGCCCAACCTTTTTCGGATCTAGGCCCGCCGCCACGGGGTTGTGGTTTCGACGCCTTGGTCGCCCTCACTCCCTTCACTACAAACATCATGGACGTGAGCGTACCGGAGTCGTGGAGGTGGTCGGTCCACGACAAGTATGACGGCACAACCTGCCCAACCACCCATGTTCAAGCCTTCCTCACCCAAGCTCTGAATCGTACCAAGGATGACTGAGTTCTTTGCCAAATGTTCCCGACAACCTTCAAAGGTACCGCTTTGAACTGGTACTACTCGATGCCTCCCAAGTCGATAAGCTCATTCTCGGCGTTTTGCGACCACTTTCAAGCTCGGTTTGCCGACGCCAAACCGACCCCTGCAACTGCCATCACCCTATACCATTTAGTCCAAAAGAAAAGGGAATCTTTGCGTGACTATATGGCACGATTTTCGGAAGCATGCCGAACGATTCCCGATCTCCACCCGGCGGTAGCGTTGCAAACAATTCAAGCCGGCTCAGACGGCGACTCGAAGTCGTTATTTGCAGAGCCGCCTGTGGACATGAACGAACTAAGGAAGAGGGCGGCCCGATTCATGGCCATTGAGGAAAACACGGAGGCTAAGCGCCGAGTCAAGGACCGAGATCGGCGAGAGTCGGTAAAAACGAACGAGAGGTCTACTCGGAGATCCGACAAAAGCAGAGTCCGTTATACCTCGTATACCACGCTGAATTCACCCAGAGACAAAATCCTCCGGGAAGCCTACACCTTAGACTTGGTACGGCCACCCTCACCTTCCCCTTCGCCGAGGAATGCCGACCCCAACATGAGATGTGCCTATCATCGGAACCAAGGTCATACTACCGAGGAGTGCAGGAATGTGCGGGATATAATAGAAAAATTAATTCGCAGCGGGGAGTTACGCCGATTCATCCAAGGTGAGCAGGTCCGACGTGATCCGAGGAATGATTACAATCCTCCTCGACGAGAGGAGAGTAAGGAAGACCGACGTCCGTGGAAGAAACGAAAGGAACAAGATCGGAAACGAGAGCCCGACCAAAACCCGGACCAGGTACGCGGAACTATAAATAGCATCGCCGGCGGGTTTGCTGGGGGAGGAGCCTCCTCCTCGGCAAGGAAGATCTGCTCGGCCTAGCAGCACAAAGTTTGATGGCTGGGGGGCGGGTGGGGGAGGAGGTTGAGAGGGAGGAAACGTTGGCACGGTTGGGGAACTCAGTCTCCATTGGGATCGGAGAGTTGGCCCGAGCTTTCTTTGCCGGGGAAGGTCGAGGTGGAGGAGGTGGCGGCTGAGGTATATTGTTAGTAGGGTTGGTTGGCGCGCTCACCCCCTCTCCTACGGGCATGCTCGGCCCCTCTGCAATAGGGACTCGTATGCGTCCGGTCGCCCCCTAGCGAACTTGGGGTTCTTGAGGATGGCCGTCAAGTCAATGTTGCCCGCCATGTACTCTGCACAAAAGTAAGTCAGAAGACCGATGTATGATCACAGGAAAACAAGTCATTGATGATTACCTATAAATTTACCCTTTGGATCTTTGTCCCTAGCAGAATGTATTAGGGCTCGGGTATTGAGTGGCCGAGGAAGCCAAGAAAGGGCATTTACAATATTCAAGTCCGCCGAGGTAAGCTCGGCTCGGGGTATAGAATTATATTTGCGGGGAAGACACCAGTGGAGAGGAAATTTGGGAGAAGTGTCTCCTTTATTATAAAACATCTTGCGGAGAGTGTCATCGGTGGTCGGAATCAACCAGAAATACCGATGTTTAAAATTCTTAAAGGACGAAGTGTATAGACTCAGAAGGGACCCCCCGACCTGTGGAGAACTACTGAGGGAGGCCCAACCGACCTTTTTGTCGTATTTTAGTTGCAAAAAATAAAGAAAAGACCTAGAGGTCGCCCTCATACCTAATAATTGACAAATGAGCTGGAAAGCTCGGAGAAAGGCCCAACTATTTAGGTGGAGCTGACTAGGGGAGATGTTCAAAAAGGAGAGCACTTCGCTCTCACATCGGGTCAAAGGGAATTCTATGCTAAACTCGCCCACCATGTACTCGTACACGGAAACGGCGAGGCAATGGTTAACAAAAATTCTTTGGTGCACTCGGTGAGAGGTCGCCGCGGCCCCGAACTCGACAACCTCCACATAACGCCAGTGCACCATGTTACAAGAATCTGTGACCCGGCCCAACTTCTCAAGGTCATCGTACATAGACGCCTGATTTAATACGACAGTCGATAACCACGAGAAGTCGGGCTCGACCGCCCCTGGAGGATGATGGCGAGAATGACTTTCATCGTCCCTTCTGGAGGTGCCAGCAGGTCGTCGCTGAGTACTCTCAACCGCTCTGGCGACAGGAGCTCGGCTCTCTCCCCTCCGGGAGGACGCTTCCGCCTCATGCTCGGCCTCATCAGGGGAGGCACTTGCATGGGCATGGACACTGCAACATTTTCCTCAGCGCAGGGAGCATCGCGAGAGGGCGACCCCGCCGAGGAAGCTATAGACTCAACTGAAGCTACAAGGAAGCTATCAGAGCCGCGAGTCGCGGCAGAGAAGGATGAAGAGGACATACCTAAGAAAGGAACATGAACGAGAAGGAGACACTGAAGGAGAGAAAGAACGAGAAGTGAGGCACTGTAAGCAAGGAAGTGAGGGGCTCAGAAGTTTGCAAGAACTGAGAAATGAAGAAAGAGAAAATAGAGGAGGGGGGACTGGTACTTATAGAGTAAAAGCCGTTGCAGGGAAGTTAAAAGAGTGCAAGGGAAGACGAAACGGCTATAATAAGACTCACCCACGCGCAATCATGGCCCATAACGCCAAAGACCCATAATCATGACCCATAAATGCCACTTATTTCAAAAATCGAGACTTAAATGTCAACCGTTTCGCATTTCGCATACCTGGTCGACCTCGGTCTTCGGCCAATTAAAATAAACTCGAATCACAAGTCTGGGCTTCGAGCTCGGGGGGCTAGTGTACCGGGCCGAGTTGAGGAGCTCGCCTCTCCCTCGTGCTCGGGACTCGGCCAGGACCCGAAGTGGAGAGCTCACCTCTCCCTCTTGCTCGGACCTCGGCCGGAATAACTTCCCTGAAAAAGGGGAACCTATGAACTAACGGACTTATCTAATGGACTTATGTAACTATCTTTGCGAGATCCATGGAAAAAACCCTAGACATGGCCTATAAATAACATGGACTAAGCAAAGAGAAAGGACTAATGAACAATCAATAATCATACTCTCAAATCAGAGAAGAAGAACTTACCTACAAAGAGAGGATACCCATCCTCTCGTCACCTCACTTTACAGAGGCCGAGCTCACCTCGGCCATTAACCAGATTCTACTAAAAACACTATATTTTTTAATTTTTCATCTTACAAATATACCACAGTAGAAAAGTTCATGATTCTTATGCTCTCACTAGTTTATCTTTCTCTGATATTAATTTTAAGGGATTATTTTATTTCTCTAAAATTAAACAATCTACTTTTGACGTAACTATAATATCTAGAGTTTTTAGTAGGACACGAGAGTATCTAACTTTAACAAAATAATTCAATTAATTTGTTTTAACTCTTGTAACAACCCTACTAAAACGCTGAGTATTTAATTTAATTGCTTTAACTTTTGTAACAACCCTACCAAAACGCCGGGTTGTTCTTATGGGTTTTTATTTCCATTCATCTAAAGATAACACCGGATAACATTTTATCAATTAAAAAGAAGTTAATAATGTGTTATGTAAAGATTAATCACTATTATAATTATTTCTTCAAGTAATAATATCATATTAATTTTTTTTACAACTAATAATATCATATTATTATTATTATTATTATTATTATTATTATTATTATTATTATTATTATTATTATTATCATTATTATTATTATTATTATTTGGTCACTTCAAACTCTTCTTTTATTAAAATACTTCAATTTATTTATTATGGAACTCATTACTCATGCATGATTTCTAAACTTAGTTTAGTTAATGTTAAGCGATCCTATGATGCCATATAAAACTCTTTCTAATATTTATGAATTTAATAAAATTTTACTCTAGCGAAGATATCTCTAAAATCTTAAAATATATCATTATATATATATATATATATTTGTTTTATAACTATTAATAAATGAAATTCTTTTTACCTTCATTTTTATTAAATAAATTTAACTTTATAATTTATAATTATAAATAAAAAAGATTTTTCTTTTCTAACTATTCTTGATTTTCATTTTTATAAAATAATTTTACTCTTTTAAATTTATAAAATTATTTATTAATTTTTATATTTCACTTAAGTTTAGTCTTCACTACAAAATTAAAACTATCATACTCATTCAATCTATTATTTTTATTTACACTTACTTTTACTTTCCTACTATTTATCTCATCTTATAAGTTGGTGTATAGCTTAGTTTCTATTAAACAAGATAATTTTTTTAATCTTAAGAGCCCAGCTCTTTTATAAGGTTCTACACCCACATTAGATTGTTCCAAGATGATGAGAAGAGTGAAACCGTTCCTCCACCTATCCATAGACTCAAATAGTGTTGGGATTTAAAACCTCTAATTCCCTATGCGGAACCCACACCGGAATGGCGGTGGTAAAAGAAAATATTATTACTGACGATAAAATTTGTAGCACCGGTAAATAGTAAATTACAGTTACCACAGAAAGAACCAAAATCACCCGAATAGTAACCATGATAAAATTGTGAATAGTAATTACTGTATAAAGTAACTACAGTAAAACCGTAAATAGTAATCACAGTAAAACCGTAAATAGTAACCACGGTAAAACCGTAAATAGTAACTACGGGTAAAACCGTAAAATAATAACCAAATAAAATAAATGACACCAAGATTTACGTGGAAAACCCTCTAAAATGTTTAGAGAGAAAAACCACGGACAGAGTCGAAAATTTTCCACTAAGTATAAGATGAAAATTTACAAGCACTCAGAAAAATATACTACACTCAAAGATATTTTTCTCACTTAATTATTTTCTCTCTCACACTTCTCTCTCTCTCCTTTTTTTTTTCTTCCTCTCTTCTCTCTTTCTCTTCACTGTTGGTGTGTTTTCTTTCTGTTTCCTTTCCTCATTTTATAGGCAAATGGTTTTCCTATTTATTATTTAAAAATGCATGCAAGTTGGCAACCATGTACACCGAAAAGCATTACTGCACCGAAAGTTTCCCATTGTGCAATTTTCTTCTTCTTCAACAGGCTGGCTGGACCCCACAATTCTCCCCCTCCAGCCTCAACTGTCACATACTGGAGGAGGTCTTCAACCGGCTCTCAGTAAGAGCCCATCCCAGCAAGTCCGACACATAACTCGAACTTCTCCTTGGGAACAACCTTCGTCAACTTATCAACAGTATTTTTATCTGTATGAATCTTCTTCAACTGGAATGCCTTATCTTCAATGGCAAGTCTGAGCCAATGATACCTTACATCGATGTGTTTTGTCCGTGCATGATACATAGTGTTCTTGCTCAAGTCTATAGCACTTTGACTGTCGCAATAAACTACGTATTCTTCTTGTTGCACTCCCAATTCTTGAAGGAATCGTTTCAACCAAAGCATTTCCTTCCCTGCTTCTGTAGCTGCAACGTACTATGCTTCGGTAGTTGATAAGGAAACACATTTTTGTAACCTTGACTGCCATGAAATAGCTCCCCTGAGAATGTAAATAAGTAACCTGATGTCGACTTCCTTTCATCAAGATCACCTGCCATGTCTGCATCTGCATACCCTATCAGTGCAGGTTTCTCCCCTCCAAAAGTTAAGGATAACTTTGAGGTCCCTCTCAGGTATCTGTAGATCCACTTCACTGCTTCCCAATGCATCTTTCCGGGATTTGACAGAAATCGGCTCACTACACCAACTGCATGAGCGATATCTGTTCTTGTGCACACCATGGCGTACATCAAACTTCCGACCGCTAAAGAATATGGAACTTTAGACATGTCTTCTCTTTCCTCTACTGTTGACGGACAGAGTTTCTTGTTCAATTTGAAGTGAGCGACAAGTGGAGTGCTAACGGGCTTAGCATTCTTCATATTGAACCTCTATAGAACTCGTTCAATATATTTCTCCTGTGATAACCACAACTTACAGTTCTTCCGGTCTCGGATAATTTCCATTCCGAGAATTCGCTTTGCCGATCCCAAATCCTTAACGTCAAATGCCTTTGACAAATCGCCCTTTACATCGAGCTGTTCTAACTCAAGGTTTAAGCTGGTTATAAGACCTAGCATAACTCGAATAGAACTGATTTTCACAACCGGTGAAAAAATCTCGTCAAAATCAATACCTTTCTTTTAAGTAAAGCCTTTGACAACCAATCGAGTTTTGTATCTGACTAGGTTACCATCATCTTTCTTCAGCTTGTACACCCATTTGTTCTTGAGTGCTTTCTTCCCTTTTGGAAGTTTCACAAGCTCGTACGTGTCATTCTTCTTTAAAGAATTCATCTCCTCTCGCATGGCCTTCGTCCAACAATCTCTATCTCTGCAAGATTGTACATCCTGGAAGCTCTCTGACTCCCCCTCATCAGTAATTTAAATATAATCAGAACTAGGGTACCTCGTAGATGGTTGATGCATTCTAGTTGACCTTCTCAATGAAGGTCCAACTTCTTCTGGTGGAACGGGGTTCTCTGGCTCCCCCTGCTCAACAACCTCCTCATCATCTACGGTTGACTCTTGATTCCCCATGACTGGCTCTTCTTCTTCTTCCTGTTCTAACTCTAGCATTCCTCCTCCTGTGGCACCATCTGTTGGAATGCTTACTGGTGTACAATCAACATCGCCTCTTGTGGAACTTGCACCATCCACAGTTGTATCCCCCACGATCTCATTTTCGTGGAACACCACGTCTCGACTTCGGACAACTTTCTTCTTCACTAGATCCCATAACCTGTAGCCGAACTCTTCGTTTCCGTAACCAACAAATATACAAGGCATTGACTTATCATCAAGCTTTGTCCGCTGCTCCTTCGGAACATGCATGAACGCCTTGCAGCCAAATACTCTTAGATGAGAGTATGAGATGTCCCTACCTGTCCAGACCTTTTCTAGAACGTCAAAGTCCAAAGGTACTGAAGGTAGTCAGTTGATTAGGTAGACAGCAGTACTGACAGCTTCTCCCTAGAATGACTTTGGTAAATTAGTCATCCTGAGCATGGATCTAACTCTCTCCATAACGGTTCGATTCATCCGCTCAGCAACGCCATTGTGCTGAGGCGTACCAGGAACTGTCTTCTCATGCCTGATACCATGCTTACTGCAATAATCTTTAAAATCCCTAGAGATATATTCACCACCATTATCTGTGCGCATACACTTCAACGACATCCCAGTCTCCCTTTCCACCATTGCATGGAATTTCTGAAACTGCTGGAATACCTGATCCTTTGTGCGTAACAAGTATATCCATGTCTTTCGTGAGAAATCATCAATAAAGGTAAGAAAGTATTTGTTACCTCCAAGTGATTCCACTCCATGGGACTACAAACGTCAGAGTGAACCAACTCCAACTTGTTGTCTCTCCTTCTCGAGCTCTTTTGAAATGAAACACGATGTTGCTTCCCAAATAAACAATAATCACAAGGGTTGATTTTACCTTTGACTAATGGTGTGAGGGACTTCTTAGCCAACACATTTAATCCTTTTTCACCAACATGCGCCAGTCGCTTGTGCCACAAATTTGGTGAAGCATCATCCTCAACTGCATTCAGTTGACCCGCACAGAACACCGCGTGCATCTTGTACAGCGAACAACATAATCTTCCTCTCGCCACCACCAAAGATCCACTGGTGAGTTTCCAGTTTCCATCACCCATATGATGGTGATATCCTTCCTTGTCCAGGATGCTTGCGGAAATCAGGTTCAACCAAAGATCGGGAACATGCCGCACATCGTTCAGTTTCAATGTGCTCCCAACACTGGTCTTCACACAGATGTCACCGATCCCTACTATTTGCGAGACACTATGATTGCCCATTCTGATAGTGCCATAATTTCCTGTTTTATAAGTGGAGAAGTATTCCCTTTTGGGAACACAATGATATGACACTCCAGAGTCTATTATCCACTCGGTATCTACATCTGAAACATGACAACAATCTACATCATGAGAAACACACATTACCTCACCATCTTCTCGCCAAGGTCAGAAGAGATGTGTCATCATTCTGAACCTTCTTCCCCTTCTCCTGCTTGAGAAGGTAACAATTCTTTTTGAGATGGCCTTCCTTACCGCAATGGTAACACCGTCTCTTCTCCCTGGATTTGAATCTATCCCTAAACTGTACATGTCCTCGTCCTCTACTCTTACTCCGACCCCTATTCTCCGTGACAAGGGCTTGTGAGTTGGTGCTGGCAACATTCTTCCTTCTGAGTTCTTCATTGTCCATACTTTTCTTTACAGTATCCATCGTCACCACACCATCTGGAGCTGAGTTACTCAAAGATACAACAAGAGTATCCCAACTATCCGGCAGAGATCCTAACAGTATACATGCTTGCATTTCGTCATCCAAGGACATACTCAGAATCGCTAACTCAGTTACTAGTCCTTCGAAATCGTTCAGGTGCTGTGAAACTGATCGTCCCTCAGACAGCTTCAAGTTCATAATTTTTCGAATGAGAAAAACCTTTCCTTGAGCATTCTTTCTCTCGTACATTGATTTTAGCTTCTTCTAGAGAACTTGGGGATCTGTTTCTTTTTTCACATGATTGTAAATGCTAAAATCTACCCATTGGCGTATCGTACCCAATGTCTTTTCCTTCAACTTGTCCCACTGCTTCTGGGGCAATTCCTCTGGTTTTGATTCATCACCTTCTATTGGATCAAACAAATCTTTACAATAAAGGTAATCTTCCATTCTGGATTTCCACATGGAGTAATTCGACTCCGTCAATTTGATCATTGCTCCTTCGTCAGCCATTCCGAGCTCCCGGATTAAACCAAGAGCTCTGATACCAGTTATTGGGATTTAAAACCTCTAATCCCCTATGCAGAACCCACACCAGAATGGCGGTGGTAAAAGAAAATATTATTACCGACAGTAAAATTTGTAGCACCGGTAAATGGTAAATTACAGTTACCACAGAAAGAACCAAAATCACCAGAATAGTAACCACGGTAAAACTGTGAATAGTAATTACTATAGAAAGTAACTACGATAAAACCGTAAATAGTAACTAAAGTAAAACCATAAATAGTAACCACAGTAAAACCGTAAATAGTAACCACGGTAAAACCGTAAATAGTAACTACGGATAAAACTGTAAATAGTAACTACGGATAAAACTGTAAATAGTAACTACGGATAAAACTGTAAAATAATAACCAAATAAAATAAATGACACCAAAATTTACATGAAAAACCCTCTAAAATGTTTAGAGAGAAAAACCACAGACAGAATCAGAAAATTTACACTAAATATAAGATGAAAATTTACAGGCACTCAAAAAAATATATTACACTCATATACATTTTTCTCACTTAATTATTTTCTCTCTCACACTTCTCTCTCTCTCTTTTTTTTTTTCTTCCTCTCTTCTCTCTTTCTCTTCACTGCTGGTGTGTTTTCTTTCTGTTTCCTTTTCTCATTTTATAGGCAAATGGATTTTCTATTTATTATTTAAAAATACATGCAAGTTGGCAACCATATGCACCGAAATGCTGCACCGAAAGTTTTCCATTGTGCAATTTTCTTCTTCTTCAACAGGCTGGCTGGACCCCACAAATACCTCTTGCAAAACAACATTGTCACCATAACCGGGAAAGTTCAATGCAAGAGATGTGATGAGAGGTTCGAGATGAATCTTGATCTGGAGGAAAAGTTGGTTGAATTGTTGACATTCATTGAGAGGAACAAAGGAAGCATGCATGATAGGACACATTCATGGCAATCTTTTCCTGCTATGACAATTTCCATTTTGTTTGTGTCATATTTCCATTGCAGTTAAAGAAACATGATATCACCGTTGATTTCTTTCTCACCCAATTTGTCAAATTATTTTTAAAAATTCTAGATCTACGAAACCTCTTTTAGCGCGCAAATACCCTTCGTTTCAAGCACAAGATTGTAAAAACATTTTTTTACCATTTTTTGTTCAACCAAATTTATATCATGGAAATATTAGGTGATTCGAACGATAAAAGATATAAAAAATAAACCATTTAGAAGGAACAAACGGTGTCACATCATAGAAAAGGTAATAGCTGATTTCTCACACTAATTCTGCACAGAACCAACAAACATTTCTAGAAAAACGAGCTAATACAGGCACCATACGTGGAAACTTCATATACTATCAAATCATCATTAATGAATAACCAAAACAACCTAAAAAGAGGTAAAGCAACAACGCCGCCAGCTTCATAGTCGCGAAAACCAAAATCACACGCCCCAAACTACCGTCAATACGATTCATCAGGTAAAATTCAAAAGCAAGCACGGTTTGCACTACTATGCTATATCATGAACTAAGAACTAAAGCCTAAAACATACGCATTTCTTTCGTGAAAAGAGTTATTACCAGTTGTAATTCCAGACTTTGATATTCCTACCGATGAGGAACGCGCAGTAAGCATCAACGGTCGCATACGCAACTTGCTCGTCGCTAAGATATTCACCGTACCAATGGCTTGCGCTGATATTATTCCGTTGCTGCACATGGAAACCGAGGCATTCCTCTATGATCACATTCTCGGAAGCCTGCTTGAGGTCATTGAAGCAGAGCCTCAGATCCAGAGGATCTCTATACATCTCCAACTCGTGCTCCGAATACTGGAGTTTCCTCCGATCTGAATGATTCCAGAATCCGACAAAGCAGAAGTTCGGATCGTTCAAAAACTTCCGAAGACTCTCCGGCATGTATTCGGCAAGAGCGAGTTGGATAACAAGGCACCGGCGGCCGATGCAGAGCTGAAGAGTGTCTGGCGGCGGATTGGAGCCGCCGGGAGTCCACTGGACGCCGAGGCCGACGACGAGGCGGTTATGGTACACGTAGTGCCGGCGGAAGTAGAGCGTGGACGAGAGCCAACGTTTCACGACAGAGGCGCTCGCCGTCACGGTGACGGTTATGTAGTCTCCGGCGAGGTAGACTTGGTAGACATCATGGTTATAATGTTGTTCTCTGTGGGTGACTGTGGCCATGTTTTGCAAAGCGTGTTAGGGAAGGAAAAAGAAGGAAAAAGCGTTTACGGAAGGAAAAGGAGGAAAAAGCGTTTTAAAGAAGAGAATGTGTATTGTGGGGAGAGGATTTTACGGATTGCGTAGTGACCACTATCCGGAGCAGTTTTAAGAGTGTCAAGCATTTCAGCATTTGTATGTACAAGTACGAAAACTTAATAATTTTACTATTTTATCCTAGGTTTTATATTTAATTTTTGTTTTTGTTTTATTTTTAATTTTTTTACAGAAATTTATTTTCAATGTAAAAATAAGAAAATATATAAACAAAAATAAAATGCTTTATTGAAATATAATGTTAACACATATTTATCATAGTCATTATGTAATTACTGTAATTATGAATAGCTTTTCCTACTTATACCCAATAATTTATTTCTTTAAAACATTTGTTATAAATTTATTTTATTTGTTTTCACCTCATCTGTAATTCATGTAAAAAATATATTAAAATACCAGTTTTAAATTAAAAAAAAAATGAAAAAACGTGATGATTGTTTTTGAATTTTCTATTTTAACAATTTTCACGGAATAGTATGAAATTTTATTACTCACGTCGTTAGTAGAAATGGAATTTGTTACGATATTTTATAAATTTGAGGTTTGAGATGAAAAAATATAATTGATAAAGAAATAAATATGGACAAAGTTGACAAACACTTCGCCCTAATAATAACATGGTTTTAAAAAAAAAGTTTTTCTATGTTCTATTTTAAGAGAAATTTAACCTTTTGGTGATTTAATTTTTTTTTATCAAGATAACTTAATGTAATGTATACTAGCCGATCTCGAATACCGAACTCCCCCTAAGAGTTTGAGTGGCTGTTGAGCTTGAGTGGGTCATGTATCCTAGTCCTAATGTATCCTAGTCCTAATTGTTTCTTAAAAAAGGATTTGTGGGTTTAAGTAACTTTCTTTGTGAGATTTATAAAGAGATTTTATAAAGATATAACTTTAAAATTAAATTTATAATATTATGGATAAATACATAATAAGGGATTGAATAATAATTTGAAAATAGTCACTCACACTAACGAGGGATTCATCCCCTCTAGTTACCGGAAAACTCCTGACTGAGTTGAGCTCGGTTAGTCAGAATCTGGTAAGAATATTTGACGTCTATCTTGGGGCGAGATAATTCTCCATCCTACAATTCACAAGATTTGATGGTTCGCATGCGTAGCCACTCTGTTCCCAAAATGGATCCCGCTATGACAGAAGCAATTAAGGCACAAGTGGATGCGGCAGTGGCGGAAGTAAGAGATCATATGAATGCCCATATGGAAACCCTGCAAACGCAACACTAGCATACTTAGAGGGAATTGCAAGCTACCTAGATTGATTTACGCACGATCCAACGTTAGAGGGAAGTAGAGGCCTAAGCCCACAACCTAGAATTACAAGCACTGTGACAACGAATCCAAGGGATCCCAAGAAAAGCCTCTCCCGTTCAAAATAATGAGGGAGATGCACGAAATCGGGAGGAGGCACGTTCTAATTCACGTATCGACCCTACCTATCAGCCCACTGCTGGCGAAGATGTACATATAGCGACATCCGTAGCCAGGCACACCCCGTCTCAGGTCTACCCATTCACTGACCTCAGCCCTCATCCGAGAACCACCGGTCTCGGTAAGATCTCGACCTTGAATCCTTTCATCACCGCCATAATGCTAGCCCGAGTTCCCGAGTCCTGGAAGTGGTCGGCGCTTGACAAATATGATGGCACCACGGATCCTACCACCCACGTTCAAGCTTTCCTCACTCAACCATGTGCTCTGTCGGATGTTCCCGACGACTTTGAAGGAGACCACCCTCAAGTGGTACTACTCATTGTCGCCCTTATCCGTGGACTCCTTCGACAGTCTCTACGAGCACTTCCAAGCTCGGGTTGTCGATGCCAAACCAACCCCTACTACCTCGATTACTCTACACCACATTACGCACAAAGAAAGGGAATCCCTTAGAGAGTACATGACGCGTTTTGCCGAAGCGTGCAGGACGATACCCGACCTTCATCTAGCTGAACCACCAAATAACATGAACGAGCTTCGCACTCGCGCCGCCTGCTTCATGGGCATTGAGGAGAACGCCGAGGCCAAACGCCAAGCTAGGGAACAGGCTAACCCTTCAAGACAAAGGGAGGTCCCTTCACGTTGGGCTGAACAGAATAAGTTCCGCCGACCAATTTGATATGATTCATACACCCCATTGAATACCTCTAGAGAGAGAGTCCTCAGAGAGGCGTACGCCCTAGACTTGGTGTGGCTCCCAACCCCATCATGTACCTCGGTATGGGGCGACCTTGCTAAGAAGTGTGCCTATCACCAAAACCAGGGACACACCACGAATAATTGTCGTTAAGTCCGGGATCTCATTGAAGGCCTCGTCCGATTTGGGGAGTTAAGACATTTCGTGCAGGCCGAGCAGAAACGTGTGGAGAAACATGCCCGACATGATTCTAAAGTCGATTATGTAACCCATTCCCAGGATGGGGACGATAAATCCGAGGAGTGTCGTTCATGGAAGAAACGCAAGGAACACAGACGTAAGAGAGAACCCGACCAGAATCCTGACCAGGTCCGGGGAACCATCAACACTATAGCCGGAGGGTTCGCGGGGGAAGGTAGCTTTTCCTCGGCGCGAAAACGATATGCTAGGAGTGTCAACAGCGTGGAGTTCCCTAGAAAGAGAACGTTCCCGACAATTATGTTCTTGGATGCCGACTTTAGCATCAATGATCCCAACCACACAGATCCCATGGTAATATCGGCCACGATCGCTAATTGGCGCGTCCGCAAAGTATTAATAGATCAAGGAAGCTCGGCGATGTGCTCTATTGGGCAGTATTTAAACAGCTTGAGTTGCCGGACTCAATTATCCAACCTTACCCGGAGCCGGTGCTCGGCTTTGCCAGGGAGAGGGTACATGCCCGAGGATACGTAGAACTCCTCACGACATTCCAGGGAAGTGAAGTGTACCGAACTGTCAACGTGAGGTATATATTGATAGACGCAGATACCTCATACAACGTTATCATTGGGAGACGCACACTTAACCAACTCGGAACTGTTGTGTCGACCCCGCACATGGCCATGAAGTTCCCGGACAAGGGTGGCAAGATAGTGTCAGTAAAAGTCGATCCCAAGGTAGCTAGGGTAAGTTATGTTAAGAGTCTCAAGATCGCCACTTACTCTATCCAACCACAAGAGGAAGTACAAACAAAAACGGCCACAACCATATGCTCGGTACAGCTAAACCCGGACGACGATTTAGACATCGACCCCCAGGTCGAGTTTCAAGAAGAGCGTCCCTCTTTCGCCGAGCCCCTACTTAAGTTGCAACTCGGGTCACAACCTCATCAAACAACCAAAATTGGTTCCTCTATGCCGACCCCTACAACCTCACTTAACTTCTCTCTCAATCAATCAATCTCGTCACCGACGAACTTCTCCGTCACCAGCAAAACCCCAAACTCCGGCGTCCTACTCCTTCACGAAACGCTTCTAAAAGATACGCTTTTAAACGTTTAGTTTAATTTTTCCTTTGATTTGATTTCGCATTTGGATTAGGTTTGTTATTATTTGTTATTGTTGATTTCCCGTTTGGATTTCCACAATCTACACTGCAAAAGCGAAGAATTAGGTTTCGTTAATCTACACTTCTTTTGGATTTCAGATTTTTACTGTGAAGATCTTTTTTTTATTTGTTTTTTTAATTTGTCAAATTGTTTTCTCTATTTTGCTGCAAGTTTTAAAACCTAAGTCATCTTTACAGCGAGTTGGTTAAGGGATGAAATTTGAGTTTTAAAATTGTTCGTAGGTGCCTCTCTCGTCTGAGTTTTAAAATGTGGTACACATTTTGAATATAATTTTTATGTTAATTAGGTTAGGTTTAATGAGATGAAATTTGAGTTTCAACCTTAACTGTGTTTCAATTGTTGCAATTAGATAAATGTGTGGGTGTAATTCTGCTACTGCAGGGAATTATGTTCTGATGTATTTTTAGTTCAGTTTATTTTGAAAAAAATAATTGTTCAATTTTTCTAAACATTCTTTCATATAGTTGTTAAGAAAAACAAGTTGTTGTTTCTCCAATTTTGAGTAGTGGTAGGAACGTGCAAAGCCCATAAGTTTCTCCTGATTTTGCCGTTTCACCTCGAAATTCACATTAAAAAGCTGACTTTTTTTTTTCTTTGGACATGGAGACTATATTATTGCCAAGCCCATAAGTTACAGCGTAGTGAAGCAGCTCTTATTTGGAGTTTGACATTGATGAAAAACTCACTAGAATGTCAATATGTATAATTTTTTTTAGTTCAATTTATGCACTTTCAATATAAAATTAAACAGTATTAAAAATTTCATCTTATTATCATGCTGCAATGAATAAAATATGTTATTGAATACATAGTTCAACTTACACATTCTAATTAATCTTTATTCTAAGTTTTAAGTACGTAAAAGTCACTATATAATTTTTTTTCCAGTTTTATTTTATTTCTTAATTTTCTGGATATATTATTTTTTAATAATTTACAAAGATTAGAATACTTAGGACATATGAATAATGATTGTGCGAGAACTTGCTTTCATTAGCTTTGGTGAATATTGATGTTTGTTGACTATACCTTTGATTAAAGTATGGATCGTAGTTGGATGAATGCAAGTCGAATTAGTACGGAGTATGAGACTCGAGTAAAAAAATATTTGGAATTTGCTAAGCGACATGATCGTTTTAGTAGTGGTGGGAAGTTTTGTTTCCCTTGTGTGAATTGTTTGAACGGTGTACGACTAAAAGAAGAAGAACTTCGAGAACACCTACTATGTGATGGGATTCCTAGAAGTTATACAACATGGACATGGCATGGTGAGTTATTAGACACATTGACAACATCTAATGTGTCTGCACTCGAGTTGGAAACAGAAATTGATAACAGACTTGAAGACATGATTCAAGATATTGGTCCAAAAAACTTTTTTAAAGGCCACGTATATGACACGCTGCTTAGTGATGCGAAGACACCTTTGTACAAAGGGTGATTTACCTTCACTCGTATGTCTCCGGTGTTAAAATTGGTTCATCTGAAGGTGAAAAATGCGTGGACTGACAAAAGCTTTACTCAATTGCTAGAGTTATTGAGTGAAATGCTTCCAGAAGGTAATACATTGCCAACCCGCAATTATGACGCTAAGAAGATTCTTTGTCAATGGGATTAGAGTATAAAAAAATTCATGCATGCCCAAATGACTGCATCTTATACAGAAAAGAATTTGAAGCGATGCATAAGTGTCCTAAGTGTGGGCTTTCACATTACAAAAAAAAAAGAAGGGTGATTGTGATAGTGAAGAAACAACAAAGCAGGGTGCTGCTGCGAAGATGGTATGATATCTTCCAATAATTCCAAGATTTAAGCAACTGTTTGCAAACGCCAACAACGCTAATAATCTTAGATGGCATGCAGATGAAATGATACATGATGGAAAGCTTTGACATGTGGTTGATTCCTTGTAGTGGAAGAAGATTGATCCAGAGTTTCCTTCATTTGACAGTGATTCAAGAAACCTCTGCCTTAGTCTGGCTTCAGATAGAATGAATCTGTTTCATGATTTAGCCACTACTCATAGTTCGTGGCATGTGTTGTTGATAATTTACAACCTACCTCTATCATTGTGCATGAAGCGAAAGTATATGATGTTGTCTATGTTGATCTCGGGCCCAAAACAGCCTGGAAATGACATTGATGTTTATCTTTCTCCCTTGATTGAAGACTTAAGATTATTATGGGATGAAGGTGTTGATGTGTATGACGGCTTCACCAACAAAACCTTCAAGTTACATGTCATGTTGTTTTGCACTATCAATGACTTCTCAGCCTATGGAAACTTGTCTAGTTATAGTGTTAAGGGACATAAAGCTTGTCTGATATGTGAAGAAGGGACATGTTTCCAACAATTGTAGCATGGAAGGAAGACAATGTATCTTGGTCAGGAGATTTCTAAGACAGTATCACCCATATCGTAAATTGAAAAGGGCATTTAATGGTCATGCAGAGAATGAAGAAGTACCTACCCCCTTAACTGGTAAACAAGTTTATGAGCGGGTGAAAGACATCAACATTGGGTTTGGAAAGTTTTCAAAGAAGGCAACTGTGACAAACATGTGAAAGAAACGGTCTATATTCTTTGATCTCCCATACTGGTGCAAGCTTGATGTTAGACATTGTTTATATGTTATGCATGTTGAGAAGAATGTTTGTGATAGTTTGATAGGAACTCTGTTGAACATTAAAGGTAAGAGAAAGGATGGTTTGAATGCTCGGTTGGATATGGTTGAGATGAAAATTCGAGATCAATTAAAGCCATGTGTTGTAGGTAACCGGACATACCCCCTTCCCCCTCGGCAGCTTACACATTAAGTAAAAAAGAGAGAACCAGGTTTTGTCAATGTTTACACGAAATAAAAGTGCCACAAGGATACTGTTCAAATATCAAGAGCCTTGTCTCAATGAAAGATTTGAAATTAATTGGATTAAAATCCCATGATTGTCATGTGTTGATGCAACAATTCCTTCTTGTGGCAATCCGTGGAAATCTTGCCTAAAAAGGTCAGAAATGTCATTACCCGATTATGTCGGTTCTTCAAACAAATCTATTCCAAAGTGATTGAACCTAACATGCTATATGACATAGAAGCTGAGTCTGCTATTATATTGTGTGAATTGGAAATGTTTTTTCCTCCATCTTTTTTTGACATTATAGTACACTTGGTTATCCATCTTGTTCGAGAGATTAGATTATGTGGGCCCGTATAATTAAGATGGATGTACCCTATCGAGCGTTACATGAAAATCTTAAAAGGGTATGTCAAGAATCAATATCATCCTGAAGGGTCAATTATTGAGAGGTACATTGCTGAAGAAGCGGTTGAGTTTTGTTTAGAATATATGTCTACAACATTTCCTCTCGGGGTTCCTAGGCCATGTCTACCTCGGATGCATTGTTAGGATTTAGTGTAGCAAGCTGATTTGTATGTTTTGAACAACACTGAAGAAGTTCAACCATACTTGGCTGCTCACAAGGTCATTGTAAGGAAGCAAAACCCAAGACATTCAGAGAAGTGGTTGTTTAAAAAACGTAACAGTACTTTCAGGAAGTGGTTTAAAAATCAAATCTTGAGTGATAAAACAGTTTCAGAGACCTTAAAATGGCTTACATGTGCCCTTAAGAAAGATGGTATTGTTTGTAATGGGTACTACATAAATAACTATTCATTCTACATAAAGTCAATGGATGATAGAAGTGTGGTTACCAGGATTCAGGTCAAACCCTTGTTAACTTTAGTAGAGTTGGTTACCAGGATGAACCTTTCATAATGGCACAACAGGCTATACAAGTTTTCTATGTCAAAGATCCTTCAAATGAGATGTTATTTGTCGTAATGCACGGGAAAAGTAGCAAACCTGAAGTTGACAATCTTAACATTGATCATATTCCTGGTTTTTCATCTCATATCCCAGTTATATCTGAGGAAATTGATGTTGATAATGTACATGCAGTTCGTCATGATCATAATGAAGGAATATATATTTGACCGTTTAAGGTGCTAATAAATAAGTAATGTCATTTTTTATACAATATTTCTTTAATTCTTTATGTAAATTTATTGTTTATCCATTTATTGAATTTCAATTGATTTTCAAACAGGCACATGGCTGATCAATCACACACACCTGAAGGAATTAACAGTTAGACGTGACAAAGGTCAACAGACTCACGTTGATGTAGATGTTCACACGGGCATTGTTACTGGTGATAATGGACACATATTTAGGAGTTATTTGAGCTTCCTTGTCTGTGAGCACATATCTATCCTAACCCGTACTTGGGATGATGTTCTGATGACTCAACGGAACATGCTATGGCAGGATCTTTTGGTAATTTCTTTGCTGATAATTATTTGGTATTCATTCGGTATACTATTCTTTATTGTATTGCAAAATAACAAAAATTTTATTCTTTTTTATAGGTACCTTTCAATATTCCTAATGTGGAGTCCCTAGGGCTGTTCATATCATCCTTGGCTACCATGTTTAGGCAATGGAAGTCTCAACTGACCCGGTACATATATAATAAAGAAGATGACAACATTCATATGCCTAATTATAGAGGCATAGATGAAGATACATGGGAGAAGTTTGTTCAGATATGTTTGTCTCCTGAGTGGCAGGTTAGTTTAGTTAGTTTGAAATGATATTTTCCAGCATTAAACAATTACTAAATGTTTATTTTATGTTACAGACAAAGAGGAATAAGGTAAAGGAGTGTCAAGCAACAAATGATTATCCTCATATTTTGTCTCGAGGGGGTTATAAAGTGTTAGAGGAAAGAATCTTGACTCAGAAGCAAAGGCTGTGAAAAGGAGCAACTGCAGCAGATCCTTCTTTATCGTTTGAAGGTCCCCCATCCCCACCAAAGAGGCATGAAAAATGGAAGTTAGCTAGGATGAAGAAGTCAGGCGAGATCACATCATCATCTTCCAAGTGTATTGCTGAAAAGATTGTAAATTTATTTACATTCTTAATTGATGATATTCTTTTTCGAAAATTTTGCATGTTTTAATTAAAGTAATAACAATAACTATTTCTTGCTTGCATGATTCCCTAATTGAGCAGAACAATCAGGGATCATTTGTGGCACAGGAAAGGGATGACATACTTTCATCTGCCATTGGCAAACCCGAACATGCAGGGCATGTCGTGGCGTTGGTCAAGGTGCGAGGATTGTTTCATACTTTGGAAAATCTTCACACCATCGATGTTTTGACTCTACAATTAACTAACAAACAATAGAGTCCTTGAGGCAAAGTATCACTGAAGAGGTTACCGCCAGGATGAGGGAACAAATAATAAAAGAGCTGACTGTAAAAGTTTTACAGAATATCATGTAGCAATTAGGCCTACAAGGTCAGTGTCTAGGAACTACTACAGAGGTGAGGCAGACTGTTCGTGTTAGTACGAAATTTAGTTGTTCACTAGACGGGGGCATCCCTGAAGATGTTTGTCAATGTGGGTTGTATATTGAAGAAAACCCAATTAGATTTGTGGCCATTAGAAGAGTTGTAGGGGGCGGAACAACAATACATGGGAAGCCCATGCAAGATGATGAGGTGAGGGTCACCGTTGACGACGCACATGACCCTGGTGCTCCACTACCCTTGCCCACTGAAGAGGTGCAGGTGGTAGGACAAGCTCTTGGTACTTTATTGCATGGTCAAAACATCTTCTCAAGCAATTGGATGCAAATGTGTGTATTCTTTTTATATTTATTATTAAATTGTAATATATTTATCATGTTTCTAACAATTTATTTTATTAGATCAAATCCCCAAAGAAGAAACTTACACCTAGGAAACCACGACCAGAGCCAATTGATGATCCTCTGCAGTGCTTGATAGAGTTGGCTGATAAGATTAGGAGCAAAAGTTTGGAGCTCTATTGGTATCCAAAACTCTTTGGTAGAGCCAACAACATGCCTTAGAGCTAACAATTTATTTTATTAGATCAAATCCCCAAAGAAGAAACTTACACCTAGGAAACCACGACCAGAGCCAATTGATGATCCTCTGCAGTGCTTGATAGAGTTGGCTGATAATATTAGGAGCAAAAGTTTGGAGCTCTATTGGGATCCAAAACTCTTTGGTAGAGCCAACAACATGCCTTTATACATTCACATGTCAGATTGCATGGAGATGTATTCAGGCATAGACGAGATGAACCTGAGTCACATGCAATTTTGGATCATGTAAGTACTTTAACTATTAATTAATTATGTTAATTTTCAAATTTATTACATTTTCTAACATGAATTTCAATATGATTCAGGTATTTGAATAATATAGGCAACAACAATGTCTATGGATTCCTTGAACCATAATCCATATTGGGCTTGACAGATAATTCACCTGATGTCAAGTCATATATCATGGATTGGATTGGTCAATCGAACAAGAGGATCTACCTTGCACCATACCTTCACAAGTAAGTATAATTTATATTGATATACTAAAATTTAAACAAAAAGTATAAACAATCATTTATGTTACATGTAGTGGGCATTGACAACTTATTATTCTTTGCCCGGTGGATTATCTCACGGTCTTCTTTTGTTCCTTGCACAAACCTCTCCCTCAGAAGTTGAAGAAAGTGTTTGAAGGGTATTTAAATGTTATTTAATTGTTATCTTTCATTTGACTTATATTTAATTATTATAGTGTGACAATTTAACCAGTATTCATGTTGGACATCATATGCTCACGAGCAATAGTTGTTCTAGACCAAGACTTGATTTTGTAATAACAAAGGTAAAAATGTTTCTCTTAGGAAACACAATTACAACATTATGTACACTTCATGATAAATCATTCAATTCTTTGTAGGCTAATAAACAAACGGATCGATCGCAATGTGGTTTCTATGTCATGCAATGGAAGGAAAGCATAATTCGGATAAGGATAACAGACCATTGGGTAGAGGTACATACTTTTTACCTACATTCGTTTGATAATTTAATTAATGATACATACTTGTTAATAATTATTCATTATTTTCCAGACTTTTAGTGACTCAATGTCATTTGCTGAAGAAGCCATCGACTACACTCACAAGCAATGAACGACATTTTTAGTGTATTATAGTAAGAAACAGAACTCAAATGAGTCTTCTGAAACTGATAATTAGAAATATACATGTAAAATTTTGAATTTAATAATTTTTAATTTATTTAGATTATATCATCCTTTTAGTGAGTATTAGTTAATTACAGACCTATTAAATACAAATTTGTTATTTAGAATAGTTTCTAAGTTAAAATATAACTTTTGGTTTATTTTGAAGTTGAAATTATGAACCATTTTATTTATTGTCAATTGTTAAATTATTGGGAAATATATGTATGGACCGGATAAACAGGTGCAATAAATGTGGAAAAACCGTAAAAAATAAATAGGATATTAAAAAAAATTAAGCAAACTACAACGATTTTAACAATAACCGTCGTAGTGTAGGAAATTTTCATTGCAGACAACGATGGGTTTAGCTAAAACCGTCGTAGTCTGCAAAAACAAACTACGATAGTTTCAGTCTATGGCGGTTTCAATCTACGACAGTTTTAGTGAAAATCGTCGTAGTATGCAAAAACAAACTACGACACCAGATGCAATAACGATTCATGAATCGTCGTAGAATGCCTGTTTCGTCTTTGTCTGTCAATTTTGTACTAGTGTATACAAGAAGACATGGTTAAGTAAGAAAAAAACAATGAAAATAGTGTATGGTGACTAGGATGAATTATATGTTCACTCCCTATTTTTGCTAGAACAAATGTAAAATTATTCATTGGGTTTTCATTGTCAAATTTTTTATGATGAATATATTGTTGATAATGTCGTAATTTGTGATTTTCAACAATTTTTGAGTATTTTTTTTTTGGACTTTCAAGTAATATATTGATTGATTTTAAGTATTATAAATTAATTATACAAGTAACAAACATATATTTGTACGAGAAATATCACGGTACTAACTTGTTAATAGTAATTAATGTGAATAAAAATGTTGAAATAATTTCTCATTGTCGACTCGTATCTATTAATAATTTCTCGACTCTATATATCATGAATAATACATAAGACATATTTTTAGTATTTTGATCATATTTTAAGAATTTAAAATAAAAATAAATGTTAGTAAAATTACTTAAGTATTTTAAATATTTTCTTCGTAAATACTTCTTAAATATTTTAAATTAAAAAGTAAAAAAATATTATTAAAATTCTTTAATGAACACTTTTAGCTAAATTGTGCAAGTTATAAAAATGAAAGAAAGCCATTAAATGAACTCCAACTCGTTAAGTCAATAACTAAAGCATAGTTAGCTTGCACAAGAATCAATGACTAACTATTTTTAAAAAATCATCAAAATCAACTATATGTTGCCACCATGCGATTTGACTCCTCTTTATGCAGGCTTTTCGGTTCAGTGAAAATCAAAGATCATTTATTACGTTTTTTTTCTCTACTTCTTTGGCGTACAATTATTGATCAAGAACTCAGATCTTGTTAGATTTTGGATGCATAGAAATATTTACTAAAGATGTCCAAATTAATTTCAATTTGTATAGAGTAATATACTTGGTGAAAATAAAAATTATTTTCTCGAACTGTTTCTTCGAAGTAAATTTCAAACATATGCATTGCAGTGTTTTTTAGTTGTGAGGGTAGTGTCTGAAATGTTCCTATAGAAAAGAGAAGGGAGAATATCGAAAACGTTAATCTGTAAACAAGTTTTAAAAGCTTTTATTTTATTTTAAATTACTTATCACTTTCAATGAGGATTATATTTATTAAACATTTGTATTGAGGATATGCTAACGATTGTTTCTGCAAAGATCACTGGCCAATAATCAAATCATAGCTTTTGCAAGGATCGCTGATCGGATGTCTCAAGAAAAGCACGCAATTATTTCATTCTTACATGGACTTAAACGTCAACAGAGTCTATTCATTTAAGTAAGTGGGTGAATTGTTGTAATTTCCCATGAAAATTATTCATAAATAATTTAAAATCCATTTTTTAGATTGAATGATTTTTCGTATAAAATGGATTAACAAGTAGAAATAACCCAGAAGCAAAAAGAAAATTCGCCCATACACACATAACTTTTCGTATTTATCGTCATTACCATTAATTTCTTTTAAAAGAATATATGACCTATTTCCCGGTCCGTCTACAATCTTCCTTAATTAACCATACCAATATATCATCCCGATTCATGAATTTAGAACACCATTTTTATTTGTAAAATTGTAAAAGTTGATTTCACTATTTCGCGTCTTAACATGCATTTTTCGCGTCATATTAGCATCAAAAGAGCCTAATACCAGTATTGTGTCAAATCATTATTCAAGCGCAACTAGGTTCAGAATCACGAAATTCAGAAATGAAGCAAAAACAGTGGCAGCGCTTCTAGACAAAGTAGGTACAGTTGAAACCAGTATTAGGAACTACGAAGTAAAGCTTCTAGACAAAGTAATTCGCGGATATTAGCATGAAAAGAGTGACTTACCCGTTGTTATTCGAACAGTTGCAATTCCCTATCATTAACCCCGTGCCACCACGCAGCGTAAGCATCAACCGCCGCATAGACAATTTGAGAAGGGCTGAGATCTTCATCATGCCAATCGCTCATGGTAATGACACTTAAATCCAGATCAATTGGACCGGTACCGATGCTTTTCTCTACGATATCATTCAACGTTCCCTGACTTAGGTCTTCATCATCAAAATCATCCCAAGCTGTCGCGAACAGCGATGCATCCAGAGGAACCCTCGCCATCACCAAAGCGTGATTCGAAATCTCGAGTTTATGTGGATCTTCATCGTTCCACAATCCGAAGAACTTGTGGAAAGGATTACTCAGAAATGCGCGGAGTTTGTCCGGCACGCGCGGGGCGTGACTGAGTTGAAAAATGAGGCACTCAAAATCGATGCAGATCTGCAACGTGTCGGCTGGCCGATCTTCGCTTCCATCGCTGCTGTAAGTCCACTCAACACCGATACCGGCGACGAGCTCCTTCTGGTTGACTTCGCGGAGGCGTTTCTTGAGCCACGTTTTGACGACGGAGGGAGTTGCCGTCACAGTAACGGTGATTTTATGCACTCCGGAGATTTCGACGATGTAGATCTTGAACTTGGGATCAGACACCTCGAGGGAAAACCCTATCATGCTTTCGAAACGTGTGATAGGAAGAAACAGAGGCGGAAAGATAAAATCTCTTCTTGGAAGATTTCGCAGTGCCTTTTGGTGCAAGCAAAAGTTTGTTACTGAGTGTAATGTGTTTATAACAGATTCAGTCTTATCAACCTGAGTTTTATATTTAATTTATATTTTTAACATACTTTTTAATAATATTTATTATAATTATACTGTTATTCAATGTTTTTGGTTCATTAATTCTATATTGATTTCTTTAAAAGATACTGTTTGTTTGTAAGAGTTTTTAATGTACTATTAAATACCATATTATTTCTTTATTTTTACCTTGTATTTAGTTAGAAAAAAAATAAAGAAGAGGAAAGATAAATCTAAAGTTTTAGAAGGAGATGTTTGAATTATTTTTTCTTTTTAGTTTTTAAAAATCATTTTATAAATTAATTTTAAAGAATAACCGTTTTTGAGAAGTAAATTAAAAAAAAAATCTGTATGGCTAATTTGTTTTTAAATCATTTTTATAAATGGAAAAATAAAATAAAACTGTTTGTTAAATTTCTTTTCAAAGCTTTCTTTTAAAACTAAAAAAAATGGAAATATTCTTTGGCTAAATTAATTTCTTTAATGAATTTTCAAATAAGAATTACAAGCATTAAGTTTAAAATATATTTATAGAAAAAAATGGGCTACAAAATTTTGCTCAATAATTACATCTTGAATTGGGAGTTAGTTTCTAGGGAATAATTATTTATTCAAGATATTATTTAGTTTTAGGAAAATTGATTTATTTTTGCACTGTAAATTAATTATTTATAGGAAAATTATTATTTATTATTTATTTATTATCTCTAGAGGACTTATTTAAATTTATAACAAACTTACGAATTTTAAGTTTTTTACATTTTATCTTTTGGGAGGTTGTAACCATAATTTGTTATTTAATTAATTCACTACTAAGTTTTTGTTCAGAGGAATCATCCTCAAAGAACAGCATCCAAAGTGGAGCGAGGACCTCTCTAGAGCAGTGGTGGCTGGGATCATAGAAAAAATGCTTCAGCATCCAAATTCATTCACTTTGTTTTCTAGTTTGTGAAGTAACTCATTGTGTATACTGATGTTAACCTTGCTTACTCTTAAATTTCACCGGTTTTGCTTTGTTTAATTCTTTCGTGACTATGACGCAGCTGTTTTTTTTTCAGCACGAGAGGCTAGAGCATATATGCAAAAAATATCTAAACAAGAGAGAATTTTTTAAAGAAATTTAAATTTTTAATAATAAAATATGTTATTTGGATCATTTATTTATAGAAACTCAAAAATTACGATTTTAATTAAAATTTAAAATTTAAAATAAATAATAATTTTATATTTTATAATTCAAATTCTTGTTTTTTCTTCTTTTCTTTAATATTTTCTCTTTCTCTCTCGTTCTCTTTTTATCTTGTTTTTCTTTCTTTCTCTCTCTTTTTTTTTTCTTTCTCTCTTTTCTCTCTTTTCATATTTTCAAATTTCTCGGCCTTCCAAATTTCCTGAACTAGATTTTAATCGGGTTGATGGAAAGTCTTTGCAAAGCATATTAAATTTTGGAATTCATACCTTGTCTATTGTTACCTAAAATGCAGCTATACTAAGGATTAAATATTTCAATTTTTATTCAATCATTATAAATGATTTGTTTCACCGTGGCAATTGCAAGTTATGTAACAATATGTTTTTTCGTATAACAAAATATACGACATTTGAGATAATATATTTATTACTTATTAGAAATATAACTTATTTATATTTTATGATTCTTTTTATTGTGATTTTTTTAGATATTAAATATTGTCTAATATTAAAATTATTTTTAAAATATTAAATATTTAATAATTGGATAGTGTTTATCCTTTATAAAGTTTAATATTCAAATTTTATTTTTTTAAATATTAAAAAATGAAAATTTGAATATAGTAAAAAATTGAATTAACCCTATTCAAACTAAGAATTTTAAATTTAATAAATTAAAATTACTTTATCTAATAAATTAAAACTAAATAAACAAAGTAATTGAGTGGTGTAGTAATTAAGTTGAAAATGAATTTAATTAATTAAATATGACTTTAATGCAAAAGCACGTAGCGAAACAAAACCAATTAATTATTCATCATCAATTTCTCTCTTCCCATGTCTTATAAATATTTTTTAATATAAGTACTTATATTCCAATCTTTTACCAACTATTTTTTATTCCATATTTGTTTTGCTTTTCATTTATGTTTTCTCCAAGTATCTCTAAAGAAGCATCATGGGTCGCTAAAGCAACTTGATCGTCACTATGATATTTAGTATCCCAATTATTCTTGATCTCTCTCCTTTGCACCATATGGAAACCGAGGCATTTCTCTATGATCTCACTCACCGAAGCTTCAGCGAGGTTCTCATCATCAACGCCAAACCTGAGAAGTCAGGTCCAAAGGATTTCTCCGCATCTTCAAACGGAACTTCGAAGAGTCGAGTTTCCCGCGATCCGAATTATATTAACAGGGTTCTTGAATGCAATTTGTCTTCTGTAAGCATTGGTCGATTATATCAGAGTCAGGCATGGAGGGTAGGGGTGGGATTGAATCCTAGATTGGCCTTTGTTGGTGGGACTGAATCCTATGATTTAATTTTTTGGGGAATAATGTATGTGAGCAACTAGTTAGCTAGGTGATCAAGGAAAGGCCACGCTATTCATTCAGAACCATTTAAATGGCTGTTTTTACTGTCAAAACAATAAACAAATTAGGGATTTAATCAGAAAAAAAAAAACAATAAAAAATATTTCATGGAGATCCTGAAATTTTTTACATGCGAAGGAAGAAAGAAAGAAATAGAAAAGGTGATAAAAAATTATAGGCGATAATGTGACATCATGTTAAACAAAAAAAAAAAAACAGAGAAATAGAAAATGGAGCGTAAGCTAGTATGTGTGTACGTGATAATAATTGATTTGATTAGCACCTTAGATACGTCTAATTAATGAGTATTATATTTTATTTATGGATAGTATTAGTGTTATTATGATCTTAAAATATGGTATTCCCTTTAAACTCCTATATAAAATAATAATATTTAACTTTATGCGGATGAAAAAACATATAGTTATGTATTTAATGTTTTTTAATTTTCTTATAAAAATTGAATTATATTTATTAAACTATCCTTAATTAATATTTATTAAAATAGTATCTACATTTAAAATTTAAATTAAATTAATATAATTTTAAAATGCTTATAATTTTGGAATGTTTATATTTTAAAATAGTATCAACTTTAATTCTATAATTTATATATTAATTTTTTTCCTCTCAACAGGGAAAGGAGACCCATAAATTTAAGATTCTAAATATTTTTTTTATAACAACGGCCATAAAGTTCCAACCTAGATCTAAATTTCTTGTGAATTCCTTTAACAACTTTTTGTACTGATTATTTTTTTCTATTAATAATTTCACAAAATCTTAATACAATGATCATTGAAGTAAAACTTTAATATCAATAAGTTATTCGTCCGACCGGTACTAAATTCATATTCCATTTGTAATGTCTCACGTTCAAGTTTACAAAACGAAAATGTGGTTGGAGAAAAAAATTCTATTAAAGGTAGTTTAGTCAAAATTTTCAATAGAAACTAATGCTCAAAAAATTCAATAAATACTACACTAATGTTATTATGTTTAATAAAATTTTTAACAACAACACTTATAAAACTTTAAAAATAAAATAAGATTAAAAATACTTTTAGCTATTAAAGATTTTTAATATCCAGTTTTAGTTTCTGAATAGAATTTTATATAATTTTAGCCATTAAATATTTGTTATCTCAACATTTTTAGTTCTTGTCATAACAGATACTCAAACATAAAAAATAAAAATATTAACATAATAAATGTTTAGAAAAAGAAAAGATAACAAGTGATCCAATATCTTCATCAATCTTAGAAGAGACTTTGATATTATATGGGTTTTCGAGCCTAATTCAACCCATAAAACCGGCTCATAGGGTGAGGTTTGCACCCTACTTATATTCATGTAAGTGGTCCTCTTTCTAGGCGACATGAGACTTCACACCATGAGAATTTCCTCTAGTACTAGATTTCCAACAAAAGATACTAAAAAAAAATTAAAAATTTCGTAGACACGACCGAAAATATTTTTATCAAGAAAATATTACTCAACATATATGGCTCAATATAATATAACTTCTTCCAACTGCTATTTAATATACTATAGTTATCCAGTTCCCACCTATAATATTTATCAAGAAAATTTATGAGGAATACTTTAATACTTCCAATTGTGTGAAATAGATGAGATAAATACGAAAGGAAAGCGTGTTGGTGCATTACTCATTATTCGAGCCTTCTGAGTACAGAGATAACCTCTCATTTATGATCAGTATTGAATTTGAATGGTTTGTTCATTTACTTGGTGATTTGTTTAATTTTGCAACTTGTGCAACGCATTGATCATCTGAATTTAAGAATACGTGGTTGTTTCTAATTTCTATGTCGTTATATAAATCAATGTCATAAACCTAATTAAAAATTTATCATGTTTGAATATTAATTGACAACAAGCACTCATTTAGTTTAATTAATCCACATGTTACACGTAGTTAAGAATATAACTATATGTTACATGAATATTCCATGAAAAACAAGATAAATAAGCAAGTAAAGTCTTTTGCCCTAGCAACACAACAGTAAAGTCTTTTATATACCCCTTTTGTTTGGTAAAAGTTTTTTTCATATCATACTGCAGTTGACTTTTTGCCCTAGCAAAACAAGAATAAGATGTTAAAATTTCAGATGATGACCTAATTCAACTCATAAATCGACTTATATGGTGATATCTTCCTCACGCTGAGCGTGAAGTAAAGAAGGAAAAATTTTGACAGAGTCTTAAAATAGACTCTGATACCATATTAAAAATTTAGGTGATAAACTTAACTTAATCTCACAAACTTTTATATAATGAAGATTGTTTCTCACTTGTATGCATATAATAGGCTTTATCCTCTAGGCGACATAAGATTTAAAAGAAACAAGCATCCCTTGGTTTCACCTATGATGTTTTCATCGGTTTTAGAGGTGAAGATAAAAGGCATAGGTTCATAGGACATCTTCGTGAAGCGTTGTCTCGGTTGATTCAATATGGAATCATATTATTTGCTATTACGAGCAACACTGAAAACACTGGATAAAATTACATCTCCAGACTGTACATGATACTTCTAATCTTCCTTATATATTGTCTCGGTTGATTCAATATAGAATCATATTATTTGCTATTACAAGCAACACTGAAAACACTGGATAAAATTACATCTCCAGACTGTACATGATACTTCTAATCTTCCTTATATGTTGTCTCGGTTGATTCAATATGGAATCATATTATTTGCTATTACAAGCAACACTGAAAACACTGGATAAAATTACATCTCCAGACTGTACATGATACTTCTAATCTTCCTTATCTCAGTTCTTCATTTGTCATTATGTGAAAATATAGACTTTTCATTTAAGTGATGAGTCATGTGCCAAATAATATACTAAATCAAAATTAATATATATAATATTTATAAAATAAATATAATCAAAATGACACATGATAATATAAAATGATTAATAATACTAATCTAATAATAAATTTATATAAATAAATCTAACATCTCATGTTAGGTTCATATGTAGTCTGTACCTTTGCCCTGTTACATTACAGGATCAATGCTCGTTAATCTTTCAAAATATTATCTTCTTAAAGCATTTGATGTTGTAAAAGTCACGAAGCAATACAAGTTGCTCCAGGTACTTCTAAAAACTCAGTTGGCAAAGCTACTTTTATAGCATTTGTGTAGCCGTGTCAAAATAAGAATTTCAGAATCAACTCAACTTTTTTTTATTTACTTTCTTCAGGTTCTTGACAGTTTTAAATTGTTTTAGACTTTTAGTAACACCTTTTGGTTCTAGACTTGTGTAATAATTGTCAACTACGGATGCCGCGGATGGCATAGTATTTGTTTCAACGGATTGCATTAGTGGAGTTACCTTTGTCCCATTTGTATAGCAGAGTATGATTTTTGTTTTTGTTGGCAGTTTTCTTCAGCAACTCACAATTTTTGATAAATTACTGCCAACAGTGAAGCAGGATATTGTTTATTTCTATGAATTGTGTTTACAATTATTTAACAGGATTCGTGAATGACTTTTTTTTATTGGGAATGAAATACTATTTTACTGTGGCTTTTGTGTTTGAATGGTTCTTCAACCAATAACCATTTCTCATTGCCTGTAACAGCTAATATACGTGGTTTCTTTAATGCATTGCTAATTGATTTTTTTTTATTTTTTTTTTTAAGAAAAAGAGAGCTGCACATGTGTACCCACAAGCCAATTGATCGAGTTCATGCTTTCAAGGATATCGTATCATCAGAATTAAGGCGAGTTTTCGTACTGATAATATATATTAGTTACATTAGCTGTGTTTTTTTAATGATGGCTCTTTCATTGTTATCTATTTAGACATTTCTGGATGGGTTAAACTCTAGAGCTTGATGCATTAAGTTTAGAGCAATTTGTTTATTTAGTGGTTCACATGTCAAGAGAAAAAGCCAGTCATTGAAGCATATATTTTCATTCAATAAAATGTACAGCTGATTTACACTGAACGATTGGATATTTCAATTGCATTGGGAACATGATGCGATTACTATTGATTTCAGTCATTTCACATGCAGATATTTGCTGAAAGCTAAATGCGTTTGATACTCTTCTGCATCCTGCTATTATACAGTCCTAGAATGCAATCACTATTGATATGTTCATTATGTATTCCAATTGGTCTTGGCCCTTGAATATATACTGTACTGCATAAAAGTTTCATATTAATTAGCTAGCTTCTTCATTTTCAACAAAATATCTTTAAGCTTGTCTCATGATTTTCTGTATTTTATGATCTTTCTTTATGTGCTCGTCATGTTTCTTGAATTTTAACCAATCATTATTAATTCAGTGACATAGGAAAAGCTTAAGAAGCTTGGTGTCCTTATGAATGGGAGCCATCATAGCTGCAGCGTTTCATATGAATGCAGGTAATTAAATGACATACGAAATGCTGTGTTGGTTACAGATTGCATCATGTCGCTATATAATTGTGCATTGTTATTGTGCCTGACAAGGGTAGATAAGTAATTCCCTTGGTCCGGTATGTCTTCTTCTAACTACTGCTTCTTCTTTTGATAAGATAAAAGGGTGGGTCTATGTAGAAACACTCCATGATGTTTTGAATTGTGAACAATAATATTGCAATATGAAATGTACCTAAGTTACTTTATTTTAATAATCTCACGCTTATTTTTATATTTCTTATTGGGCCTTAAGTTATGGGCTTTATCCAATTATTATCTTATGACTAATTTATTAGTTAATAATGTATTAGTCTTATATTGAACTTGATGGATTTTATCTGGGAGTGCTTCTTTTTTCCGGACACTCCTCATCATATTATCTAGCTCAATGATCTTGGCAGTTGTTTAGTCAGGTATCCTTCTTCGTATGATTTGGATTCGGTTTGTGCTGATCCTGATTATGATTGAGTTGTTTAGTTAAGTACGTTAATCTTAATAATAATTGAGTTGTTTAATCGAATACTGCTTCATTGTGTGGTTCAGGTTTGACCAAGGTTCTATCTAGTATGGTTATTGGATTGTCTTCGGATCTAATGAAATTGTATAGTTATTGGTTTGTGTTCGGATCTAATGAAATTTTCATTTTCAGTGCATAAAGGTAAAGTTTATATTTTCTTTCTTTATTGTTCATGGAATCAATTGTCCAGTTGGAAGAACTAATAAAAATTTGACGTGGCAAATTGATTATGGTGCTTTCGGGGCAAGGCTTACTGGAGCTGGATAGGGTGGTCATTGTGTTGTTGTGTTGGTGAAAAAAGAAAGTGTTCCAAAATTTATCCTTAATTTGAAGGTTTGCTATTTACTTCAAGTTAATAATACTATATAGATTCTAGGAGAGTTTCTACGAAACTAGAATCGAAAAGGGCGTGATCAATGAGAACATGCAATGTAGATAATTGTGTATTTGCGTGGTGCCTGCTATTTTTAAGTTATAATTAGCATCATTTCCTTGATTCATTTCACATTTAATTGCTGAAAATGTGCAGGTTACCATGTGGAAGCTCTGATGGAGAATATGATTAAAATCCCTGACTAATTTTCATTAATTTGCTTCCATGTTCTTGTAAATTATTGACCAAAATCAATAACTCTGTTGAACATCAATGAAGTCAAATTTTGTCATGGAGTAATGACATTCTTGGCGAAATAGCGTTTTTGTATGCACTTAAATTTGGTTTTCTGGTTCAATATATTTAAAATTGTATGATTATATATGTATTTATGAATAAAAAATTGAATTAAAAAAATGTTAGTGATAGATAGAAGAAACGGTCAAATGCACTTTACAAGGTTTAGTTGTTTGTCCTGTTGCATATGCACTTTCTATCCTAGTATGGGCAATGGCCTTTGTGACTCTATGGTTTATTAAAATAAAATAAAATAAAATCCTAGTATGGGCAAGTAGATAAAGCTTTGATTTTGCTGGGACCTGGAAAATCTTATATTATTAGCACCCACGTGCATATGTGTCCATTGACGTGGATTCAAACTGCACATGAGACAGGATCATGCAAATTATTACCTTAGAAAGGATCCCAATCGATCAAAAACTAGTCAATAATGACGAACGCGTCTTACTATATCCTAGGTCATGATGATACTAAATTTATATATAGTAATAAATTTATCTTCAACACGTATTTCTTCCTTTTTGTATATAAAAATCTATAACACTAAATCAAATTTATTTTGTATTTAACTATAATATATAGCTAATTAATTAAATTATTTAATAAAATATAATATTTTTTCTTTTATATCTTATAATTAGTTATCTACTAAACATTTTTTTAATGAAAATAATTACATGTAAGACTTAGTAATTCAGTTTCACATAATCAAAGCAGAAATGCTGTCCAGCCGGCCAACAAGAATATGACAGATATGTATTTTATTTTAAAAAAATTAAAAATACTGAAATATAAAAGAATAAAAATATAAATTTAAAACAGTATACTGGATGTTGGTGGTGTAATATTTCTCTAATCTAACTTCTATCAGTTTTTTTATACCTTGACTCCGAGAAATGTTCTAGAGCCAACCGAAATACATTGAATTCAACAATAGCAATGCAGGCAATTGGATTCGGGACCTCTGTTCTTTAGAGGTGTAAATCCAGAAGGGGCCCAAATAAACAGAGCAAAACTCGACGCATGAATTAAAAGGGGTGGCCCCGGAGTAGTATGTTTGTATGTTTCTTTGGAAGAGGAGAGAAACAAGAGGATAGTCAACCGACCTTATAAACTATAAATTTCCTACACTGCCCAGTTAATTATAATAATATCTTAATTTTATAAAAAATTAATTTTTTTATTTGAAAAAACTTTGTATACATTCTACGTGAATTAACTTAAATTTGATTTAATTTCAAATAAATTGTAAAACTCGTCTTAATTTTAAAAAATTATCTATCAAAAAAAAATCAAATTTAAATACCCAAAAATTATAATAATTTAAAGATATAATTAAATTTGTAGGCCCTCAATATTTCAAATTTTAATCCGTAATAAATTTTTGTGTCAAATTTTAATTCCTTATTTATTTTTTATCAACATTTTTTAATTCATACTGTTAAATTAAAATTATTAACTATTGATATAATTAAAAATAAAGAATTATATAACACCTTTAAATCCATATTTATTTTCACGTCAAACACTGAAAATATTAACTAAAATGAGACTAAATGTTATTAAAATTAAAAAATAAAAACTTGAGGACATAATTATCCCTAATTAAAATATCTTACTCAAGTTTCAATCCCTAGTTATTAATTTTAAGAGTATGTTATCCTCTACTAAGTCTGAAGTCTCCAACCGATTTAAAGTGTGAAGAGTAGCACGTAAAGCTGCAGAACTCTGTGCATTGATTGAATACAGCTTGATAATTGAGGTGTATACGTATCATCTACACTCATATCTCTGTGCAATATTATGATATCACTTGTATGTTCTTTTAATGATTTTAATTTTTATAAATATGAGGGAATTTATTTTATTTAATTATATACATTTTATTATTTTAATTCTCAAAAATTACTTTTTTATGTAGTGGCTACATAAATTGTATGTAGACATCCTATGTATACATCAGCAATTACTTTAAGGTGACAATGTGATATGTTTATATATATATATATATATATATATATATATATATATAAAGAGTTGTTTTCAAATTATTAAAAATAAAACCAACAATTTCTATGGTAAAATTTAAAACTAAAATCTGTTATAATTGTGGGATAAATAAAAATATAAACTTATTTTTTTATATGAATTTTGTTATTTGATAAATTTCACTTAAATTTATTATTCTTAGTAAGACTCATATAAATTGGTCAATAATGAAATTACATTTAAGGGTTAACAAGATTTTGATCATTCATTTTATTTGAATTTTTGGTTTTAGTCCGTCAAATTTATTTTTCTGTTTTTAGTTATTTAAATTTTTTTACTTTTAATTTTTTAATTAATTTTATATTAAGTAATTTAATGAATATTATTTGTGATATCTAAAATAAATTTTTAGTGATAAAATAACCATCACAAAATAGTATTTATATAATCAATTAACATAAAAGTTAATTAAGTGAACTAAAAACAGTGGTAGAAATAAAGACTAAAAACAATAAAAATAAATTTAGAAGACTAAAAGTTAAAATAAAATAAAATTACATAATTAACTCTATATTTAAAATATAAAATATGCTTTTTTTTAGTTTATTAATATAAGAAATTTCAAATAAATGGAGACGTAAGAGCCTCATTTTGCACTAGTGAAAAGTGCAATAGAAATACGGGCATTCAATTATGAATAGCCTTGCAGAATGAGTTGGTGGGAGGTGGAACGGCCATACTCTGCTAGCTCTCATTTCTCACGTGGCTTCCTGAATCTCCTGAACCTAATTCTTTCAAAAAATTATTTATATTTATCTATCGTCATTGTTATAAAGCTAGTTTTTTTTTTTGCTGTTCTGAAAAAAAAAAAAAAATCACAATCACGTATTCACGATAACGTTAGAAGAAAATTTACACGGCTTAATTTTTTAAGGAAAAAAGATCAATTTTCTATTAATAACGAGATGCCTTCATCTTTATTTTCCTTAACTTCTGTGAATAACTTGTTTAATTCCAAAATTTCAACTTATTCAAGCATTAAAAACAGTGAAATTTCAAAAGATTTAAATTCCTCTTTCCATATAGTATTTTATATTAATATGCATTTAACTAGAGAAAGTATTTATATGAAATAATATATATATATATATATATATTAATACATGTAATATATCAATTAAGGGATAGGATATGTTGATACATGTAAGACTTATTGAGTTATGTTTTTAAATAACTTTTTATATTTAATTACTTCAACCACTTAATTTGATATTTTTACTAATTAAATTATATATACAAAGTTTCAAACAATTACAAAATTATTCAGTAACTCGATAAATTATATATATATATATATATATATATATATATATATATATATATATATAGAACTTGCAGAAAGTTCGATAATGATTGAGTCACATAGCTTATCATTTGATGACGATGGAGTTACATTAAATAATAATAAATTTTTAAATTATGATATCATAGAGAAGGTCTATATTTTAAAATAGTAATTATTTTTATGAGGATTTTAAATATATAAAAAGTAGTATTTTCATTTTAATATAGTATATTTTATGTATGATTAATTCTTAAACTACTTAAGTTAAAAAAATAATTTAGCATCATTTATGTGAATTAATCTAAATATAAAGACGATAATATATATATATATATATATATAAAGACAACAGGAGTTAGTTCGATGATAAGGGAATATCATTTGATATTTTTAATTGTAGTCGAAGAAGTTTTGTTATAGTATAAAATATTTTTAAAAATTTTAATTAATAAAAAAAATTAAATAATGGTGATTCAATTCTCGTAAAAAAATATTATTAGAAGGAATTGGTCAAGTAATAAAGACAGAATTTCATATTTGATATATCATATATTCGAAGTCTCATTTATCAATATGTGGTGTTGTACATATAAGTATTTACTTGTGCTTGAAAGATTTTCTTATCTTGGGTGGTGCAATTCCATCTCCTTGGTTATAAATATAACATGCCAATCCAGATTGGTTGAAAGTGAACTTGTATATTAAAAGGATAAGTTTGTTTCTCGCTGCTAAGGTGAAGATCATGTTAGTGAGTAATTGATCTCTGTTAATATTTTTTTGAGAATTAATTATCAAGTGAATCCTTGAGACTAACTCATCTAAATTTTTCTGATTAAAAAAATATAAATACAACAAAAAGTTATGTAAATAAAAGATATGACTCATCCACAGCTAAGTGTAAATTTAAATATCCTTCAATAAATATTTCTGCATGCATAAACATGGAATTGAAGTTTTAATTATATATTTAAGAGGTAAAATTATCTGTCAGTGTAATATTAATAAATATGATATGTTTTGAACCAGACAATTACTTAACTTTAATCAATCATTTCCATAATTTAATCCAATTTAAATGATTATTTGATAGGTTTAACTTTTGGTCTCATTATTTATGAAATTATTAAAATAATATTTTTTCACAGATTTCTCCATGATAAATAATTAAAAAATATTAATTAATTATGATTTGTCTTCTTGTTATCACTTATCTAATTCGTTTACCTTAAATTGATCAGTTAAGTATATTTAATATTGCTTTACCATATTAATATCTTAAAAGTATAAAAAAAATTAAATGTTGACCGTATAAAATAAGGTTGAATATTAATAGTAAGAAAATATGATAATAAGATGATGTTGAAGAAATCAAAATGGTAATAACCATATCCATTCAAAACGGTAACATACGGCAAACATGAGTGGGAAAAAAGTGGAAATAAAAGGACAGAAAAAACAGTAGATGGTGGGAGCCACGGTGTAAAATTTGAAGTTGAAGTTGCCAACTGTCGACAAGTGTTGTCTATAATGGCTACATCACCTCCCTAATCTTCGCTCTATAAATTTGCCGTTTTTGAAGACAGCACATACCATGAAATCAAGAGAGAGAGATCTTTGTTTGAACAAATCTTAATTTCGCTGTAATTTTGGTTCCCTTTCCCCCTTATCTGCTATCTATAGTCTCTTCCTTTCCCTTATCTTTCGCTCTCTGTTATTGCAAACTCTTTCACCATCGGATCTGGGGTTTCTTCCCCTTCCCGCGAAGGTATTCCACTTTTCTTTTCTTTTTTGTGTTTTTTTTTTTTTTGTTCTCTTTTTACTTCTTCATATAATATTATTATTGTGATGGCTTTGACTAGTTAAAAGTTGGACTTTCTTCGGTTTCATGGTTGCCCATTTTAATCATATGTGGCTGCACGTTGCAGTGGAAGGTTATATATAATGCCGGGTTTTAATGTATAAAAGTATTTATATATATTTTTTTTCTGGGGTTAATTTGTTATGTGATGGCTTTGCTAGTTTCGTGAAGCATTTATGTTTTTGCCTTTTGTTTTTGTCCTAAAGGGTTTTATGTTTCTCCCTTTTTATCTCGAGACTTTATGATTTTTTGTCTGTTTTGCTTAGAAGTTTGAACATGGGCTTTTGGGTAGCTTAAAGTTGTATCATTTGACTTACTTGTTCATGCCCCTGAACATAATTAAAGGGGAAACCATCGTAAGATTGATAATTAGGTTACGTTCATCTGATTGATATTTCTCCCTTATTGTGATGCAGGGTCTGTTCCTGGGATTACTTATCCTTTCTTTGTTTTTGTTTTTGGGAGGAGGACTGGTGCCTCTCAGTAAATAGAGCCTAGGAAGGAAAAGTGTTAATTTTTGAGGTTAATAATTATTTTATTGTTGTTTGGATCTATCTAATGTGAGAAGGAAGTCATGTAACTACGAAAAAGGTATCAGAATTCGGGTTTAGTTGTATTGCAAGCTGTCTTCTTGATGATTTATGGTCAATTAAATCCTGAGTACATAACATGTGTTGAGGTGGTTATTTTGTATGATGGCCTGAGTTCAAGGCTTTAGATTGAGGGCAGTTAAGAGGAAATTTTATACAATAACAATCAAGGAGAAGTTGGATTAGGTTTATGGTTTTGGGATGGATCATAGAAGTGTAAAGGATACTCAAGTTGATCTTGAAAGTGGATTGCCACTACTTGGAGATGATTCAATGAAAACCTCTACTGCTAGTGGGGCAAAACATGGAAAGACATTATTTGTTAAGGTTCCTGGTGGGTTTGTTGGAGTTTCTGGTAAAGTTGATGAAGGGCCAAGTTTATACTGTTATGAATCAAGTTTACCTGAAGTTTCTGCTGATATAATGAAAGTAACAAACAAACCAATGATGTGGAAAGATTCAGTGAACCGTGCACAGCACACCCCAGCCAAGGAGAAACGAAAAAAGTGCTGTAATAAGAAGGCTCCTAAGCCTCCAAGACCTCCACAATCTCCATCATTGGATGCAGCTGACCATAAGCTAATCAAGGAGATATCTGAACTTGCCATGTTGAAGCGTGCAAGGATAGAGCGTATGAAAGCCTTGAAGAAGATGAAAATGGCTAAATCATCATCACCATCTTCCAATGTCAGTAGCCTTTGGGCTATGATTTTCACTGTCGTCTTCTTTATTGTGATAATATTCCAAGGTAACATTTGGGATAACCATAACAGTAGATTTGTCATGCATATGGCATTTTATAATTTTTATTTAGAATGTGCTTTACAACATGTAGTGATTTAGCATTTTCATTGCCAAATCATTTTATTTTTGAAATTAGAACTTAAGTACAATGAGGGCAAGAGATGTCCCTGAGACTAGTGAAATCAGATAAGAAGGTGAAAGAGTTAGACTAGCAATGCAGGATAGGGAACTAGTCCTCTGCGATTGCATGACCTTTCCTCACCAGCAGAAAAGAAAGAGGACAACGCCTAGAGTTGATTTTGAGGATTCATTTTGAGATTAGTACTTAAGTACTATGAGGGAAATCATATTTTTTAAAATACTTCTCTGTCAGATATTGAGACAATCATTGACTTACCGGAAAATTGCATTGATTCAAATATTATGGAATCTAGTTGTTTAGACATGATTTCAAGGAAAGTTTGAATCCTCCATAGAGCTTTTATTTGGCTGCCTTTGAGTCAATTTGTTTTTTGTAGATCACTTCAATTAGCTACTGAGAGATTTGTGATCAATTGATCACTGTTTTGCTTTCTATTTCCGGATAACTGGAATCAAACCCCCTTTTTTGTTGGCTGTCTTCATAATTGTGGGCCAAAGGGTTGATGATTCCCACTAGAGAAGTTTCCTTTCATCTATATTTTGATAATACCTAATTTTTCTTTAGTTTTATATGATCTAGAAGTTCTCATAGTATTATTTAGCAATCACCTATTACTTTAGAGCAAATTACAAAGTAGATTGCAAGATGGGATCAAAATACTCCCTGGTCTTTTTCTTTCATGTTCCAACGAGTTACAACATTTTAACTTCCTCCATTTTTGGTATTAACTACACGTTCCTTTTGCAGGCATGTCACCTGCAAAAACTTCAGTTGCAAGTTTCCAAGGATCTCCTGTATCTGTGGGAGAATCAGAGGGTGGTTTAATTTCGGTTCAGTACCAACTCAATCCTTCTTCAATTGACTCGAATGGTCCTGGTTCAGAGTCTCACAAGTAAGTTCAAATTCATGCCACATATTGAACCTTTGGCTCCTTGTTCCTTTTCTTTAAGTAAACCATCAAATTAGTCCCTAAATATTGCTCTCTCTCCTAAATAGTCCCTATAAAGTATTAAAAATCATATAAATAGTCCCCAAAGTATGAAAACTATGCAACATAGTCCTTAAAGTTTAAAAATCATGCTTCATAGTCCTTCAAGTATAGAAAATCCTTCAAATAAATTGATGAATATTTTAGGAATTATTTATTTAGTTTCATTAGTTTAAGGATTATTTAGGGAAAATGGTGATAGCTGAAGGAACAAACTGACTATTTTCTTTTTCTTTTTCTTTTTTTTACCTCAAAAACACATTGCTTGTTCAGTTTTCCCCTAATATTAATTTTTTTTTTTTTGTTGTTGATGGTATTGGCAGTTTTTTACAGCAGGTAGCAGGTTCAGATATGCCTGAAAAACAGAGGAGAGATTCAGGTTAATGCATTTTTATTATTAAAAAGAATCATTTCCCTGTATTTAAATAACGAAGAAAAGATGCCACATGCTGTTTGTATTGACTTTCAAAATCTATATATTTTTTCATTTGTTGGTAATTTATCCCCTTTATGTATATTAATCAATGTTGGGGGTGAGTTAAATTGCCATAACACTTCTGCTAGCGTTCTTCATTGAGTTGGAGGTTTTGCTTTTGAAGTCTACAAACTACCACTATCCTAATTGTTATGTTCTGGTGTCTTCTTTTTTGTCATTACCTTAATTAAGAGAACTGGTATTAATGTTTTTTGTGATCAATTACTTTCCAGAAAGCAAAATTCTCGTTCAGGTTAATCAGTAAGGAGTGTGGCACACTGAATTTCCAATTAAGAATAAGAAATGTGTCAGATGTGATGCCATTTTGACTTTATTAGCATAAACATGTGACATTGCTTCATCTGGGATCCCAAGATAAAAAATTAAACAAAAGTTGAACTTCGAATCGGAGGTGTTTAACATGCTTCTAGTTCTAGTTAGTAGACATATTAATCAGTTTTAAATCAATGGCTAGAAATAAGAATGAGCTAACGTGTACCAATCAGTTTGAGAGGAAAAGTTGAATAATCATATAGTCAGTTTCTCAAAAAATTCTAATTACTTGAATATTCTTGCACATAACTCTTGGAAATCATTATTTCAGGTCCGTTACATGTTCGTAAAATTTGAGATATTACTTATGTAAAAAATATAGAAAAAAATTGAAATATTGTGAAAAGGAAGAAAAAAAAAAGGCCCAAGGGTCTGTGACTGGTCTTACGTCTTATTTGATTTTCGTAGTATGAAATTTTAGTTAAACATTTTTTTACAGAATATTTTCTATGAAAAAAAAAGAGAAGTGAATGATAACAAAAATGCAGTATTTTTATTGTGGAGAAAAAAAAAAAAAAACTCAAGCTGACCCTATTTTCACGAGCAAACTAAGTTCTTAGTTTCTCATGTTTTCATATTCAAGAAAACAACTTTGGACCTTGCACCCTGGCACTCTTGTCCATTCATTTTAGTTTAGTTGAAGAGCGTGCAGAAAATAGGGAAGTGGGTTAATAGTTAGTAAATAATAAGAAACAGGAAGCCAACTGTTTTGTCTTTGCCTAGAACAGGATGCTCTAAAATTTGATAGGAACTCCACTCTCACACGAAACTTCCTCTGATAGGACATTGACACTTTGTGAAAACTCTGATTCTGTGCCATAAGCAAATTCTGAATGACTGAAACTCAAATCAATATATGCCAATTTTCTTCTTCCTCCAATCTCAATTTAATTATAAAATTACGACATCATCAAGTTTCAAATTCCAGATAGATTGTCTAATTTTTCATCTCCTTGCGACTTTAAGGTTTATCACTTGGGAAATTCTTTCACACATAATTTGTCACATATTTTATATCACTATTATGGTTAAGAAAAACAAATAGTCACTCTAATATGATGATGATTTGGTTTAGTCTTGTGTGAGTTGCTTTCACGTGTGTCTAACACCACACCTAGTTAATGGAGAAACAGAGGTAGTAAAACACCGTATGGTTTACAAATAGCTGCTTCAAAGTACACATACAATGAAGAACCATACATTACACAAAATCAACCATCCTAAGTATTTATTAAATAAGAATAAGAGTTACTACTAGTAGTACTAACTACTAACTACTAAGTGCTACTCTACCTACAAAAGGGGGGGAACAAATCAACCCTTTAGAAGTAGTTTGATTATAGCAGAAGCCACATCCACTAGTTTTTGCACAATGTTGTTTCTGTCTCCTAAAGGTGCTTGAGCAGTGCCAGAGAATTTCTTGTCACAACTACTCAATTCTTTGAGAGCATCAGATACACAATAACTGGCAAAGCCAAAACGGCCTTGGCTTATGGCATCAGCAGCTTGTGGGAGAATGTACTTAACAACAGGGATATATGACTCGGCACAGAAAGCCAAGGCTTGCTCTAACTCACGGTCTGAAGTATTCTTGATCAACCCCTCAATGTAACTTAGTGTATCAGTTGCATTTGCAAGAATGTTGTTCACCATTAAGAGTGCCACCCCTTTAAGATCGGGTTTTGGACTCAGAGGGTTTGAGTGCAGGATCGAGCTGCAAAGGTCGTAAAAGGGTGTCCTTTTGCATATTTGGTCCACCAAATCGCCATTACCATCTTTCCATGGGAATGAGGGTTGGGAGAGTGTGAAGGGGATAGAAATAGAAGCAAGAAGAATAATGTGAATGGCAAAAGAAGACACATAGGTTGGGATCTTCCTCATTCTCTCTTGTGGTGATGAGATGAGTAGGGGAGTAGAATGGTCTAGGCTCTTTCTTGGCTCCTATTTTAGTTTAACAGTGTGATCATTTGCCACCCCTAAGGGGGTATATACCTCACATGAGAACAGAGAGAAGTGTGTTAGGTAATATTGTAATAATAAGGCCAAAAAAGAAAGCGAAAAAATATGCAGTAGTGTAAGAATTATAATGTCAAAAATATGATTGTTATCAACATTCTTCAGTGTATTGATAGATAATTTCACCCTTTTAATATATGATTAGAAATTCGAATTCCATATACATGTATATATAATAATAACATTGAAAATCTTAAATTCTTTAAATGAAAGCTGCATATGTAACTTAGTCTACAATTATTGTCTAAAAAATGCATAGATTTAAAAAAGAAGGGATTGTTAAAAGTTATTTTATTCGTTACATGTGTTACAAATTGGAAATAAGGAGAAATAGTTGTACCCCTAAATTTTATTGTCGGTGTTTTTTATTTTTATGTTATGTGCATTTTGTAGTCTTTTTAGTTTTCACATTAAAAAAAAGAGTGGTAGGTTTGTTGTTAGATGATTGCTCTGTTTAACCGTGGGCTTCCTTTGCCTCTACACGTTGTTTAAAGTTGAATTGGCCTTGGTTCACGGGTGTCTTATTCACTTGGCTTATATGGTCTATGGCTTAATGCCACATCTTCTTTTATGTTCCCTACTTTACCAAAAGATGCCAAATATGAGAACTTTCTAGACAGTGCTCCCGTCATTAAACCCTTCTTTTGGAACCAAAGAAAGGATAGAGAGACTAAGATGGACACGACCATGTTTTACTAGAGGGATTTCACTCATTAAAACAACCACCCCATGATTACGTATAATAATTATTAATACATTTTCAAATATCAAAGCAGAATCATCAACCAGCTCACCAAAGACACTTTGCTAACTAACAAGCATTGTCGGCATAATCGGGTCCTAGAGAATTTCAATATTTGTTAGTTCTAACACCTTAAGCTTTTGTTTTATCTAAAGGAAACAATTATTTCAATATAAAGAAGCTTAAAAAATATAATATTAAACTCTACCATTGATTTAGAAGTGTACGCCAAATATAAAAGATAGGTCGTTTGTAGATTTCTTGGTAAAATAAATTTTGTCTACTCCATGATTAAATAAAATATCAGCCTTATTAATCTCAAAACAGAGTTATAGAAAATTACTCGGTATGTGTATAAAATAAAGAAAATAAGTCCTAAAAATTTTGTTTAAAAAATAAGAACTGAACCTGACGTGAATCGAACACGCAACCTTCTGATCTGGAGTCAGACGCGCTACCATTGCGCCACAGATCCATATTTGTTATTTATGTTCTCACATTTATAATTTATTAACATATTTGGAAAAATAAATTACCATAGAATAATACATTAGTCTTTTGTAATACAACAAATTGATATTAAATTTTCAGAATTAGAAATATTTGTCATGTTATTTTTTTATTGATGATTTTTTTCACCTTTAATTTTTCCTAGAAACTTATTAAAATGTTTACAAGGAAAAAACTTAGATAGAGTGAGTTTTTTTCCAACCTTATTAATTAAATGGATAAATCTATGTACCTATAAATTCTATGGTTTACCTAATCTTATCGCACACTAACACACACTAACATATAATAAATAAAGAAAAATATTTAATAGACAACTGAAATACACATTCAATCAGTTAGAGAAAAAATTATATATATATAAAATGTGAAAATGTGAAAATAGAAAAATACATATATATTACGTAAATGAGTTAACTGGTTGATTATAGATTATTGTTAATGTGAAGTAAAGTTAATAAAGAAATACATCAATTATCCATGTGCAAACAATTTTGAGTAACATTTAATCTAATGATTTTCATACAACAATTCATCTCTTTATTTTATTTTTTTTATCTTTTTACATTTTCATGGTTTATTAATTACATAGTTTAACTAACTACGAGATTAAGGTTCCATGATATGTTGTATTATCTGGAACAAAACTTCACTGAGACTAATTTGGTATAAGTGGTGGAACATCAAAATTTCAACGAAGGATAGATAGACCACCTCATGGACAATAATTTTTATAGATTATGTTAATCTCTTACTATAAATTATATCTTAGATTTGTTACATAATAACTTGAATTCTAACCTTAAACCTTAAATCCTAAATCTTAAATTAATTTTAAACCAAAAGTCATATTTAAAATTGATTTTTATTTCAAAATTGATTTTAAACCAAAAATCACATTTAAACTGATTTTAGAAAATTCTAAATTAGTTTTTTTTTTTTTTTTTTTAAATATGGATCTTGATTTTAAATCCAGTCCAATGACCACCCTTGTGAGTAATGGGCGTGTATATCAATTGATGACATGAAACAAGATTGTGTAGGATGTGTCTGGCAATACAGAATTATATATGCAAGTGTTGCAACATAGGAAGACTGGCAAATTAAAAGTAAGAAATTTGGATACAATACAAATGAAACGAAACTGGGGAATATTGATAACACTATCCTTTCCACAAACTATCGGGCCCACATTTTAATAGTACATCTCACATGAAATTTCACCCAATGAAAAATAGTGTGATGAGAGAAGTGTTTCAAACATTTTCAAAGACTATAGAGTAAGTAACAAAACAAAAAAAAATAAAAATCATTATACATTTACAAGAAACAATGGACTTAGGAAAATAGTAAAAGGGGACGTGTGCCATAAATCAAGTATTATTATAGTTAAAAATGTAGGCTACGCTTGAAATGAGACAAATAAAGCATAGTTTAAGTAGCTATAAATACAATATTATAGATAATTTAATGAAAACAAATAGTGACAAAGGGTTAACAAGTTCAAGAGCAACTTATAACCAGTGTCAACATGCAAAGAAACTGAACTCACATGGATCCACCCAAGAAGTACAATAAGCGTACAAATTTAGAATAAATAATTATGAAATATATTACTCAAGGATTATGACAAATATTTCTTAAAAGTAAAATATCATTTAAGTAAAAAAGAGTTTAATTATTAAGTATAAAATTTGAAAAATTATAAATAAATATTTACAAACCAAAATATTCATTTGTTTTTTATGGAAAAACATTCATTTGGTAGAAATTGAAATTCTATAAAAAAAAATTACATTATTTCATCCTAACAAAATATTTTAAAAATAAAGAAAATTTAATTAAACACATTCAAATTCTAAATATTTCAAATTTCAGGAAATTTATCAACTGTTAAACAATTCAAATTCTCGTGTCAATATATATTTTTTTTAATGAGATAGGCTTTGGAGGAAGCTACAGGTCAAATTGCACTTTTGACAAGGGTCAAAAAAATTGGCAAGAAGATGTAACGAATTCTAATGACCAAACACAGAAAGTAGGATCACCACACATCAGAATATACAATAATAAAACACCACATCTATTGGTATACTCTTGATCCTAAGGCTGCAAGCTTAGGAATGCTTGATAGTTTTTGAAATTTCAAGGACTGCTTTCAAGTATTCACTCCAAAAACAACTCATTGGGCAACCCCGCCTTAGAGTAATATACTAATTTGTGAACACAGAGCAATCTTTACATCACAGACAATCTTTAGATCACATAATATTCAGTGATCTTATAGGGTCCCTAATAATTAACTATTTTCGGAAAGTACACGTGATAACTCTCCCAAACATTCAGAAATTGTGCAGATTTATATCTTAATAATAATCAACCATTGGAATTAGCATCCTGATCATGACACTAATCCTGTCAATCAGAGAGCAAGCATGCAGTTTTACAAATCAGTGAATGAATGTAGTAAGTCCTGACAGCTGTGCTAGCTGTCCCCTTCTACTTAATAGAAGTAGTGGGTGAAGGATCAGTTTCAAAAGCCAGGGAAACTATAAGCATATGGCCAAATTTTTGCTTTAAGGTTAAATTAATTAAAATTTCTTATTGAAATGCTCAAATTTTAAATTTCTTATCTAAACAACAAATTTTAAATGTCCAAAACACATAGTAAGAGATACATAAGAAACCTTTTTCTTTTTTTAAACGAACCCAAAGAAGGTTTTTATTGAGTTTATTTTGTTCCACCTAAAACTAAACCACAGAGGAAGAGTAAAGAGTAAAGGATACAATAAAGTTGACGATGACATTACTACTTCAACCAAATTGTGTGCAATCTAAGGTAAACACACAATTACCAACTTCGTACACACAAATTTCTTAGAATACATATAACAAGATCCACACAAAAAAGAAAAGCCACAAACAGCATATAATGCTGAACCAGAAACCTTTTGTTTACTATACATAAAACCTGTTAAGAATTGAGCTTCTGTAATGCATTAATAACCAATTCTTTTAACAGAACTTCTTTTCTATATAAATGCCCCAACTTCAAAACCTAAGCCAGAACCAATCTGACACTTCCACTGCAATATTTATGGAAGAAATGGTGACAAAACATTATTCATTCATGGAAGTCAAGATTAATAACATTGACCTGACAAAATGTTGTCGAGTAGCTTATACAAAATTAGACATCACGATCAATAAAACATTGTATCTAGTTCATATCAATAGTGTCGTCAGCTATCAACTGATATTCCCAATTAAAATTTCGATATCGTGCTGGGTCAATGTAATAAATTCACTACTAAGGCTGTGTGAAAAAATGGGATGATATAAATTGCAAAGAATAACACGATAATAGCATCACAATAGAATGATCATAAAACAAACATAATATAAGGAATAAATTACAATCTCTTCATTCTGTCTATTACTTCATAGTGCATAAGAATTCCTAATCATAATATAAGTAACATGAAAATAGTAAAGGTTTTGGTGGAGCATATTGGAAAGAATTTCCAAATAGGAGTGTCAACAATAAGAATGACAACACTAATCACCTTCTTCAGCTTGTTTGGTGTCAGACGGGAGTGAAAACAGAGACTCGTGATACACAGCCACCTCTAATTCAGATGTCACCTCTAATCCAGCTGTTGGACGATTAAAATATGATCTATACTCTTGCAGTTGTCCTTCGTGATTATATTTTGCCAATCCCGTTTTGTGATCTGTTAGAAAAATATCGCCACTTTTTGTGAAGCATATTGGATAGAATTTCGGAATAGATTTGTCAAAAGGAGTGAAAACAGTTGTCTTGGTCCAAGATGACTGCACTTTGTATTCTTTCATCTTCCATATCTCTATTGAATTGTCTTGAACCCCAACAGTACATAGACTGAGGAAATCTCCATGTATCCACAGAAAACAACTTTGAAAATTGAGGTACTGAAAATCAACTGGAAGAGATATTTCTGAAAAAGTCCTTTCTATTAAACTAAAGACAAGAATAACATCCATTGATGCATGACAATTAGTAGCCAGCCAATGAAAAGCATCATTGAATAGCGAGTCGGGTTCATTACGAACCATTAGAGAGCAACCAAGGTAAGACAAATGAGTAGATTCAAGTTGTTTCCACGAATTAGCTCTCATTGAGAAAACCTGCATACGGTTCACTGGATATTCTTCGTGGTAGTTGAAGCTGTATTGGCCTAGAAGTATTAAGTAGTCATCTGTTGAAGGTTCATACCAAAAACCACACAGAAATATAAAAGATACGAGGGGAATAGCATGTGTATCTTGGGAGTTGAAGTTTGGCTCAGATATTGGTTTGTGGAGACCTGTGAATGGATTCCACACGATGAAACGTCTATAATCATCATGGGCCAAAAATAAAAAACCTCTACAGGAACCAATGATTGAAATATAACGACCAGGAGTAAACGGGAAGTTAAGGTTTGATGAAACAGAAGAAGAATCATCGGCAAGGGGGGCATTCAAGTCTATTGATCGAAATTCAGGAACAGAAGGCACTAACAACGCAAGTCTCTCTTGGTGTGCAGCAACAGTTTGTTCATAACGTACAGTTGCAAAGTTAGAATGGGATATGAGAGAAAGCCATGGCTTACTCACACATTTGAAACGAACAACACACTTCAGTGGCAACCGCTGCAAGATTTCGGTCAACAATTCACAAGACAGAGATTTCATCTTTTCTCTTTTCTTTACAACAACTTGGCTGCTCATGATAAAACAACAGAGAATGAAAAAGAAAAGACAAAGGGAGCCGATCAGATACAATAAATATTTTTGTTTTGTTAGCAGTTCAAGACGGCAATTTAACCGGGTTAAACATTGACACGGATTTAACTATCTTAATTTAACCATAAATACTATTAGACAAAAACATAATTGATCTTAAAATTTATCCTTAGGAAGTTCCGTCCTTATCATTTATTTGATAAATTTTATCTAATTTAAATATTTTTTTTCATCATTTAAATTCTCTCTTTTCATCTGATATATATTTTTTTTTGATAAAATGATTTAAATTCTATTTTTCTCTATAGCTTTATCTAATTTTGAGTTAATTAAGTTTTTAATTCATCTAATCTTTCGGATTCTCACGTTTAGATTTCCGTAATTCTTTTAACAACAAATGTCCTCGCCTAAATTTTTTATTAAGGAAAATAGTCTTTGATATTAAATTAATTATTAAACATTAACGACAAATTCTCACATGACACTTTGTTGTATAATCACTTCAACGTATAAGAATTTTAATTTAACGAGTGAGCTAAAAATAATAAAAAATAAATAAATTATTAAATTTTTTTACCGGTACTAAAATTTTAAATCCAAAAATATATAAGGACAAAATTTTTTCCTCTTTACGCAATTTAATCTATCTCTCTATTATTTTCACATGTATCTTATTCCGGCTTGAAAAAGTTTAGAAATTAGAATAACTAGAATTAAAATAAAAAATTAATAACAGATGATAATTAGTCTAACCATGTGATAAATGCGTATATCGTAATATTTTTTATTAAAACTAAAAACTTGTAATCTATCAACAGGTTAAACTCAAGAAAGACCAATGGAAGATTAGAAGATATAAAATATTTTTTGTCTCTTAAAATAACAAAAAAGGTAACTAATTAAAATCCGTCGAAATCTAAATTTCAAATTTTCGTTATCTTATCTTCTAGTTTCAATTTGATTAGTTTAAAAAAATTTAATTTAAATTCTCATGATGTCTCATTGTCTTTTTCGTTTAAAAGAACATTAAATTAATATTTTGTTAATTTATTAGATAAAGCTAATATACGATTTCAAATTAATTTTAGTTATCTCTAATCTTTTAGTTTTAATTTGTACAGTTTAAAAAGTTTCTATTTAAATACTCAAGTTATCTTTAACTTTTTCCATTTTTTAAAAGAAGATTAAATTGATTTTTTTTGGTTGGTTTATTAAATGAAAATAATATACAATTTTGAAATTTTTGTTATCTCTAATCTTCTCGTCTCAATCTGTAGTTTACATAGTTTTAATTTAAATTCTCTTGTCACTGACTTTTTCCATTATTGAAAAAACAATTAAATTAGATTTTTTTTTTTTAGTTTATTAGGTTAATAAACAATTTTAAGTATGGTTATCTTTTTTATCTTTTACAGTTTCAATTTAAATAATCTAACGAGTTTTAATTTAAATTCTCGAGATATTGCTAACTTCTTCCATTGTTAAAAAAACAGGTTAAATTGGATTTTTTTAATTAGACGAGGCTAATGATTAATTTATAAATGTGGTTTTTTCTGTTTTTTAGTTTCAATTTAAATAGTTTAAAAATTTAAATTTAAATTCTTATGATATGTTTTCTTTTTTCATTAATAAAAATTTCTATTTATTTATCAGATGAGACTAATATAGAAATTTCAAATTTTAGTTATCTCTTATTTTTTACTTAATAAAAAAAAATCTTATATAAGAAATGTGTAGACCTAGTGTTCTCTTGGTTAACTGACTTTTGACTGTTAAAATCTTATTTTCTTTTCATTAACTTTAGATTCACAGTTCAGAATCTAAAATAGATGCTTAGTGTGTCACTCCTTTCTTTGCCTCAATTACGGTAAGTTTAACTGGTTTCTATTGTTTATCATCCTCTTTCTATTGTTTATCTGGCATATTGATGTCACGGAGGATCAGTGACAATGAGAAACTTCACTAGACTTTCCATTGGTACATTTCTTCCTAATTTAATTAGGCACAATTATGTGACTGGACAAAAATTAATTATCATCACAATAAAATTTTATATATGCTGTAATTAATAAGAATATGAAATTATAGAGTTGAATTAGTTAAATTTAATTTATATAAAAATTATTGAAAGAATGTAAGTAGACCAATCTTATATATGATATAAACAGATTTCGCCATATATATATATATATATATATATATATATATATATTGTACCATGGATAATTTTGTGATATATCATTCATGTATATATTTTATTTCTGGTATTATTTTAGAATTATCATTTAAATTATACTTATTTATGAAAAATATATTTAATTAAAGATAATTTTTAACTATTTAAGTAAGATACATAAAATTAATCTTTTAGTTATTAATTATATTTTTAATAATATATATTTGAAGAGTTTTACTATTGTTTGTTATATAATGACTTATAAATAATAATTAAAATTTAAATTATTTTTTTAAAAAAATTACGCTAAAAAAGTGAACATGACGTTACTATCTCCTCTTAACCTAAAATCTAGAATAAGTTACTTTCTCTTTCCCAAAATATGTGAGCATTAATTAATTATAATTGGCGAATAAAAGGGAATGAAGTTTCTTAAATTCTAAAAGCAAAACTTATGAATTTTATTCCTGAATTTTGTCGATTCTTTTGTCTGGTCTCTGAATAAAAAATTATTCAATTTTAATCCGTAAACTTCACTTTTTTATGTTAAAATTATTTCCATTAAAAATTATTTAATGTGCGTGACAATTTTTTTTACTTCAATTAATATATATCATCAAATAATTAAAAAAATTGACACTTCATTTTTTTAACAAGATGATTTTTAATGATAATAACTAAAAATATTGCAAACTGAACAATTTAGAAATAAATATCAACTCATTTTTAATTTAATGACTTAAAAAAAAAATTGACAACAATCTAGAAACTAAATATATAGTTTCCTTCTTCTCTTTCTCTATCTTTTCATATTTCTTTCTTCCATTTGTTGTTATCTTTTATGTTTTATTTACCTTTTCTTCCTCCCGTCTTTTTTCATGTGTTATCAAATTTTCTTTTATTTCACCTTCCTTCTTTTCTTTTATTTTTTATCTTCAATATAAAAAATCTATATTTTTCTTCCTAGTTTATCTTGTTTTTTATATGTGATCTATTTTTAAGATTTTTTTTAGTAAATAGTCATTTGGTCATTAAAGTTAGTAGCACTTTAATTGAAAGGAACCAAATTACTAAATATCTCTTATTGATATTTTGTCATTTGTTTTATTTCTCCTCTAAAATTTTACTTACTCATATTAATATAGATAATGTGACATATTCCCTCTCATCGTGTGTTGAATTAATTTTTTAATTTAATTTTATTTATTTCCTGTTAATTTGATTTATTTCGACACACGTTAATGGATGAAATAGATCAAATTAAAAAAATTACATAAAGTCAAATTAAAAAGTAAATTGATATATGACTATGTAATTATTGTTACAATTAATATACGATATTATTAAATAATATTCATTTATTAAAGAAATAAAATGATAAAAAAATATAATTTAGAAACATTTTTATACGATGAAATTGAAAAAACTACTTAATTAGGGCCCAAATAACTACTTACCCTATTTTTTTTTTTCTTTGGCCTCTTTTCTTCGTAGTAGGTTGGTTCTCCGATCTTAAGTTAGTATATTGTTTTTTGACTTCTTCTTTGTTATACTTCTTTTTCTTGCTTGGTAGGACGACGTTGAACAATGTTGTTTTCTTTAGAACATTCTTGGTATATTTTCATAAATATTATTTTATTTAATGAGGTTTCTTTTCAAATAGAACATAAAATAAATTATCCAAATAATAATGACACCGAGCTACTTTAGTGTACGCCATTCGATGAGTACGTTGTAGGATGTGTCCGTGTGTACTAGTATGTGTGTACTAGTATGTTATGGATCTGTCTATGTTCCAAGATCTTAAACCAAGTAAAGGATCTGTCTCCTACGGGTCTAGAAAATGTAAGATTCTTGGGATTGGGATTGTTGGTAAGACACCCAACCCACTCAAACATAATGTGTCATACATTGAAGGATTAAACTTTAATCAACTTAGCATAAGTCAATTTTGTGATAGTGGATATGAAGCTTCCTGTAACTCAGATGAGTGTATAGCCAGAAATAATGATAAATTCATTCTGGTCAAGGGTAAAAGAAAGAATAACCTCTCTATGAGGTTTGTCTTTCTAACCTTAGTGATCAGAATGTAACATGTCTACTTTCAACGGACAATGAGATAGAAATATGACATAAGAAGCTTGGATACTTAAGTCTCAAGTATATTTCAAAAATATCCAAAAAAGATCTTATGAGAGGTTTGCCAAATATTTCTCTGAAATCTAATCGTTTGTGTGAATCTTGTCAACATGGGAAACAACTTAAATCCTCTTTTAAATCTAAAGATGTTTCTACGACAAGACCACTAAAGTTGTTACATATTGATCTATTTGGTCTTACTCAAACGCAAAGTCTTGGAGGAAAGAGATATGGATTTGTCATTGTAGATGACTACTCTAGATTTACATGGGTATACTTCCTAGCTCATAAACACGAGTCATTCAATACCTTTGAAATATTATGTAAGCGTGTTCAAAATGAAAAATGAGTATGTATTGCATATGTGAGAAATGATCATGAGACTAAATTTGAAAACTTCGAGTTCAAAGTCTTTTGTATTAAAAATGGAATATTCCATAATTTTTTGTTTCTAAGAACTCCTCAACAGAATGGAGTTGTGGAAAGGAAAAATAGGACTTTACAAGAAATGGCTAGAATAATTTTACATGAAAGTTCACTTCCAAAATATTTTTTAGCAGAAAATATAAATACTTCATGCTATTTACAAAATAGAATATTAATAAGGCTCATATTGAATAAGACTTCATAAGAATTATGGAAAGGGAAGAAGACCCAATATATTATATTTCCATCCTTTCGGATGTGAATATTTTATCTTAAATACTAGAGATCATCTTGGAAAATTTGACTCTAAAGTGATAAAAATGATTTCTTGTTGGATATTCTGATACATCTAAATCATGTAGAGTTTTCATCTCTAAAACTCAAGTTGTAGAAGAATCCATACATGTGAAATTCCAAGACAACACAAAGGTTGATAAAAGAATATCATACCTAGAAACTTCATTTGATCTTTTGCAGGTTAAATCATCAAGTCAACAAAATGAAGTTGTTATTGACGAACCCTCATCGTCTACTCATCAAACTGACAATATCCAGACTCCAATCAGAGCATGGAAATTTGCTTCAAATCATTCTCAAGATCTGATCATAGGAGACAAGCATCAAGGAGTACAAACCAGGTCGAATTCTCAAGATCTGATCGTAGAAGACCTTTCTGGATATGCTTTGGTTTCATAAATTGAACCCAAAAGCATTGAGGAAGCACTCAAAGAAAGTGACTGGATAATTGCCATGGAAGAGGAGTTGAACTAGTTCACAAGAAATGACATATGAGCGCTGGTGAAAAAACCCAAAGACAAAAACATCATTTGAACAATATGGGTTTTTAGAAACAAGCTAGATGAAGAAGGAAAGGTCATTAGAAACAAAAAAAGGTTAGTAGCTCAATGTTACAATTAGCAAGAAGGTATTAACATCATAGAACCTCTGCACCTGTAGCTAGATTAGAAGCTACTCGTATTTCACTTATTTTTGCTACTCATAAAAATATTATTTTATATCAGATGGACGTAAAAAGTGTATTTTTAAATAGTTTTATTGAGGAAGAAGTATTTGTAATACAATAAACTGGTTTTGAACATCCATCTTTTCCAAATCACATTTTTAATCTTAAGAAAGCTTCGTATGGTCTAAAACAAGCTCCAAGAGCTTGATATGACAGATTAAGCTCTTTTCTACTTAAAATGGTTTTTCAAGAGGAAAGGTTGACACAACGCTTTTTAAGAAAAACCTCTCAAAAGATTTCATTGTTGTACAAATATATGTAAATGACATTATTTTTGGTGCAACTAATGAATCTTTATGCAAAGACTTCTCAATGTAGAATGAGTTTGAGATGAGCATAATGGGAGAATTAAAGTTTTTTCTTTGGTCTGCTGATCAAGCAGACGAAACAAGGTATCTATATCCATCAACAAAAATATACAAAAGAACTTTTAAAGAAGTTCAAGATGGATAGTGCAAAACCAATGAAAACACTCATGCAATCATCTGGAGCCAACTTAAGTAAAGATGAGTCTGGTAAGTCTATTGATCAGAGTATATATATAGGTATGATTGAATCTCTTATTTACTTAATTGCAAGCACACCAAACATTATGTTTAGCGTCTGTCTTTGTGCTAGATTCCAGTCTGACCCAAAAGAATCTCATCTATAAGTTGTAAAACGTATATTAAGATATCTTGTTGGATACACTAATCTCTCTTTATTCTATAAAAAGAATGATGATTTCAGTTTGAGTGAATTTTGTGATGCTGATTATGCTGGTGATAAAGTGGAGAGAAAAAGTACAAGTGGAGGATGTCCGTTTCTAGGCTCCTCACTTATCTTTTGGTCAAGTAAGAAGCAAAACTTCATAATACTATCTACAACAGAAGCAGAATATGTGTCTGTTGCTGGGTGTTGTTCATAATTATTATGGGTAACACATTAACTAGAAGATTACTCTAGGTTTGAAAATTATATACATGTATATTGTGACAATATCAGTGTAATTAGTTTAAGCAAAAATCTTATTAAACATTCAAAAATTAAACATATTGAAATCAGATTTCATTTTATTAGAGACTATGTTCAAAAAGGTGTTTTTGATATACATTTGTACAAATTGATTTTCAATGGGTTGATATATTTACAAAAGCTTTAGACGAAATAAGATTTAACTTCATCAAAGAAAATTTGGGAATTACTGTTTTAGGCAGGAGTGGTTGGGTTCAAAGAATACTCTTAGTGGAACCTTAGCAAGTTGCTAAGTAACAAGATATAATCTTGAATAGACGAACCAATATAAAACTATTATTACTTTATTTATCTATTTAACTAACTGGGGATAAATAACTTAACAAAAAGTTTTCATTAAAATTAATCTTTTAATAGAAAATTATATTGCGTTTGTTCAAGTGTTTTATTTAACAGACACAAAACACATTGTCTGAAAATATTTTAATAATTAACACAATTCAACTCCCTTTCTAGTGTATTTATATTTTACACACATATATATATATATATATATATATATATATATATATATATATATATATATATTACGATGTTTTTGAGAGGTACTAAATTAAGAAGCCAAATGTTTCATCTTTTCAAGTTGAGAGAAAGTAATAAGAACAAAGTTTTTGAAAGTGTTGTGTGTGATGAAGTCATGAAGTGAAAAACACTATGTATCCATCCTTACTACTATCTAGTGTAACATAAGTTTTTCTTATGCAAGATTATGCTAAACCTAGTAAGAGAGTTAAAGGAGAGTAAGTTTCTCACATATTGATTGATTATAGAGTTATACCAATAAGAAAGTGAAAGGAGAGTAAGTTCTTACATATTGATTGGTTACATAGTGATACATGAATAAATGAGAGCACGAGATAAATGAGAGTACGAGGATTATGATGGTCCTTAGAGATGAACTATTTAATAAGGCGTAGGAAAAGCTTAGATCAAGCTTGATAGATATTAACACTGATTACATTACATTTTCATGTAGTGAGAGTTGGATTGGAACTGTGATTGTTGTAGCACATGTGTTGAGTGTTGTTAAATTGGAACTAAGACATAACTTGATTGGTCTGAACGGTGGATGTAGAAAGGATGTGATGGATCGATGGTAATGATGTTCGATCCAAAAACTTTGGCGTTGTCTACCATGGTTGTGCACGATATTTGTAAAAAGTATAAAAAGTTGATAATCAAGAGCACTAGGATCGTGCTCTAGGGTAAATAAGATTGGTAAAGAAGTGAGCATAAAACTAATTCTGAAAAAAGTTAATGAATTGTTCAAGAACAGTGAATATTTGAAAAAAAAACTTAATGCATTGTTTAAAAACTGTGAATATTATGAAACTGGTGTTGAATAAAGTTAATGAATTGTTCAAACCCAAGTTGCTAGGAATTTGGCTGCTGTTGACGTTAAACAAAGTTAATGAATTGTTTAAGAATACCATGTGTTTGATATTTATTTGAATGAAGTACGTAGTATGAATTTGATATATTCATAATTGCGTTTTTGGAGATTTTGACAGACATGGCTGTCAAGGGCGAAAGAAAATTTTGCAGAGTCACCAGGATTGGTGCTCTAATACCATATTAAAATATTGATAAAGTAAATGGTAGGATAATGATCCTATGTTGAGAATGTAAATTTTGAGATAGTATTACTGAGATTTGCTAGATATATATAATTACAAGTCAATTTATATGATTTACAAATCGATATAAAATTAATCGTCAAATTATTATAAAAGAAAAATATTTCTAATCAACTAATTAAAAAATAATTATCTCATGAGTAAGTCATAGAATATAGAAGGTACAATTTCGCTAAGAGAAGAAAGAAAATAGACGGAATATATAATAAAGTTAAGTAAGGAGAGTAACGGGGGCTAACTATGAAAGTAAACATAAAAAGAATTGATTTTTGGTTTTAAACTGAAAACTACATTTAAAATTGATTTTAGTTCAAGTTTGGTTTTAAACCAAACACTACATTTAAAACTAGTTTTTGATTTAGAATTGATTTTAAATCAAAAATTACATTTAAAATTGATTTTAAAAAATTTTAAATTAATTATTTTTAAAAAAATTATAGATCTAGATTTTAAATTCAATCTATTAATTTAGATTTAAATAGAATGTTAAAAAATCCAATTCATATCACTATTACAAGGAATGGGTGTGTACATCAATTGACGACATGAAACAAGATTGTGTAGGATGTGTCTGGCAATACAAAATTGTATATGCAAGTGTTGCAACATAGGAAGACTGGCAAATTAAAAGTAAGAAATTCGGATACAAGACAAATGAAACGAAACTGGGGAATATTGATAAAACTATCCTTTCAACAAACTATTGGCTCCACATTTTAATAGTACATCTCACATAAAATTTCACCCAATGAAAAATAGTGAGTTGAGAGAAGTGTTTCAAACATTTTCAAAGACTATATAGTAAGTAACACAGAAATAAAAATAAAAATCATTATACATTTACAAGAAACAATGGACTTAGGAAAATAGTAAAAGGGGACGTGTGCCATAAATCAAGTATTATTATAGTTAAAAATGTAGGCTACGCTTGAAATGAGACAAATAAAGCATAATTTAAGTAGCTATAAATGCAATATTATAGATAATTTAATGAAAACAAATAGTGACAAAGGGTTAACAAGTTCAAGAGCAACTTATAACCAGTGTCAACATGCAAAGAAACTGAACTCACATGGATCCACCCAAGGGGCAAAAGAGATTGATTATCCTGTACTTCAAATATCTCCTCTTCATTTGTAGCTTGACACTGTTCAAGAAGTACAATAAGCGTAACAAATTTAGAATAAATAATTATGAAATATATTACTCAAAAGGATTATGACAAATATTTCTTACAGAACTGGATGTAGCTTCCTGCTTTAAGATTATTTAGAGCTGTAATACAAAATTTTATGTTTTTTTTTTCCGAATAAGTTGTGTTAGCGAAATAGCAATCAATATCTAATGATTTAGGAATGATAAATCCAAAATAAAATCAACCATATTGGTGAAAATTTTATAAACCTAGTGTATAATAATAATATTGTGTTCATATGTAAGTTCAACTTTCTTTTTGATTCCCGGGAATCCAATAATAGGTTAACTTTGTTTATAAGATAGTATTCGCAAATTTTAATACAAGAAAAAAATGTAGTTGATATATAAAAATGCCGTCTAAACTTTTTAACTTTACCGAATAACTAGTTGGTATTAAAAAAAAATCTAACATAGTAATTTCAACTTTAAATTATGTACGTGAGTGATTATTTACATTGTTACGCAGGGGAGGAGTTAAGATTGACAGGTGGGATAATAAATATATGTAAAAATCATCATCTAAAAATATATATTTTATAATTTAAATTTAAAAGATACTCATATTTTTATAATATATTATTTAATATATTATTTAAACATTTAATTAAAATAAAATAGTTTATAAAAATGAACCTCAATATTTAAATTCTAAATTATATTATAGGCTATTTACTGTTTAAGTATATATAATTAATGATTTTCTTGTAAAATTACAAATAATATAAGGTTATAACTTTTAAATAAATAACAACATGTTACACACATAATAACTCATGAAAATTGAAAACAAAAATGACATATACATTATTAAAAAAGTAAATTTATTATAAAGATTATCTATCACTTACAATATTTTTAAGAAAATTATGTTCATTCATATATTTAAAAATACATGATTGAACTCATCTTAAAAGTAGCAGAATAAAAAATAATGATATATATATTATTAAAAAATTAAATTTATTGTAAAGGTTATTACTTATAATATTTTAAAGAAAATTGTGTTCATTCATAAATTTAAAATCATATATGATTGAACTCGTTTAAAAATAGTAATTATTTTCTTCTCAATATAAATAATTAAACTATTTGTAAGAAATTCATATTTTTTTTTTTTCAAAATCTTAGTTTTCAAAATTTTCAGTGTTGTAACCTTGGACCCTTGGACACCCGAAGAATCAAGGGATGTCTTTCGATCTATCCACCAAGTAGATTTTGATTTAAAACTGATTTAAAAAAAAATATATATATGTGAGTATAGATTGAATTTTATTAAATATTAACGAAAAATTCTCACATTACAAAAAATTAACTAACCTTTTAATTTTTCCTCTTTACTCAATTTAATTTATCTCTCTATTGTTTTCACATGTATCTTATTTCGGCTAATTGACCATTTGGGTCATTTTTTTTTTTAAATTTTACGTTTTCACATGTATCTTATTTTGGCTAAGTGACCATTTGCGTCATTTTTTAAAAAATTTTACATTAACGAGTTTGTTCTAAAGACATGTGGCCATAAGAAAGCGTTTAAAATCTAAACGCCTCCTTATTTTAAATTAATATCTTTTTATTTTTCATTGTTCAAATAACGTTTGAAATCTAAATGTCTCTTTACTCAAATATGATACCTGTCATCTTAAATTAATATTTTTTTATTTGTTAGATCAAGATGATTAACACATTTAAAGTTTTGATTTCTACAAGACAGACGAAACTTTCTCAGACGGAACATCAGCAAGCAAGTCAGACGAAACAAGCATAGACGGAAGATGACTCCTCAAAATTGAAGTCATTCGTCTGTCTCAAGTCAAAGTCATCAGACTATAGGATAAGACGAAATCTCTTAAGACTGAAGAAGTGTATCGTCTGTCCAAGAAGTGAAGCAAAGTATGAGTCACTCGTGCCAAGATTTCAAATTTTAAGAAGTACTCTTTAGAAGCATCCAAGATCAGTATGGGGATTCGCGCTTTGTTGGACTTGAAGCTGAAGAAGTCTTTCCTAGTTTTCGTTTTGATATACTTGTAATTTTGAGCTTTATGATAGATTGTATATAGGAGTTTAAATGTATTGATTGTTATAGTTTAGGCTTTGTATGAGTAGTTTTATTCAATCTTTTTATAGAGAACTTGGTTTTACTCTTGTAAATTGAGCTAGAGAAAGTTGGAACCCCATTTTATTTGAAAAGAACTCAAAAAACTTTGGTTTTAAGAATTTAAGCTGAAGTAATCGATTACCAGTATGTAGTAATCGATTACCAACAGACTTAGAAAACAGGGGAACTCAACTTGCTCTGGAGTAATCGATTACCACTCCATAGTAATTGATTACTTCGTGCTTGAAATGCAGAGGAAGACAAATTTCTCTGTAGTAATCGATTACCAACATCTGTAATCGATTACCACACCAGAATTCATCTCTAAATGGTTTTGAAACTGCTTTAAATGGAACCTCTTTGATTTATTTGAAGAGAGATCTTTTATGTTTTTCAAAGAAAAGAAAGAAAGAGAAAAACACGGGTTTACAAGTTAGAAAATCTCTTCAAAGATTTCAAAAAGATTTTCTCAAAGAGATGAGTATTGTGTGAAGGAAGAAAGATTTGAATACTTTTGGTTATCATCTTGATCGAGCATACACACAGGTGTAATCTTTACTGATCTTTATTTCTTTGTTTTGTGTTTTGATTTTGGTTTGAAACTCTTAAGAGAAAGTGGTTCTCTAGAAGAAGAGTTAGAGAATTGAGAGAGGTACTCTCATAGGTAATTCTTGAAGGTTTCAAGAATTGGCGAGATATGTTCTAAGGAAGAACGTAGAGAGATTTGAGTATTTGATTGTTTTTGTGTTTGTGCAGAAGTGATTGTATTGAACACAAGATTATAGTGGAATACCGATCGCAATGTTGTTGGGTTGGGATTTGGATGTAGGCGAAAGTCGAACCGGTATAAATCTCTGTTTACTATCTCTTCTCTATACCTTATCTTTACATTCCATTTGATTTCTTGCTTTACAATTTTCTTGTATCTTTCCATTGTGATATCTACGGTACATTGCTTTAATACAAGATAAAATTGAATTGAAAAAGTGAGGAAAAGAGTTTTAGAAATATTACTAGGGAACTAGAATCTATTCACCCCCCCTCTAGATTCACATAGGGACCAACAATTGGTATCAAGAGCTTTAACTAGTAAATCACTCTAGTAATCCTTCTTAGTTCCCTATAATGGCTGGTAATCTTTTACCCTTCGTTGAAGGAGCTTCGATAAATAGACCTCCATTGTTCTCTGCGGTGATAACTATCCTTTTTGGAAAGTTCGCATGAAGATCTTTATGAAATCTATTCACGAAGTATCGCTGAAATTTGTGGTAAATGACTACAAAGTTCCAATAAAAATAGAGAATGGAAAAGAAATAGAGAAACCTTTTGAAGAATGGGACATGAATGAGATTAGAAGGGCTGAAAATGACTCTAAGGCCTTAAACATCATTCACTCTGCTTTGAATTTTGATGAGTTTTTCAGGATATCTGCTTGCACAACAGCAAAAGAAGCATGGGAGCTTATCAAGGTTACCCATGAAGGTACCTTGAGGTAAGAAGAGCTAGGAAGAACACACTCATTCAGGAGTATGAGACATTCAGAATGCTCCAAGGAGAGTCAATCATGGAAATGCAAAAGAGATTCACACACATTATTAACCATCTCAAAGGGCTTGGCAAGAACTTCATAGAAGAAGAGGTGAATGTCAAGATTCTGAAATCCTTGAATAGAAAGTATCAACCTACAGTGACAGCCATAACCGAATCAAAGAACCTTGCTGCTATGACAAGTGCTGAACTGTTTGGGAAACTTAGAGAATACGAGATGGACATGACTCGAATGGCGGATGAGGAGCAGAAAGATAAAAGAGCCAAAGGAATTGCTCTTAAGATAGATCATAGTGAAACGAGAATCTGGATCCTCGAAGATGAAAGTGATTCACAAGAAGACCAAGTCAACTTAATGGTAAAGAAGTTCAGGAAGTTCATGAAGAAAAACACTAAAAAGAAATTTGGTCAATCCAGAAAAGGAGTCAAGAAGCAAGAAAACACTTCAGTCAAGGTAACTTGCTATGAATGTGGAAAGATTGGGCACTACAGGTCAGATTGTCCAACCTTGAAAAGGAGCAACAACTCTGAAGTGAGAAAAACTAAAAATGAAAGAAATGCCAGAAAAGAAAAGAAGAAAAAGAAGGCATACATTGCTTGGGATGAAGGCTACACATCCTCAACATCTGAAAGTGAAACTGAGGAGGCAAATCTGTGCTTAATGGCTAAAACATCCAATGAGGTATGTGATACAAACTCAATTGTGGATGATTATGATGAATTACATTCTGCCTTTTGTGAACTTTATAATCAAGCTGAAGTCTTTGAAAAAGAAAACATAAGTCTGAAAAAAGAAGTATCCATGCTAAAACAAAAAGTATGTGAGTTAGAAAAGGATATTTCAAAGTTAAAAGAAATCAACATCTCTGCAAACTGTGTTCATATGAAATCTGGAAATACTAGGCATGCTAAATACACTTGTACATATTGCATGAAACCTGGACACAAATCTTACAACTGCATGATTAGAAAGAAAGGAATTTCTAGTGGTAAATACAAATGGATAAAGAAAGTTACCAGTAGCACTAACATGTATGGACCCAAGAAAAACTGGGTACCACCCACAAAATAAGTTCTTTTTCTCTTGCAGGAAAGCCTGAACAACAGAATCTCAATTTGGTACTTAGACAGTGGCTGCTCAAGGCATATGACAGGTGATAGAAGGAACATGAGCACCTTCACACCAAGAGAATCAAGATCTGTTGTATATGGAGATAACAACAAAGGGAAAATCCTAGGCTACGGTACTATTGGAAATCAGGCAAACACAGTAATAGAAGATGTTCTGCTAGTCGATGGATTGAGGTTCAATCTTCTGAGCATCAGTCAACTTTGTGACAAGAACTACATAATTGCTTTTGATGATGAACATTGTCTCATCAGCAACAAAGACTCAGATGAACTTCTCATGATTGGCAAGAGATCTAACAACATTTACATACTGGAAGTAGATCATTCTTCTCCCTACTCTACATGTTTAACTTCTAATGATAATCTGTCTTGGCTATGGCATAGGAGAATAGCACACATTGACACTTTGGATTTGAATAAGCTAGTTTCTAAAGAGTTAGTTTTTGGTCTCCCCAAGATTAGATTTTCCAAAGAAGGACTATGTGAGACTTGTCAAAAGTCCAAGCAGGCAAAAACATCTTTCAAAAATGTAAAACATGTTTCTACAAATCAGCCGCTTGAACTCTTACATTTAGACTTATTTGGTCCATCTAGGATAGCTAGTATTGGTGGAAATCTGTATGGACTAGTCATAGTAGATGACTATTCAAGATTTACTTGGGTTTTGTTTATCAAGAAAAAGGATCAAGCCTTTGGAGTTTTCAAGGTACTTGCCAAAAAGATTCAAAACAAAAAGGATTTGAAAATCAAATCTTTAAGAAGTGATAATGGAATTGAATTTAAGAATTGCTTTTTTGAAAGGTTTTGTGAAAAACATGGGATATCACACTGCTTTTCAGCTCCAAGAACTCCACAGCAAAATGGAGTGGTGGAGAGGAAAAATAGGTCCCTTATAGAACTTGGAAGAACCATGCTGAATGAGCATATATGCCTAAACATTTTTGGGCAGATGCTGTGAACACTGCATGTTATGTTCTCAATAGAGTCTCTATAAGACCCATTTTAAAGAAAACCCCTTGTGAGCTTTCTTTGGAAGAAAACCAAGCATTTCTTATTTTAAGGCTTTTGGATGCAAATGTTTTGTTTTAAACAATGGCAAAGACCTTATTGGAAAGTTTGATGCAAAGGCTGATGAAGCCATTTTCCTTGGTTATTCAAACACCAGTAAAGCATATAAAATCTTTAATAAAAGAACCATGTGCATTGAAGAATCTGTCCATATTAGATTTGATGAAACTAACACTTTCCAAAAGGAAAGATTTCTGCATGATGATGACACAGGTGAAGAGAACATAGACATTGATAACAAGCATCAGCAAACTCAACCTGACCCTGTACCAGAACAAGCAAAAGAGTGGAGGACACCTAGGAACCTATCACTTGACAATGTCATTGGTAACATCCACAAGGGGGTAACTACTAGATCCTCACGAAACTTGTTTTGCTATGATACTGCCTTTGTGTCACAGGTAGAACCAACCAGTATAGAAGAGGCCTTGAACAATGAATTTTGGATCATGGCTATGCAAGAAGAACTTAACTAGTTCAAAAGGAATGGAGTTTGGGAACTTGTTCCAGACAAGGGCAATATGAACATCATAGGTACAAAATGGGTTTTCAAGAACAAATTGAGTGAAGAAGGAGTTGTGGTCAGAAACAAAGCAAGACTTGTGGCAAAAGGATACAATCAACAAGAAGGGATTGACTTTGAAGAAACCTTTGCTCCTGTTGCAAGACTTGAAGCTGTTAGACTACTCCTGGCATATGCTTGCATCAACAATTTCAAATTATACCAGATGGATGTAAAGAGTGCATTCCTGAATGGTTATATCAATGAAGAAGTCTATGTAGCTCAACCACCAGGATTCATAGATGCTACTTGGCCTACACATGTCTACAAACTTCATAAAGCCTTGTATGGGTTAAAGCAGGCCCCTAGGCAATGGTATGACAGACTGAGTAAGTTTCTCATATCTAAAGGATTCCACAGAGGTAAAGTAGATAAGACTTTGTTCATTAAGAACAAGTCTGACTACATTCTATTGGTTCAAATTTATGTTGATGACATTATATTTGGATCATCTAACCAACAACTTTGTGAAGAGTTTGTGAAAGATATGCAGGAAGAATTTGATATGTCTATGATTGGAGAATTGAGTTTCTTCTTAGGACTTCAAATCAAGCAAATGGAAGGTGGCACTTTCATACATCAGGCTAAGTATACTAAAGAACTTCTTAAGAAATATGATATGACAAATTGCAAAATGTCTAATACACCTATTTCTACTAACACTTATCTTGAGATTGATGAAACAGGTGATGAAGTTGATACTACCCTATACAGAGGTGTTATAGGATCTTTACTTTATCTAACAGCCAGTAGACCTGATATCATGTTTTCTGTATGTTTATGTGCTAGATTTCAATCTACACCTAAGCAATCTCATTGGCTAACAGTGAAGAAGATTCTTAAATACCTAAAAGGAACAATAAGTTGTGGACTATGGTATCCAAAAGGAACCTCACCACTACTTGTTGGTTTCAGTGACTCTGATTTTGCAGGTAGCAAAACGGATAGGAAAAGCACTAGTGGCACATGTCACATCTTCGGAGAATGCTTGATATCTTGGAATAGCAGAAAGCAAGCTTGCGTAGTACTATCAACTGCAGAAGCAGAATATGTAGCTGCGGGAAGTTGCTGTGCTCAAGCAATTTGGTTGAAACACCAACTTGAGGACTTTGGGTTAAAGGTAGATCACATTCCTTTGAAATGCGACAACACAAGCGCCATAAGTATCACAAGAAACCCTGTACTACACTCAAGGACAAAACACATTGAAGTCAGACATCACTTTATTAGAGATCACATCGAAAAAGGAGATTGTAACATTGAATTCATAGACACGGAGAATCAATTAGCGGATATATTTACAAAGGCATTACCAAAGGAAATGTTTTACAAACTTAGATCAAACCTCGGTATATTGAGTGAGGAACATCTAAACTAAACCTTCTTACTTAATTACATTTATCCATAACTCTGTTTTTGTGAAAATTTTTGTGAAAAACCTTCTTCTGATAGAAATAATCGATTACCAAAGGACGATAATCGATTACTTCGAGTGAAATTCACTCTGGGAAGGATTTTGGTACTGAGATAATCGATTACCCCGAGCAGTAATCGATTACCAAAGCACCAGTTTTCAAAAATTGTAAGAAAACTCTCTGGAGTAATCGATTACCACGGCGAATCGATTACCACGAAACAAAATTTCACATGCTTTGAGAAACTTTCGGAGTAATCGATTACAAAGCGATAATCGATTACCACGACTGTTTCTTGGTTGTTTTCCTTTTTTCTTCATAAGGAACTGAGATAATCAATTACCAACTGCTAGTAATCAATTACCTCGTTCTTGGGCTAATCCTCTGGGCTTTGTTCTCTTTATAAGAAAGTGCAGGTGTGACTCTTCAACTCACCATTCACACTCACACTCAGAAACCTCTTTACCTTCTTCCTCCAAACCCTAGCTTTTCAAGCTTTTCACTCTCTCAACAATGGAAGGACAAGGAAAAGGAAAGAGAATCAAGATGAGGGCTAACAGATACCCTCAAGATCGTTTCGGTTAAGAAGCAAAGCAAAAGGAAAGAAAAAGGTGGAGAATCTTCCAAAAGGAAGAAACCCTCATCCTCGCAGCAACAACAACAACAACAACCAGAAGTTCCTCCTCCTCAACCACAAATGTCAGGAATCAACCCTTGGTTCACATCAAAGGGACAAGAAACCCGGTTCAACCTGGATTTCGCAAACAAAGGTCTAGTTCCCCCAAAGATACTTGACCTTGGATGGCTAGACTCTCAGAGTTTCACGTTCCAGACCTTTCTGAGACAACAACATTTGGAGAGGTTTGTAGGGATGAAAGGATTCATCTATCCAGATTTGGTTAAGGTTTTCTACTCCAACCTCAAGCCAAACATGGAGAAGATGACTGTGACTTCTGAAGTCAAAGGTACCATGAATTCTCTTACCCCTGCTCATTTTTTGGATATTGCTAGAATTCGAAAAGAAGAGATTATAGCACACGCAGACAAACTCAGAGAGAAAGGGTTTGATTTGCAAAAAGATTCCTTCTATATGAGCCTACTGAGGAATCCTGTACAATGGGAAGAGGATAGAAATTCGAAAAAAACATCGGGCAAGAAAGTTACCTATAATATTGGTGGCCTCACAACAGATGATCGGCTACTTCACTACACTGTTTGCTGGATCTTGGCTGCAAGAGGAGCAAACCATGCCCAGTTGACTGAGGAAGACATGATCCTCATTGCTGCATTGAAGAACAACATTCAAGTGGATTGGACTCATGTGATCATGGACAACATGCTGAAAACGAGGAGACTACTTGATAATAAGTGTCCTTACTCTCTCTTTATTTCTAGACTAATTGATATGTTTCAGATTGACACTACCCATGAAGCAAGAGAATTGGTCAAGGATGTCCATGTCATCGGCAATGGAGCATTGAAGAAGATGAGGCTTATCAAAACCGATGCTGGATGGATCACAAGAGAGGAACAGCAGGCCTTTCCACAGCAAGAGCATGAAGGAGCACAAGAGCAAGAAGAAGCAGGTCCAGAACCTGAAGATATGGATGAAGACAATTCTGGTGAGTACGTTCCACAGTCACGGTTCGAATCCATTATAATTGACCGAATGGATGAACTTGAGGCAACCATCAACAAACGCATTGATGATATGGGAAAGCGGATGGATGAAATAGGAAAGAAACAAGATCTTCAATTCCTAGACATGAAAGACTTGATGGAAATCATCATGGAGCGACTCAATCAAGATGACTCAGATTAGTAACTCCATCTCTACCTCTCTTTCTGATTTGATATACCAAATAGGGGGAGTAGTAGTGTAGTTAGTAATTTGTTAAGTCTTTTGTTAAGTCTTCATAGCATAGTTTTAGCTTTATGATATTTGCTCTCTGTAATTGCTCTATTTTAAGTTTTACTATGTTTTAAGTTTTTTTCTTAAACAAGTTTTTTTCTGTTTGCACCTAAGCATCTGACTTAGGGGGAGTAGATTAACACATTTGAAACTATTGGATGACTGTAATAGATAGTTTAATTGATTGCCTTTATATTTCTGAAAATTGATATTTGTGACATGAGAATTGGATGATTCATAAAATGGTATATAAATTGTTGTATGGAATTGAAAAAAAAAGAAGAAAGTACTAACACTACAGGTCACATCAAAGCCAGCATCTACATAAAGGATCACTACACAAGATTTGGTACATCAAAACCAAAAAGGGGGAGATTGTTGGACTTGAAGCTGAAGAAGTCTTTCCTAGTTTTCGTTTTGATATACTTGTAATTTTGAGCTTTATGATAGATTGTATATAGGAGTTTAAATGTATTGATTGTTATAGTTTAGGCTTTGTATGAGTAGTTTTATTCAATCTTTTTATAGAGAACTTGGTTTTACTCTTGTAAATTGAGCTAGAGAAAGTTGGAACCCCATTTTATTTGAAAAGAACTCAAAAAACTTTGGTTTTAAGAATTTAAGTTGAAGTAATCGATTACCAGTATGTAGTAATCGATTACCAACAGACTTAGAAAACAGGGGAACTCAACTTGCTCTGGAGTAATCGATTACCACTCCATAGTAATCGATTACTTCGTGCTTGAAATGCAGAGGAAGACAAATTTCTCTATAGTAATCGATTACCAACATCTGTAATCGATTACCACACCAGAATTCATCTCTAAATGGTTTTGAAACTGCTTTAAATGGAACCTCTTTGATTTATTTCGAAGAGAGAGGTCTTTTATGTTTTTCAAAGAAAAGAAAGAAGAGAAAAACACAGGTTTACAAGTTCTGAAAATCTCTTCAAAGATTTCAAAAAGATTTTCTCAAAGAGATGAGTATTGTGTGAAGGAAGAAAGATTTGAATACTTTTGGTTATCATCTTGATCAGAGCATACACACAGGTGTAATCTTTACTGATCTTTATTTCTTTGTTTTATGTTTTGATTTTGGTTTGAAACTCTTAAGAGAAAGTGGTTCTCTAGAAGAAGAGTTAGAGAATTGAGAGAGGTACTCTCATAGGTAATTCTTGAAGGTTTCAAGAATTGGTGAGATATGTTCTAAGGAAGAACGTAGAGAGATTTGAGTATTTGATTGTTTTTGTGTTTGTGCAGAAGTGATTGTATTGAACACAAGATTATAGTGGAATACCGATCGCAACAGTTGTTGGGTTGGGACTGGATGTAGGCCGAAAGCCGAACCAGTATAAATCTCTGTTTACTATCTCTTCTCTATACCTTATCTTTACATTCCATTTGATTTCTTGCTTTACAATTTTCTTGTATCTTTCCGCTGTGATATCTCTGGTACATTGCTTTAATACAAGATAAAATTGAATTGAAAAAGTGAGGAAAAAAGTTTTAGAAATATTATTAGGGAACTAGAATCTATTCACCCCTCCCTCTAGAAAAAGTACTGCACACGCTATCTAAATCCGCTGCACACGCCATCAATCACTCAAGTACTATCTAACACCTTTTGGAAGCTCTCAAGGAAAATATTCAACGACATTCTTCTGTATCTAACGGATATCTGAAGACGTTGCTTATTTAAAGACTTCACTCCTTCAGAATTCAGTTGGCGAACACGCTTCTAATATTCAATCTTCTGTGATTTCGCTCACTATATCTGTTGTACTTCATTATAAAACCCTCTCTGCGAAGAGGAATCTTTCTTGTTTAAAAACATCTATTTCAAATCCACTTGTTTGGTGTTTTAGCCTGAGGAGGCTGGTTGTTCAAAGAATACCTTTGTTGTTTAGCCTGCGAAGGCTGTGTTCAAAGAATATCGTGTTATGGCTAGAAGTGGCTGGGCGCAAATAATACTTGTAACCCTTTTACGGTTGGTAGTGAAAACTCAGTTGTGATTGGGTAACTGGACGTAGTCTTATATAGACGAACCAGTATAAAAATACTTGTGTATTTTCTTCTCTAAGTTCTTTCGACTAACGGGGATAATTAAACTATAACGTTTCTTACTTAAAAACAATCCTTGAAGATTAAAATTATTTCGTCTGAACATATTTAAACTCACAGACGAAAGGGAAAATATTTTATAAAACATAATTCAATCCCCCCTTCTTGTGTTCTATCTTTTACAGTTTGGTATCAGAGCTCAGCCTCTAAGGGTTGAGCGCTTCACAGCTGCTAGAGGAAAAGATCCTGGATGGAGTCACAAGAACCTTCGTTCTTGTCTGGAGGGTCATCCATGAACAAGCCATCGGCATTTTCTGGTGATGACTATCCTTATTGGGCGGATCGGATGGAGATGTACATCAAATCCACTCAGTACAGACTGTGGAATATCATAACTCAAGGAAACATCCCTATTGTCAAACCTGAGGTTGAATGGGGAAATGGAGAATTCTCGCTTATGGAACTTAACAACAAAGCCAGATATGTCATCATGTGTGCATTATCAAAGACAGAATACAACAGATTCTGTGCCTACAAAACAACTATAGAACTTTGGGATGCCCTCAAGATTTCCTATGAAGGAACTGAGGATGTGCGAATGAGGAAAGCTACTACTCTTCAAAGAGAATATGAGATGTTCTCAATGAAGAAAGGAGAATCTATTGACATGATGTTTCGAAGATTCCAAACGATATTGAATGAACTCATTGCTCTGGATATTACATTCACCAAGGCTCAAAACAACATGAAGATATTGGATAGTCTTCCTCCTCCATGGGAAGCTATGTCCACTGCCATCTCAGTTGGGCGTGATATGAAGACATTAACTCTTGACGAGTTAATAGGAGCCTTGAAAGTACATGAGGTACTTCTGTGTAAGAGAGACAAGATCAAATTTCAAGAACCCATAGTTCTTCCGTCTGTCAACAACATGACAAAGGAGGAAACTCCTAAGAAAGAAAGAAAGAAGAAGCACAGAGTTCTGAAAGCTGACACCACTGAATCTGATTCGTCTGATGGATCGTCTGATGATGAGATTTCTCTCATGGCCAGACGTTTTAAGAAGATGATGATGAAAAAGGGGAGAGGTCAACGCCTCTTTAAGAAGAAGGAAAGAAAGCTCCCGGAAAAATCTTCAAGCAAGGAGGAGAGCTCAGAAGTTATCTGCTATGAGTGCAGAAAACCTGGACACATGAGATCAAAGTGTCCAAGATTAAAGAAAAGATGGAATCCTCGCAAAGACAAGGGTAGGAAAAGTCTAGTGACTTGGGAAGACCTTGATAGCGAAAGCTCAGAGGAATCCACTAAAGAAGAAGAAACTGCAAATATCTGCCTCATGGCTGGAGACATCGTCTCATCAGAGGTAATTGAATCTGAAACTTCTTCATCCTCTTCATCTGAGTCTGAGTCAGAATCAGAAGAAATTTCATACGATACACTTTTGGCTAACTCACATTTTATTGCTAAGCAATACAAAGTATGCAAAACCAAGTTAAAACAAACTTTGGAAGAAAATGCTACTTTGAGAACTGAAAATGAGTTACTGCAAAAAGAAGTATCAGATGAAAAATCATCTGAGTCTGAAAAGGATAATTTTATTTCTGAAATTGAAAGATTGAAGAAAGAAAATGAATCCTTACTCAAAGACTTAACAAAGTTCACTAAGGGATCCTCTGTGCTAGAAAATATTTTAAAATATGAGAGATCTCCATCTGATAAAAGTGGACTTGGTTATGTTGAAGAGTCAGACAAAAAGAAAAACAATTTTGTTCTGTCTGCTCATAAAAAGAAGATAAGAAATTATAATAAGGTTCCAAATAATTATAGAAAAGATAAAAGAACCTTAAACAAAAAGAAATCTTCTCTTACTAACAAAGAAGGACGCAAAAAGATTTGGGTACCAAAGTCACTCATTATTCCTGTTGTAGACATCCTTAATAGGAAAAGAGAGGACTTCAAGCTGGTACCTGGATAGTGGGTACTCACGACACATGACGGGAGACCTGTCTATGTTCCAAGATCTCAGACCAAGTAAAGGATCTGTATCATATGGTTCAGGGAAAGGTAAAAACTTAGGCATTGGGACTGTTGGTAAGACACCCAATCCTCTTATCTAAAATGTGTCCTATGTTAAAGGTCTTAACTTCAATCTACTTAGCATAAGTCAATTTTGTGACAGTGGATATGAAGTAGCTTTTAACTCAGACGAATGTATAGTCAAAAACAAAGACAAATCCATTCTATTTGTTGGGAAAAGAAGGAATAACCTTTATGAGGTTTGTCTTTCTGACCTTAGTAATCAGAATGTGACATGTTTGATTTCAGCAGATGATGAACGAGATATTTGGCACAAAAAGCTTGGACATTTAAGTCTCAAGTATATTTCAAAAATTTCTAAAAAGGATCTTGTAAAAGGTTTGCCGAAAATATCTTGGAAATCCAATCGTCTGTGTGAATCTTGTCAGCATGGGAAACAACTCAAAGCTTCTTTTAAATAAAAAATGTTGTTTCCACGACAAGACCGCTAGAACTGTTACATATTAATCTCTTTGGACCTACTCAGACGGAAAGTCCTGGAGGAAAGAGATATGGATTTGTAATTGTGGATGATTATACTAGATTCACATGGGTATACTTCCTAGAACATAAACATGAGTCATTCAAAGTTTTTGGAATATTCTGCAAACGTGTTCAAAAAGAAAAAGGAATATGTATTGCGTCTGTTAGGAGCGATCATGGAACAGAATTTGAAAATTCTGAGTTCAATGTCTTTTGTTTTGAAAATGGTATCTTTCACAATTTTTCATCTCCAAGAACTCCTCAGCAAAATGGAGTTGTGGAAAGGAAAAATCGTACTTTACAAGAAATGGCTAGAACTTTATTGCATGAAAGCTTTCTTCCAAAGTATTATTGGGCAGAAGCAATTAATACTTCTTGTTATATTCAAAACAAAATATTGATAAGGCCAATATTGAATAAGACTCCATATGAACTCTGGAAAGGAAGAAGACCCAACATTTCTTACTTCCATTCTTTTGGATGTGAATGTTTCATCTTAAACACTAAAGATCAACTTGGCAAATTTGATTCAAAAGTGGTGAAGGGATTCTTACTTTGATATTCCAATACGTCTAAGACCTATAGAGTATTTAACTCTAAGACGCAAGTTGTAGAGGAATCAATTCATGTAAAATTCCAAGATAACTCAAAGGCTGATAAGGAAATATCAGACCTAGAAAATTCATTTGATAATTTGCAGATTAACCCTTCTGGTCAAAGTTCAAGTTCAAATGGTCAACCTGAGTCAGACGAAAGAACAGACACAAAAGCAGACGATAGAAGCACAGACGAACCCTCTTCGTCTGATGCTCATCAACATGATGATCAAACTCCTATAAGAACGTGGAAGTTTGTCTCAAACCACACAAAAGATCTTATCATTGGAGATAGACATCAAGGTGTTCAAACCAGATCAAAACTAAAAGAATCGTCTGGATATGCTCTCGTGTCAAATATAGAGCCCAAGAATATTGAGGAAGCTCTACAAGATAATGACTGGATTTTAGCTATGGAAGAAGAGCTAAACCAATTTACTAGAAATGATGTTTGGACTTTGGTAGAGAAACCAAGAAGCAAAAATATCATTGGAACGAGTGATGAATCATTATTTTGATCAATTTCTCTGCATTTAATACATCATATTACAACATTATTAATGGTCAATTAGCATGATTTAGTGCATTTAAGAGTTTGGGCTCATTTGGGCTCATTTGGGCCTTAAGTGCTTATTTTTGTTCTAATTCGTTAAAATTTCCAATTTTGACAAGGTTTACTAAAAAAGGCATAACTCTCACTACAGAACTCTGTTTGAGCTCCATTTTATGTCAAATTAAAGAGGACTGAAAGAGCTACAAAAGATATGAAGACATGAAGAGCCAATTCGGATTGAATCTGGGGTGAAAATTGCCTTGAAAGTGACGCACGAAATTGATGCGGGAATTCCAGCGTGAAGAATTAGTGTAGGCCCATTTCAAATCATATAATTGGACCATTTAAATGTTTGCATTGGGTGGGCTTTGAACCCTGCACCCTAAGTCACTTAAAGTCATGTGACTAGCACATGACTCACTTATTATAAATACCCCAATTCAGAAAATTGTAGACACTTTTTACCTTTCAATCAATTTCAATTTTCGGCATTGCTTTTTTTTCCTTTCAAGTCGCTTTGCTAGGGTTTTCAGGTTTGCCATTCCAATTCTCGTTCTGTCTCCCTTCATGCAATTTAATTCTTCTAATATGCAATCCCAATTTATGCTTAGTCTAATTTCAATTATGCGCAACTAATTTCTTTAACCAATTCGATCTCAATAGGATCCCTAATTTCCTTAGGTTCTCCATTTTCAATTGCATAAGTACTCGTTTTGGATTCTATAATTTTAATTCCATTATGTTGATTAATATTTTGGATTTAGATTGTTGATTCTGTCATTGTTGATTGATAATGAATGCAGAGAACTAATTATATGATTCGAAACCAAGTTGTGTGCTCTCATGCGATTGTGTGAGTTTAAAGGCCACCAAGTGTTCGATGATAATTCTCTAAGATCTTAGAGCGCTAGTTCAGTGTTGACATGCAGAGATCTCGGTTTCAATGCACTGCATAGATGAGTGTCTTTATTTTGTTGAACCAATGAGGGAAATTGGGATCTGCGACAGATCGGATTGGTGCCTTTTAATAATCTATTAATTGCTTTTTAATTATTGTTTAATTACTGTCATTGGTTAATTTTTACTATTTAATTGCCTTTAATTTTTCCTCTACACAAAAACCCCCAAAATTGCATGTAAAATTTCGGCTATAGAGAAGTAACAAAGTAATCCGTAGGGAAACGATCCGAGTCCACTATTACTGCAAAGTAGTAGCTAGGCTTTGGTATTATTTGGACGACGTTCGGCGCGTGTGTCAACAAGATGGGTGTTCAGAAATAAACTTGATGAAGAAGAGAAAGTGGTAAGAAACAAAGCAAGATTAGTAGCTCAAGGCTATAATCAACAAGAAGGTATAGATTTCACTGAAACTTTCGCTCTTGTAGCTAGATTAGAAGCCATTAGAATTTTACTTGCCTTTGCTGCTCATAAGAATATCATCCTATATCAAATGGACATAAAAAGTGCTTTTCAAAATGGTTTTATTGAAGAGGAAGTATACGTAAAACAACCTCTTGGGTTTGAAAGTTCATCTCAATCAGATCATGTTTTTAAGCTAAAGAAAGCACTATATGGTCTTAAACAAGCTCCTCGAGCTTGGTATGAAAGACTGAGTTTCTCTCTTCTTCAAAATGATTTTTCAAGAGGGAAGGTTGACACTACCCTCTTCAAGAAAAGTGTTTCAAAAGACTTTATTATTGTTCAAATATATGTAGATGATATAGTCTTTGGAGCAACTAACGAATCCTTGTGCAAGGATTTCTCTAAGTTAATGCAGGAAGAATTCGAGATGAGCATGATGGGAGAACTGAAGTTTTTCTTAGGACTTCAAATCAAACAGACTAAACAAGGTATATACATTCATCAACAGAAATATACTATGGAACTTCTAAAGAAATTCAAAATAGAAAATGCCAAACCAATGAAAACTTCCATGCATTCGTGTGGAGCCAGTCTTAACAAAGACGAATCAGGTAAGACCGTTTATCAGACAATATACAGAGGTATGATTGGATCTCTTCTCTATCTCACTGCTAGTAGACCTGACATTATGTTTAGTGTCTGTCTATGTGCACGTTTTCAATCTGACCCTAGAGAATCACATTTACAAGCTGTTAAACGCATTTTAAGATATCTTATTGGAACCACTAATCTCTCTCTCTTTTATAAGAAAAGTAGTGATTTCAATCTAAGTGGTTATTGTGATGCTGATTATGCTAGAGATAAAGTGGAGAGAAAAAGCACAAGTGGTGGATGTCAATTTCTTGGTTCATTACTAATTTCTTGGTTAAGCAAGAAGCAAAACTCCATTGCACTCTCAACCACCAAGCAGAGTATATTGTCATGGTAAATTGGGTGTTGCTCACAACTACTTTGGGTAAAACATCAACTTGAGGATTACTCCAGGTTTGAAACTCAAATACCAGTATTTTGTGATAACACAAGTGCAATTAATCTCAGTAAAAATCCTATTCAACATTCAAAAGCCAAGCATATTGAAATCAAATTTCATTTTATAAGAGATTATGTTCAAAAAGGTATTTTCGATATATAGTTTGTTTAAACTGATTTTCAATGGGCAGATATCTTTACAAAAGCTTTAAATGAAACTCGCTTCAATTTCATTAAAGAAAATTTGGGAATTGTCTCTTTAATTGATTAAGTTTTTCCGTCTGAAGCATTTCATTTCGTCTGTACCTTCGTATATCTTTTCGTGTTAAGACAAAACATTGCGTCTGATCAAGTTGAATCAGTCTAAGAAAATTCAACAGACGCAAGGTTATTATTTAATTATTTTAAAGTTAATTGTGCAGGGACAAGTTAAAAGTAGCAATAAATGTGCACGTAACAGGAATATTATACCTACTAAAAATATTGCAAATATGGATAATAGAACTCTTAAGGAATTGTCTGCTCCTGATGTCAATTACCAGCCCCTGTGCATTGAATATCCTGAACTTGATGCTAACTTTGAGTTAAAATCTGGATTAATCCATCTTTTGCCTAAGTTTCATGGCCTAGCAGGTGAAGATCCCCATAAGCATCTGAAGGAGTTCCATGTAGTGTGTAGCACTATGAAGCCCCACGGAATTGATGAAGAGCACATTAAGTTGAGGGCCTTCCCATTTTCACTTGATGGGAATGCTAAGGACTGGTTGTACTACCTGCAACCAACAGTTATTAGGAGTTGGGGTGACATGAAACGCATCTTTTTGGAGAAATACTTCCCAGCTTCTAGAGCTGCATCCATCAGAAAGGAGATTTGTGGAATTAGACAAGCTAATGGGGAGAACTTGCATGAGTACTGGGAGAGGTTCAAGAGACTGGTCTCTAGCTGCCCTCATCATCAGATCACAGATCAACTACTTATTGTGTATTTTTATGAGGGACTCTTACCCATGGACCGCAACATGGTAGACGCTGCAAGTGGAGGTGCTTTGGTGGATAAGACCCCAACTGTAGCGAGAACTTATTTCTAACATGGTGCAAATGCCCAAGGTTTGGCACCGAGCAACAAGTGTATACCATGTTCAGTCCACACCATCCAGTAGATCAGCCTCTACACCTGCACCATCACATTCCCCATATGCAGATCAACAGATTCTGACCAACAAATTGGATGAGCTCACCTCTTTGGTCAGACAGTTAGCAGTGACACAGACAGCCAACGTAGCAGCTGCAGCCCCGCCGAGCGCAAATTGTGGTATATGTTCTGATCGCTATCATTCTATTGATGTTTGTCCAACCTTGCAGGAAGGGTACCAGCAGGACCCTACTGTAGCAGCTGCTGGAGTGTTCCCTGGGAGACCTCAGAATAATCCTTACTCCAACACCTACAACCCTGGTTAGAAGGATCACCCCAATTTGAGATGGGGGAATCAGAACCAAAACCAACAATTTCATGTCCCAAGCAATCAGCAGCAACATTGGCAGCCTCAACAGAATAGGCAGTCTCAGCAGCATTGGCAACCCTCCAACAATCAATACAGACCTCCCTTTCAGCAACAAAGGGAGCCACCACAACCTGCACCTCAGCAGGCTTCCAGTGGCCCTTCCTTGGAGGAGTTGATGAAGCAAATGGCCACTAATAGCTTGCAGTTTCAGCAGAGGACTGAGGCCACCATTCAGAGCCTGTAGACACAGATTGGCCAACTGGCTAATGCTATTAATCAGAACCAATCCCCTGCATCCTCATCCTCTACCTTGCCTTCTCAGACTGTGCCAAATCCGAACTCACATGACAAGAATGTGAGTGCCATTACCTTGAGATCTGGGAAGCAAGTTAACCCACCTGAGAGGCTAGCCAATGAACCGCCACCACCTACAGATAAAAGTACTGCACATGCAGACACATCTGAGTCCATTCCTCCCACTACAGTCTCTTTTCCTCAAAGACTTTCCCATTCAAAGAAATTGGCCGAGTTAGCATTGGAGAAGGAGATACTTGACACCTTCTGCAAGGTGGAGGTCAACATTCCCCTCTTGGACGCAATCCGCCAAATCCCTAAATATGCAAAGTTTCTGAAAGAATTGTGCACCAACAAAAGGAAGCTAGCAGGCCATGAGCGAGTTAGTCTCAGCAAGAATGTGTCTGCACTCATTCAGCCCATGCCACCAAAGTGCAAGGATCCAGGGACGTTTTCTGTTCCTTGTATTATTGGAAATTATAAATTCGATGATTGCATGTTAGATTTAGGAGCTTCTATTGATGTCATGCCTGTTTTTAAGTCTCTAGGATTAGGACCTCTGAAAGCTACTGGTGTTGTGATACAGTTAGCTAATAGGAGTAATGCACACCCTGCTGGTTTAGTTGAAGATGTTTTAGTTAGGGTGAATGAATTAATTTTTCCTGCTGATTTCTATATTCTTGAGATGGAGGGTGAATTAGGTTGTAGTAGCTTACCCATTATTCTTGGTAGACCTTTCCTGAAAACAACTAGGACTAAAATTGATGTGCATTCTGGTACCATGTCCATGGAGTTTGGTGATAGCATTGTTAAATTTAATATTTTTGATGCCATGAGACAACCTAGGGAAGAACATTCTATTTTGAGAATAGATGTTATTGATGACATGATAGATGAGTTTCTGGAATCTATGCATGATACTTGTATGGTTGATGATTCATCTTGTGGGATTGATTTGAAATTATCTGATGCATCTATTTTGAGCTGTGATTGTGATACTCATTCTTGGTGCCATGTTTGTACCGATTATCCCGATATGCCCATGTGTGAGTATGTTATAGTGTTGCATCCGAATTGAGTTCATCCGGTACCGATATCTCGCATCCAAGTTTATGGTTGACGTGAACATGAAGTCAGTCTTAATTTCGATTCTGGATATAATGCTTTGTATGGATCGCCTAAAGTCGCTTCTCACCCATCTGATCATTTTGTAGGTACCACTAGCTCAACCGAAGTTGCTTCAACTATGCCACTGGACCTTCTATTGAGCAACCACACGAGCTAGAACTCAAGACACTTCCCGAGCATCTCGGATATGCATACTTAGAGGAGGATCGAAGCTACCAAGAATCATAGAGAACCTTTCATCGATCAAGAAGCCAAATTGCTTGATGTTCTCGAGGATACACAAGAAGGCGATTGGATGGACCCTTGCGAGACATCCCCTGGTATTAGCCCCACTACTTGCATGCATCGGATATTATTGGAAGATGAAGCTAAACCAGTTAGACCTCGAGAGAAGACTTAACCCACTTATTCGATTTTGTGAAGAAAGAGGTCACTAAGCTTCTTCAAGTGGCATTATATACCCGATCTCTCGATAGCGATAGTGGGTAAGTCTAGTTCAAGTTGTACCAAAGAAGTCCGGAGTAACAAGTGGTGGCAAATGAGAAGAATGAGCTGATACCCACCTGTAATCCGAGTAATGTTGGAGAGTCTGCATTGATTATAGAAGACTTAACCAGGCTACTCGAAAAGATCACTATGCCTTACCTTTTATTGATCGATGCTTGAGGCGTTTTAGTAAATCTCATTATCTTTTCGGATGGTTTTTCGTGTTACTTCCAGATCCACAAAGCACCAGAGGACCAGGATAAAACTACTTTCACATGCCCTTCGGAACTTATGCATACGTAAGGATGCCTTTTGGACTCGCAACGCACCTGGCACCTTTCAGAGGTGCATGGTAAGCATCTTTTCTCGATTTCTTGGAGGAGTGTATGGAAGTATTCATGGATGATTTTTTGTCTATGGTTCTGTTTTGATGATTGCCTCGAGTAGTCTAGCAAAGGTTTTGAATAGATGCATTGAAAGCAATCTCGTGTTGAATTATGAAAAATGTCATTTCATGGTCGAGTCCGGTATTGTATTAGGGCATGTAATTTCTAAGAAAGGAATTGAGGTAGATCCGCTAAGATGAAGTTATTTCTCGCTTTGCCTTACCCCGCCTCTCGCGGGAAGTTCGCTTCTTTTCTTGGCCATGCAGTTTCTACCGGAGATTCATCCAATGCTTGACACACATGCCCAGACTTCTCACCACCTTACTTCAACATGATGCGGATTTTCTCTTCACTCGACTCATGCAAGGATGCTTTCAATCAACTTAAGAAGTGCTTGACCACTGCTCCTATCATCCAACCACCGGATTGGACCCTTCCATTTGAGTTGATGTGCGATGCTTCCAACTATGCAGTTGGTGCAATCTTAGCTCAGAGGCGTGATAGAGCTCCCCATGTCATTTCTTATGCCTCCAAGACCTTGGACTCAGCACAGTCCAATTACACCACTATAGAGAAGGAGCTTTTAGCTGTTGTATTTGCCTTAGATAAATTTCGGTCTTACTTGTTAAATGCTAAGATTGTTGTTTTTACTGATCATGCAACTTTTAAAGTTCCTTTTCTCAAGAAGGCAGATGCCAAGCCAGACTCATCAGATGGATGCTTCTGCTCCAAGAATTTGATATTGAGATTAAGGATAGAAGCGGAGCTCAGAACTTGGTGGCTGATCACCTTAGCCGCATCCATCTGCCTACCTCACTCTCCCCATTGCGGATAATTTTCCAGATGAGCAGCTTTTACTGTTGCAAGGTAAATTCTCATCCCCTTGGTATGCTGACATTGTAAATTATCTGGTTGTTGGTTTAATTCCTGGAGATTTCACTAGGGCTCATGCATTGAAACTTAAAAGTGATTCTAAACATTATGTATGGGATGATCCCTATTTGTGGAAATTTTGTAGTGACCAGATTATTAGGAGATGTGTGCCTGAGTATGAGTTTGCATCTGTTCTTGCCTTCTGTCATGTTTTTGCTTGTGGTGGTCATTTTGGACCTAGGAGGACTGCTAGGAAAGTGTTAGACTCTGGACTATTTTGGCCTTCTTTATTTCATGATGCTTATGAATATTGCAAATCTTGTGATAAGTGTCAGAAAATAGGAAATATTTCTCGTAGATATGAGATGCCTCAGCAACCCATATTATTTTGTGATATTTTTGATGTTTGGGGCATTGATTTCATGGGACCGTTTCTTGTTTCATTCGGGTTTACTTACATCCTGCTCGCTGTTGATTATGTCTCTAAATGGGTTGAGGCGAAAGCCACTAGGACTGACGATTCTGCTGTTGTAGTAGATTTTGTTCGTTCCCATACATTTTGCAGGTTTGGTATTCCTAGAGCCATCATCAGTGACCAGGGTACACATTTCTGCAACCGAAGCATGGACCTTTTACTGAGGAAATATGGAGTACTCCACAAGGTTGCCACTGCTTACCACCCGCAGACTAACGGACAAGCTGAGATCTCTAACAGGGAGATCAAGCTCATTCTATAGAAGACTGTGAGTTCCAACAGGAAGGACTGGAGCAAGTGTTTGGATGACGCTTTATGGGCCTACCGAACTGCTTACAAGACCCCGATTGGGATGACTCCTTACAGGCTGATCTATGGTAAGGCCTGCCACCTCCCTGTGGAACTTGAGCACCGTGCTTTCTGGGCAGTCAAGCGGTGTAATATGGACTTGGACCAATCTGGAGCAGAGAGGAAACTGCAACTCCAAGAGTTAGAGGAGCTGAGATTGGAGGCTTATGAAAGTTCATGCATATATAAAGAGAAGACCAAAGCCTTCCATGATCGACAAATCCTTCATAGGAAGTTTTCAGTTAGACAGAAAGTTCTTCTCTTTAATTCTCGCCTCAAGCTTATGCCTGGTAAACTTAAATCTAGGTGGGATGGTCCATTTGTGATTACTAATGTTTTTCCCTTTGGTGCAGTTGAACTTAAAGATGATCGAACGGGGAATACATTCATGGTGAACGGGCAGCGCTTAAAGCACTATCATGAGAGCTCCATCAAGCAGCCCGCAGAGCAGGAGATTGTCACACTTGCAGACACACCGCCACTTTGAGCGGCCGAGGGAGTTTTCTTTTCTCCTTCCACTCTTTTCCGTTATGTTTTCATTCATTTCCTATCTTTCCACCTTCTTTAATTAGGATTAATTAGGATTTTCATGCTTTGTTTCATTTTATTTTTCTGAATTGGAGATTTTGTGATTCTGGTGTGATTATTAGTACATCTGCATTATGGTTTATATGTTGAGAATCTGAACTGGAATCTGAGCTGAGTTAATTTCTTTTTATTATTTTGTGGTATTGATATATTCCTCTGATAGATGTTGGACTAGTTGGTATGAATTGGTTATGTATTGTTTCTGATAAGTATTTGACAATATTGAACTTGTGAGTCTTTGGGCCTGTTTTGAATGGATTCATCTGCATGCCATTCCCTTTCTTTCGGTGTGATATATGCCATTAGTGGATGTCATTTTTCAGAACTTGCTTTCATTCTTTTCAAAGCTGCATCTTATCACTTAGTGCATGATCTTGATTGAGGCATTCAGTTCTATTTTCCCCACTTGACCAAATAGCCTACCTTGCATTTTATCCCTTGTTAGCCCTTTTGCGCCTGAAACCATTTCTTTCACTACCTATATTACAAGCCTTAAGAGTAAAACAATGTTGTCCTGATTTCGCAGATATTGAGTTAATTGTTCATCTTTTGGTTATGTGAAGCAGATAAGTGTAAGGGTGTCTGATTTCGGGGACGCGAAAAAAATAAGTGTGGGGGGTGGAATATTGCAATTAATATGATTTGGGTCTGAGTTTCAGAACTGATAGATTTTGGTTGATTTTTGACCAGCATACTCATGTAAATGTTATCTTAGTACTATTTTGCTATTTGAGACTGATATGGGTGAAAAAGAAAAATAAGTACTAAAAAAAAAAATTGAAAAAAAGACAAGAAAAAAAAAATTAGAAAAAATATATGGAAAAAGAAAAAGAAATAAGAGCAAAATAGCAAAATTTTAATCTGAATAAGTGTGCTAAATGAGTTGAGTACTTAAGCAGTTGTTGAAACAATAACTTTGCAGATTTATTATGTAATTTTGATATCTTTTGTAATCTGTTGATGTTGATTTCAATATCTGTGAAATAGTAGTCACTTGACCAAATTTATCAAACCTTTATCCTTGGCCCCCATTACATCCTTTGCAAGTCCTCTTGAATCATGCATGACTGTGATTGTTGGTGGTAGAGAGCTAGAGTGATTGCAAGCCTATGGTAAAATGATGTTCACTTTAATGGTTTGAGAGTAAACACTTGCCTGATACACTTGAGAGTTTGAGTGATACACTTCTGGTGAGGTCATTGCTTATAATTAACTTACATGATTAATTCACTGTCTGATTGGTACTATCTGAAGCAGGAATTATTTAATACTGTAATCTGTAATTATTGGATTGATTGTGCTCTGATCGCTATGTTCAGTTCTGAGGCATTGATAACTATTTTGTAGAGTATGAAATAACTTAAACCAGATGAAATTTTGCATCCGATTTAACATTTTCATTAGGACTTAGTTTTGCCCAGGAGTGCAAAAGGATAAGTGTGGGGGAATTTGATGAATCATTATTTTGATCAATTTCTCTGCATTTAATACATCATATTACAACATTATTAATGGTCAATTAGCATGATTTAGTGCATTTAAGAGTTTGGGCTCATTTGGGCCTTAAGTGCTTATTTTTGTTCTAATTCGCTAAAATTTCCAGTTTTGACAAGGTTTACTAAAAAAGGCATAACTCTCACTACAGAACTCTGTTTGAGCTCCGTTTTATGTCAAATTAAAGAGGACTGAAAGAGCTACAAAAGCTATGAAGACATGAAGAGCCAATTCGGACCGCATCTGGGGTGAAAATTGCCTTGAAAGTGACGCACGAAATTGATGCGGGAATTCCAGCGTGAAGAATTAGTGTAGGCCCATTTCAAATCATATAATTGGACCATTTAAATGTTTGCATTGGGTGGGCTTTGAACCCTGCACCCTAAGTCACTTAAAGTCATGTGACTAGCACATGACTCACTTATTATAAATACCCCAATTCAGAAAATTGTAGACACTTTTTACCTTTCAATCAATTTCAATTTTCGACATTGCTTTTTTTTCCTTTCAAGTCGCTTTGCTAGGGTTTTCAGGTATGCCATACCAATTCTCGTTCTCTCTCCCTTCTTGCAATTTAATTCTTCTAATATGCAATCCCAATTTATGCTTAGTCTAATTTCAATTATGCGCAACTAATTTCTTCAACCAATTCGATCTCAATAGGATCCCTAATTTCCTTAGGTTCTCCGTTTTCAATTGCATAAGTACTCGTTTTGGATTCTATAATGTCAATTCCATTATGTTGATTAAGATTTTGGATTTAGATTGTTGATTCTGTCATTGTTGATTGATAATGAATGCAGAGAACTAATTATATGATTCGGAACCAAGTTGTGTGCTCTCATGCGATTGTGTGAGTTTAAAGGCCACCAAGTGTTCGATGATAATTCTCTAAGATCTTAGAGCGCTAGTTCAGTGTTGACATGCAGAGATCTCGGTTTCAATGCACTGCATAGATGAATGTCTTTATTTTGTTGAACCAATGAGGGAAATTGGGATCTGACAGAGATCGGATTGGTGCCTTTTAATAATCTATTAATTGCTTTTTAATTATTGTTTAATTACTGTCATTGGTTAATTTTTACTATTTAATTGCCTTTAATTTTTCCTCTACACAAAAACCCCCAAAATTGCATTTAAAATTTCGGCTATAGAGAAGTAACAAAGTAATCCGTAGGGAAACGATCCGAGTCCACTATTACTGCAAAGTAGTAGCTAGGCTTTGGTATTATTTGACGCACGTTCGGCGCGTGTGTCAACAAGATGGGTGTTCAGAAATAAACTTGATGAAGAAGAGAAAGTGGTAAGAAACAAAGCAAGATTAGTAGCTCAAGGCTATAATCAACAAGAAGGTATAGATTTCACTGAAACTTTCGCTCTTGTAGCTAGATTAGAAGCCATTAGAATTTTACTTGCCTTTGCTGCTCATAAGAATATCATCCTATATCAAATGGACATAAAAAGTGCTTTTCAAAATGGTTTTATTGAAGAGGAAGTATACGTAAAACAACCTCTTGGGTTTGAAAGTTCATCTCAATCAGATCATGTTTTTAAGCTAAAGAAAGCACTATATGGTCTTAAACAAGCTCCTCAAGCTTGGTATGAAAGACTGAGTTTCTCTCTTCTTCAAAATGATTTTTCAAGAGGGAAGGTTGACACTACCCTCTTCAAGAAAAGTGTTTCAAAAGACTTTATTATTGTTCAAATATATGTAGATGATATAGTCTTTGGAGCAACTAACGAATCCTTGTGCAAGGATTTCTCTAAGTTAATGCAGGAAGAATTCGAGATGAGCATGATGGGAGAACTGAAGTTTTTCTTAGGACTTCAAATCAAACAGACTAAACAAGGTATATACATTCATCAACAGAAATATACTATGGAACTTCTAAAGAAATTCAAAATAGAAAATGCCAAACCAATGAAAACTTCCATGCATTCGTGTGGAGCCAGTCTTAACAAAGACGAATCAGGTAAGACCGTTTATCAGACAATATACAGAGGTATGATTGGATCTCTTCTCTATCTCACTGCTAGTAGACCTGACATTATGTTTAGTGTCTGTCTATGTGTACGTTTTCAATCTGACCCTAGAGAATCACATTTACAAGCTGTTAAACGCATTTTAAGATATCTTATTGGAACCACTAATCTCTCTCTCTTTTATAAGAAAAGTAGTGATTTCAATCTAAGTGGTTATTGTGATGCTGATTATGCTAGAGATAAAGTGGAGAGAAAAAGCACAAGTGGTGGATGTCAATTTCTTGGTTCATTACTAATTTCTTGGTTAAGCAAGAAGCAAAACTCCATTGCACTCTCAACCACGGAAGCAGAGTATATTGCTGCAGCTGGGTGTTGCTCACAACTACTTTGGGTAAAACATCAACTTGAGGATTACTCCAGGTTTGAAACTCAAATACCAGTATTTTGTGATAACACAAGTGCAATTAATCTCAGTAAAAATCCTATTCAACATTCAAAAGCCAAGCATATTGAAATCAAATTTCATTTTATAAGAGATTATGTTCAAAAAGGTATTTTCGATATATAGTTTGTTTAAACTGATTTTCAATGGGCAGATATCTTTACAAAAGCTTTAAATGAAACTCGCTTCAATTTCATTAAAGAAAATTTGGGAATTGTCTCTTTAATTGATTAAGTTTTTCCGTCTGAAGCATTTCATTTCGTCTGTACCTTCGTATATCTTTTCGTGTTAAGACAAAACATTGCGTCTGATCAAGTTGAATCAGTCTAAGAAAATTCAACAGACGCAAGGTTATTATTTAATTATTTTAAAGTTAAGTGTGCAGGGACAAGTTAAAAGTAGCAATAAATGTGTTTGTCATTTATTGCACTATTCTAGGACTTTGAAGAGCACGCGCTGTGAATTGCAGAAGTCAAATCAATCATTAAAAGGGCAATGATGGGGACACGTCAAATCAGGGGCGGTTTCAAATTTTTTCATCTAATGAATCACAACTGTTTTTATCTTTGACTATAAATACCCTTAAAGTTCACATTTTTATTCTTTACTGCATTCACACTTTCTCTGAATACTCTACTCACATAATTTCTCTCTCTTTTCAAACTTAACTATGGCCGCCAAGAATATCAAGGCAACCGAAGCAACCTTCTTTGTGCAAGATCTCTTCTTGCCTAGCAAATGGATCTCAAGAGCCACCATTGAGAGCATCTCTGACAGGGTAGCAAAGATGTTGGTACACAATGGCTGGATGAATTTCGTAGAGATGAGAGGGCCATGGCTGATGGAGGCCTACGCGGAATTCTGGAGTGACGCAAAAGAATTTGATGACGGTATTGTAGGTACCATTGACAACAAGGAGTATATAATCACAATAGACTCCATTGCTGAAGCTGGAAACTACAAAGCCGAAGGGCGTTTTTACAGCGCTGACTGGATGAGGATAGAGTCTGAGGAACACGTAGACAAGATTCTCTGTGGAAAATTCCGCGACCCCGAAGATCCCAAGTTTCTGAGATCATGGAATCTATATCCCACAGGAAGAGTCTTCCACAACCTTCTCTACAACATCTTCACACCCAGAACAAAATCACGAGATAATGTGAGTACTCGTGACAGGTTTTGCATCTTCTACTGTCTGAGAAAAGCAAGGATGAGTCTCCCTCACATCATTCTTGACCATTGGATAAATGCGTTAAGAAATAGGAACATCCGTAGGAAGAGCAATATCCCCTACGCCACTCTCTTCTCCAAAATCATCATCAACAAAGGCTTTGATGTCACTGACGTTGTTTGGCATGAAGAAAGAAAGGAGGTTAAAGGAAGCACCTTTGCCAAGATGCATCTAAACCCTAGCTTCCTTCATCACAATGCGAGTGAAGAACAAGTTCCACTTTCACCCATCACCAAAGATCCTCCTCATAGAGCTCGCATCAAACGCGCTAAAACTCAAACACAAACCCAAACACAAGCCCAAACATAAGCCCAAACACAAGCCCAAACACAAGACCAAACCCAAACCCAAACATCCTTTTCTCTTCCACCCGTGGTCATATCTGAAGTCCCTTTCGAAGATGCTCAAGAAGAGCCTCTTAGAAAGAAGAAGAGGACTATTAGAATAAAACATGTTGCGGCTAAGACGCAAGGGCAGACGATATCCCCAAATGAAGATAAAGGGGTTATGATATCGTCTAAAGGTGTTTCGTCTGTTAAAATTCTTTCAGACGAAGAAAAGCAGAAGAAAGCAGCTGAAGAAAAAGCAAGAGCCAGAGAGGTTGCTCTTCAAAAAGCTGCCAAAGGCAAAGAGAAAATGAAGTAGAAGCTCGCGTCTGTGGTTGTTGGAGAAACAGACGAAGCAAAACAACTAAAAGAGACTATGAGGGTCTCTATGCTGCTTCAAGCTGAAAGAGAAAGAATTTTTCTCGAAAGCGTTAAGGGCATTGGATCGTCTGAAGCTGCGTCTGCCCCAACAACTTCAGAGGGCATGAATAGTGAAGAAACTGCCCAGATTCAGAAGGACAATGCTCAGTTGGCAGAGGAATTGGAGACTATGCTTAATAATGAAGCTCCAACTATGGAGGTTTCTGCATCAACACTCCAAGACGAACATAGGATAAATGTTTCTGATCCTATTGTTGCGTCTCCTCTCAACGCTGCCATTGATAAGATGATACCTGCTGCGTCTGAAGAAGCATCCCACCAACAGACGATGGAGATTCCGTCTGAAGTAATAATTATTGAGGACATAAGTTCTTCGTCTGATGAAGAACATGTTGATATAATAAAGGTGGATGCATCATGGGTGAGATCTCACGCTGAAGTCATCAATCCTGAAGATCTTCCACCCAAGCACAAGACTGACTATTCGTTCCTCAACGAATTAGTCATGAGAAGATCTGCTGAAAGCTCTTGTACTGAAAGACCAGTCAAGCCTGACTAGATTCTTGGAGACAAAATTGAAGATATCTCCAATGATGGTGAACCATCTGAGTCTGCTAAAGATGGTTACTTGGTGGACGATGAAGACTGCTTTATAAAGGACACTCCACACATTGAGTTGAAGAATCCCTATCGGTACAGAGGTAAAAAGGGATTTCAACTTGGGAGATTTGTCAACCCTATCGTCTATCACAAACCCCTGAAGCTAGTAGATTTCAAAGAAGATTTCATCTATACTCCTGAAGAGCAACGCGAATGGCTAAAGCGTCTGCCTTGGGATAAACTGGCCTCCTTAGACATCAAGGGTTTAGAAGGAATAAACATGTACAAGGATCATCTAGCTGAGTCGGTTATTGAAGGACCAGCTCTTGGCTATGAACCCCACATTCCTTTCAGAGAAAACTTCAAGTGGAAGGTTCAGCATGAAATCAATGCACCTGCATTTCACCACTGTAGATATGGAGATCCCAGCTCCACCATCTATGAGCCAAAAGATTGCTCTCACTGGCATCTGAACGCTATTGATCGTCATGATCCTGTACCCTTCACAATTCCTATGAATCAAACAGAGTATGTAGGTCTAGGACATACTCTTGGAATTGTTATTCCTTGGACAAGACCACATTGTTCAGGAATTTTTCCCCGTTACTCCATCCTCCTCAACGAATATGAAGACCCCGAAGAGTTTGCTCATGCTCTTCCTGAAGACCATAGTATGACATTCAAACTGATGGTCCATGCTTATAGAAGGGAAGAAAAAGCTAGATCAACTTCCTTCTATCACATTGAAAGGAGAGAAAAGAAGAAGACGAGAGACTATCCATTCATGGTGGGATCTCAATTTTCTTCTCTCGTTTCAGACGAAACCAAGTTCTCAATCGTTTTAGACCAAAAACGACCTTGCTTGGTCAAGTTTTTGGCTAAAGGAAAAGAGAAGAAGACTCCGTCTGTCTCCAGAACCTTCAAGTTTGCAAGGCACATCCCCAAGAGACTTCCGTCTGCTGCATACTCGCATCTCAAATCTCTTCAAACCAATGCATCAAGACCTATCAATCCTAAGATTCAAAGGATGATAGAAGATCATGAAGCCACCTCGTTTCTCGCTCCGGAACTTCATTTGATGAAGATTCCACAATTTGTGTGGCGGTGTATCCTGGAGAAACTTTTGCTTATACACATCCATCTCAGGAGCATCCAGATCTTGAGCTCTTTGTTCCCACTAAAATGTTTTCTTGGCAATGGGAAAGAGACTTCACTGCGTATCTCACTCTTCCACTCTTCACTCTGTGTCTGAAGAGGACTCCAACTATGCTTATTAAAGATAACTCTGTACCATTAGTTGAAGAACCTTAAACTCCTGTTTCTGAGCCTTTAACTGTGGTCATCAAAGAAGAAGAGTCTGATCCAATCGTGGAAGAGCCTCAATCACCGCTTGTGGAGATTGCTGATAAGGTGAAGGTTACGGTTATTGAGGATGATGCAAGGGACGTTGATGATTATAATACTCTAAAGCGTAAATATGATGCCTTAGAAAAGAATTGCGAGCATCTGAAGCAAAATAACAAAGAGCTTGAGGATAATCAAGCTTCTCTTACATCTGAGATGCAGCAACTGAAGGAGATTGTTATGAGCCTTGTTCAAAAGAAGCCTAAGCCTTCTTCTTGATTATGTTTTTGATGATTCTCAGTCCAAGGGGGAGAATATCTTAGAAAGGAAGAAGTTGTTATGCTAAGGGGGAGTCCTTCGTCTGAGGGAAAGTCAGAGTCAAGCATCGTCTGAGGGAGAGCTATTATATTGTATTGATTCTTTATTTATTTGTAAAACGTATAAATATAATTTTTTTAGAACCTTTGGTTTTCTGTATACCTTGTAACATTGTATATGGTTTACATCACATTGATGTAACAATTTTTTTATAAAGAGGTATTGTTTCAGAAAACATCGTCTTGATGTAAATCTGACTTGTGCTTAATCTGTGATCACTAACTTTGTCTTATGCAAATGTCTACTTGAGAAAGTTATCAGTATGGTCTGCAATCATCAAAAAGGGGAGATTGTTAGATCAAGAAGATTAACACATTTAAAGTTTTGATTTCTACAAGACAGACGAAACTTTCTCAGACGGAACATCAGCAAGCAAGTCAGACGAAACAAACACAGACGGAAGATGACTCCTCAAAATTGAAGTCATTCGTCTGTCTCAAGTCAAAGTCATCAGACGATAGGATAAGACGAAATCTCTTAAGACTGAAGAAGTGTATCGTCTGTCCAAGAAGTGAAGCAAAGTATGAGTCACTCGTGCCAAGATTTCAAATTTTAAGAAGTACTCTTTAGAAGCATCCAAGATCAGTATGGGGATTCGCGCTTACACATGCAACTCGAAAAGGTCTTCACCTTTTTTGTCAAAGTCTCTGTACATGTCAGAAAAAGTACTGCACACACTATCTAAATCCGCTGCACACGCCATCAATCACTCAAGTACTATCTGACACCTTTTGGAAGCTCTCGAGGAAAATATTGGGATTCGCGCTTACACATGCAACTCGAAAAGGTCTTCACCTTTTTTGTCAAAGTCTCCGTACATGTCAGAAAAAGTACTACACACGCTATCTAAATCCGCTGGACACGCCATCAATCACTCAAGTACTATCTGACACCTTTTGGAAGCTCTCGAGGAAAATATTCAACGGCATTCTTCTGTGTCTAACTGATATATGAAGACGTTGCCTATTTAAAGACTTCACTCCTTCAGAATTCAGTTGGCGAACACGCTTCTAATATTCAATCTTCTGTGATTTCACTCACTATATCTGTTGTACTTCATTGTAAAACCCTCTCTGCGAAGAGGAATCTTTCTTGTTTAAACACATCTATTTCAAATCCACTTGTGTGGTGTTTTAGCCTGAGGAGGCTGGTTGTTCAAAAAATACCTTTGTTGTTTAGCCTGCGAAGGCTGTGTTCAAAGAATATCGTGTTATAGCCAGAAGTGGCTGGGCGCAAATAACACTTGTAACCCTTTCACGGTTGGTAGTGAAAACTCAGTTGTTACTAGGTAACTAGACGTAGTCTTATATAGACGAACCAGTGTAAAAATACTTGTGTATTTTCTTCTCTAAGTTCTTTCGACTAATGGGGATAATTAAACTATAACTCTTCTTACTTAAAAACAATCCTTGAAGATTAAAATTATTTCATCTGAACATATTTAAACTCACATACGTAAGAGAAATTTTTTTATTAATTTCATTTTATTTTATATATAATTCAAATACATAAATAGAGAAAATTGATGAAGTAGGTAAACTATTATGAGTTTAAAAAAAAAAATTTCTTTTTATTGTTATGAAGTTAATAAATAGCTTTGTTTGTTTCAACGATTCACGTAAAAAGTGGTTAATAACAGTAATTAAGAAATGTTTAAATACATTTAGATTTGAAACTTATCTAAAGAATAAAAATATATATTAATTTAAATGAAGAAGTCGTTTAGATTTTCGAAGTCTTTCTCTAACTTGCCTTAAAAAAAAATTTAAAAAAAATTTAAAATAAGAATCGTTTAGATTTTCAACGCCTTCCTTAAACTTGTAGGAGGTGTTTGATGTTTAAACGCCCCCTTTTGAAACGTAATTTTTTTAAAAAAATAACCCTAAAGAATCAATTAACCATCTTATTTCTGCTTAAAAAAAGTTTAGAAATTAGAATAATTAGAATAAAAATAAATAATTAATAACAGATGATAATTAGTCTAACCATGTTATAAATGTGTATATAGTAATATTTCTTATTAAAACTAAAAATTTTAATCTATCAACAGGTTAAACTCAAGAAAGACCAATGGAAGAATAAAAGATATAAAATATTTTTTTTCTCTTAAAATAAAAAAGGTAACTAATTAAAATCAGTCGAAATCTAAATTTCAAATTTTCGTTATCTTATCTCCTAGTTTCAATTTGATTAGTTTAAGAAAATTTAATGTAAATTCTCAGGATGCCTCATTCTTTTTTGTCGTTTAAAAGAGCATTAAATTAATATTTTGTTAATTCATTAGATAAAGCTAATATACGATTTCAAATTAATTTTGGTTATCTCTAATGTTTTAGTTTTAAGTTGTATATTTGAAGAAGTTTGAATTTAAATACTCAAGTTATCTCTAATTGTTTAAAAGAAGATTAAATTGAATTTCTTTTATTATTTTATTAGATGAGAATAATATATAATTTTGAAATTTATATTATCTCTTGTCACTGACTTTTTCCATTATTGAAAAAGCAGATTAAATTAGATTTTTTTTTTAGTTTATCAGGTTAATAAACAATTTTAAGTATGGTTATTTGTCATCTTTTTTAGTTTCAATTTAAATAATTTAAAGAGTTTTAATTTAAATTCTCGAGATATTGCTAACTTCTTCCATTGTTAAAAAGCAGGTGATTTTTTAGTTAGAGGAGGCTAATGATTCATTTTTAAATGTGGTTATTTCTGTTTTTAGTTTCAATTTAAATAGTTTTAAATGTGATAATTAGTCTGTTCTCTTGGTAGCTTGTGCTCCATGTAATCTCAAATAAAAAGTGCTTCCTCTTTTTAGTTTGCTTGATTTTCACGAAAGCGATCTAACAAATATGATTCCTCCACCACCTCCTCCTCTTCTTTCTTTTCGTCCTCCTCCTTCTGAAGAACCTCGTCCTCCTATGAATTGTTACATCTACCGAATTTCCGATCATCACCAACTCTACTACGTCGACATAAATCACCCTTTTTTTTCTGATACTCCACTGAATTGCTACATGTACCGAGTTTCCGACGACTACAGCCTCTACCGCGTCAACGTAAACAATTCCTTGTTCACTGTGACCGTTACCTGCAGCCCCTCCATCGTAGAGAGTTGGGGCCACGACGTGAAGAACCAGAACCCGGCGGAGAAGGTGGTGGGTTTCAATGTGATGCTGGGGAGGCCGGTGCAGCCAGGGAAAGGGACATTGCAGTTATGTACGGGAGAACGGTGCCTGGTTTTCCAACTCTTTCAAGCCCCCATGGCGCCGATGTCACTGCATACTTTCCTCTCTGATGGGTCGCGCCGTTTCATCAGCTTCGAGTATGGCGACGAACTCAAGAATTTTCTGTTAAACTCACCACACTCGCTGAAAATCAGAGCCCCCATTATTAGTTTTAGAGAATACATGGCAGACAGAAATGCTTCATTGGACAAGATAGCGAAAACTTACCTACACTATGACGTTGAGAACCCCACCATGGAACTGCTAATGTCAGACTGGAGCGTACCCTTTCTTTCTCCTGCACAGGTTATTCACGCTTCTATTAATGCCCGATGCGCCTTTCTCTGTGGCATGAAAATATTTTAATCTAGAATCGCTCACTACTCGCTGTTATCTCAATATTCCATTTGTTGCAGTTACTGCTCTAAGTTAGGAGTTTTGTTTGTGTCCCGAAAATTTCTGGTCATGGGGAGGGTCTTTACACCTTAGTTAGATATATACATTTGTCCCGAATGGTATGTGTTTCATGTTTTCATAATCACACAGTATTCTTTTACGCCGCAGATATTTCTTGCTGTCATTTACATACTAATAAGGCAAATATTAACCAACCAGTATCGGCACAATACAAAATTTTGTGGTAAATTCTGTGTTGGTTTATGCGTTAAGATTACATCAAAAATTAGTTTTTTTTTTTTTTTTTTTTACAAAAATCAATATCGATCATAAAAATGTATATACAAAATGTAAATAAAACGGCCAGCAAAATAATCTTACGAGTCATTCAGTAATTGAAAAAAAATAAAATCTTCGGTAATGAATCATATTATCAATTCTATCTAATTAACAAGTATGTTTTCATAATTTGATGGTCTATTAAATGGATGTACTAGTCCCCTTTAAAAAATGAAGACTTGTCGGTCTCTCGATAATATTTTAAAAAATAAATATTGGTCTCGTTAATCTTAAATAATATGATTGATATTTTTGATTTTTTAAAATAAGAATTTTTTTGACAACTGATTTGTTCCATATCAATTTTTTTTAGTTACAGTTTACAAGAAAAAAAAATTATTCCATCCAATCTCGTCAAGCTTTAGTTAGAACGCATAGGAAGTATTCAAATATCAAGTTTTAAAGTAATCACATTATATGAACAACCTTCAAAGTTTACTTAGGTTTAGGTTTAAAGAAATAAAGACTAAGTTGAAGACGAAAAAAAAAAACAATAAGTTCAATACATAACTTATTCTTTTATTCATTTGTCTATTAATTTAATGAAGTTCAGACCCGAATAACACGTGTCTTCGTTCAAATGAAGCCATTACTCAGAAGCTGAAAAAATATTTGAAAGAAAACCTCTGCAACACAAAAAACAATTGCACTTTTCTGTGAAATCTCTGAGCATATCAGTCAAATTAAAGCTTGATTTCATGCTGACAACTGCTGAAATTTCATGCTGACAACCGCTGAAACGTTAAATGGTGTGATTGTTCACTTTGCCAAACGTTGAAGTACCCAAGACAAAGGGTAAACGTTCAAATCTTCAGTCTAACGAATACTTCAAGAAACTGTATATAAAAGGGACTTCATTGCAACGAGTTGAACTTGGCGAACTACACTTCAAAAGACTATATTCAACTCTCGCTCAAAGCTCTCAAGCTTAGAAAAGAAAAGTTCACCCGCCCTAAATTTAGAATAGTATTCATTGTAAAATCTCTCTCTGCATTGAGGATACATTCTTTTGATCTTAATTGTTGTAAACCACTGTTGTGGTATTTGTAACCTGAGGAGACTAAGTGTTTAAAGAATACCTTGAGTTTAGCCTGAGGAGGCTACAGTCCAAAGAATATTTGTTTTAGCCTGAGGAGGCTACGGTCCAAAGAATACATGTTTTAGCCTGAGGAGACTACTTGTTGAAAGAATACCTAGTTTAGCCTGTGGAGGCTATGTTCAAAGAATACCTTGTTTAGCCTACAGAGGCTGTGAGCAAAGAATACTAGTTTAGCCTGAGAAGGTTGTGTCCAAAGAATATCTGTAATTAACTAGGAGTGACTGGGTTCAAAGAATACTCTAAACAGTACCTTAGCAAGTTGCTAAGTAACTAGACGTAGTCTTGAATAGACGAACCAGTATAAAAAGATTATTACTTTATTCATCTGTTTAACTAATTGGGGATAAATAAAAGAAAGTTTTCATTAAAATCAATCTTTCAGTAGAAAACTATCTTGCGTCTGTTCAAGTGTTTTTATTTTAATAGATGCAAAACACATCATCTGAAAAGATTTTAATAATTAACACAATTCAACCCCTCTTCTTGTGTATTTGTATTTTACAGTTTGGTATTAGAGCTCACTAAGGGTTGAGCGTCTGACAGCTGCTAGAGGAAAAGATCTGGGATGGAGAACCCAAAGACATTGCTCATTGCAGAAGGATCCTCCATGAACAAACTTCCAGCTTTCTCTAGAGATGACTATCCTTATTGTGCAGATAGAATGAAGATGTACATTAAATCCACCCAATGCAGACTTTGAAGGATAATCATTGAAGGAGACATCCCCCTAACCAAACCAGAATTAGAATGGGGGAATGAAGAATACTTGATAATGGAGTTCAACAACAAGGCACGTTATGTTATAATGTGCACTCTATCAAGGACAGAATATAACAGATTCTGTGCCTATAAATCAGCTAAAGAACTCTGGGATAAATTGAAGATCTCTCATGAAGGAACTCATGATGTCAGACTCAGAAAATCTACCTTCCTTTAGAGGATGAGTCATTATTTTGATCAATTTCTCTGCATTTAATACATCATATTACAAAATTATTAATGGTCAATTAGCATGATTTAGTACATTTATGAGTTTGGGCTCATTTGGGCCTTAAGTGCTTATTTTTGTTCTAATTCGCTAAAATTTCCAGTTTTGACAAGGTTTACTAAAAAAGGCATAACTCTCACTAAAACTCTGTTTGAGCTCCGTTTTATGTCAAATTAAAAAGAACTGAAAGAGTTACAAAAGCTATGAAGGCATGAAGAGTCAATTCGGACCGCATCTGAGGTGAAAATTGCCTTGAAAGTGACGCACGAAACTGATGCAGGAATTCCAGCGTGAAGAATTAGTGTAGACCCATTTCAAATCATGTAATTGGACCATTTAAATGTTTGCATTGAGTGGGCTTTGAACCCTGCACCCTGAGTCACTTAAAGTCATGTGACTAGCATATGACTCACTTATTATAAATACCCCAATTCAGAAAATTGTAACACACTCTTTTTTTACCTTTTGATCAATTTCAGTTTTCAGCATTACTCTTTTCCTTTCAAGTCGCTCTGCTAGGGTTTTCAGGTTAGCCATTCCAATTCTCGTTCTCTCTCCCTTCTTGCAATTTAATTCTTCTAATATGCAATTCCAATTTACGCTTAGTCTAATTTCAATTATGTGCATCTAATTTCATCAACCAATTCGATCTCAATAGGATCCCTAATTTCCTTAGGTTCTCCGTTTTTAATTACATGAGCACTCGTTTTAGATTCTATAATTTTGATTTCATTATGTTGATTAATATTTTGGATTGAGATTGTTGATTCTACCATTGTTGATTGATAATGAATGCAGAGAACTAATTATATGATTCGAAACCAAGTTGTGAGCTCTCATGCGATCGTGTGAGTTTAAAGGCCACCAAGTGTTCGATGATAATTCTCTAAGATCTTAGAGCATTAGTTCAGTGTTGGCATGCAGAGATCTCGGTTCTAATGCACTGCATAGAGGAGTGCCCTTTTTTTGTTGAACCGATGAGGGAAATTAGGATCTGACAGAGATCAGATTAGTGCTTTTTAATCATCTATTAATTGTTTTTTAATTATTGTTTAATTACTGTCATTGGTTAATTTCTACTATTTAATTGCCTTTAATTTTTCCTCTACACAAAAACCCCCAAAAATTGCATTTAAAATTTCGGCTACAGAGAAGTAACAAAGTAATCCGTAGAGAAACGATCCGAGTCCACTATTACTGCAAAGTAGTAGCTAGACTTTGGTGTTATTTGACTCACGTTCGACGCGTGTGTCAGAGAATATGAAATGTTTTCCATGCAAAAAGGAGAATCCATAGACAAAATGTTTGAAAGATTCCAAATAATTCTAAATGGACTAACTGTGTTAGGCACCACATTCACAAAGGCCCAAAACAACATGAAGACCTTAGATAGTCTTCCTACTCCACGCGAAGCCATGTCCACTACTATATCAGTTGGCATAGACATGAAAACTTTAACTCTTGAGTCTTGACGAACTTATTGGTGTACTGAGAGTGCATGCAATTCATATGAGTAATATGGATAAGATTAAAATTAAAGAACCTATTTACCATCTGTTGATGATAATCCCAAAGAAGAATCAAGTAGGAAAGGCAAGAAGCAAAAGAAGATCCTCAAAGCTGAAACAACTGAATCAGATGATTCAGAACATTCAACAGATGACAAGATCTCCTTGATGCCAGGTGATTCAAAAGAATGATGATGAAGAAAGGTCGAGAAACTTGTTGGCTAAGTTAGAATCCTCTTTCTTGGATTGTTCAAAAGAACAACTTCGAGCTCTTTTAGTTCTCTTTCCTCAATCACAACCTACTGCAACTGCACACCATTCCAATCATGTGAGTACTCACAATGTCTCTTCCATTCCATCAAGTAAATCAACTCTAACTTGGATCTTGGACTCAGGTGCCACATATCATATAGCTACTTCCTTATCTTATCATTTTATTTCTCCAATTCTTGTTTCTCTCCCTGATGGTGCAACAAGCATGGCCCAATTTTCAGGAACTATTTATCTTACTTCTTGGATCGTTCAAGAGAGCAACTTTGAGCTCTTTTAGTTCTCTTTCCTCAATTACAACCTACTACAACTACACACCATTCCAATCATATGAGTACTCACAATGTCTCTTCCATTCCATCAAGTAAATCAACTCCAATTCTTGTTTCTCTCCCTAATGGTGCAACAAGCATGGCCCAATTTTCAGGAACTATTTATCTTACACCATCTTTACCTCTTCGTAATGTGTTGTGTATTCCAAATTTTTATGTTAACTGGATCTCTGTTGCAAAACTCACAAACTCATTATCTTGTCAAGTCACATTTATTCAATCTTGTTGCCTTATACAAAAAGTGACAACTATGAAGATGATTGGCAGAGCTGAAGTTAGAAATGACCTTTATGCAATGATTTTTCCTCACACAACCACCATTGACCCTTTATACCTTGTAAATTCTGTTCATAGTACTGTTGTTTCTGAAATACCTCCCAAGTGTGGTAGATATTTGGCATTCTAGACTTGGTCACCCCTCTTTCCCTTGTTATGCTTCTATTCATCAAATGTATTCTAACATACCAAATATTACTTGTACAAATTGTGATGCATGCCATTTTTCCAAACAAAGAAAGAAACCTTTTTCATTGAGTACTAATATGTTTACTGATATCTTTGAACTTCTTCATGTAGACATTTGGGGTCCCTACGAGATTTCTTCTATCACTGGTGCTAAATTTTTTCTCACAATAGTAAGTCTAAAACCAAACCTCAAGTTATCAACTTCATCAATTTTGTGCAAACACAATTTCAAAAACCAGTGAAAATAATAAGATCGAATAATGATGTTGAATTTGCCATGACTGATTTTTATGATAGAAAGGGTATTCAACATCAATTATATTGTGTAGAAACACCCCAACAGAATTAGGTAGTTGAAAGAAAACATCAACATATTTTAAATGTTGTCAGGGCTCTTATGTTCCAATCTAATTTACCCATTGTTTTTTGGTCCTATGCTATTACACATGTTATGCATCCCATTAATGTTTTGCCATCAAAAGTTCTTAAATTCATGTCTCCTTATCAAGTTCTTTATAACAAAAAACCAGACATATATTTTTTAAGAGTTTTTGATGCTTTGTGTTATGCAAGTACTTTAATAGCTCATAAAACCAAATTTCAACCAAGGACCAGAAAATGTATTCTATTGGGATGAAGAAGTTTACATGAAATTGCCTCTTAGTTATCACAGTCAGCATCCTGGGCAAGTGTGTAAACTTGTCAAATCACTTTATGGACTAAAACAAGCAAGTAGACAATGGAACCACAAGCTGACATCTTTTCTTCTCTCATTGGGATATACTCAATCAAAGTCAGGCTACTCCATCTTTGTCAAATCTTCTCATTCTCACATAACCATTTTATTGGTGTATGTTGATGACATTGTACTTATTGGAGATGATAGTAGAGTTAAGACATTCCTAGATCAACAGTTCATGATAAAGGACCTAGGACCTTTAAAAAAAATTTTGGGATAAGAGGTCGCAAGATCAACAGACAATATTGTTTTGTCTCAAAGAAAGTATGCTTTGGAGCTGTTAGATGATGGACGTCTGCTGGGATGTAAACCAGTCTCTACACCTATGTTGCCTGGAACTAAGTTAACTGCAACAGTAGGCACACAATACTCAGATGCTAACTCCTATAGAAGAATGTTTGGCAGGTTACTTTATCTAACAAATACTAGACCAGATCTATGTTTTGTAATTAGTACCTTGAGCCAATTTTTATCTAATCCCCTACAATAACACTATGAAGCATCCATTAAATTTCTGAAGTATATTAAGAACAATATTGAACATGGTTTGTTTTTCTCTGCATCTTCAGAGCACAATTTACAGGCTTTTAGTGATTCAGATTGGGCCTCATGCGTAGATTCTAGAAAGACAATTATTGGTTTTAATGTTTTTTATGGCTCTTCCTTGATCAGTTGGAAGTCTAAGAAACAAAGCACTATCTCTAAGTCTTCCTCAGAGGCAGAATATAGAGCACTAGCCATGACAACCTGTAAAATTCAGTGGATTCTTTATCTCTTGCAGGATCTTCATCATCCCTTGACTAGATCAATCTCTTTGTATTGTGACAACCTCTCAACAATTACAATAACTTAAAATCCTACTTTTCATGAAAGAACTAAGCATATAGAGATTGATTGTCATGTCATAAGAAGCAAAGTTCAAGAGGGCATCATCAAGCTTATACACATTCTTGCATGAGCACAATTAACAGATGTTCTTACAAAGACATTGCATCCTACTCAATTTAGGAATGTTGTATCCAAGCTAGGCAATCAAGTGTTAAAAAAGGAGAATATCTGATTAGTCAAGATCATGCTTGCATACATATAGAGAATATCGCATAATCAGATACAATATTGCATAGTTAGAATTACAATTTTTCTAGTTTCTATTTTTTCTTCATTTAGTATTTGTTTCTTTATTTATTCTTGATTTGTAATATTGTAAAAATAGTATTCTATATACAAAAATCATGAATGAATGAATGAAATAGTGAATTATATTTTTCAAGTTAGTATCAGAGCCTGTCCTAAGATTGATGAAGATGTTGGGCCACCCATTGTAAGGTCATATTGAAGCACCCGTTTGAATAGTCTTCATGCTCGAGAAGTCCAGTCTTTGGCATGGGACAGGTGTGTTGGAATCCAATATTGGCCCACCAGTTGAATAGACTGCACGCTCGAAAAGTCCAATCTTCGATGTAGGAGGGGTGTGTTGAAAATCCAATATTAGACGAAATCCTGAGGGTGTGAAGTGCACATCACCTAGAGATAAGGCTTGCTACGTGAATATAAGTGGGGACAAACCTCACCTTATGAGTCGATTTGGTAGGGTTGAATTAGGCGTATAACCCACAATTTCTAGTTCAAGGACATCTATACCTCAACTTGAGGGGATATTAAATATAATTATTTATTATTATATTTATTATTAGTTATTCTATATTTTATATATACAATACAATGCACCTGTAATATACATAAGTACACTGTAATGCAAAATAATAAGAATTTTTCCCTTCATTCCATTCTCTTTTAATAATATTCACATCTAAAACTTAGGATTTGCGATTTCAGTACGAATGACTAAGAAATGAACTTTTACGAGATGAAGATGAAAAATATGACAAGAGGATAAAATGGACCACCCGTGGACATGGCGATGGAATCAAACTTCCATCATCCATGAAATGCATACAATGAACCTAAAACAAAGAACACTAAACTTAAAATAATAAATTCCAATTCGTCCCACGAAAAAGGGACAGGAAGCGTTGATCCTATATACATTATGTTATTATTATTATTATTATTATTATATATATATATATATATATATATTAAAAATTTAAATTTTATTTATTTAGTATAACGTTAATTTTAATAATACTATAATGCAATATATATATATATATATATATATATATATATATATATATATATTCCTTTCATTCCATTCTCTCTTTTAACAATACTCACATCTAAAACTTAGAATTTGCGATTTTTGTTGAAAATACAATATTGGAGGAAAACCAAAGGGTGTGAAGTCCCATATCACCTAGAGATGAGACTTGTTGTATGAATATAGGTGGGGTGCAAACCTCACCCTATAAGCCAGTTTTATGGGGTTGAGTTAGACCCAACCCACAATTTCAACATGGTATCAGAGTCTGTCTTAGGATGGATGTTGGGTCACCCATGAGGCCAATATTGGAGGAAAACCCAAGGGTGTGAAGTCTCATATCGCCTAGAGATGAGACCTGTTGTATGAATATAAGTGGGATGCAAATCTCACTCTATAAGCCAGTTCTATAGGGTTGAGCTAAGCCCAACTCACAATTAGTTGACTACCTGTGAACATGGTGATGGAATCAGACTTCCATCACCCATAAATTGCATACAATGAACCCAAAACAAAGAACTCCAAACTTAAAATAATAAGTTCCAGTTTATCCCATGAAAAAGGGTCAGGAAGCATTGATCCTATTTACATTATGTTATTATCCTATATATATATATATATATATATATATATATATATATATATATTAAAAATATAAATTTTATTTATTTAGTATAACATAATTTTAAAATGAATATATATTTTTTCTCCTATGATATGATTTAAATTTATACGAAGTACACTATACTGCAAAAGAATAAGATTTTTTTCCCTTCATTCCATTCTCTTTTTAAACAATACTCACATCTAAAATTTAGGATTTGCGATTTCAGCACGAGTGACTAAAGAATGGACTTTTACGATGATGAGGATGAAAAATATGACATGAGGATAAAGTTGATGACTCGTGGACATGGCGATGGAATCGGACTTCCATCACCCATAAATTGCATATACAATGAACCCAAAACAAAGAACACTAAACTTTAAAAAATAAGTTTTAAGTTTTAATGACAAAGATCATAAACATTAATTTTATTATGAATATATATATGTTTTTTCCTGTAATATACAAAAGTACACTAAAATGCAAAATAATCAGATTTTTTCCCTTCATTCCATTCTCTCTTTTAACAATACTCACAACTAAAACTTAGGATTTGCGATTTCTGCACGAGTGACTAAGGAATGGACTTTTACGATGATGAGGATGAAAAATATGACAAAAGGATAAAGTTGACCACACAGGAACATGGCGATGGAATCAGACTTCCATCACCCATGAATTGCATACAATGAACCCAAAACAAAGAACACTAAACTTAAAATAATAAGTTTTAAGTTCTAGTGACAAAGAACTCTAACATTAATTTTAATATGAGTATATATTTTTTCTCTTGTAATGTACATGAGTACCTTGTAATGCAAAATAACCAAATTTTTTCTCTTCATTATATTCTTTTTTTTTTTTTTACAATACTCACATCTAAAACTTAGGATTTGCGATTTTAGCACGAGTGACTAAAAAATGAACTTTTACGATGTTGAGGATGAAAAATATGACAAGAGGATAAAGTTGACCACCCATAGACATGACAATGGAATCAAACTTCCATCACCCAAAAACAAAGAACACTAAACTTAAAATAATAAGTTCTAATTCTTCCCATGTAAAAGGGACGAGAAGCGTTGATCCTATTTACATTGTGTTATTATCCTATATATATATTAAAAATTTAAATTTTATTTATTTAGTATAACGTTAATTTTAATATGAATATATATTTTTTCTAGTATGATATGATTTAAATTTACATAGAAGTACACTGTAATGCAAAATATATATATCTTCCCTTCATTCTATTCTTTCTTTTAACAATACTTACATCTAAAACTTAGGATTTGTGATTTCTGTTGGAAATACAATATTGGAGGAAAATCTAAGGGTGTGAAATCTCACATCGCCTAGAGATGAGACCTATTGTATGATTATAAGTGGGGTGCAAACCTCACCTTATAAGTCAGTTTTATGGGGTTGAGTTAGACCCAACCCACAATTTCAACATGGTACTATCAGAGTCTGTCCTAGGATGGATGTTGGGTCACCTATGGGGCTAATATTAGATCACCCCATTGAATAGAAACCCAATATTGGACGACCAGCTGTTATCAGGACCGATATTGGACCACCCATAAACCCAGTATTGGACGACCAACTGTTATCAGGACCGATATTAGACCATCCGATGAATAGTTTCCACACTCGAGAAGTCTAGTTCTCGACCCCACATCACCTAAAAATGAGACCTATTATATGAATATAAGTGGGGTGCGTGGGGTGCAAACCTCACCCTATAAGACTTGTTGTATGGACATGGGGATGGAATCAGACTTCCATCACACATGAATTGCATACAATGAACCCAAAACAAAGAACACTAAACTTAAAATAATAAGTTTTAAGTTTTAGTGATAAAGAACACTAACATTAATTTTAATATGAATATATATTTTTTTCTCCTATAATATACAAAAGTACATTAGTGTAATGCAAAATAATCAGATTTTTTCCCTTCATTCCATTCTCTTTTAACAATACCCACGTATAAAACTTAGTATTTGCAATTTCAACATGACTAAAGAATGAACTTTTACGATGATGAGGATGAAAAATATGATAAGAGGATAAAGTTGACCACCCATAAACATAGCGAATAAATCAAATTTTCATAATCCATGAATTGAAGCTAAAACAAAAACACTAAACTTAAAATAATAAGTTTCTGTCTATCCCATGAAAAAGAGATGAGAAGTTAAGACGAGAAGTTAATCCTAGTTACATTATGTTATTATCCTATATATATATTAAAAATATAAATTTTATATATTTAGTATCACGGTAATTTTAATATGAATATATATTTTTCTCTTATGAAATGATTTAAATTTATTGTTTTTATCTGAGCAAAGAATTTAAATTATTATTTTTATCTTTGTCGATAAGTCAATTTTTAACATGAGATTGTTGGAAGAAGATCTACTTCTTTTTCGATGCAAAATTTGATATCTCGAAAATTATAAATATCTAATTTCCAAATTATTATATTATATATTAGTCGTGATTTTGATCTGTTTATCTGAAAATTAATCTGTTAACAAAAAAAAATAAAAAATATAATATAATCTTCAAAATATTACGATAGGTGCACTTAATAGGTGCATTACAGTTTTAATCATAAGATTAATTTTTATTGTGAGTCTTGCTATATTAATTTTTAAATGTTTGTTTACAACTTTATCGTGAAATTTATTGAAATATATTAAAAATAACTTATCTCTATTGACTTTGTTCCGAAACTTATTAAAATATGCAAAGAAAACCATTAGTGATCACAAACTATTTTTATAACTTCTCTTTTTTTCTATCTAGTTTATATATACATGAATAAAATGAAATTATATTTATATTTTCCTCTTGTATAAATTAGACTCAATTACAGATTTATTTTATTAAAATTATAAAATATATTTTACTTGACAAATGAAAATATCAATCATTAATTAACTAATTACGTATAGGTTAAAATTTATATTTATATATAAAATAAATAATTTTTTTATATATCTTGAATACAAGGGGGTCAGAGTTTAGACTGTGACTCAGGATTGCGTTCAGGAAGGTCACTGGTACCCATTCAATTCTATGTTTGAAAATTACATGTGTTGAATCAGCATCGTTATTCCAATTTGAACTAAAAATTCCAATTTAATATGCTATATTATAGTGGAAAAAACCAGTGACATGAGAATTTAAATTAAAACTTTGTAAACTTCAAATTGAAAGTACAAGATAAGAGATAACAAAAATTTCAATATTGTATATCAACTAACAAAAAAATCAATTTTATCTTCTTTTAAATAATGGAAAAAGTTAGAGATATCTTGAGAATTTAAATTAAAACTTTTTAAACTATTTATATTGAAACTATAAAATATAAGAAATAGCCATATTTAGAATTTGTTTATTAACCTGTTAAGATAAATAATCTAATTTGATCTGCTTTTTCATTAATGGAAAAAGCCAGTGACAAGGGAATTTAATTTAAAAGTTTGTAAACTACAAGTTGATACTAGAGGAAGAGATAACAAATATTTCAACATTGTATATTACTCTCATCTAATAAACTAACTAAAAAAATTTAATTTAATCTTCTTTTAAATAATGGAAAAATTTAGAGATATCTTGAGTATTTAAATTAAAACTTTTTAAACTATACAAATTTAAACTAAAAGATTAGAGATAACCAAAATTAATTTGGAATCAGATATTAGCTTTATCTCTGTCTCGTAAATTAACAAAAAAATTAATTTAATGTTCTTTTAAACAAAAAAAAAAAAGATGGAGACATCTTGAGAATTTAAATTAAAACTTTCTAAACTAACAAATTGAAACTAAAAGATAAGATAACGAAAATTTAAAATTTACCTAGTAACATCGTCAAATTTGAAATATAGATTTCAACTGATTTTAATTAGTTACCTTTTTTATTTCAAGAGATAAAAAATATTTTATATCTTTTATTCTTCCACTGGTCTTTCTGAATTTAACCTGTTGATAAATTAGAAGTTTTTAGTTTTAATAAAAAATATTAGGATATATACATTTATTACATAGTTAGACTAATTAGTAATTATCATTTGTTATTAATTTTTTTATTTTAATTCTAATTATTCTAATTTCTAAACTTTTTCAAACAGGAATAAGATACATGTGAAAAACAATAGAGAGATAGATTAAATTAAGTAAATAAGAAAAAATTTAAAAGTTCGTTAATTTTTGTGCTTATATGTTTTTGGATTTAATATCAAAGACAATTTTCCTTAATAAAAAAAAATTAAGCTAGGACATTTGTTGTTAAAAGAATCACGGAAATCTAAAAGTGAGAATCCGAAAGATTAGATGAATTAAAAACTTAATTAAATTAAAATTAGATAAAGTTACAGAGAAAAATAGAATTTAAATCATTTTATAAAAAAAATATCCGATGAAAAGAGAGAATTTAAATGATGAAAAAAAAAAGATTATAAATAAAAAAATGTTAAATTAGATAAAATTTATCAAATAAATGATAAGGGCGGAACATCCTCTGAGGATAAGTTTTAAGATCAATTATGTCTTTTTTTTTTCCTGTTACATTGACGTCTAGAACGGCTAACAAAAATATTTGTTATAAAATTTTCAATTATATAAACCACAAACTTAAATAACCCTAATTTTTTATCGTACGGCATCGGCTCCCTTTCCCTATTGTTTTATCAATAGCAGGGAAGTTGCTGCAAAGGAAAGAGAGAGGATGGTGCTGTTGCTGCGCATCAAGAGAGACTTGCGTTGTTAGCGTCTTGCGATCAAGAGTATGCAAGGTTAGTATCAATCGTTGGGAATTCAATCTGCTTAAAATCATAATACAAGACAGAAAGAGAAAGAGCACATAAAAGATTAACGTGGTTCGTGTCTCGAAACCTAATCCACGATCTATTTGGGATAAAATTCACTATGTGTAATTTTTGAATAGAAAAATCACAAACCCTCGCAGCAGTATAATTTTTGAACGGAAAAATCCCAAACTCTCGCACCATATAGTTTTTGGACGGAAAAATTACAAACCCTCGCTCCAGATAGTTTTTGGAAGGAAAAACTACAGACTCTTGCTCCATATAGTTTTTGGACACTACAAACCTTCGCCACATATAGTTTTTAGACAGAAAAACTACAAACTCTCGCCACAATTTGACACACACTACCTAAAATCTAAAACATACATTACAGATTCAAGGATGTGATGCAAGTGAATAAAACCTAATATTTTCTCTTATATAGGTCTTTCACTTTTCCCTCTTTCTAATGCTCACCGATGTATGACTTTAAATTAACATAATACACAACAAATTTCTCCTTAATTCAAAGTCCTACACTTTTACAATGATCTTTCCTTACATCAAAAAAATAGTAAAACTCTTCTGGAGCAATTTCCTTTTGCAATAACAAAATCTTCTTACTTTTGGAGTGATCTTCCTTTGGAACAAAATCTTCTGACTTCTAGAATAATCCTCTCTTATAGCATAATCTTCTGACTTCTAGAATAATCCTCCCTTACAACAACATTTTCTGACTAGCAAAATTTGTTTTCTCCTTCAAGCTCTACTTTATTTTTCTGATGTGGGACTTTGATTGCATCCCAACATTAATAAAACAAAACGCCACATTTATTGGTATACTCTTGATACTAAGGCTGCAAGCTTTGTAATGCATGATCGTTTTTGAAATTTCAAGGACTGCTTTCAAGTATTCACTCCAAAAACAACTCTGGCCAACCCCACCTTAGAGTAATATACTAATTTGTGAACACCGCAATCTTTACATCACATACAAGGTAGGCTCACGTAATATTCAATGATCATATAGGGTCCCTAATAATTAACTATTTTCGGAAAGTACACGTGATAACCCTCCCAAACATTCACAAATTGTGCATATTTATATCTTAATAATAATCAATCATTGGAATTAGCATTTTGATCATGATACTAATCATGGTTATCAAACTCTAAAATCAACTCTTAGACTCTTACGAGTTTGAGAGTTAAGTGGGTCTTACCTCTTAACGAGTTAACTCAGAAGTAAATTCTTTTTTGAGTAAACTCTAACAAACTCTGAGTAAACTCTTAAACTTGGAGTATACTCTCAAGTTTACGGTTCCACTGCGAGTTTAGACACTAAGCACAAAACACAAAATAATTTGTGTTTTGAACGGTTGAGTTGTGCGAATATTTTGGCTTAGGTTTCTTTTCCCTGAGCATGATTGGTGTGATCGATTGAGTAATTAAGAGTTGAGTGATTATTATCAAACTCTGAACAATAATGAGTTTGAAATGATGAATTTATACGAAATTATTATCCAGTATTGTTATATATGTTACCTATGTTTAATATTCATAAATGACGAGTCTTATTTCTAGGTAAATTATATGTTATTTATAAATGATTTTTTTTTATAGAAAAAATAGACTCTTACGAATCTACGAGTTAACTCTTCAAGTTAACTTTCTACATCTGTCACGAGTCTACGTAAACTCGTGAGTCCAACAACCTAGATACTAATCCTGTCAATCGGAAAGCAAGCTTGCAGTTTTACAAATCAGAGAATGAATGTAATAAGTCCTGACAGCTGTGCTAGCTGTCCCCTTCTACTTAATAGAAGTAGTGGGTGAATGATCAGTTTCAAAAGCCAGGGAAATTATAAGCATATGGCCAAATTTAAAATTCTTGCTTTAAGGTTAAGTTAATTAAAATTTCTAATTGAAATGCTCAAATTTGAAATTTCTTATCTAAACAACAAATTTTAAATGTCCAAAACACATAGTAAGAGATACATAAGAATCCTTTTTCTTTTTTTACACGAACACAAAGAAAGTGTTTATATAGTTTATTTTGTTCCACCTAAAACTAAACCACAGAGGAAGAATAAAGAGTAAAGGATACAATAACGTTGACGACGACATTTCTACTTCAACCAAATGGTGTGCAATCTAAGGTAAGCACACAATTACCAACTTAGTACACACCAATTTCTTAGAATACATATAACAAGATCCACACAAAAAAGAAAAGCCACAAACAACATATAATGCTGAACCAGAAACCTTTTGTTCACTATATATATAACCTGTTAAGAATTGAGCTTCTGTAATACACTAATAGCCAATTCTTTTAACAGAACTTCTTTTCTATATAAATGCCCTAACTTCAAAACCTAAGCCAGAACCAATTTGACACTTCCACTGCAATATTTATTTATGGATGAAATGGTGACAAAACTGAATTCATTCATGTAAGTCAAGATTGATAACATTGACCTCACAAAATGTTGTCGAGTAGCTTATACAAAATTAGACATCACGATCAATGAAACATTGTATCTAGTTCATATCAATAATGTCGTCAGCTATCAACCGATATTCCCAATCAAAATTTCCATATCGTGCTGGGGCAATGCAATAAATTCACTACTAAGGTTGTGTGAAAAAATGGGATGATATAAATTGCAAAGAATAACACGATAATAGCATCAAAATAGACATAATCATAAAAAATATTTAGTCAACAACTACAATATACAGACAATTAAACAACCAGTTATAAAATGTGAAATGAGAGAAATACGTATGTGTATAAAATGTAAAAAGAGAGAAATATATATATTTTCTGGGAGTGAGTTGACTGATTAGCTACGTATTATAGTTGTTAGCATAATAAAGTTGTAATCATAAACCAAACATAATATAACTAACGAATAAGTTACAATTTCTTGGTTCTATATATTACTTTATAGTGCATGAGAATTCCTAATCATAATATAAGTAACACGAAAATAGTAAAGGTTTTGGTGGATTATATTGAGAGAATTTCCAAATAAGAATGTCAACAATAACAATGACAACACTAATCACCTTCTTCAGCTTGTGTGGTGTCACACGGGAGCGAAAATAGAGACTCGTGATACACAGCCAGCGGTAATCCAAATGATCGACCATTAAAATATGATGTATACTCTTGCAGCTGTCCTTCGTGATTATATTTTGCCAATCCCTTATTGTAATCTGTTGCAAAAATATAGCCACTTTTTATGAAGCATATTGGAGAGAATATCGAAATAGGTGTGTCAACAACAGTGAAAACAGTTGTCTTGGCCCAAGATGGCCGCACTTTATATTCTTTCATGGTCCATATCTCTATTAAATGGTCTTCAACAGTACATAGACTTAGGAAGTCTCCATGTATCCTCAGAAAACAACTTTCAAAATTGATGAACTGAAAATCAACTGGCAGAGATATCTCCGAAAAACTCCTTTCTATTAAACTAAAGACAAGAATAACATCCATTGATACATGACAATCAATAGCCAGCCAATGAAAAGCATCATTGAATAGCAACCCGGGTTCAATATCAACCGTTGAAGAGTAATCTTGGTAAGACAAATGAGTAGACTCAAGTTGCTTCCACGAATTAGCTCTCATTGAAAAAACCTGCATACGATTAATTGGATATCCGGCGGCTAAGTTGAATTTGCCTAGAAGCATTAAGTAGTCATCTGTTGAAGGGTCATACCAAAAGCCACACAAAAATGTAAAAAATTGGCCGTGAATAGCATATGTATCTCGGGACTTAAAGTTTGGCTCAAATATTGGTTTGTGGAGACCTGTGAATGGATTCCACACGATGAAACGTCTATAATCATCATGGGCCAAAAGTAAAAAACCCCTACAGGAACCAATGATTGAAATAGAACGATCAGGAGTAAGCGAGAAGTTAAGGTTTAATGAAACAGAAGCAGAATCATCGGCAAGGGGTGCATTCAAGTCTATTGATCGAAATTCAGGAACAGAAGGCACTAACAACGCAAGTCTCTCTTGGTGTGCAGCAACAGTTTGTTCATAACGTAAAGTTGCAAAGCTAGAATGGGATATGAGAGAAAGCCATGACTTACTCACACATTTGAAACGAACAACACACTTCAGTGGCAATCGCAGCAGGATTTCGGTCAGCAATGCATGCGGTAGAGATTCCATCCTCTCTCTCTTTACCTTGCAGCAACTTCCCTCCGGTTGATTAAACAACAGAGAATGGAAAAAGAAAAGAGAGAGGAAGCGATGCAGTACAAAAAAATAGGGTTATTTTAAGTTTTTTTTGTTTATTTAATTGAAAATCTGCTATAACAAATATTTTTGTTAGTCGTTCCAGACGTCTATTTAACCATAAATACTATTGGAAAAAAAATAATTGATCTTAAATGAAGTTCCGTTCTTATCAATATCATTTATTTGATAAATTTAATCTATTTTAACATTTCTTTATTTATAATTTTTTTTAATCATTTAAATTCTCTCTATATTTTTTTTTTATAAAATGATATAAATTCTATTTTTCTCTGTAACTTTATCTAATTTTGAGTTAATTAAGTTTTTAATTCATCTAATATTTCGGATTCTCACTTTTAGATTTCCGTAATTCTTTTAATAACAAATGTCCTAGCTTAAAATTTTTATGAAGGAAAATAGTCTTTAATATTAAATTAATTATTAAATATTAACGACAAATTCTCACATGACACTAAAAATACTAAAAAATAAATAAATTAAGGTCGTGAGCTAAAAATACTAAAAAATAAATAAATTATAAAAAAATTTTACTCAATTTAATCTATCTCTATATTGTTTTTCACATATATCTTATTCCTGTTTGAAAAAGTTTAGAAATTAGAATAATTAGAATTAAAATAAAAAATTAATAACAGATGATAATTAGTCTAACCATGTAATAAATGTGTATATCCTAATATTTTTTTATTAAACCTAAAAACTTGTAATCTATCAAGAGGTTAAATTCAAGAAAGACCAATGGAAGAATAAAAGATATAAAATATATTTTTTTGTCTCTTAAAATAAAAAAGGTAACTAATTAAAATCAGTCGAAATCTATATTTCAAATTTGACGATGCTATGTGTAAATTTCAAATATTCGTTATCTTATCTTTTAGTTTCAATTTAGTTAGTTTAAAAAATTTTAGTTTAAATTCTGAAGATGTCTCATTTTTTTTTTTTGTCGCTTAAAAGAACATTAAATTTATTTTTTTGTTAATTTATTAGATAAAGCTAATATACGATTCCAAATTAATTTTGGTTATCTCTAATCTTTTATTTTAAATTTGTATAGTTTAAAAAGTTTTAATTTAAATACTCAAGATATCTCTAACTTTTTCCATTATTTAAAAGAAGATTAAATTGAATTTTGTTAGTTTATTAGATGAGAGTAATATACAATTTTGAAATTTTTGTTATCAATTGTCTTCTAGTTTCAACTTGTAGTTTACAAAGTTTAATATAAATTCTCTTGTCACTGGCTTTTTTTCATTATTGAAAAAGCAGATTAAATTAGATTTTTTTCTTGTCAGATTTATAAACAATTTTAAATATGGTTATTTCTTATCTTTTATAGTTTCAATCTAAATAGTTTAAAGAGTTTTAATTTAAATTCTCGAGATATTGCTAACTTTTTCCATGGTTAGAAAGCAGGTTAAATTGGATTTATTTAATTAGACGAGGCTAATGATTAATTTTTAAACGTGGTTATTTCGTGGTTTTTATTTTCAATTTAAATAGTATAAAAAGTTTATATTTAAATTCTTATGACATGTCTTCTTTTTTCGTCAACTAAAATTTCTATTTATTTATAATATTCAAATTCCAAAGTTTTGTTATCTCTTATTTTTTACTTATTTAAAGAAAATCTTATATAGATATGCCTGGTATATATATGATTCTCACTTACTATAAAAGAAGACTAATTTACGTCTCAAAGCATCATAATTAAAAGAAAGACTCACGTGTGATAATTAATTTGTTCTTTTGTAGTTTGAGCTCCATGTAATTTCAAATAAGTATTGTCATCGTGGATCAAGAAAGTTGCATGTGAGCACAACTTATCAAAAGAACATATTGATTATACATGGTTATACTTTGCCACATAAGAACATATTGATTATACATGATTATACTTCTGCCACTTATGGATCTTATGACCTTGGTATAAGTGCTTCGTCTTTTTAGTTTCTTGAACTGCTTGGTTTTCCTTGGTCTATATAAATGTTTTTTCTTTTGCCGATAATTCTTGATTTATGAGATGAGAGTTAAGAAATGCATTAAACTTTTTAAATGTCTAATTTTTCTCTTCTTAACTTTAGATTCACAGTTTAGAGTCTGACATCAATGCTTTGTGTGTCGCTCCTTTCTTTGCCTCAATTCCAGTAAGTTTATCTGATTTCTACTGTTCATCATCCTCTTTTGCTCTATTATTTGTCTTAATTTTCACTTCTATAATCTACAGGATATGCTTCAAAGGAGAGCTGAAATAACAAATATCCAACGTGTAAAAGTCCCTCTTATGTACGGAATGTTTGTTTGTTTTTCGTGGATAATTAATTGTAGCGGAATTGTATCTTTGTGATGTGTTATGTGGTTTGCTGTGAATTTGTTATCACTCCAAAAAGGGTAGGTTCTTTAGAGATCGACAGCACCAAAAGGATAAAGTGCGTGCGTTTTTTTTTTTTTTTTTTTTTTTTTTCTGGGTTTCAGATTTTTTATTCTTGATTATTATTTCTTGTTTTCCCTCAGCGATGCCAGATTCAACAAATAATTTTCAAATAAAGAATTGAATCACATTCACGCTACGAAGGTGAGGACGAGGATGGAAGGTGTATAACTTTGGCATATTTATGTTATGGAGGATGGACGGAATTTTTACGTGATTACTAATGTGAAGTTGGTAGAATAATTGGAAATGTAATTAGGAGAGAGTGTTACTAATGAATTCTTGTGTAAGAATATTTTTAAGTTAATAGAGGACATTTGAAATGAGCATGATAGGAGAACTGAATTCTTCCTAGGTTTGCAAATCAAACAGACGAAACATGCTTCATCCATCAATAGAAGTACATTAAAGAGCTTCTGAAGATGTTCAAGATGGAAAATGCAAATGGAAAATGCAAAAGTAATGAAGACTCTCATGCATGCGTCTGACTCAAGTGTTTGGAAAGACAAATCTGGTAAGTTTGTAGATCAACGATATATTAAGGTATGATTGACTCTCTCTTGTACTTAACAGTAAGTAGGCCTGATATCATGTTTAGTGTATGCATGTGTGCTCGTTTTCATTCTGATCCCAAGGAATCACATTTACAAGCTGTTAAACGCATTTTAGGATATCTTATTGGAACCACTAATCTATCCTTGTTTTATAAGAAAAACTGTGATTTCAATCTGAGTGGCTATTGTGATGTTGACTAAGCTGGAGATAAAGTGGAGAGGAAAAACACTAGTGGTGAATGCCAATTCTTGGGCACCTCACTCATATCTTGGTCAAGCAAGAAGCAAAACTCCATAGCTCTCTCAACATCAGAAGCAGAGTACATCTTTGCAGCTGGATGTTGCTCGCAACTCTTATGGGTAAAACATCAACTTGAGGATTATGCCAGGTTTGAAACCCAAATATCCATGTGATAATACGAGTGTTATTAATTTGAGCAAAAAACTTATTCAGCATTCAAAAGCAAAGCATACTGAAATCAAATTTCATTTTATAAGATATTATGTTCAAAAAGGTATTTTCGATATACATTTTGTTCAAACTAATTTTCGATGGGCAAATATCTTCACAAAAGCCTTAAACGAAACGCGTTTTTAATTTCATTAAAGAAAATTTGGGAATAGTTTCTTTAATTGAATAAGTTATTCGTCTGATTCTTTTGTCTTTTTACATCGTCTGATTTATTCGTATTAAGATGAATTACTAGGATCAAAGAATATCAAAATAGCCAGAAGTGATTGGGTGCAAAGAATAACTGTAACTTTTTCACGATTTGTAGTGAAAACTTAGCAAGTTGCTTGAGTAACGGACGTTGTCTGTTAAGACAAACCAGCATAAAAATATCATTGTCTTTAACCGTTTTCTTTTTAAGACTAACGGGGTTAATCAACTTGAACGTCTGATATTAAAATCAACAGTTAAAGAAACCAAAGTTGCGTCTGAAAGCTTTGTAAAACCACAAACGCAAAGGAAAAATTTTTAATAACACAATTCAACCCCCCCTTCTTGTGCTTTTGTCTTTTACAAGCATAGAAGAGTTATTTGTGAACTTGGTTAGATCTCTCTTCAAAGATTTATATTCTTCTTTTAATCTTTTGATTTCCAGAAGAAATTGATTCTTTTTAGACTCATCGTCTGATTGATCTTTCTTAGACAAAATCTCATTTTCATTTTTCAAATTTGCAACTTCTTCCAAGACCTATTTCATCTTGGCTTTGCATTTTTTATATTGCTCAACAATAAAATGAGAGTTTGCTAGAAGAGTATCATTCAAAATATCTTATGATTCTGAATCAGAGTCAAATGATGAAGATGAAGCATATGATTCATTTACCTCAGACGGATTTGAGTCCCCAGCCATGAGACAAATGTTTGTTATTTCTTCTTCAAATTATTCTAAGCTTTCAATATCAAGATCTTCCTAGGTCAGCAAACTTTTCTTTCCTTTATCTTTTATAGGATTCCATCTCTTCTTTAGCTTGGGACAATCTGACCTCATGTGCCCAAGTTTTCTGCACTTGTAGCAGACAATGTCAGATCCTTCTTTGGCTGATGGCTTATCCTTTTTCTTGAAGATATGTTGACCTCCTCCCTTCTTCATCATCATCTTTTTGAATCTTCTTGCCATGAGAGAAATCTCGCCATCAGATGATTCTTCAGATTCATCTGATTCTGTGGTTTCAGCTTTAAGGAACTTGTTTCTCTTTTTGTCCTTCTTGTTTGACTCTTCTTTAGGGTTTTCATCTACAGACGGTAGAGCGATGAGCTCTTAAACTTTGATCTTATCCCTTCTGCATAGGTGGACTTCATGCACTCTTAGTGTACCAATCAACTCGTCAAGAGTTAATGTCTTCATGTCACGTCCAATAGATATGGCAGTGGACATAGATTCACATGGTGCAGGTAAGCTATCCAATATCTTCTTGTTGTTTTGAGCTTTAGTAAACGTAGTTCCCAAAGTTGTCAGTCCATTCAATATGGTCTGAAATATTCCAAACATCATATTAATGTATTATCCTTTCTTCATGTAGAACATCTCATATTCCCTTTGGAGGATGGTAGCTTTTCGTAATCTGACATCCTCGATTCCTTTGTGAGAAATCTTTAGAGCATCTCATAGCTCTTTAGCTGTTTTGTAGGCATAGAATCTGTTGTATTCTGTCCTTGAAAGTTCACAGGTCATAGCGTATCTTGCTTTGTTGTTCAGATCCGTGATGAAGTACTCCTCATTCCCTCATTCAGGCTCAGGTTTGACCAAAGGAATGTCTCTATCTGTGATGATCTTCCATAGTCTGTACTGAGTTGATTTGATTTACATCTCCATCCTATCAGCCTAGTATGGATAATCGTCTCTAGAGAATGCTGGAGGTTTGTTCATGGATGATCCTCCTGAAAGGAACATCGGCTCTGTGGTCTCCATTCTTGATCTTTTCCTCTAACAGCTGTTAAGCGCTCAACTCTTAGAGGCTGAGCTCTGATACCAAACTAAAAAAGACAAAACACAAGAAGGAGGGTTGAATTGTGTTATTAAAAATTTTAGAGTTTGCGTCACATTTTAACACCCCCAATTCCTACCATTTATAACATCTTCATTTCTCTTCGGTTCCTGGGAAAATAACTATGTCACCTGATAAAGTCAACCAAATCTTATTTCATAAAATAATTTCAAGAGTAATTTCTACAACTATATATCTCTCATAAAATAAAAGCTCTCTCAAATAAAAAATTATTTATCAGGTAACAAGACTTCTAATATTCTTATATATTAGCAATCACTTAAATAACAAAAAGTGAATAGAACATCATGTCACGTCTTCAGAAAAATCAAGTTCTCCTCCTAGCCTATGGTCTTTGCATTTCCAAGCAACTGTTTTTCTGCTCGCCCGTTCACGGAGTCATCACAGGTGTCAACCATAGACACATCTATAGGGTTAGCTCACATTTTAATGATAATAATAAAATAACAGGAACAATATACGCAACAAATATAAAGAAGACAAGGAAGACTCAATTTACAACTTATCACAATTAATTATGCAACCCATTATGATGCATGCTACTCACAATTCACTCTCATGATATGCCATGTGGTACCATCAAAACAACTGAGCGATGTCTAGGAGTACATGTCATCTCTGACACTCTCACTGGAAATACTAGACAGTTACAGTCAGGGCAACCAGTGTTGCAACAAGAGTCACTTTCACTCATGGAAGCTTTCCCCACCGCGAATACCCTCAAAGTCCTAGGCCATTACATCGACCCGTCAGGGACTAACCGCACTAGTTCCATTCATCCTCACTTTTCGAAAACATTTTTATTTTGCTTAATGTTCATGATAATCTCTCACTTTTCGAAACACCATGCTTCACAAGCATCTCCACAAGGGCAACCTCACTGCTCCTTAACAATAGGCATCCATCCCTCTCTCTTTACAAAAACAATTTAAGCTGATTATCATGAACCTAAGCACCTCATCAATGCAACATGCCCACAAAATTCATCACTTAACCCCCACCGACTATTTCACCGTAACAGGATATTTAACACCACAATAACATTGAACCAAAATAACCATGTAAAAATCAAATACAACATAAAAGAGGAACAATATGGAATACCCAAACTATGATAATATAAATTTCAAACAAAAATTTACATATAGAAATAAATAATTAAACAACACAACAATGTCAAGTTAAATAAAATTCAACATCACGTAATTAAGATTGAAATATTAAGCCTGAGACTTGATACACACAAAATAAAGAATAATTATTAACAAATAACAAAATCTAAAAATAATATAAACAATACAGACGAATAATTAATATAAACCTAGTCGAATAATTAAAAGATAAATGAATTATTAAATACTAACTTGAGTTAAACAAATAATTTGAATCTCAATACTCAATCCTAATCTCAAGGAAAAATAATTTCTATTTAATGAATCTAATAAGAGGAATAATTATGACTAAAACGTTATGGTGAGAGGTCATAAATAGTAACAAGACGAATTAATGTTTGACAAGAAGAAATACGCCAATAATCAAAATTGATTAATTAAATTTCATCAAGCGCAATTCTTTGTAATGCCTCTCATTTATTTTAGCATCAAACTTGTGCTTAGTTTTGATTGGGTTTTGAACCAGAATTTCAAAGACATACTAAAACCTTAATCGGAATAGACCTAGTCATTTTTTTTTATTCAACTGAGGAGTGATATCAATTAAACCCGCAAATCCCATATAACACCACCGCTCACACTCCCGGGATGATCGAATCTCATCTCCCTTCCACACACCAACCGATACGATGCGGAAAAGGATACAAAGTTACAAAGTCAGCTAAGCCAAAAGGGAACAGTAACGAAATTGAAGTGAGGGATTTCCCGATGCGAGAATGAAAATAATTCAATTCAAAAGATTTAATTCACATTAAATAGATAAAGTTAGAGAGGAAGAAAAAAAATATTTAATTTACATCAAACAAACAAAGGCAGAAAAAGAACTCATTATCATCATTAAAGTGAGAACTACCCTAACCTAAATTTGTGACCATCACGCACGAGGGAGAATCGAGATGAGCAGTGTCTCAGCCTCCATAGAAGCTTTGATCTCTTTTAGGAGAAATTTTTTAAAGTGGGAGTAATATCAAGATGAAAGGGAAGGAATAGAAGAACAGAGAAAGGGATAACGAGAAAGAAAAAATGAATAGATTCTCTGATATCTAACACTGAGGCTAAGATTTTAATTGTCGTATGATAACCACCCACTCACAATTTAGCAACTTCCCACTAACCCAATCAGTTGTTACTCTAATTTATTTATTTTATTATTATTATTATTATTATTATATTTTATTTATTTTTATTTAATTTTATTTACAAAAAAATTGGGGCGTTACAAAAGGAACATCGGCCCTGTGGTCTCCATTCTTGATCTTTTCCTCTAACAGCTGTTAAGCGCTTAACTCTTAGAGGCTGAGCTCTGATACCAAATTAAAAAAGATAAAACACAAGAACGGGGGTTGAATTGTGTTATTAAAAATTTTAGAGTTTGCGTCTGTTAGTTTGGACAGGAGATAGACACAACTTTCTTTTTTTGAACTATTGATTTTAATTTTCAGATGTTTAAGTTGTTTAATCCCCGTTAGTCTCAAGATAAAACAGTTAAAGATAATGATATTTTTATATTGGTTCGTCTTAAACAGACTACGTCCAGTTACTTAGCAACAAGCTAAGTTTTCAATACAAACCGTGAAAAGGTTACAAGTATTATTTGCACTCAGTCACTTCTAGCTAAAACGATATTGTTTGATCCCAACCTTCTCAAGGTATACACAGGTATTGTTTGGAACGCAGCCTCCGCAGGCTAAATCAAAAGTATTATTCGAAAACATAACCTTCTTATGCTAGGACACAACAATAGTGGATTTTGTAAAAAAGTTTAAAAGAAAGGTTTATCCTCTACACATAGAAGTGTTTACAATGAAGAATAAAAACTTAAGAACTTAAGAGTGAAATCTTATATATGAGCTTATCAAGTGTAATTTCACCTACTTAAACTTGAGGTGTTGAAAGTCTTTTGTAACTGAAATCCTCAAACTAACCGTTAGACTATAAACAAATAAACTCTATCATCAAATTATATATATATATATATATATATATATATATATATATATATATAATATATATATATAAAATTTGGCATATGAATGGTATAACTGCTAAAATATAATAATTACGGATTAGATGTTCAGAAAATTTCGCAGCAGCACATGAAAGAGTCGAAGGTACCACAAACGGACTAAGCGACAGAGTCCGAAGTAGTAGTAGCATCTGGTGTGGCTCATCTTGGTCAAAGTTATTAAATTATCATATATACTATTAATTGGTCAAATTGAATTATTACTTTTAAATAATTCAGTGTGATAACTCCTATTGTTTTAATTTGAAATATTTTCAATTTTTTAAAAATGTTTATTTTAAATTATTTAATTTCTTAGAAATTAATAAAGTATAAATAGAGATTTGATTTTTTCAATATTTAAATTTAAAATAATAAAATTGAATGCTATGAATTTATTATTCCTGACATTTTAAATATAATATTTTTAAATGAATGGAAAATTTTAAAAAAAATTACCTTATTTTGAATAAACAGATTTCATTAATATCATATTTATATTCAAGAGATTATTAATTCAAGTGATTCTGAATTTAGATATTTTCAGTAAGACCATAGATTCGAAGTTTGTAGATTGAGAAAAACGAAAAATAGGTTGAAAGGAAGTTTATTTATGCCAAGTATTAATATATTTTATATTAATAATTTGTTGACAAACTTTTTGTATAAAATTAATTAGTTTAAAATAATTCCCAATTCAGTAAGTGAATAAATTGAGGAGGGTTTCAAACTCAATTAATAATTTTAAGTTCAAATATATAATTATGTCAACTGTTCAAAGGCAGAATTGTTAACATAAAGTTGTCCTATGATTTTGAAAAAAATGTCCTGATAAAAAAAAAAATGTAATATATATATATATATATATATATATATATATATATATATATATATATATAAAGAGAGATTAATATAATTCAAAGAAAACTATGACTTTTGAAGTATAAAAATAATGACATATTTTTACTCCCTAAATTTATAAGATTTATTATTCCTGTCGAAACTACACCTATTGATGTAGTTCAAAAAAAAGAGTTGAAAGAGAATAAACAGAATTAGTGATGTATGCTATTTTTCTAAGAACAATAGGAACTAAAGGAAATATGGGCTAAATTATATAAGGAGTTTCAAAGAAGTGATAAGGACTAAAAAACAAGTAGCAGATATATTCACGAAGGCATTACCTAATATTTATATTTAAAGAACTGCACACTATGCTTTGAGTTTCGAAATTTATATCATGAGGAGTATTGAAAATGTTACAAATTTCTAAAAAAAAATAAATTAAAATCTTGTATAAAGAAAATCTAAAAAAACTAGAAATAAAAAAATAATCTAAAATATTCCTCAATTAGAAAAATTTAAAAATAACAAATACCTTCCTTAAAAAAAGCCTATAAATAATCAAAGTGTATCATAGTTATAGAAGAAGGGATAAATTCCAATATACGACCCAATAATTAGCTTATGCTCCATGTAATCTAAAATAAGTAGTGTTATCGTGGATCAAGAAAGTTGCATGGGTTATCAAAAGAACATATTGATTATAGATGATTATAATTCTGTCTCATTATTGACGTATGGATCTTATGACCTTGGTGTAAGTCTTTCCCCTTTTCAATATCTTTCACGACTTGGTTTTCCTTGGTCTATATAAATGTTTTTTCTTTTGCCGATAATTCTTGGTTTATAAAATGAGAGTTAAGAAATATGTAGACCTAGTGTTCTTTTAACTGGCTTTTGACTGTTAAACTTTTTACATGTCTAAATTTTCTCTTCTTAACTTTAGATTCACAGTTTAGAGTCTAACATCGATGCTTTGTGTGTCACAGTTTATCTTGTTTTTACTGTTTATCATCCTCTTTTGCTCTAGCATTTGTCTTAATTTTCACTGCTGTAATCTACAGGAAGACTTTTTCTTTTTGTTGTTTTGCACGATATGCTTTTGTTGTTTTTCATTGATACATTTCTTCCTAATTTAGGCAAAATTATATGACTGGACAAGAATTAAATACCATCACCATAAAATTTTATACATGCTGTAATTAAAAAGAATATGAAATTATATAGTTGAATTGTTTAAATTTAATTTATATAAAATTATTAAAAATAATGTAAGTAGACAAGTCTTATATATGGTATAAACAGATTTTGCCATATATATATATATATATATATATATATATATATATATATATATATATATCACTTATAGTATGGATAATTTTTTGATATATCACTCATGTATATATTTTATTTCTGGTATTATTTTAGAATTATCATTTAAATTATACTTATTTATGAAAAATATATTTAATTAAAGACAATTTTTAACTATTTAAGTAAGATACATAAAATTAATCTTCCAGTTATTAAATATATTTTTAATAATATGTATTTGAAGAGTTTTACTATTTTTTTGTTATATAATGACTTATAAATACGTAATTAAAATTTAAATTATTTAAAAAAATTACACTGATAAAGTGAACATGACGTTATTATCTCCTCCTAAACTAAAATCTAAAATAAGTTACTTTCTCTTTCCTAAAACATGTGAGTATTAATTATATTTGTCGAATAAAAGGGAATGAAGTTTCTTAAATTCTAACAGCAAAATTATAAATTTAATTCCTGAATTTTTTCGATTTTTTGTTTGGTCTCTGAATTAAAAATTATTCGATTTTAATCCGTAAACTTCACTTTTTTATGTTAAGATTATTGCCATTAAAACTTATTTAATGTACATGACAATTTTTTTTTACTTCAATTAATATATATCATCAAATAATTAAAAAAATTGACACTTCATTTTCTTACAAGATGAATTTTAATGATAATAACTAAAAAAATATTGCAAACTTAAAAATTTAGAAATAAAGATCAACTTATTTTTAATTTAATGACTTAAAAAAGAATTGACAACAATCTAGAAACTAAATATATAGTTTCCTTTTTCTCTTTTGATCTTTTCTTCTATTTCTCTGTCTTTTGGTGTTTCTTTCTTCCATCGGTTACCTTTTATGTTTTATTTACTTTTTCTTCCTCCCGTCTTCTTTTATGTTATCAAATTTGCTTTTATTTCACCTTCCTCTTCTTCTTTTATTTTTTATCTTCAATAAAAAAATTCTATATTTTTCTTCCTAGTTTATCTTGTTTCTTATATGTAATATATTTTTAAGATTTTTTCTAATAAATAGTCATTTGGTCATTAAAGTTATTAGCATTTTAATTGAAAGGAACCAAATTACTAAATATCTCTTATTGGTATTTTGTCATTTATTTTATTTCTGCATTGAATATTTTACTTTAATTAGAGAGACTGGCGCACACTCTCCCTTGAAAGAGTGAAGAGAGTTTTTAAAGGAAAGTGAGTGGGGAAAACATGCACATAATTTAAATCTTTAAATCTAGATAGCACTTGCTTTTGACACCACTCGAGAATGAATTATAACCTTGTGATTAAGATCTAATTAAATGGCTATAATTCAAACTTGAATTACAAGTTTTCATCCAGAGCTTGCTTGAACCGTGGCCTTAAGATGCAAACCTAATCCAATGGATGTGATGGTGATCCGTGTAGATTTAATGTAATGGTTAGCATTTGATCCTTGCATAGCAAGTTGGCGCCACCACCTATCTAGTATAAATAGATTTTCTTTTGAATTGTAAACACTTTTCAGAAATTGAATAGAATTCAGAAATTTGTGAGAGGATTTTTTGTCTTGAGTTCTTATGAAAAACTTTAAATCTTATCAATGACTTCTTGATTCATTGTGGCTATACCACCTTAAGCTTATTAGCACTTGTTATGACGCTTCCATTTCTAGTCTCAATCTATTTTCTTCTTTCTTTTCACTTTGACTGTGAACTTATTCTTCTTCCACACATGAAGTCTCCACTGAAACATGAAGATCCGTGTCTTATTTGCATTTCTCCTTGAGGGTTGCATCCCTTGTTCCCTTCTTATAAAAAATTAATAACCATCATGACATCATCAACAATTATTATTTATTGATTGAGAAAAAAAAGAGTAAGATGTAATATTAATAGTGACAAAGAAAAAAAATTAAGTTTAAATTTTTAAAGGATAATTGAAAGCCTCTTGTGTTTTAAATCGAACAAGAGGAAATGTATAGATAGCACTTCCGTACATTTCTGGCCGTGCATAAGTTGTTTGATTTAATTAATTAATTTTAAAAACAAAGTATTTAATTAATTAATTTTAAAAACAAAGTATTAAATTTAAAAACTAATTATTAAAGTATCAAGAAATCAAGAAGCCATTTGCATAACCTAACTAACGAATTCACTACTTAATTAAATAATAATAACCTCTTAACTAACCAACCAGACTAATAGAAAACTAAATACAATACTACTTTTCATAGCGTGCAGAGAAAAATGACTACTTAAGAAGATGGACATACAACATTTTTAAAAATAAAAGATATTTATAAATATATATTTAATAATCTTATAATAAACATGAAAATAAATATTTTTTATATTCATATCTACAGAAAATATACCAAATATACTGTAAAATAAACTTCTCTTATTAATTAAAAATAACAAGATCTTCAATAATGAATCAAATTATCAGTCCTACGATAGTCATGAGATGAATATTACTATTTACAAATTTTTGGTTTATTGATGGAAGCAATGGTCCCCTGTAAAAAATGTAGTTAGCGATCACTAAATAACTAACTCACAAGATTAACAGAAAAAATACAGTTACACTTGTGCACTCAAGATCGAGAGACGAAAACGATCTAACAAAAATGATTCCTCCTCCTCTTTTTTCTTTTCGTCCTCCTCCTTCTGAAGAACCTCGTCCTCCTATGAATTGTTACATCTACCGAATTTCCGATCACCACCAACTCTACTACGTCGACATAAATCACCCTTTTTTTTCTGATACTCCACTGAATTGCTACATGTACCGAGTTTCCGACGACTACAGCCTCTACCGCGTCAACGTAAACAACTCCTTGTTCACTGTGACCGTCACCGGCAGCCCCTCCATCGTAGAGAGTTGGGTCCACGACGTGAGGAACCAGAACCCGGCGGTGAAGATGGTGGGTTTCAATGTGATGCTGGGGAGGCCGGTGCAGCCAGGGAAAGGGACATTGCAGTTATGTGCGGGAGATCGGTGCCTGGTTTTCCAACTCTTTCAAGCCCCCAGAGTGCCGATGTCACTGCATACTTTCCTCGCTGACGAGTCGCGTCGTTTCATCACCTTCGAGTACGACGACGAACTCGAGAATTTTCTGTTAAACTCACCACACTCGCTGAAAATCAGAGCCCCCATTATTCATTTTATAGAATACTTGGCACACAGAAATGTTTCATTGGACAAGATAGCGAAAATTTACCTAGGGTATGATGTTGAGAACCCCACCATGGAACTGCTAATGTCAGACTGGAGCGTACCCTTTCTTTCTCCTGCACAGGTTATTCACGCTTCTATTAATGCCCGATGCGCCTTTCTATGTGGCATGAAAATATTTTAATCTAGAATCGCTCACTACTCGCTGTTATCTCAATATTCCATCTGTTGCAGTTACTGCTCTTAGTTAGGAGTTTTGTTTGTGTCCAGTAACACGAAATTTTCTGGTCATGGAGAGGATCTTTACACCTTTGTTAGATGTATACATTTGTCCTGAATGGTACGTGTTTCATGTTTTCATAATCACACAGTATTCTTTTACGTAGCCGTAGATATTTCTTGCTGTCATTTACGTACTAATAAGGCAAATATTAACCAACCAGCATCGGCACAATACAAAATTTTGTGGTAAATTCTGTGTTAGTTTGTGTTAACTAACTACCTATTAGGGATGATATAGTACCAAATACCAAATTTTTTATTTTAACATGTAAGATTATATTAGCCATGGTTTTTTTACATGCGCTTTAAGAAAAGTGGTCACGGAGACCCTGCAAATAAAACTCACTTTTCCTCCCTCACTTGCTAATATTTCTTGCTGTCATTTCAAAACTAATGAGAAATTTTGAGATACAGAATCCAGTGCTTTTATTTTTTATAAAATAATGAGCAATAGTATGTTGGATGTTAAAAACTCAATACACAAACAATTCACTCATCTATAATGATACCGTGAGTTCAAGTATATTAGGATACGAGTAAATTTTTTAAATGTATAGTTGTTTAATTGTTAAGATATACTATTAATTGAGTTTGGAAATTGGGATTTGATTGATAAACCTAGAAATAAACATTGATGGACATTCGTTCAGGCAAAAATCCATAATCAGAATATTTTCTTCTTTTCACTATGTTAAATATGTAATGTATGATTTGAATATTAGAAAGAGGATATAATTATACATGGATGATAATCCTATTTTGTATAACAACTTTATTACGCTTACAACTAACTGCAATATGTAATATATAGCCAACTCATTAACAGAATATACATAGCCAACTCATTAACAGAATATACGTGTCTTTCTCTTTCTTTATATTTTATATGTATAATATTTTTCTCTTTTCATATTTTATAATTGATTGTCTAATTATATAATTATATGTGTATTACAGTTGTCTACTAAATATTTTTATTTATACAAGTGCTAGTAATGATAATCCTATAGGCGGGCTAGCTCTAACCTATAGTTAAATTTTGATATACTCCTACTCCTCTTATATCCTATACATAGTATCTCAACTACTTATATATGTACATGACGTAAGTTCAGTGTATGTGATTGATTATTTAGATTCCGCTAAATTATTTTGTAATAATAACACTACATGTATAAAATAAGAGTCAGATAGAGGTTTCAAAGTTTACGGGCATTAAGTATTGAACTTGAAAGTTACATTTTGACATCGGTTATGTGATGGCGAAAATAGTTTTAAATTTTTCATATTTTGGATAATAAATTTAATTGTAGCCATGAATTAAGTTTTATTTGGAAAAGTGTCAATGTGAATTCCAGACAAGACATCATTTGTATTTGTCAATATATATATATATATATATATATATATATATATATATATATATATATATATATATATATTGCCGACAAAAGATTTTGATTAAAGGTATAAAAAATACCCAAAATCATGTTATCATTTATTAAAAATGATAAATAATTACACCCATTCTAAATTGTAATAATAAAAAAAAGTTTACGATGTTGACATAAAGTGTGACTCTTAATATATACCTATTCTATAATTAACACTAATAAAATATCCTTCCATTCAATAACCAAAAACCAAAACTTGTACATTTAAGGGTGATTAGACCCATCCATAACTTTAAAATCTTTAGATTTAATCTAACACCACATTTAAAATCATATTTTTATAGTGTTAACTTGATAATTAAACAGATTGCCTTTAAACTCTATCATCAATTTATATATATATATATATATATATATATATATATATATATATATATATATATATATATATATATAATTTGTCATATGAATGATATGATTGCTAAAATATGTTATGAAAGATAATGTACGATTCTTGATTTAGGATTAGAATTCTGCAACAATTGAGGAAGTTGATTTAGACGAATTACGTACTCTAGATAAATTTCAGTATTTTATTTCTCCGAATTTTGTGTAAGGAACATGTCGTGACTTACGAATCTATTCCTCTTGAGTGTTTATTTGATGGGTTGGAACCTTTCTAGGTAGATAGGTAGTATTGAAGTCCTTGTTTGTCTTAGTGACAAGAATAATTACCTAAGTTTTATGCGGCAGGAATTTAATGGGTCTAAGTGGATTTTAAGGTAAATCAATGTTAGATCAGGGGATTGGAAATAAGCAGCTTTTATTGCGGAAAACTTACAATTTGATATTTATGGAAGATGGCAACGAGTGCTAAGATCTATCTTTATTAATTTCTTTGATAAAAATTTTCTTAGTTAAGGATTGTTTACGCTCATAACTCATTATTTTATTAGGACTAAATATTTGAATTAAAATCATTTTTTTTTACTCATGGTTGGTATATAATGATTTGTGTTTCTTTTGTTTATTAGACTACATGGTTTACATTAATTTTACACCGACTATTTATTTTTAACTAGTTTTATTCTTTGTCTTAGTTCATCTTAATAATGTGTTTATTTGTTTAGTGTTCTATGTTATTCTTCGGTTATGTTGTAGTTAATTTAGCGTAGTTGTTATAGTTAATTTAATTATGGTGTTAAATATCTTGTATGATGAAATGATTAGCATGGGTTGAGAGATTGATTTTGTGGGACATATTGCATCTGAAAATTTCTTAGGTTCATGATAATTAGTTGCAATTGTTTGTAAGTGAGAGGGATGGATGCTTACTGCGATGGAGAAGTAGTAGCAGTGAGGTTATCCCAAGTAGACATGCTTGTAAGGCATGATATTTTTGAAAAGATGATGATGATTATCATGAATGCTAAATGAAACGAAAATATTTTCGAAAACTGAGGATGAATGCAACTAGAACAATTGGTCCCTGACGGGTCGATGAATGGCCTAGGACTTTGAGGGTATTCGTGGTGGGAAAAGCTTCCACTATGACTGATTACCAGGAGTGGGAAGTGAGTCCCGTTGCAACACTGGTTACCCTGACTTGTAACTGTCTAGTATTTCTAGTGAGAGTATCAGAGGTGACATGTACTCTAGACATCGCTTAATTGTTTTGATGGTACCACATGACATGAGAGTGAAATGTGAGTGACATGCATCATACTGGGTTGCATAATTAACTGTGATGAGTTGTAAATTTAGTCTTCCTTGTCTTCTTCATATCTGTTATGTATATTGTAATTAATTGTGATGAGTTGTAAATTTAGTCTTCCTTGTCTTCTTTATATTTGTTGTGTATATTGTTCCCGTTGTTTTATTATTATCATTAAAATGAGAATTAACCCTATGGTTGTATCTATGGTTGACAACTGTGATGACCCCGTGAATGGACGAGCAGATAAACAGTTGCTTGGAGATGAAAAGACCGTAGGCTAAGAGGATAACTTGATTTTTTGAAGAAGTGACGTGATGTTCTTTTCCCTTTTTGTCGTTTGAGTGATTGCTACTATATAGGAATGTTAGAAGTTTAAGATTCTTGTTACATGATAATTAATTCTTTATTTGAGAGAGTTTTTATTATATGAGAGATATATAGTTGTAGAAATTACTTTATGAAATAAGATTTGGTTGGCTTTATCAGATGAAGTAGTTATTTTCTTGTGAAACGTGGAGAAAGTAAATGTTATAAATGGTAGGAATTGAGGGTGTTACAGTTGTGGTATCAGAGCTTAGATTTAATTTTCTCGGCTTGTGAGTGATGTGTTTGTCATGCTTTTTATGTGTGTACTATATTGATGTGTCATGAGATAGTTATTGTGATTTTGATTCGACATAAGTACTATGTTTGAGTGATTTGTTGAATTGTTATACCATAAGTTTTAATTGCTCGCATGTGAGATATTGGGATTGGCCACCTCGATACCTCTAATATAGCAAGCAAGACCCTATGGCAAGCAAAAGTGGTAATTAAGTATACTACATTTAGAGATTTTTGTTGTATGTATTGTTTTAAATAGGTGGTATATGTCACTTTGATTAGGATTTACTTTTTATTCCTTACCAATCTAGTTTATGCTTTTTTAATTGTTGGTGTACTATGCTTTGAAAATTTCACCTGTTCATGCATTTAACTTGTATATGTTTATGTTAGAAATGTTCATGTTGATTGATATGATTTAAAAAATTATAGCATATGTAAGGAACATTAATTAAGGAAAGAAGATGGCTAAATTGAAAATATAAAAATGTGATGCTATTGTCTTTTCAAGGCTAACATTCTTTTAAAAAAATAATAATTTAGAAATTACTATGGATTTCCAACCAAGACATCAAGAATTGTGTTTGTGGTAGATGACTTTTATGAGTGAGTAAATGGGTTAGAAGTACAAATGGGAGCTTAACTATTTAACCAACTAAAGGTGAGTGAGAGAGTTGAGAAGGGACTTGTTGAAATGAATGTGTATCTCATTAAGAAATGTACTTGTCTAGGTAAAGGAAGTTTTTTGCTTGAGTTAAGAGGTTACTTTTGTAGAATTAGTTTGTCAAAAATTTGATAAGGAGTCTGACTTTTTTATTTCCTTGTCAATTCTCTGTTTCTTCTTTACTTTTATTGTTTTATATTGTTTTGGGTTAGTAAAGGAAGATCTAGGGTGGTATGGTAAAAATCTATAATCTATTGTCTGAGGAAATCGTCTTAGTACTCGAAATTTGAATTTGAGCTCTTAAATTTGATTCAAAAACTGTCATATTTTCTTGATTCTTTGGTGTTTCATTTGAATTTAATCAATGCATAGTTTATTCTACCATTTGGAGATCAAAGCATGCTATGGAAATTCTTCTAATATTAAGCCATTTATTTAGTAAGTTTTATGTCAATTGTATTTATTTATGGACCTTAGATATATCAAACTCTATTTTTTTATAGTTGATATTATTACTGTTATATTATTCAGAAACTCCCATTTTGAAGTTTTGGTCCTTAATGTATAATTAAATTGTTCTACCTAGAGGCAAGTTAAAATTTTAGTAATCCTTTCCTTTTTACGATTGCTATAATTTCATGTCCTTCTCTACATGGCTAATTTAATTTCACAAGCTCTTATTCTTATTCTCATTCCAGTAAGGTCTTTTCTTATTATCATTTTATCCTTTTTTCTGTGTTTAACAAAAACATTAAATTCACCTCTTAAACTAATTGTGATGCCCATAATTAACCTAATGTTATAACGAGTAATTAATATTTTTTTTAACATGTTAGATGTACATTTTATTGAATTTACTTGGTTCATGGATATTTTAAGTCATTTGAGATAGAGGTTTCATACTCTCAATAATAACTTATGATTTTGTTTGAGTCTTGTACATTTTCAAGTTCAAAATTGTTATATTGAATATTTTAAATGATTCATCTAATATATTTCAACTTATTTCTTTTCTCTATACTTTTGACTCTTATAATTCTTTCTTTTCAAAACACATTTGATTTTTGATAATTTATATTAATTTATTTTTTTTTGTCTTTATAAGGTTAATGTCAGTTATTTCCTAGATTTATCTTGTTAGGCCAAAGGTTTTACCTGTTATTTGTTGTGGGTGCATTTAGTAGCTTAGAAGTATGAGGATAAAATTTAGGTGTTTCTATTTTGTTTCATATTTTATGATCATTTCATGTTATTAGTCATTTTATAAACCATAAGTTGATATGTTGTGGAGATTAGAATTAATTTAAGTCATGATAACTTGCACACATATTGTTTTGGCAAAATAACTCTTTTAGCGTTGATTTCTATTTTTTTTTTTCAAGAGTTGTATGCTATAAAAGAATATGCAAGAGGAGTAATTATTATCCACTTATTCACTCACCAAACCAATTGAATCATGACATATACTTTGAAACTATAAATAGTACATGTAATCTTGTAAAAAAAAATAAAAATTAAGCATCATTTCTGTTAAAAAAAAGTGAGAAGTCTTGAGTAAGACCTAGGGAAATTTGAATTAGTGGGCGTGATAAGCCTTATGTTATTTTTGTTAAAATTATGATAACTCGTGTATTGGGCATGTATAATTTTGTTAATGCATATTTTAGATGAATAGTAATTTGGATTTGAATTATAAAGTTACAAGGCGGAATAGGGTAAAGTTATTGATGCAGTTGAAGTGACTAATTGTTGTTATGTGTTTCAAATGTATACTTGATGATAATGTGGTAGTTATATGTTATTAAGTTGATTTTGAGTAATTTCTATCATGTATGTTGAGCATATATGCTTATTGGTGTGATGTGTGGCATAATGTGTTGGAAGATATTTGTATATGGTTGATGAGTTTTATAATAGGTGTAAGTATATTTGGTATGGAAAAGGTAAGTCACGTCAAATGCATGAAACTTAAGTTTGGTTTTGAAATAACATTTCTAGTTAGTTAGGTAATAATCTATTGCCCACAATGTTGTGTAAGGGGTTGTAACCAAGTTAAATCACGTTAACCATATAAAATCATATATTACCTAGATAAGATGACTTTAACCTTGGTCCATTTGATATTAAATATATTCTTAGAATAGTTTTAACAAAGTAGTTGAATTTGAGATATCCTTCATTAAATGACCCTTGAGTGATAAGACTAAATTAGGGTGCTTAATGAATGTTTACCTGGGGTTTGGAATGAGTCTTGTATCAACCTAAGAAAGGTAAAAGGTAACCTTAACAGAAATAAGGAATAAATCCTTTGAAAGTCTTTTAATTTAAAAGGATGTCATATGTGATGTGGTGTGAGTAATAGAAAGACAAAAATATGAAAATAAAAAGAAGTATTATTAAAAGTTACCTTAATGATTTTTTTCTTAAATTTGTCATTATAGTTAAAGTTATTAAATTATCATATATAATATTAATTGCTCAAATTTAAATGTATTCATCCTCTCTATGCATCATACGGCAGACGTTCCATCCTCTTTCCTTCCTTTGCAGTAACTTCCCTGGTATTGATAAAATAATAGAGAATGAAAAAAATAAAAGAGAAAGGAAGCTGACGGGGTAAAAGAATCACACGGCAGTAACTTCCCTGATATTGATAAAATAATAGAGAATGAAAAAAGAGAAGAGAAAGGAAGCTGATGCGTAAAAAAAAACTTAGAGTTATTTTAAGTTTTTGGTTTATTTAATTGAAAATATGTTATAATAAATATTTTAAATAAATACTATCGGACATAAATGATCTTAAAATTTATCCGTAGGAAGTTCAGCCCATATTTCTGGTATTATTTTAGAATTATCATTTAAATTGTACTTATTTATGAAAAAGATATTTAATTAAAGGTAATTTTTAACCATTTAAGTAAGATACATAAAATTAATCTTCCCGTTATTAAATATATTTTTAATAATATATATTTGAAGAGTTTTATTATTGATTGTTATATAATGATATATAAATACGTAATTAAAATTAAAATTATTTTAAAAAAATTACACTAAAAAGAGTGAACTATGACGTTATTATCTCCTCTTAAACTAAAATCTAGAATAAGTTACTTTCTCAGTTTCTTAAATTCTAAAAGCAAAAACTATGAGTTTAATTCCCTGAATTTTGTCGATTTTAATCCGTAAACTTCACTTTTTTATGTTAATATTATTGCCATTAAAAATTATTTAATGCACATGAAAATTTTTGTACTTCAATTAATATATAATTTATCAAATAATTAAAAAAATTTGACGCTTCATTTTTAATGATAATAACTACAAATATTGCAAACTTAAAAATTTAGAAATAGACATAACTAGTTTTTATTTAATGACTTTGAAAAAATTTGACAAAAATCTAGAAACTAAATATATAGTTTCCTTTTTCTCTATTGATCTTTTCTTCTTTTCTCTGTCTTCTCGTATTTCTTTCTTCCATCTGTTACCTTTTATGTTTTATTTACCTTTTCTTCCTCCGGTCTTCTTTATGTTATCAAATTTGCTTTTATTTCACCTTCCTCTTCTTCTTTTATTTTTTATTTTCAATGAAAAAGAATTCTATATTTTTCTTTCTAGTTTATCTTGTTTCTTATATATAATATATTTTTAAGATTCTTTCTAGTAAGTAGTGATTTGATCATTAAAGTTAGTAGCATTTTAATTGAAAGGAATTAAATTACTAAATATCTCTTATTGATATTTTATCATTTATTTTATTTCTTCTCTAGATATTTTATTTAATTATATTAATATGGATAATGTGACATATTCCTGTTGAATTAATTTTTTAATTTTATTTTATTTATTTTCTGTTAATTTAATCTTACTTCATGTTCAATTAGACACGTTAATGGATGAAATATAGATCAAATTGAAAAAATTACATAAAATCAAATTAAAAAATAAGTTAATATATAACTATATAATTATTATCAAAATTTATATACGATATTATTAAATAATTATCATTTATTAAAGAAATAAAATAATAAAAATATGTAATTTAGAAACATTTTTACACGATGAAATCGAAAAATCTACCTAATTGAGGAGCCAAATAACTACTTATCCTTTTTTTTCTTTTTTACTTTTTTTTTTCAAATTGTTAGATATTAACTGTCACATGCACCTAAGTTTTCCTTATATAAGATTCTGTTAAACCAATAAGAGAGTGAAAGGAGAATAAATTTCCTACCTATTGATTGAATACATAGTAATGTCCAGAGATATGAGAATTATGATAGCCTCCAGTCATTGTTTAATGAGGCATAAGATAAGCTCAAATCAATAACCACGCTACGTTTTTATATAATAAGAGTTTATTGATTAAAATTAATTAGTAAAATTTTGAATAGACAGGCTAGCTCTAACCTATAGGTTGCTTTTCTCAGTATGATTATATTTTAGTGGGAAAAGTTGGTTAAACCAATAGTCTAATCAAATTTTAATATACTCATGTTACTCTTTATTTTTCTTATATATCATATCTTAACTACTTAGTGTGTGATTGATTATTTAGATTCCACTAAATAATTGTCTAATAATATATTATATGTATAAAATAAGAGTCAGGTAGAGGTTTCAAAGTTTAGTATTGAACTTAGAAAGTTATATTTTGACATCAGTTATGTGATGGTGGAAATTTTTTTAAAATTTTCTTATATTTTGAATAGTAAAGCTAATAGTGACCATGAATTAAGTTTTATTTAGATAAGTGCCAATGTGAATTCCAGACAAGATACCATTTGTACTTTTATTTATATATATATATATATATATATATATATATATATATTACGGACCAAAAGATTTTGATTAAAGGTATAAAAAATATCCAAAATTATGTTATCATTTATTAAAAATGATAAATAATTACACCCATTCTAAATTGTAATAATTAAAAAACTTTATGATTTTAACATAAAGTGTGACTCTTAATTAATATATATATATATATATATATATATATATATATATATATATATTCTATAATTAACACTAATAAAATACCATTCCATAATAACCAAAACCAAAACATACATTTAATGGTGATTAGACTCATCGATGATTTAAAGTCTTTAGATTTAATCTAACACCAAATTTAAAATCATACTTTTATCGTATTAACTTGAGAAATTCAACAGATTGCCTTTAAACTCTATCATCAATATTATATATATATATATATATATATATATATATATATATATATATATAAAGCAATTTCGCTTATGAATGATATGATTGCTAGGGGTGGGTACGTGGGCTGGCCAGCCCTGTCTAAGGCCCACCCGTATAGGTCTGCGAAAAACTTGGTTTGTCCCGCCCTTAAGCGGACCTAACTTGGTGGTTTGTTCCTGTCCTGCAGGTCCTGCGGGTTAAATGGACCGGTCCGCGGATCTAGTCAAAAAATTAAAAAAATATTAAATTTGATATTTTAAAAAAATGTTAAATTTGACATTTTAAAAAAATGTTAAAAAAAATTGGCATTTTAATAATATTAGTTAACAACATAATTTTTTAATTATCTCCAATAACAAATTTAAATTTACCATCACCTACTAAACCATTATAATGCAACAGAAGTCTTTCTTTCAAATAGTCTCGCATTTTATCATTAGAATAAACATTATTAATGAAAAAATTTTCCGCTCAATCCCTCATTCTTCCGTAAAACCATATATAACTTTGGTATCTCACTTCCTGGATGTGGTGAAAAAAAAATGAGAAAATTAAGCATTTGACTATTTAATTTCCAATTTTCATCAACATAATGTGCAGTTAATGAAACATAACCCTCACAAATAAAAGATGTCCACATATCAAATGTTAAACTTATTCAATATGTATTTCAGTTTTTTCTTTTCAGGATCATACAAATTGTTCACATTAATGGTAGCAACACGCCTAGAGGGTACCTTAACATAAGGATGCGAATACCGTAATAATTCTTTAAACCTCCTATATTTAACAATAGAGAATGGAAGATCATGTTCGATAAGCATCATATATATCATCTTACATATCACACTATGATAAAGTTTTTTAATTTTTAATCTCTCACTATGATCAAGAATCATTTTTCCATTATTAGAATTATGAGACTGGGAGGGTGCAACGTGCGGGAAAATTAAGAGGCGGGAAGCCGCGGATCCCGCGAATTTGGCCCACAAAATCCGTGGGTTGTGCTGGGCAGACCTTTCTGGACTATACTCCTAAATTATTTTTGATAAAGTTAATACAAACCCACGCAGGTCACAAAATTTGTGAGCCAACCCATAGACTTCCACCCATATACCTTACCCCTAATGATTGTTAAAATATAATAACAATTACGGATTAGATATTCAGGAAATTTATCATCGAAGTCAAAGTTATTAAATTATCATATATACTATTAATTGCTCAAATTTAATTATTTCTGTAAGGAATTCAATGTTGTTTGAAATAATAATCAGTCAAATTTAATTATTACTTTTAAATAAGTGTGATAATTAATAATGTTTTAATTTGAAATGTTTTCAAAATTTTGAAAATGTTTGTTTTAAACTATTTCATTTTTTAGAAATTAATAAAGTATTAATAGAGATTTGATGTTTTCAATATTTAAATTTAAAATAATAAAATTAAATGTTTTGAATTTATTATTCCTGACATTTTAAATATAATCATTTTTAAATTAATGGAATTTTTTAAAAAATTACCTTATTTTGAATAAACATTTGATTTCATTAAAATCACATTTTATCTTCAACAGATCATTAATTCAAGTGATTCTGAATTTAGACATTTTTCGTAAGACCATAGATTCCACGTTTGTAGATTGAGAAAAAGAAAAATTGGTTGAAAGGAAGTTTCTTTATGCCAAGTATTAATGTATTTTTATATTAACAATTTATTGAAAAATTTCAAGTTTATATAAAGATAAAATTAATTAGTTTATAATAATTCACAGTTCAGCAAGTGAATAAATTGAAGGGGGTTTCAAACTTAATTAATAATTTTGAGTTCAAATATATAATTATGTCAACTGTTCAAATCAAAATTTGTTTGCACAAAGTTGTCCTATTTTTGAACAAAATAGTCCTGAAATAAAACTGTATTATATATATATATATATATATATATATATATATATAAGAGATTAATGTAATTTAATTTAGAATTTTTGTTACTTTTTTAAACCTAAAATATTTTACAATTGAGAGTTGAAGCTAATAATTTAAGGATATAAACTGTCAATTATGTAGCACACCATATTAATATAGTTAACATTCAATTAAACTATAAATGATTATTATTTTTAAGAGGAAACAATTCCGTGTAATTTAAAAAGTATTTCATGTATTAAGTTAATAAATAATATTAAATTAATTTAATAAATAAATATCAAAAAGTATTTCATGTATTGTATACTTATCAAAAAAATATTTTATGTATTATATAAAAAAAAACATAGGTAAATATGAATAATGCACATGTGAAAAAATTTCAAAGAAAAATGTTTTAATTATAAAATTGTTCTTATTTTTGAATATGGCGTGTTCACACCCAAGCATTTACTTTCCTCCAGATTTTCATCCTACTTTTTTTTTCCGCCCCCAGTACCATCCAAAAATGCCATAAAATAGTCATGAACGTTACGCAAACTTGTTACTCTGTCTGGAGTGAGAGTGCACGGCGTAAGAAAAGGATTGTGAGTACAGAGGAGAAGAAAAAAGACAGAAAAGAAGACGAACAGAAAGGTACTGTTACCGAGTTTGCTAAACATAGCTTTCTATACTCATCTTTACTCAACACGGTTTAACTGTAAAACGCATTCTCTCTGTTCGTTTTTCGTTTTTAGAAAATAGAATAACGACCCAATGGCTTCTAAAATATTTCATTTTGTTTCGTTTTGATTTCAATTTCAATTAGTTGCTGCCTGGAAGTGGTTTAGCATTTCTTATTCTTGGGTGTAGCAATTTCAGGTAGAGGTGTTACCAGCTTGCATGGAATTGAATCCTCCACCGATCATTCACCCATTTTATGGGCCGCTGCCGCCGCTTTTCTATCTCACCGACCATCATAGATCCATTTCTCTCGTCCAGGTGAACATTTTGCTTATTGTTTTCTTGGTTTTGGATTTTTTTTATTTTTATTTTTTGTAAAGTTCACAACTTTTTGTTCTGGGTTTAATTGTATGCAGTATATGGTTGACCAAGGACTGGTTCCTTCATCAGAGGAGGAAAGGAAAAGGAGACGCATTGTTAGCAAGCTCAAACAGGTTACTATTTGTTTTTAATCCCGTGGTTTTTCGCTATCAATTAAAAATCTGGTTTTTCTATTTTACTATGCTATTCGCTTCTCAGGTAATCATGCAGTGGGTAAAGGAAGTTGCACGGGGTCATAAGTTACAAAGGGAACAGATTGAGTGTACTTCTGCCACATTATTGACGTATGGATCTTATGGCCTTGGTGTAAGTGCTTCCCTTTTTTAGTTTCTTGCACTGCTTGGTTTTCCTTGGTCTGTTTTTTCTTTTACCGATAATTCTTGGTCTATAAGATGAGAGTTAAGGAATGTGTAGACTTAGTATTCTTTTAGTTAACTGGCTTTTGACTGTTAAACTTTTCACATGTCTAAATTTTCTTTTTTTTTTTTAATTTTAGATTCACAGTTCAGAATCTGACATTGATGCTTTGTGTGTCGCTCCTTTCTTTGCCTCAATTGCTGTAAGTTTATCTGGTTTCTATTGTTTATCATCCTCTTTTGCTCTACCACTTAGTCTTAATTTTCACTGATATAATCTTCAGGAAGACTTTTTTGTTGTTTTGCACCACATGCTTCAAAGGAGAATTGAAGTAACCGATATCCAATGTGTTAAGAGGGCAAAAGTACCTCTTATGCGATTCAAGTTTGATGGAATTTCCATTGATCTTCCATTTGCTCGGCTTAGTACATTATATGTTCCTGAGGTCAGTATGAAGAAACATAAGGTAGTATTTTTTAATATGACAATGTGTTAAAGAAAAAAATGTGGACACCTTTCAAACTTGTGCACATTCAAGCTCAGTGTTTCTTCAAATTATGTCATTGCCACTTGCGATTATGCATAAATCATGACACTTTTTTTATATTTGATATTCTTTTGAACATGAAATAACCAATTGTTTCATTCATATTGTTAATTATACTGTAGAACGTTGACGTGCGAAATCCATTTTTCACGTGGAACATTGATAGTACAAGCTGGAAAAGTTTGTCTGGGGTAGTTGCAAATAAGTACATCCTCAATCTAGTGCCTAATATTGAGGTAAGATGCACGGTAGTCGTTTCTTTTCCCAGTGAAAGAAAATACTTTTAAGTAAGTTTTGTTTTCTTTGAAATATCTCGATAATCAAGGGACTGGATGGGTTCATTGATCTGTTCTTGTGCATTATGGTCCCTTAATGCAAATCTCATGTATTTCAGACATTTCGATCCATGCTACGATGTCTTAAACTATGGGCAAAAAGACGCGGTGTCTACGGAAATGTAAGTGCATTTGCTATAGTAAGTTTTACTTTCACAATTTTGTGCTTGAACTCAAGTTTTATAGTTTATTTTCCTTTACAGTTGCTTGGTTATCTGGGAGGAGTTCACATGACAGTTCTTGCCGCTCATGTTTGTAGAAGGCATCCTGGTGCTTCCTTGAACACACTAATTATAAAGTTTTTCCAAACATTTGCACTGTGGCCTTGGCCTGAGCCAGTGACTGTACAGGAAGGAATGTTTGTAGCGGCTTCGGCTATACAAACATGGTCCTTCATGCCTATATGTCTGCCATCCACGACATACCAGTTATGTCATTCGAACATCACCAAAAGTACTTTCTTCCGGATCAAGACGGAATTTCTTCGTGGACATAGCATGACAAGTGTATGTCGTGATGCTAAACTTAGGTCTCATTTTGATATACTACTGATCTGTTTTATGACATGTTTTTATCGAGTGACTATCATAATGCTCTATGTATTAAGCTTTTGCTTGAACAATCATAATTGAAGTTGATGCTATTTTAATTTTTCATCATTTTTATGGGTATTTTAATTTATTTTCTTTTGTTGAATTGAAGGATCTTTTGAAGCCAAATTTCATTTGGGACGAAATATTTGAGCCTTTTCCATATTCAAAGAATTATTCCCGATTCCTCAAGATTTACCTCTCTTCTGTGGGTCAATATGCACCTAGAGAATGGGTTGGTTGGGTCAAGTCACGCATTCGCAGTCTTCTTTTAATTGTAAGTAATAAATCTACCTATCAAATGTAGTTACATTTACTTCGAAATTAGAGGATTGAAGGGTTAGTATAGAAGAATTGATAATGATCTATGTCATTCATTGCAATCACATGGGAGGAGCTTTGGTGTTTACTTGGTGTTTACTTGTAAATATTTCATTTAACCTGATGCTCTCATTTAAAATTACCTACATCAAGGTATCTGTATGTACTTGTCATAAATATTTATGCAGTAAAAGACTTGTCATAAATATTTATGCAGTAAAAGATCTTCTGATGTTATTTTTTGTGTCACTTTTGGAAACCTCATTCGTGAACATCATGTTAGGAATCTATTTTATTTTATCATCACTTCCTGACATGATTTTGTTTGCTGCAGCTGGAGCGTGTTCAAGGATTTTGTGACCCTAACCCTACGGAATATGTTGATGATGAGAGTACAGAGTCAAACGTGGTTTTCTATTGGGGTTTGAATCCTACCAACAATAGTTTCAGGAATCTTGATTTGGTAAAGGAAGAGTTCATGAAAATTATCAACAATGGTTATGAAGGTTCTGCAGGGAGGTTGAAATTGTCCATCCTATTAGCTTCTGAGCTCCCTAAGAAGGAACATATCCCTCATTCCCTTGTTGGTCCCGTGTCCTCTAGTGGGGTGTCATCTAGTGGGGAAAGCTGAATGCCAAGTTTTCCAATGGTTATACTTGTTTAATTTAGTCTGACAGCTTTGTGTATGTACCATAGTCACTGTATATTCTTCTTCTTTGTTCCTCTATCCCTTAATATTCTTGACTTCTAGCTTCAGGAGGGGTATAAGTTTGGGTAAGATCTATAGAATGAGTAGTCTCTTGTTATACAACAGGTAAAAGATAGGAGAAAATTTTGAAATTACAAAAGAAAAAGAAAGTTAGTAGGGTTTTCGGACATGTAAAATTGAATAAGGTTCGATCTACTCTTCAGACCATGGAGTTAGACAAATCAATAGTTACCTTGAGACAAATCAATAATAGTTTATCCAGTTTATTTCACTTTACCTTGAGATAAATCCATAGTAGTTTATCCAATTTATTTCATTTTAGTTATTTCCAGAGTTTCCAACGAAGATTCATGGAATAAATATGGATCTAGCCCATAAATATGCATGGCATCTAAATTGCATAGTAATTCTCTGCAGTAATTTTAAAACTTTTCAAGATTGTCAGCTAAAGATGTTTATTTTTTATATTTTTAAAATAATTTAAGTAAAATTATTCTAAGTAATGGAAGAAGTTAACAACATTTTAAGAATTTAAATCAAAACTCCTCAAATTCTTAGAAAAGAAATAACCATTAATAAAATCTGTTTAAACTTCGTCTATTAAAATAAAAAAAAAAATTCTAATTTAGTCTGGTCAAATAAACAACAAAAAAAATTTAATTTAATTTTCTTTTAAATAATGGAAAAAGTTATAGATATCTTGAGATTTTAAATTAAAATTTTTAAACTATACAAATTAAAACTAAAAGATAAGAAATAAGTAAAATTAATTTAAATTTTAAAAATAATAATTTAATATTCTTTTAAACCACGAAAAAGTCGGAGACATCCTGAGGATTTAAATTAAAATTTTTACTAACCAAATTAAAATTAAAATGATGAGATACAGAAAATTTGAAATTATAAAATACCATCATCAAATTGAAATTAAAGTAAATATATATTTTTATATCAACTTCAAAGTGTTTTTATTTTTATTTGAAATGGATTATTAAATTGGTTTTTATCTTATAAAAATACTTTTTCAAGAAAAATATTGTTTAATAAATAAAAAATATAAAAAATTATGTAATTTATTTTAATTTGTCACAATATCTTTATAATAAATAATATTTATTTATTTTAATTACATAATATTTTTAATCCCTACAATCCACGAAATAAAATATTAGTTATAAATAAACTTCAACATAGTTTTAGTTCTTTAAATTTGTGTTACATTTGTTTATTGTAGACTCTGATTATTTAAGAAATAGACACGGACTAATTTCTTCAAAATTTAAAATAAAATTATTTTAAAAAATACTTATTAAAAAATATTATTTAGAAAGTAGATAGAATTTACTAATTTAAAATAATTGTAAAACTATTTTAAATTAAAATCAATATAAAAAATATGAGATATATTCTTGATAACGTTACTCTAGATGAAAAATATACATTAAGGAGTAGATAAGATTTACTTATTTGGAAAAAAATATAAAATTAATTTGTTAAGTAAAATAGTATAAACAAATTTTAGATAAAATTAATCAAGATGCAAATATATATTATTACAACGACAAGTTAGCAAAATATATATTATTACAACGACAAATTAGCAAAACATCACATCGTATATATTATGTGAATCATATATATTACGTGCATGAAGAAGCTTAGTGGTTATCAGGACACGATAGAATGATAGTATTGAAAATATGTTTATCATGATCCAATAATTATACTGTTATTCCAACACATTTCTTCATCACCAATATAGGCCAAAATGTAATATTCTTTTTTATAGTAATATAGATTTGGAGTATTCGATGTCGCGAATCTATAAATTTATAATTCCCTTTATAAATTATAAAGAAATAAATTAAAATTAATGAATTAAAAAATATATAAATAAAAAATAACATAATCTTTGTTATTATCACTTTAATCTATTCTTTATAATATTTTTCTTTAAATCTATCTATAGTACAAAAATAATAAACGACGCACGCAACAATATAGTTCATAGGTAACTATCGTGGTATGTGACGCCGTTACATTTTTGTAATATTAATGATATAGATAAAGACGGTTTAAATTAAACTGTTGTAATCTGTCGCAGTAACTATAGTAGTGTGTGACGCGGTAACAATTTTGTAATATTTAGTAATAAATAAAGACGATTAAAATTAAACTGTCGTAGTCTTTATTTTAAGTATAAACTATGGGCACGATTCAAATTCTGCACTTCTTCATGATAAACGCAACACTTCTCCTTCCTCCGTGAAAAGCCCCAATCCCTCAACTCCTCTATCACCAGCACAACTCCTCCGTCACCGACGCCTTGCTCCTTCATCTCCTTCGCGAAACCCCAATCTCTCAATCTGTCAAACCCTATCACCTCCAATCCTTCAAACCATTTCTAATAGATGCGCCGAAATTTTTTTATTGATTATTTTTTTAGTGTGAATTTCTAAAGTTGTATTATGCATTCATATGTTGCTTATTGGTTGCGAGTTCCTTATTGATTTTTTTTTTTAGTGTAAATTTGTAGTGTGAATTTTGTAGTGTGAAAATGTAGTGTAAATTTGTAATGTGAATTTTGTAGTGGTCTAAGAAATTTTGTAGTGTGATTTTTGTAGTGTGCTTTTGTAGTGGGACATTTCTGTATTTTAACACTTTTCTTTAATATTATTTTAATCTTCATTTTAATATGTATGTTTTAGTCTTTTATCAATGTGTTGTATTATTTTATAAATTTTTAGAAATAGATACTAAAATAATATCATTCCTAATCATAGATGAAGATGATATTTTACTCTTTAGGGAATGATTTTGTTACCCAATGTCTTAGTATGAGGGGGAAACTATTAAAGGAGAGAATAATTAAAAAAAATAAAAATAAGAAGACAGACAAAACAAAACATGCAATTTTAGAGTATTTTTTCAATAACTTACAAAGATTAAAATACTTAGGACATATACGAATAATGATTGTGTTAGTACTTGCTTTCATTAGCTTTGGTGAATATTGATGTTTGTTGACCATACCTTTGGTTAAGGTATCGTAGTTGGATGAATGCAAGTCGAATTAGTACGGAGTATGAGACTGGAGTTGAAGAGTATTTGGAATTTGCTAAGCGACATGATCGCTTTAGTAGTGGTGGGAAGTTTTGTTTCCCTTATGTGAATTGTTTGAATGGTGTACGACTGAAAGAAGAAGAACTTCAAGAACACCTGCTATGTGATGGGAATTTTAGAAGTTATACAACATGGACCTGACATGGTGAGTTATTAGACACATTGACAACATCTAATGTGTCTGCACCGGAGTTGGAAACAGAAATTGATGACAGACTGGAAGACATGATTCGAGATATTGGTCCGGACAACTTTTTTAAAGACCACATATATGACATGTTGGTTAGTGATGCAGAGACACCTTTGTATGAAGGGTGCTCTATCTTCACTCGTATGTCGGTGGTCTTAAAATTGGTTCATTTGAATGCAGCAAATGCGTGGACTAACAAAAGCTTTACTTAATTGCTACAGTTTTTGAGTGAAATGCTTCCAGAAGGTAACACATTGTCAACCCGCAATTATGATGCTAACAAGATTATTTGTCCAATGGGTATGGAATATAAAAAAATTCATGCATGCCCAAATGACTGCATCTTATACACAAAAGAATTTGAAGCGATGCACAAGTGTCCTAGGTGTGTGCTCTCACGTTACAAAAAAAAGAAGGGTGATTGTGATAGTGAAGAAACAACAAAGCAGGGTGTTGTTGCGAATGTGGTTCCAAGATTTAGGCGACTGTTTGCAAACGCCAACGACGCTAAGAATCTTAGATGGCATGCAGATGAAAGGATACATGATGGAAAGCTTCGACATGTGGCTGATTCCTTGCAATGGAAGAAGATTGATCAAGAATTTCATACATTTGACAGTGGTTTAAGAAACCTCTACCTTGGTCTGGCTTCAGATGGAATGAATCTGTTTGGTAATTTAGCCACTACTTATAGTTCGTGGTATGTGTCGTTGATAATTTACAACTTACCTCCATCATTATGCATGAAGCGAAATTATATGATGTTGTCTATTTTGATCTCGGGCCTAGAGCAGCTTGGAAATGACATTGATGTTTATCTTTCTCCCTTTATTAAAGACTTAAGATTATTATGGGATGAAGGTGTTGATGTGTATGTCAGATTCGCCAACGAAACCTTCAACTTACATGCCATGTAGTTTTGCATTATCAATGACTTCCCAGCCTATGGAAACTTGTTTGGTTATAGTGTTAAGGGACATAAAGCTTATCTGATATGTGAAGAAGGGACATGTTTCCAACAATTGCAGCATGGAAGAAGGACAATGTATATTGGCCATAGGAGATTTCTAAGACAATATCACCCATATCGTACATTGAAAAGGACATTTAATGGTTATCCAGAGAATGAGGAAGCATCTACCCCTTAATTGGTAAACAAGTTTATGAGCGGGTGAAAGACATCAACATTGGGTTCGGAAAGTCTTCAAAGAAGGCAACTGTGACAAACATGCAGAAGAAACGATCTATATTCTTTGATCTCCCATACTGGTGCAAGCTTGATGTTAGACATTGTTTAGATGTTATGCATGTTGAGAAGAATGTTTGTGATAGTTTGATAGGAACTCTGTTGTTGAACATTAAAGGTAAGACAAAAGATGGTTTGAATGCTCGGTTGGATATGGTTGAGATGAAAATTCGAGATCAATTAAAGTCATGTGTTGTAGGTAACCACACATACCTCCCCCTGGTAGCTTACACATTAAGTAAAAAAGAGAGAACCAATTTTTGTCAATGTTTACATGGAATAAAAGTGCCATAAGGATATTGTTCAAATGTCAAGAGTCTTGTCTCAATGAAAGATTTGAAATTAATTGCATTAAAATCCCATGATTGTCATGTGTTGATGCAACAATTCCTTCCTGTGGCAATCTGTGTCATTATCCGATTGTGTCGGTTCTTCAAACAAATCTGTTTCAAAGTGATTAACCCTAACATGCTAGATGACATGAAAGTTGAGTCTGCTATTATATTGTGTGAATTGGAAATGTTTTTTCCTCCATCTTTTTTTTGACATTATGGTACACTTGGTTGTCAATCTTGTTCGAGAGATTAGATTATGTGGGCCCGTATACTTAAGATGGATGTACCCCATCGAGTGTTACATGAAAATCTTAAAAGGGCATGTCAAGAATCAGTATCATTCTGAAGGGTCAATTATTGAGAGTTACATTGCTGAAGAAGCAATTGAGTTTTGTTCAGAATATATGTCTACAACCTTTCCTGTCGGGGTTCCTAGGCCATGTGCTGAGGGTAGATATTTTGGCTAATGCATCCGAGGTGGACAATGTGTGGAAAAACCTTGGGATTTAGTGCAGCAAGCTGATTAGTATGTTTTGAACAACACTGAAGAAGTTCAACCATACTTGATTGCTCACAAGGCCATTGTAAGGAAGCAAAATCCAAGAAAATCAGAGAAGTGGTTGTTGAAAGAACATAACAGTACTTTCAGGAAGTGGTTTAAAAATCAAATCTCGAGTGATGAAACAGCTTCAGAGACCTTAAAATGGCTTGCATGTGCCCTTAAGAAAGATGTTATTGTTTGTAATGGGTACTACATAAATAATTATTTATTTTACACAAAGTCACTGGATGATAGAAGTGTGGTACAAAATAGTGGAGTTATGGTAGAAGCTGAGATGCATTTCTCCACCTCCAAAGACAACAATTTGTTGTTGGGATGCATGCCTTATTATGGAATCATTGAGGAAATTTGGGAGGTTGTGTATTATAAATTTCATGTGCCTCTTTTTAAATGTAAATGGGTTGATAAAAAGATAAGGGTACACTTAGATGATTCAGGTCAAACCTTTGTTAATTTTAGTAGAGTTGGTTACCAGGATGAACCTTTCATAATGGCACAACAGGCTATACAAGTTTTTTATGTCAAAAATCCTTCAAATGAGATGTTATCTGTCGTATTGCACGGGAAAAGCATCGAACCTAAAGTTGACAATCTTAACATTGATCATATTCCTGGTTTTTCATCTCATATCCCAGTTATACCCGAAAAAATTGATGTTGACGATGTACATGCAGTTTGTCATGATCATAATGAAGGAATATATATTTGACCGTTTACTGTGCTAATAAATAAGTAATGCCATTTTTTTTAAGTTTTACTTTTATTCTTTATGTAAATTTGTTGTTTATCCAGTTATTGACTTTCAATTGATTTTTAAACAGGCACATGGTTGATCAGTCACTTGACCCTAACAGAGTATATCGAAAGACCACACGCCTGAAGGAATTAACAATTAGACGTGGCAAAGGTCAACAAACTCATATTGATGTAGATGTTCACACGGGCATTGCTACTGGTGATAATGGACTCATATTCAGGAGTTATTTGGGCTTCCTTGTCCGTGAGCACATATCTATCCTAACCCCTACTTGGGATGATGTTCCGATAACTCGACGGAACATGCTATGGCAGGATCTTCTGGTAATTTATTTGCCGATAATTATTTGTTATTCATTTCGGTATATTATTATTTATTATATTGCAAAATAATAACAATTTTATTCTTTTTATAGGTCACTTTTGATATTCCTAATGTGGAGTCCTTGAGGCTGAAGGTCATGTCATCCATGGCTACCATGTTTAGGCAATGGAAGTCTCAACTGACCAGGTACATATATAATAAAGAAGATGACAACATTCATATGCCTAATTATAGGGGCATAGATGAAGAAACATAGGAGAAGTTTGTTCAGATACGATTGTCTCCTGAGTGGCAGATTAGTTTGAAATGATATTTTCCAGCATTGAACAATTAGTAAATGTTTAATTTTTGTTACAGGCAAAGAGGAACAAGGCAAAGGAGTGTCAAGCAACAAATGATTATCCCCATACTTTGTCTTGAGGGGGTTATAAAGTGTTAGAGGAAAGGATCTTGACTCAAAAGTAAAGGCTGCAAGAAGAAGCAACTGCAGCAGATCCTTCTTTATCATTTGAAGGACCCCCATCCCCACCATAGAGACATAAAAAGTGGAAGTTAGCCAGGATTAAAAAGTCAGGCGAGTTCACACCATCATCTTCTAAGTGTATTGCAGAAAAGATGGTAAGTTTATTTACATTCTTAATTGATGACATTCTTTTTTGAAAAATTTTCATGTTTTAATTAAAGTAATAACAACAGTTATTCCTTACTGCAGGATTCCCTAGTTTAGTAGAGCACTCAGGGATCATTTGTGTCACAGGGAAGGGATGATATACTTTCATTTGCCATTGGCAAACCCGAACACCCAAGGTGTGGGGTTGTTTCATACTTTAGAAAATCTTCACACCATCAATGTTTTGACTCCACAATCAACCAACAAACAATTGAGTCCTTGAGGCAAAGTATCACCGAAGAGGTTACCGCCAGGATGAGGGAACAAATAACACAAGAGCTGGCTGAAAAAGTTTCAAAGAATATCATGCAACAATTAGGCCTACAAGGTCAGTGTCTAGGAATTGCTACAAAGGTGAGGCTGATTGTTCATGTTAGCACAAAATTTAGTTATTCACCAGACGGGGGCATCTCCGAAGATGGAGCTCAATGTGGGTTGTATGTTGAAGAAAACCCAATTAGATTGGTGACCATTGGAAGAGTTGTAGGGGGCAACCATACATGGGAAGCCTATGCGAGATAATGAGCTGAGGATCACCGTTGACGAAGCACATGACCCTGGTGCTCCACTACCCTTGCCCACTAAAGAGGTGCAGGTGGTAGGACAAGCTCTTCGTACTTTCATTGCATAGCCAAAACATCTTGTTAAGTAATTGGGTGCAAAGGTGTGTATTCTTTTTATATTTATATTTTATATTAACTTATAATATATGTATCATGTTTATAACAATTTATTTTATTAGATCAACTCCCAAAGAAGAAACTTACACCCAAGAAACCACCACCAGAGCTAGAGCCAATTGATGATCCTCTACAGTGCTTGATGGAGTTGGCTAAAAAGACTAGGAGCAAAAGTTTGGAGCTCTATTAGGATCCAAAACTCTTTGGTAGAGCCAACAACATGCCTTTATACATTTTCATGTCAGATTGCATGGAGATGTATTCGGGCATAGATGAGATGAACCTAACTCACATGCAATTTTGGATCATGTAAGTACTTTAACTATTAATTAATTAATTTTCAAATTTATTACGTTTTCTAACATGTATTTCAATATGATTAAGGTATTTAAATAATGTATCTATTGAATTGGGTAATAACAATATCTATGGATTCCTTGAACCACAATCCATATTGGGCTTGACAGATAATTCACCTGATGCCAAGTCATATATCATGGACTAGATTGGCTTATCGAACAAGAGGATCTACCTTGCATCATACCTTCACAAGTAAGTATAATTTAAATTGATATCTAAAATTTAAAGAAATAGTTGAAACAATCATTTATTTTACATGTAGTGGTCGTTGGCAACTTATTGTTCTATGCCCAGTAAATCATCTCACGGTCTTCTTTTGTTCCTTGCACAAACCTCTCCCTCAGAAGTTAAAGAAAGTGCTTAAAGAGTATATAAATGTTATTTAATTATTATCTTTCATTTGACTTATATTTAACAATTATAATTGACATTAATGTATAATTAATTTAATCAGTATTCATGTTGGACATCATATGCTCACGAGCAATAGTCGTTCCAGACCAAGACTTGATTTTCTAATAACAAAGGTAAAAAAATTTCTCTTAGAAAGCACAATTACAACATTATCTACACTTCTACCACAATTAATGTGTTATGATATATCATTCAATTCATTGTAGGCTAATAAACAAATGAATCGACTACAATGTAGTTTCTATGTCATGCAGTGGATGAAAACATAATTCGGATGGGGATAACAGACCATTAGATAGAGGTACATATTTTTTACCTACATTTGTTTGGTAATTTAATTAATGATACATACTTATTAATAATTATTCATTATTTTCCAGACTTTTATGACTCAATGTCATTTGCTGAAGAAGTCATCGACTACACTCGCAAGCAATGAACGACATTTTTAGTATATTATAGTTAGAAACAGAACACAGATGAGTCTTCTGAAGCTGATAATTAGAGTTTATTGTTATTCGCAAGCAACATTTTTAGTGTATTGTTATTTGGAATAGTTTCTAAATTAAAGTTTAATTTTTGGTTTATTTTGAAGTTGGAATTATGAATCATTGTATTAATTGTCAATTGTTAAATTATTGAAAAATATATGTATGGACTGTCTGTGAGAACTAAATAAACAGGTACAAAAAATGCGGGAAAACGTTAAAAACAAACAGGATATTAAAAAAAAAACTAAACATACTATAACGATTCTAAAAATAACCGTGATAGTGTACGATATTTCTATTGCAGACAACAACAATTTTAATTAAAACCGTCTTAGTTTACACAAAAACAGACTATGGCACCGAATGCAACAATGGGTCATGAACTGTCTGTTTTAACAGTCGTAGACCGTTTGTTTTGTACTAGTGCTTACTTAAATTATACTAACGTTTGATAATAAAAAATTTGACATATTATAGGCTAACTCTCCGTGACTAGCACGGGATTTTCAGTTGAGTTTGATATTTTCTGCCACTAACGAACGATAGTTTTTAATTTCGAAGTCATACATGATTTTTGCTAAGAGGAATTTTGAAATACTTAGACTTACATCTGTCTAATTATTTTTTCTTGGCATGATATATGAGGATACTATCTATGTAGAGCTAGCTTAAGTGAATATAATTTTTTTTATTTGATTGGTTGGAGAATAGTTTTTGACTTAGGACTTTATTTTGTTTCATATTATAGTAAATATTAATAAATATAGCACATAGCTTATTCTTCTGCCCAGGGGGGTTAATGTGGGCTTTAACCAACCCAATAATAGCATCAATTTTGTTCAATGCTTTTTGGAAACCGAGACAAAATAACATCGACGATTATATGACGTAATTTGTGTGTAATAATTTCTGTTCTTTATTTTTATTAAATGATTTTATTTTTTAAATTTATAAATTTATTTATTACATATTTATTTTTAATTATTATTTTTTGTTTTAATGTTACTCTCAAATCTAAAAATTAAATTAAATTAGTTTTATATATATTTTTATAAAATATTTTATTTTCCACGACTTGTGTTTTAAAATTTTTAATTTATTTAAAAATTAAAATTTTTAATTCTCTCATCATTTATTTCAATTATTATTTTTTTAAAATCTAATATCTTCTCAGACTAAATTTAAACATGTAAATAAATATATAACTTTTAATCTTTAAAATTCTTTAAAATAATGTATTTATTTGAAAGCACTATTTTTATGTTTTTTCCTTTTTTTTAAAATTGACTTAGATAAATAGATTTAATTACCCAAACTAATCTAATTCTTAAGTAATAACTAACAAGACTAGCAGAAACTTGAAAACAGTTATTTCTGTTTAGGGGCGAGGTTGAGATCATTCAGAGAAACAATGGCAGTCATCAAGACGGAGCGGTTCAACGATTATCACTATACAAATAATTTGTGGAATTTTTATTAGGTTTATAAATATTTCTCTAAAAAATTATCTAAATTAGAAAATATCGATCACGATATTAAACAAATGTAAAATAAAAGATAGAAACAAATTAGAAAATACTTGAAAGAATAAAAGATAGAAATAAATCTATTTACGTGTCTAATTGAACATAAACTAAGATCAAATTAACAGGAAATAACTTAAAATTAAATTAAAAAATTAATTCAACACACACAGGGAATATGTCACATTATTCATATTAATATAATTAAGTAAAATATTTAGAGGATAATTAAAATAAGTGACAAAATATCAATAAGATATATTTAGTAATTTGGTTCCTTTCAATTAAATGCTATAACTTTAATGACCAAATGACTATTTACTGAAAAAAATCTTTAAAATATATTATATATAAAAAATAAGATAAACTAGGAAGAAATATATAGAAATTTTTTTATAGAAGATAAAAAGTAAAAGAAGAAGAGGAAGGTGAAATAAAAGCAAATTTGATAACATAAAGAAGACCGGAGGAAGAAGAAAGTTAAAAAAATCATAAAAGGTAACAGAACGGAAGAAAGAAAATACGAAAAGACGGAGAAAGAGAAAAAAAGATAAAAAAAGAAAAAGGAAAGAAAAAAGTACGTATTTAGTTTCTAGATTGTTGTCAATTGTTTTTTGAAAGTCATTAAATTAAAAATGACTTGATCTTTATTTCTAAATTTTTAAGTTTGCAATATTTTTAGTTATTATCATTAAAAATCATCTTGTAAAAAATTGACTTGTCAATTTTAAAATTATTTAATGATATATATTAATTGAAGTAAAAAAATTGTCATGTACATTAAATAATTTTTAATGACAATAATTATAACATAAAGAAGTGAAGTTGACGGATTAAAATCGAATAATTTTTAATTCAGAGACCAGACAAAAAAATCGACAAAATTCAGGAATTAAATTCATAGTTTTTGCTTTTAGAATCTAAGAAACTTCATTCCCTTTTATTCGCCAAATATAATTAATACTCGCATCTTTTGAGGAAATTGAAAGTAACTTATTCTTGATTTTAGTCTAAGAGGAGATAATAATGTCATGTTCACTTTTTTAGTGTAATTTTTTTAAAAAAATAATTTAAATTTTAATTACGTACTTATAAGTCATTATATAACAAACAATAGTAAAACCCTTCAAATATATATTATTAAAAATATATTTAATAACTGGAATATATATATATATATATATATATATGTGTGTGTGTGTGTGTGTGGCAAAATCTGTTTATAACATATATAAGATTGGTCTACTTACATTATTTTTAATAATTTTTATATAAATTAAATTTAACTAATTCTGTTATGATAATTAATTTTTGTCCAGTTACATAATTGTGCCTAAATTAGGAACAAATGCACCGATGAAAAATCTAGTGAGGTTTCTCATTGTTACTGATCCTTCGTAACATTCAATATGCCAGAGTTACACACGTTCCATCCTCATGCTCACCTCCCATGATGGTTAATGACTTTCTTTGTGAATAAACGTTGTGGCTTTATGAAGTACATTAGCTCAATCATTAGGGTGATTTGGTTTAAGAGTGACACATTGGATTATGGTGAGAATTTGCAAAAGCTTGTTCTTATGGTTCAGATGAAAGAAAGTTGGGACATCTCAATCTAGCATTCCCCATATTAAATTTATACAATAAGCGTGAAAAAGTTTTGATGACATGGGTGGTTTCGTGAGAAGTTGCAAAAACCTGAGGATAATAACTTTGTGAAATGCTTACAAATTTTTCAATTCCTATAAATATGTAACATTTTGCTTTTAATCCCCAAACTATGCCTCTTTTTTAATTCTCATTATATCATTCGTCATTTATTGACATGATACTATTAATTGATGATGTCACATTAGAATGAATTTAGGCTCGAACCAAAATCTCAAAGTTTATATATATATATATATAGATGTCACAAGAAGATTAATACCAATTCAATATTGATTGTGATATTGGGTAAAGGCTTATCAATTATCATTGATGGTTTTTAAGCCGGGTTCATAACTCAAAATTGGAGGAAATTTTTTATATATCTTTCTTCACCATTATTTATTTAAAACGCACTAGAATATATATATATATATATATATATATATATATATATATATATATCTTAAAATTTAGCCTTAGTTTTCAAATGACATCAAGTAATATTAGCAACTGATAGTAAACGAGATATTAGTAGTATAAGTAACAAATTAAAAATAATAGTAACTGGAACGAATTACAAAAAAATGGTAAATTCTAATTTTCACCGATACTGTCAAACTGAACATTTAGCATGTATGTGACAAAGTGAAGCTAGTAGTAACTGAAACGAATTACAGTGGTTCTGTACCAAACCGTGAAATTGCTCATAGCAGCATTTGGAACATGTATTGATTAATGTGAAATTGAAAACCTGCGACAATATTGATTTGGCATGCACCTACAATCCTACGTCTCAGAATGAGAAGTAAGGAGGGCATCGTCATTCTGCTCCAATTTTCTTTTAAGCTGCAATATGTTATTTAATTTCAACTCTTTCATTTTAAAGGTTGGATGAAAATTCATCACATGTTGTAATTCATTTTTTATTGTTTTTTATTTTTAATTTACAATCTAATATGTAATTCTTATTCAATATTTAAGTTATTGGTAAATTCTCACTCAATTTATTCTTTCATCACAGCGATGATAATTAATATCTGTGCAATGCAACGCATCAGACTAAAATGAAGTATCACTTTCTCCTGTAATTAAGGTCTTGTAATAAGAAAAATAAACATTCATAATTTCCTAAATAAAATAATGATTATCATTACTTTTAATAACACTGATCATCGTTAAACTTCATGAAAATAATTATAATTATTATTAAAAAACAAAATAATAAATAATGTTACTTACTTTGCATAGATCTATTACCACGAATGACGGTAAATTATTACCATTTAACCATTAAATATTTATGGGAATAAAAATTGAATAATTGATAACTTTTATTTCAATATATAATTTTATCACTGACATCCATCTTATTGTTGAAATATTTCAACTATAAATTCAATATCTTCATCGTTATAATGACACACGTTTTCTTACAACTTAAAATATCGTAATTATAATTAAAATAATTTTATTTACTTTTTACTTTAATTTATCGTCATTATTTTAAAAAATTAATAATGTTGAATCACATCTTATTCGTAATTTTTTTATTGTTACTTTAAATATAACATCATCTTCCGTCCTTTCATTTATATATAAAAGTTACTGTTGAAATAATTTTATCATATTAGCATTCTTATGATATTTTAACAAACTAGAACAATAGCGTGCTAAAATTAAATAAATATTACTTAAATAATAACACACTAAAATAATAACACTAAAATTAAAATATTACTTATGTTACAAATTACACTTTTGTGTGTTTTTCAATTTACAAAAGAAAGACTTTTATATAAGGAGTAGAGAGTATTGTCATTTATATAAAATTTCCCAAAGAGGATAATTGCATCATGCACCATGGCATAGCTTCCCGCAAGTAGCATTTGTGCCACACAATGCACATTTGTGGCACACTCCTCATGCTGACATGTAGTCTACCTTTCCTCAAATCTCAAATGATACTTTCGTCTTACTCTTCCCCCTTAATCTATGTGCTACATATTATACAAATTTACTTTTTCAATGCAAAATTTGATATCTCAAAATATTATAAATATCTCATTTTCAAATTAATATATTCTATATTAGTCGTGATTTTTATATGTTTATCTGAAAATTAGTCCATTAAAAAAATGTAATATAATCTTTAAAATATTACAATATTGCAATACGGAGGCAAGGTGATTCACTGAATAGGTGAATTTTATATATATAGTAGAACAAATCGATCAAGTAATACCAATAGTCCATCGATCGTATTGTTGGAGATACAAGTTAAAAAAGATGTTAATTGAGAAAATAACATCTTTATTCATGATTTATTTACTTAAAAAATAAAATAAATTAATCAAATCATCACTTAATAATTACTGATTCATCCTAATCAATAAACTTTTGATTATTTAATAAATATATAAAAAAGACAAAATTTGTCACTTTTATACTAATTAAATTACCAATTTTATAAATGCAAAAATTTGAGAGCCAAATCAATAAAATTATATAAAAAAGCGCAATTGTATATATAACTTAAATTTTAAATTTGGCATAATCTCCCGCCAATGAAAGAGCATCAAACACCAAACAAAGCGTTTGCGTGCTCCCCAATGAATCGCAATGGCAGATCCAAGGGTTTTCCATCCAAGAAGCCTGCCAAGGCAAATTCATGATACCTAATTTCTCTCTCTCTCTCTCTCTCCCTCTCTCTCTTTTCTCTTCACTGTTTTCTGATTCAATTTCTCTTTTCCTAATCTTCTCTTTCGCCAGATCGCAAATAAGAGGTTGAGTGCCGAATTTACATCGGTTTCAGAAGATTCCGTGGATTTGTCACCTATATCTGAGATACTAGATGTAAATGGCGACGAAGATGTCACTGTAAGTTCGAATCTCAGTGTTTTCTTTCGTCTGGTTTTTTTGTGATGTTTCTTTGTTGTCTTCAGTTGATATGATTCATATTAAATAATACTATCTACCGACATACACAATTTTGATTGGATATTGTGTTGATTGTTTATCTAATTTAAGCAATATGAAAATCTTCTGTATTCAAATTATCTTTTAATTATTTATTATTTATGCGCCATACATAATTTTTTGATGTGTTGATTTATTGCATATATGCATGCAAATTTTCAGTGCGTTGCTGCTTGTAATTGAAAAAATCATTTGAATATAGGATTTATTAGGTATTCTGTATTGATTCGATAATGCATTGTGGAGGTTTCATCTGATTTAAATGTTTTAATGTTTTATATATATTTCAGAGCTTGTTGTCGGAAGAACCTTCGTCTGTGATTTTGGTTCCGTCTGATTTAACTCTTAAGAAAATCACTGACAAAGTAGAATTTAGTTCCGCTAATTGTACTAGTGGTGATGAATTTAGTTCTAAATTTAATTCTATGGAGGCTGAGATTGCTGTGAAATTTCTCAGAGATGTTAAAACTGAGCTCCTCAATTCGGTTAATGCTGCTCCTCAATGCAGAATAAAACTCTTGGATGATATAATTGAGTATGTCATACAGGATCTCGAAACCTATACCCTGCCAGAGGAGAGAGCTCACTCTGCTAGTGTGATTTCGATGAAAAATCGCGTGTTGTTTCTCTGTACCTTTATTTGGGTAATTGGAGTATCAATTGTGCTTTCCCTCACTTCAGATGCTCATAATCCTTACATAGGACCAAGGCCAACCTGAAGTATTCCGCTAAGATTGATATACTTTTAGACTACAGAAGAAGGGTAAGATTTTTAGTTCTGTGGCCTGTTAAATTTTTGTATGATTCTCTGTCATTGAAGTTGTTATACACGTATGAATGAATATATTTGTTATGACGTGGTTAATTCCTGCTGTTAGTAGAATACGTGTATCAGGTTTAGTTCATATGCTCCTGATAAAGTAACCTTAATCTGTGCTTTATATATATATATATATATATATATATATATATATATAAAGGGGAGATAGATTGACATTTGAAATCACATTCTTATACCCGTTGTTGATATGTATCTGCAATTTGGGGTCACATTTCAAAGATTGTTGTGACTAGGGGTGCAATGATGTGTAACTATTAAGGTTTTGTCGGTTAAGTTGAATTAAAACATCGCAATCCACAGAGAACAATAAGGTCACTGGCAGCTATATTTGGGTAGGTAATCATTTCAGCTTCACATGGAATTTCTCATATGTAGTCATAGACTCATGGGATTTCATATACTACTCAATTGGGCTTGTCTGTAGTTATTGGGGGTCTTGTTTGAGGAAGCATCTTCATAAGTAATTATAAGACATAAAAATAAGAAATATTAATATAAATGTTTTTATGAGCTAGAATGAGCTTATGAAATATTAACCCTTCAGGATATTCATATAAGATAATTTTTATAAATTAACTTATGTATTAGTTAATTTTAATTTATAAAGAAATTTATGAAGTTTTCTTTTCCAATAAGTATTTATTTATAGAAAAGTTTAGGTCCTACCCACCTGGTTGATGGAAGTTGGTTTCTTGATGCCACACAAGGGCATTTCCTATCCCTTAGACCCGTAAGTGTGCTAATGTAGATCATATACTGGCCCATCAACAACAACTTTGCATAACATTTTTTTAAAATATAATTTACACCTTTGAATTTACACCTTCAAAATAGAATTTATTCCTGTCAATGTCAGTCCTGTTAAAACTGATTGTAAGTATGTTTAAAAATCCTGACATAAGTAGTTTATCTACCACATTTTGCATTTACACATCACCTGGAGTCAAAACTCAGAAGAAATTAATGACATTTATATATAAACTTTACTGTTGAAATAATTTTATCATATTAGCATTCTTATGATATTTTAAGAAACTAGAACAATAACGTGCTAAAATTTAAATAAAATATTACTTCGTAAATAAAATATTACTTAAATAATAACACGCTAGAATAATAGTACAAACTAAAATAATAACACTAAAACTAAAATATTAGTTATATTACAAATTACACTTTTTTGTGTTTTGTAATTTACAAAGAAAGACTTTTTATACAAGGAGTAGAGAGTATGGTCATTTATACAAAATTTCCCAGAGAGGATAATTGCAGCATGCACCATGGCATAGCTTCCCGCAAGTAGTATTTGTGTCACACAATGCACCTTTGTGGCACACTCCTCATGCTGACATGTAGTCTACCTTTCCTCAAATCTCAAATGGTACTTGTGTCTTACTCTTCCCCCTTAATTTATGTGTGCTACATATTATACAAATTTACTTTTTCAATGCAAAATTTGATATCTCTTAATATTATAAATATCTCATTTTCAAATTAGTATATTCTATATTAGTCGTGATTTTTATATGTTTATCTGAAAATTAGTTCATTAAAAAAAATTGTAATATAATCTTTAAAATATTACAATATTGCAATACGGAGGCAAGGTGATTCACTTAATAGGTGAATTACAGTTTTTATCATAAGACTAACTGAGTCTTGTCATTTTAATCTTTAAATGTTTGTTTAAACTTTATCATGAAATTTATAAATATTTTAAAAATAACTTATCTCTATTGATTTTTGTTTTGAAACTTATTAAAATATGCAAGAAAAACCATAAAAGGTAACGACAAACGAAGTTTGATAGATACACCTTTGAATGCCAACCGAGAGGTTGTATTAAGGGAAGCTTTTAATTCCGACTTTATTCGCCTGCCAGCACCTTGTCCTACTTCTTGGTAGGCGGACCCTAACAGATATTGCAGTTTTCATCAGAATCAGGGACACACCACCGATGAATGTTACAAGGTCAGAGACCTCGTTGAGGAGCTCACTAGGTCAGGAGCTCTCTCTCGTTTTATCCGACGTGACAATCGGGAAAATACAAGCCGTCGTGAACCTGTAAAAAACCGAAAGCGTCCTTAGGCAAGCTCCTCGAGAGCGCATAAACATAGAGATGGGCCCGTTTAATCAAGACCGAAGAGCTGGAGCAACGGAAACCCCAAGATATTTGTGGTACTATCAATACCATCGCGGGAGGATTTGGTGGAGGGGGAAGTACGAGTAGTGCCCGTAAGAGATATCTACAAAGTTTGAATGTTGTCAATCAACATTTACCCCCAAGGTCATTTCCCGACATCACCTTCACCAATCAAGACTTCAGTACCAACGATCCCAACCACGATGATCCAATGGTCATTTCAGCCATAATAGTCAATTGGAAAGTTCGAAAAATACTGATTGACCAAGGAAGTTCGGCTGATATACTATATTGGAGCACTTTTGTTAAGCTTTACCTCCCCCTATCAATAGTAAATCAACATGTCGAGTCGTTACTCGGGTTTGCCGGAGAAAGAGTTCACACGAAAGGATATGTCGATCTCCTAACAACCTTAGGAGAAGGGGATGAGCTCAAGACTATCTCGATCCGATACCTCTTGGTGGAAGCACATACCTCATACAATGTCATTCTAGGTAGAAGGGAGTTGAATCAAATCGGGGCCATAGTATCTTATACGCAGGAAACAGGTGGTAATTATACCAAACAGATCATTTGCTATGACAAGTATACCACAGTCATCAAGTAATAAGTATTTATAAACGAAGGTTGTCGATCCCACGAGGACAAGCAAATCAGAAGCTATATTTTTATTTAATTTCCCAAGAGGGGAAGAGAGCATATTCGTTCTTGATTTGAAGATTAATTGTAAAGAGAGCAGAAAACAATTTAAAAGTAATTTGAGATCAAGAAAAGAAAGTGATTGGGATCACGATTTCACCATTAATCCCCCTTTATACTTTTCTCCTATGTTATTTATGTACAATCATGGTTGGATTGGATTCCTACCCTCGTGATCGTCCCTCTCAGGATCACTCACGCCTCCTATGTTAATCAGAATAATACTAAATTAATTAGGGATATAGTTCTATGAATCCAAAGGCAACTTAGGTGCAGTCCGCATTACTACCTACTCTCATCTCTAGGATCCTAGCACAATAATGGTTTAATTCTTCAGTTTTCTCTAGGCGTTACTTTGTCAGAGTGTCTCTAGATTAACCTATCAATTAATTACGCGTCACTTTAATAAATAGCATTAAGAATGAAGAACAAATCTCAAACATATACTGAATAGCATCAAGAATCATACAAAGGGAATAATTAGGGTTACATCCTTCTCCCAATCAAAGGGGGAGTTAGTTCATGATAGAGAAGAAAACAACACAAGTAATAATTGAAAGAGAATACATAGTGAAATCTAGAATCTCCTTCTCTTCTTCCTTGGAGTTGAATTCTGTCGCCGTTTATGAACTGGAAGAACTCTCCGCCGAAGTGTAGCCGTCGTCTAGGTTTAGTCGTCGGGAGCCTGAGGACTAAGGTTTCAGAGTTTATCTCCAGACTGAGCGAACTTCAACGACCACCACCCCATGACATGTTGCCACCAAAAGCAAAACTCTGTATTTCTTCTAGAGAATCTCCTAATTGTTCCAGAGCAACTAGAAAGAGATTCTTTAACCAAAAATAATTCAGTTCAGATATAGGATACCTATCCATAAGTTTTCGCAACTCAATCATGTATGATGGAATCATCAAAGATTTGACCTTTTCGAACTTCTGTAACTCACTATAGACTCGAGAAATAAATATGAATTAAAGAGTATTTATAGCCATTTAAAACTTTGGACTTAGGCCTGTTGCGAGTCCAACTTGCGCGAGGTATTAACCAACTCACGCGAGTTCATGTTCTAGAGAGAAAACTTGTGTTGTAATCAGCGTCACTTCACGCGAAATGTGGACGCTAGGCGTGAGATGCACGCGAGATGAGGTGCTAGAGAGTTAACTTCTTCATGAAGTTACACCACCTCGCGCGAGATGATGTTGTTGAATGCAAGGTGAGTGCGAGATAAGTTGTCAGAGAGTTAACTTGCTCTTCAAGAAGGGTGTCCTCGCGCGAGATGTGAAGAGGTGAGCGTGAGATGAGATTCCAAAGAGCATTTCTTCTTCATTGGAACTCCAAGTCGCGCAAGTTGTAATCCAACTCGCGAGAGATGCCTTCCTAGACACATTTTCACCTGTTTTTGGCTATTTTTCTCCCTGAAACACTTAACACACCATCAACAAGCTCTAATACGAATTATTGTGAATTAAGATCAATTTAGAGTTATAGGTGGATTAAGAGCATGAAAAGGACAATTTATAATATAAAAGGAGTATAAAAATAACTCACTTTTGTGAGTTATCAGTATCAACCCCCCACTTGGGCATGAAGTTCCTAGTTAATGGCAGGGTAGTTACTCTTAAGGCGAATCTAAAGACGGCATGAGAGTGTTATGTGCAGAGCCTTAAAGTGTCGCCCTACTCTGTAACCACATCATGCCTAGATGACACGACACAAACAGTGTCATGATGTCTCAATGTTGAGGAAATGATCGACCCAGATCTAGACCCCCACGCGGAATTCCAAAAGGATAGACCCACCGAGAATGAGGGTACTTCTCTTTTTCAAGTCGGCCCTTGCTCTGAGCAGGTTATCAAGGTGGGGAACCAAATAGAAGATCCCGTCCGGGCTAGTTTAGAGCACATCCTTATGAAGAATATGGATCTGTTTTCCTGGTGCACCGCCGACATGCCCAACATAGATCCAAACTTTATATTCCATTATCTGGCCATATTCCCTCAAGCATGGCCGATGGCCCAGAAGAAGACAAAGCTTGGAGAAGAAAGGGTGGCGATTGTACGGCAGGAAGTGGAAAAGCTCGTGGATGATCGGTTCATCAGAGAAATAAAGTACACAACTTGGTTGACAAATGTGGTTATGGTTAAGAAGTCAAGTGGAAAGTGGAGATTGTGTACGGACTACACCGATCTTAATAAAGCTTGTCCAAAAGACACGTATCCATTACCCAGCATTGATCGGTTGGTAAACAACACTTCGGGATGCGAGAAGCTGAGCTTTTTGGACGCTTATTCAAGGTACAACCAAATACGTATGTACCCTCCTAATGAGGAGAAAACGAAGTTCATGACTGGTTCCGCTAATTACTATTACCTAGTCATGTCATTTGGACTAAAAAATGTCGGGGTAATGTATCAAAGGTTAATGGATCAAGTTTTCAGAGAAGAGATTGGGAAAATTATGGAATTTTATGTCGACGACATGGTAGTCAAATCTAAGAGGATGTGCAACCACCCCATCAATTTAGAAAGGTTGTTCGACAAAATTAGATTACACAATCTTCGGTTGAACCCTGAAAAATGAGTGTTCGGCATCCGAGGTGGAAAGTTCCTGGGTTTTTTAATTACATCCCGGGGAATCGAGGCCAACCCTGACAAGTGTGAGGCCATCTTGCAAATGCGAAGTCCAGAATCTTTAAAAAAGTTGCAAAGGTTAAATGGCCACCTAGCTGTCATTTCCCGCTTTTTACCTATATTGGCCGAGAAGGCCCGACCACTCTTCAAATTGCTAAAACAGGATAGGCAGTTTCAATGGAACTCGAAAAGTGAGCAAGCTTTTGTCACCATCAAAGAATTGGTGGCATCCATCCCAACGCTGAAAAACACAACTACGTCTTTAGAGTTGAGCTTGTACTTGTTAGTAGCTCACTCAACATTGAGCTCAGTCTTGGCTACCAACCATGATGGCAAACAACATCTGGTGTTCTTTGTTAGTCAAACTCTTTTGCCCGCCAAAGAGAGATATCAAGTGATCGAGAAACTTGTCCTTGCCTTAGTCTTCTTTGCCCGAAGACTAAGGCATTATTTTTTAAGTCACCATATAGTGTTCAAAACAGATTATCATCTGCGCTAGGTACTTCAAAAGCCCGACTTGGCAGGACGAATGATGACATGGTCTGTGGAATTGTCGGTGTTTGGCCTAACTTACCAGAGTCGAAGACCTATGAAGGCATAATTCCTCGCCGATTTTCTAATTGAGTTGTCGCCAAAAACGGAAGAAACAAATGACATATGGACCCTTAGTATTAACGGGTCATCTAATCGAAAGGGGAGTGGTGCTGGAATAATCTTGGAAGGACTGCCACAGGTAATATTAGAACAAGCCGTACGTTTAGAATTTCCAATCTCTAATAATCGGGCTGAGTATGAGGTGCTCATTGACGTTTTCCCTCTGCCATCATTAGCACCCTCCTTCGGGACTCACGAAGATCCAGAAGAACAACACATGTACATGGGAAATGGTGAAGACGCCTGTCAGAGTTCCGCTTTACCTACCACGCCGTCGGAACCAGGTATAAAATGAGGAGTTTTCCTCATCAGAAGGGGACGAAGAGACAAAAAAAGAAAAACTCCCTCTCTCTCTCCCCTCTCTCTAGAAAAAAAAAGGCTTGATACTGATTTGAGAGTCGAAGTGTTTGTGCATGTACGCTCTCCATGTCCTTGTTGTGTTGAATTATCACCTTGATCGTCAACTCTAGTCAGACTTGAGACCTCACCAAGATTCTTCTTTGATTTCTTAACACCTAAAACTCCTAAACACCTTACGACTGAGACCTTCTACCTTGGCTTCTTTGGTGAACCGTGTTGAAGACTAGATTTGGGCAACATTTGGAGCTTCATTGGATCAACCCTCCAAGGAGCACCGTATCAAGTGGTATCAAGAGCTTTGGGTCTTCACCATTGGGTCATCATTTCGGTTAGTTTGAGTTCTTTGAGTCTTTGTTTTTTCTTTTGAGTTTTTCTTCATCCCTAGAGTCTTCTTTCATTGAGTAGCTAGTCTTAGTTCTCCTTGAGTTGTCTTGATAATTGGTTTTTGAGTTTGGCATGCTTTTCTTCTTTTGGTTATAGCCTTAGGCCGTGACTCATCTTGGCATATCTACCATTGATTCTTGAATGCATGATTTACTAGCTTGCAATTTTGATTCCATGATCTTCCATGATTTTCCCTCTTGCATGTTCTTGATTCATGTATGCCATTAGGATTTTGTTTAGTCTTGTTTGAGTACTGTACCGTGAGGCATGCTTGCTGGATTTTACTGCACCTATTGCTTTCATACATGTATCATATGATCCTTAGGTGTTAAAAGCAATTTTGAGTGTATACTTACATGTTACATGCTTTTTTAGTAAATTTTTAGTTTACCTTTGAATTGTAATTTCGGTTAGTTTTTGTAACGGCTATGATAAGCTAGATTTGAACCTAGAAGTGGCTCTTAGTTCCCTTTAAGGTTTAGTTCTAGCTATAGTAAATCAAAATCAAAAGAAAGAAAAGAGAAGAGAAAGAAAAACTAGTAGTGAAAAGAACTTGATTCTAAAACAAAGTGACAATTAGAGAACCTTAGAAAAGTGATAAGAAAAGAATTTTATAGCAAGATAAGAGCAAAAGAAGTGAAAAAGAAAAGAATAGCACAAAGGAAACACCATTGGACCTAGGAAAGAGTTTACACCATTCTAGTTGAAATTTTAGTTTTGAGTTTCTTAGTGAATTGTGTATCTTTTGATGCCTTGTATGTAATTTTCTTTTCTCCATTGTACTGCACCTTGCTGGACATGTTATAGTACTGAAAATATAGGCATTATATAGATTTGAGCATGAGAAGCATGATAGCTAGCAAATTATAGAAATTAGCCAAATCGGTCGCTAATATTTTTTGCTGATTTTTCTAAAATTGGTCGCTAATTTCGGTTTCTAATTGATTTTTGGCTTGCTGTCCAGTTTTGTATGCCTTGATGTATGCTTCTTTTTTGGTGTGTTTTCTTGGGCAAACTCTTGATATTTTGCTGTCCTAGTGTTTGTCATTGTCTCATTAAATTTTCTCCACAATTTGAGTAGCCTATCATTTCATTTTTGAGTTTTTATTGCTTGTCTCCTTTGGAATCCTTGGTTTTGTCTTTCTTGGCCTCTTAAGCCTAGCTTGGTGTAATAAACCACAACGAACAGGGGCAATTAGGGAAAATCACACCATTTCAATATACTTACAGTAGGAGAGGGAAACAAAAGAAAAAAATAACAAACTAGTGGAGTAGCACGGGAATTGTGTGAAATTGTTACAAAAAGTAAAGAATATATATAGGAAGGGGAGAAAAACAAAAGGGGGGGGGGGGGAAGGAGAGAAGAACAGTAGAGAGTCGTGATTAAGGAGAGAGATTGGCCTCTCGAAAGCCATTTTGTTATCTTTACTATTCTATTATTATTTGCGTAAATACATACTGAAGTTTATATTCTGTTATGCTGTGTTTTCCTTATCCTGTACATTTGCTACTGTGATATTTGGTTGTGAGTAGATTTGGAGGGTATGGGTGTTACACTTGGTTGTTGTTCCTCTTTCATAATGATTTGATAATACCTTGATAATTGATTAGAAGAAATATTTATAAGAGATCATAAGATAAAAGAGTGGTAAAAGGCAAAAGAGAACATTATAGAAAAAGCCCGATTTTTGTGTGATACACGAGTTGCTTAAGTGGATAAACTTAGTGAGATTTTGAGGTTTATTTCCTTTATATTTTTCTGTGTACTAACCTGTCTCTGCAGCTATGGCAAGTTCTCCAAGTGTGGGTAGTGATTACTCATCAAGAACCCAAGCTTTGATGGATAGAATGATGGAGAGAATGAATGAGATTCAAATAAGCTTGAGAGAAAGTGTACAAGAGGGTGTGAGGGAGATAAAAGAGACATATGAGAGGGAAAGACAAAATAATGAAGAGGGAGGAAGGAGAGGAAATGAGGGGAAAAGTGGTAGAGAAAGTTTGAGAAGAGGTAGTAGAAGAAGAGAACACATGTCTTCCATGGGTAGGGTAGTGATGGTGGGAACTTCTTTGGGCATGAAGCACATGGAGAGAACCCTTTTGTGAATGATAGGAGGGGTGGAAGAGGTGTTGGACATGTAGGAGGAAGAGGAAACCATGGTTATGGGAGGACTAATTGGGAGGAGGATGATCGGTTTTGATGATAGAAGTGTGAAGTTCTTCATTCCCAAATTTAATGGAAATGGTGGTGCGGATGCATACTTGGAATGGGCCAAGAAGTTGGACCAAATTCTTGTAAGTTACCCTATGCTAAGTGAGGAGAGAAAACTGCACTTGGTTACCTTAGAGTTTGAAGAGTATGCACTTGTTTGGTGGCATCAACAAGAAAGGGGAAATGGCTACTTAAGGTCGCGGATCACCACATAGGAAGAGTTGAAGCAAGAACTTAAAGGGAGGTTTGTGCCTCGAACTTACATAAGAGACTTGCATCACAAACTACAAAGGCTTGTGCAAGGTAGTAGGAGTGTACAAGACTACTACAAATATCTTGAGGTTACCATGCTTATAGCCCAAATTGAAGAGGCAAGATTTGTCCATGGTCTCAATAGGGAGATCCAAGATGTCCTTGAATTGCAAAGGTACTCCAACCTTGAAGAAGCAATCCACTTGGCCGAAAGGATTGAGTACCAATTAAGAAGGAGAACTAGCTTAAAAAAGGTCTCCAATACTAGTACTTCAACATGGAAGGGCAAAAGCAAAAGAGATCACTCACCTAAGCCTCCAACTAGACATGACTGAGAGCTCACCAAAGGTAAAGAAGTAGTTCCTTCATCCCAATCTTTTAAATCTAGTAACATCAAATGCTTAAAGTGTTTAGGGAAGGGCCATATTGCATCCCAAAGCCCAAACAAGAAAGTGATGGTGCTAAGACAAGATGGAGAGATCACAAGTAAGGATTCAAGTGATTCTTCAAGTGAGAAGGAAGACCAAGGTGAAACACATTCCACCTATAGTGAAGAGGTTGAGGAAGGGGATTTGTTAATGGTAAGAAGATTACATAAATTGAACCATGATTTGGATGAAAGCCAAAGGGAAAATATTTTCCATACAAGGTGTAAGGCAAAGGACAATGTTTGCTCCCTTATAATTGATGGTGGTTCATGTGCAAATGTAGTTAGTGAAAGGCTTGTATCTAAACTTAACTTGCCCACTTTAATTCATGCTAAACCTTATAAGTTACAATGGTTAAGTGAAAATGGAGAAGTAAAGGAAGATAAACAATGCATGATAATTTTTTCTATTGGGAAACATTGTGATAGTATTCTATGTGATGTTGTTCTTATGGAAGCTACACATATGCTTTTAGGTAGACCATGACAATATGATAGAAATGTTATTCATGATGGTCTTGCTAACACCTATTTGTTTTCATTTGAAGGTAGAAAAGTGTTTTTAAAGCCTTTATCTCTAAGAGAAGTATGTGAGGACCAAGTCAAAATGAAGATTAAGAGGTCCCAAGAAGAAAAACTTAGCTTGGCCGAGAACTCCAAGCCTTCCAAGGCTTTGGCCAAGAACCATGCTAAAAGGAAAAGCTTGAAAAATGTTGTAAATAAAACTAAGTGTAAAGTAGATAGAAAAAAGACTTGTGAAAAGACTTTGCTTATTACATGTAAAGACATTAAAAGAGACTACCTAGTTAGAAAATCTATGTTTTTGTGTTTGTCAAACCCATTGATTTTAAGTAATACTTGTGTAGGTGAAACAAAAGTTATAAAAGAAGTTCTAGAAGAGTATAGTGATGTCTTCCCTTTGGATTTGACCCACGGCTTGCCTCCTTTAAGAGGGATAGAACATCAATCGATTTCATTCCGGGTTCACAATTTCTTAACAAGCCATCCTATAGGAGCTCACCACAAGAAGCACATGAGATTGAAAGGAAAGTCCAAGACCTCTTGAAGAAAGGGTGGGTCAAAGAGAGCCTCTCACCTTGTGCATCTCCAATTATTTTGGTTCCTAAGAAGGAGGCTACTTGGCGCATGTGTACGAATTGTAGGGTTGTAAATAATATTACTATTAGATATAGACATCCAACTCCTAGATTAGATGATCTATTAGATGAATTACATGGATCCACCATATTTTCTAAAATAGATCTTAAGAGTGGTTACCACCAAATTCGAATGAAGGAAGGTGGACGAGTGGAAAATCGCCTTTAAGACTAAGTTTAGACTACATGAGTGGCTAGTAATGCCTTTTAGATTATCTAATGCTCCAAGCACATTCATGAGACTCATGAATCATGTCTTAAGGGAATTCTAAGGAAAATCCGTAGTAGTATATTTTGATGATATCTTAGTATATAGTAAATCTTTTCAATAGCACGTAAATCATTTGAAACTTGTATTAGAGGTGCTTAGGAAAGAAAAATTGTATGCAAATAAAGAAAAATGTATCCTAGGAACTGAGAAGGTTATCTTCTTGGGTTTTGTTGTAAGTGCAAGAGGTGTGGAGGTTGATGAAGCCAAGATCCAAGCTATCAAGGAGTGGCCAACATCAACATGTGTGAAAGAGGTAAGAAGTTTTCATGGTTTAACTAGCTTTTATAGAAGGTTTGTAAAGGACTTTAGTACCATAGCTAGTCCATTGAATGAACTTGTAAAGAAGGACATTATGTTTACATGGGGGCTTTCGCAAGAAGAAGCCTTCAAGGTGCTCAAACACAAACTCACACACGCACCCATACTTGTTTTATCGAATTTTGCTCTTTCATTTGAACTTGAATGTGATGCATCCAATGTAGGCATAAGGGCGGTTTTAATGCAAGAGAAACACCCAATAGCTTATTTTAGTGAAAATTCAAAAGATGGTCATCTCAACTACTCAACCTATGATAAAGAGTTATATGCGTTAGTTAGGTCTTTCCAAGTGTGGCAACACTACTTGCTACCTAAGGAGTTTATAGTTCACACGGATCATAAGGCTTTAAAAGATTTGAGAGGGCAAGGAAAATTAAAAAGAGACATTCTAAGTAGGTAGAATACATAGAACAATTCTCTTACATAGTCAAGTATAAGAAAGGGTCTAGTAACATAGTTGTCGACGCTTTAAGTAGAAGACACACCTTGATTAACATGCTTGAATGTAAGATGTACGACTTTGATCATATCAAATCTATGTATGCCCATGATAAAGACTTTGGTCTTCTTTGGGAATCATGTACCAAAGGTTCATTCAAAGATTATTTTAGGCACAATGGATATCTTTTCAAAGGACAAGCATTGTGTGTGCCTAAATCTTCTTTGAAGGACTTATTGGTGATTGAAACCCATGAAGGAGGTATGATAGATCATTTTGGAAGAGATAAGACCTTGGCTATGTTGCAAGAGAACTTCTTTTGGCCTTACATGAGAGCCCAAGTGGCAAAACGTATTTCTAAGTGCATCACTTGTAACAAAGCCAAGTCCAAGGTCTCTCCCTGTGGCTTTGATGAGTCATTATTTTCCCCTATTTAATTGTCTTTGTGCATCTATTTTGTTTAGTGAATTGTGCTTAATTGCCTATTAATATCTCATTTTCACTATTTGGGCTTGATTGTGCCAAAATCCGTTTTTATTATTAATTCGGAATTTCTTGAGCTTAATTTCATCATTATTATTTTCAGGGAAATTTTGGATGATTAATAGAGCTTGGAATTGTTTCTAGACTTGAAGAAGAGTTGTCACATCATATTTTTATTTTATTTCATTTCTTATAATTAATTTTCTATGCATTTTGTAATTAGATTAGGAACAATTAGATTAGGCCTTGCCTAGTGAATAAGTACACAGCCTCATGTTTGTAAGTAAGAACTCTTCTTCCGTCTGATGGATCAGTTTCATCTGACGCTGAGAGTGAGTTCTTCTCCGATGGATGGATCAGTTTCGATCGCCGAGAGTGAGTTGTTCGATCGATGGATCGTTTAAATCGACGCTATTTAAATCGAGGATGTTAAATCCGACGCTATTTCGTCTAAGGCTTGTTCCGTCTGTACTAGTTGCGTCTGAGTCTTCAGTCTGATGCTTCCATCTGTAGACACGACAGACGATACCACACAGACAGACGATACCACACAGACAGACGATACTACACCAACAGACGATACACAGACGAATGATCAAGTTACTACTTACATTTTTTTTTTTTTAGCTTTTGGTTGTTTAACAACTAGTATAAATACTGAACACATTCTGGCAGAGGGGAGGGGAGTAGTAACCCATTTTCTCTCTCGCTTGATAGTTCCTACTCCATTTTTGCACAAGTTGAATTACAGATTTTGTTCCTTCAATTCAATTGCCGTTTATCTTCTTCTCCTTTACTCTAATTCAATTGCAATTTCATTTGATTGTTCCATTCATTGTTTCATTCGTCTTCATTCTCAGCAATTTCACTCACTGCAATTTCGTTTCAGTTTATTTTGATTCAATTCATTAAAGTTTGATTTCGTTTTCATGGAAGGCTAATTAGTTAGGGATATCCTCTTTAATTGGGTTGTTTAAAAGCTTTGAGGTTGCTATTCTGCAATGTTTATGTTTTGTCAATGCTTAACTCTTCACCAATTATTCCATTGCTTAATTGCCCCAAATTGCTGCACATGCTTAATGTTCAGTTCTTAGGTAATTTGTGTTTCTATTCATGCTTAATGGATTGATCTATGAATTACTGGAATTGGGATAATTAGTGTATGTGGATGCTTAATCCACATAAGGAGAACTTGTGATTAATTCACGCTTAGTAAATTAATCTAGGTTTGATTAAGAGTCTAACAAATTGATCATAACTCTTCGTAACCTAGGATGAGTAATTTGCAACCTAATCAAGAGGCTAATCCTATTTCAATTTGTTGTTTCAACTTGTTTTAATTGCCTTGTTTTTCAATTTTGCATTTCAAAACCAAACAAACCCCCCTCATTGTGTCCTATCTTTGATGAAAACCCAATAATGGTCCTTGAGAGACGATCTAGGAGTCATTCCCTAGTACTGCATTTATTTGCATTATTTTGATAGCTTGCGACGGTCTTATCAGGCTTATACCAACCTCTTCCATTAGCTACACTCCTTGGATGGACATCTTTATGGATTTTATCCTTGCCCTACCTAAGTCCAAAATGGATAGTATCTTTGTTTTTGTATGCCGCTTTTCTAAAATGGCTCACTTCATAGCTTGTAAGAAATTTGATGGCGCTTCTAATATTGCAAGACTATTTTTCAAAGAAATAGTGAGACTCCATGGAGTACCCAAGACTATTGTGACTGACCATGACTCTAAATTTCTTGGACACTTTTGGAAGACCCTTTGGAGTTGTCTTGGAACCAAGTTTTTCTTATCTACAACTTGTCACCCACAAACGGATGGGCAAATCGAAGTTGTCAATAGGACCCTAGGTCAACTATTGAGGACTTTTGTAGGTGAGAACATTAAAAGTTGGAAAGATTGGTTACCCTATATTGAATTTTCTTATAATAGGGTGATGCATTCCATTACTAAATTTTCTCCTTTTCAAATTGTTTATGGATTTAACCCACTCACTCCACTTGATCTAGTGGCTTTTCTTATTGAGTTTACTTGTAATAGAAGTGGTTAAGAGAAGGCTAAAAAGATCCAAGAGCTACACGCCCATGTAAAGGAGAGGATTGAAAAGAAGAATGAGCAAATAACTAAAGCCTACATCAAACACCATAGAGCTATTGAGTTCAAAGTAGGAGACATGGTATGGGTACACCTAAGGAAAGAAAGGCTCCCTACTTTGAAGAGTTCCAAGCTTCTTCCAAGAGGAGATGGACCCTTCAAGATCTTGGAGAAGTTGGGCCCAAACGCCTATAAGCTAGACCTTCCAAGTAAATATGGTGGTAGTAACTCCTTCAATATAATTGATCTTTCTTTGTGTAATGTAGGTTCTAATGATAATATCAACTTGAGGACATGTTCAAGCAAAGAAGGAGGGTTTGATGTAGGAACATCAAGAAGGATCACACGAAACATGCAAAGAAGGCTAGAAGAGGAAGTAGGAAGGCTCTAAGAGCAAGAGGCTAGTATAGGGCTTATTTCTTATAACCTACTTGTAAACTTGTTTAAGCAAGATTAAGTCCTATATTGTAATAGCTCGACTTGGGTCCAAAGCCCACGAGTTTCATAAAGCCTAAGTAAGTCATAAATCCCTAAGGTCAAGGGTCACACAAGGCTTTCAAAAATAAGCTAAGTATTTCGGTCAAAACTTGTGTGAAACCTTGAAACACTTGAAAATTAAGAAGAAGACCTTGATTAAGCTTGGATCCATGCCAACACTTAATCAAGGATCTTCACCCTTAATTAGCAAGTGTTTAGGATTGATGACTTGGCTAATCACATGGGTACCAAAGGGAGACAAACCCATGTGCTCCCATGTGAAGGTCATGTGAAGCCATGTGCTTCCTTAACCACTAAGTAACTCACATGGTTACTTTGTGATCAAGGAAAGCTCACAGGTTGGCTTAGGCACTAACTAGGATTAGATAGCTTAATCATGGTTTAGGTAACTTAGAGGCCAAGCAAGGTAGTCTATATAAGACTTGGCCGAAACACATGTAAGGATCTTTTGAAAAATTTGAATGAAATAGCATAAGGCTTTTTGAGAGAAAGTTATCTTGTTTCCGTAGGGAAATTTCTTTGAATCTTATCAATGGCTTCTTATTACCATTGTGGCGGTTGCTCCTAGGTTTATAGGTTCTAAACCTTAGCGCCACCATCATTTCTTCCTTATCCATTTTCTTCTTTGATTTCTTAACACTTAAAACTCCTAAACACCTCACGACCAAAACCTTCTACCTTGGCTTCTTTGGTGAACTGTGTTGAAGACTAGATTTGAGCAACATTTGGAGCTTCATTGGATCAACCCTCCAAGCAGCACCGTATCAAAAACGTACCTAAGGTCCAACTGCGATTGATAACACACACGAAACGCCTCTGGATTGTGGATGAACACAAAAGCGAGAGAAAGGAAATGCGAAAGACCTTGGAGTGGAGAATGAGAAAAGAAAATGTGGAAAGTTGTAGATAACGAAAGGGAAGGAAATGCGAAACGAAGAGAAAAGTAAAATAAAGAATACGAAAATAACATTTTAAAACTCCCGCCTTAAAGAATACCAAGGGGCGTTGTAACTGTCATGACTTGTCATCCACTCACTATGACACGAGTAGTGAAAGGACAAGTATTAAATGTGCCATGGAAATGCAAATTAATGAAAGGCGCCCCAACTGCAAATTACGAAGAAAATATCGTAACACAAGCCCGTGATCCTGCGCTTCCAGATTGGGGGGCTTGTGTATGGGGCCGGATAGACTTCGGAGAGGCTGAGCTTCCCACATACCAATTATGCCGATGATGACCCCAAACAGGTCGGCACCATGGCAAGTTTTACGAGAGTAAGTGAGCTTGATAAGACACTAAGATGTGACGTTTTCCCTCTACCATCATTAGCACCTTCCTTTGAGGCTCGCGAAGATCCAGAAGAACAACACGTGTACATGAGAAATGGTGAGGACGACTGTCAGAGTTCCGCTTTACCTACCACGTCGCCGGAACCAAATATAAAAGGAGAAGTTTTCTCGGTCAGAAGAGGACAAAGAGACAAAAAAGAAAAACTCCCTTTCTCCCTCCCTCTAAAAAAAAAGGCTTGATACTGATTTGAGCAGAAGAGGACAAAGAGACAAAAAAGAAAAACTCCCTTTCTCCCTCTCTCTAAAAAAAAAAGGCTTGATACTGATTTGAGCATCGAAGTACGCTCTCCAAGTCCTTGCTACATTGAATTATCATTGATCAAGATCGTTAACTCTAATCATGCATGAGACCTCGCTAAGGTACTTCATCGAATAGGACATTGATCGTTAACAAACGTGAGATCTTGCCAAGATACTTCGTCGGACAGGACATTTTCAATAAAAACAAGACTCAATTACAAATTTATTTTATTAAAATTATAAAATAGATTTTACTTGAAAAATGAAAATATCAATCACTAATTAACTAATTAAGTATGGTAAAAATTTATATTTATATATAAAATAAATAACTTTTTTATATCCCTTGAATACAAGTGGGTCAGAGTTTAGAGTGTGTACCCATTCAATCCTATGTTTGAAAATTATGTGTTGAATCTGGCATCGTTTCTAAGTAAAAAATCATAATCCAATATCAAAGGGAAAAACAAGAAATAATAATCAAGAATCAAAAATAAAAAATCTGAAACCCAGGAAAAAGAACGCACGCACTTTATCCTTTTGGTGCTGTCGATCTCTAAAGAACTCACCCTTTTTGGTTTGATAACAAATTCACAGCACACCACAGAACACATCACAAAGATACAATTCAGCTACAATTAATTATCCACGGAAAACAAACATTCCGTAAAATTAACCTAAAAATAATCTAAACTATGTTTATCTGTGAAATATAAAATATATATACAGATACAGAGAGAGAGAGAGAGAGAGAGAGAGAAAATGGAGAATTAGAGAGTACAGCCACAGCAGAGGAAGAAGTAGCAAAGCATGGTGAGCAAGGCTATGGACTCTAGGCCCCTAATTAAGCCCCACAACACGTCATCAACCAACGACACGTTCCACTGAATAAGACTCTCTACGTTCCAACCTGGGTTTAAATATGACAAGTCCAACGCCGGCCACCGGAATATCGACCGCGGCAGCGACAGATCCAACTCCGGCCACCGGATACTTGACATGTACCACCACCTCGAGCTCATCTTCCCCCTTTTTTATTTTATTCTCTTCTTTACTTTTGTTTTTGTCTTCCAATTGTTTCACTTTTCAATTCTTTCTATAGCTGAGTGTCATAGGGATCGGAATCACGGAAACATGATTTTTAACACGTGTTAAGTAACAAGTGCACTAGCCAGATTATTTTTTAATTACGTGAAAATCTTAAATAGATTTTCTATTTTTATATCTAATAGACTTTTAACTTAGACACAGTTAGTGTTGATTTTCATTTTATCCCGACATGACAACCAAAGTAAAGATAGAATTATTGAAATATAAATTAATTTTATTTGAAAATTAACATCAATAAAACTTGTATGGTACTATGACTATATTATTATTTGGACTAATAGGTGTCCGTGCATTCCATATGGGTAGCAGATGTTCTCACTTCTCATGGCATGTGGTTGAGTTTATGGGAAGACATGTATTTGATTTCTGGAATACTCATTTTTGAAGAGGGGTGAAGAGTAAGTGTAATTAAATATTGAATCAAGTGATTACTAAATTGTTAAAAAGAAGGATCATTTGGCACTTTGTTTCTCAATCTATTCTAATTCTGTCCCATGGTTCTCAATTTTAACTAAACCAACGTCCATTTAGCTGGGATGAGGGGAAGGGAAGTGTATGCAAATTTTAAATTTCTGCAAGCTTTAGCACTTGGTCGTCTATGATCTTTAAAGTGTATTGTCACTTGGACAAAGGCATGAAAAGAATATCGTCATATTTCTTTCTCAAAATATCTTCCTTTCTTTAGTTTTAGACATAACCCTAAAATTCCTTCACCGCCTATCACTGCCAAGCAAACATGCTCAGGTTTTCAAGCAAAAACATAAACTACAACAAGTACTTGTGCTTTCGAAGTGTTTGATTAATTATAGGAACTTGTATAGTGACAGATAACTTCTCATCCAAAATTAAAAGCTAAGTAGAAATTAATGTTTAATTACACTGTTGATTAGACAAATTTTAATCCATTTAACAGATTAAATAACTTTATATTTTTAAATAAACAAATATAATTTTCAACATTTTGTCTAAAATCCTCAATTTTGTTTTCTAACCAGATAATAAAAAAATATGGACAGTTTCAGATATAAAATACTTACAAATATTTTTTAAGGTAAGAAACAACAAAAAATTGATAAAAGTCATAAGATTTAGTATATGAAACTTAAAACAAAAGAAATTGCACTGAATTAAACTCACACATAATTTATAATAGAAGAAATAAGAGACTAAAAGTACATTAAGACTAAAATAAAATTTGTCAAAATTGCGATCTGCATCAGAAAGCAATCTTCAAGAACAATATCCTAGAGTCCAATCTGTCAGCCACAAATGCAGGACATTGTTGAGCCTCCTTCCCACTTGACATAATTCAAATAATACATCGACAAAATTCTGTTAAAGTTCTGGTAGTATACTTAACAGTTTAAATACGGGAATATTTTGAATGTTCTCTGGTAACTGGAAGATGTAGCTACATTCTGTCAAGTATCAATAGCAACAACGGATGCCAAAATAGCCTTCTCTTGGAAACTTGCACGCACCGTCCATCAAAATATATGAACAATGTCATACGCAAATCTTTGTTTTGTCAAAGAAGTTGAACATGGTAACAAGAATTTCAGTACTAGAGATGTAAACAGAAGTTAAATTTTGTTGGTTTTTGTTTTAGTTGGCTGTCATAGTCTGGAGCAACCAGTGTTTAGACAACCATAACCAAATTAAATTGGCATGGCAACTGATTCTCAAGAAAATCTGAAAAACTCCACTATTTCACCTAAAACATTTGGAAGTTATTCCTGTTACTAAAACTCAATTAGGAAATCTACTAAAATCCCCACCAACTCCAAATTATTTATTCTCATACTTGTAAGTTATAAATTAAGTTCTGGTTCAATCTAGAAAAACTTACTCCAATACTCTCCGGTGATACAGTGCTGGACTAACAAGTACTCCATTTTTAACAGAATTTATAGTATTGAATTAAATTAAATTTTTGGTCATACTCCACCACCAAATTATCATTAAACAGAAGGATACGTCCAGAACAGCACGAACGACTGCAGAAATATAAAAAAGAAAAGTTATAATGCTGAACACACACTCAGAGTCTTATACACACATATCAAAACATAATGTAAGTTGAACTGCTCAAATAAGGCCACTAAAACAACATATAGACGTCTCCCAAAATAGCAATAAAAGCCTTATCTTGTATGTTATTCATCAGAACACGAGGACCACAATATAATTTACCAGATATATCAAGTAAATTATGCATTTGATAACCACCCCCCCCCCCCCCCGCCCACTATCTTTTTTCCCTTCCTCATCGACCATAGAAAAACCTTGTTTTTGGCCTTTTAGTTATATTTAACAAAATATGTTATTAATGTTGATTACTTCTTTTTTTTGGCACCAAAAACAGGAAGCACTCGGACTATAAATATATGCAGAAATTGGTATAGTTTAAGACGCCAATAACATCATAAGCATTTTCCAATGCACAACAGCTGACAATAAAGTATATACAAAAACATGATTACCTCTACTTTAGTTTGAGTCTGTTATAGAGAAGAGGATTGGGGCAGCTGATTAGTTAGCACATTTATTTAGGAATTAGGAGTCATTTTTTGACTTTCTTAACCATTTTCCAAGTCCAGATAGAGAAAATTTCCTATACACACCATGGCCAAAGAAAGACGAAATGAACATAAACAACCTACCATTAGGCCACCAAGAAAGCCATCAAGTAGAACACGATTCCAGGAGTCAAAATATGCATGGGTTGAAAACTTTGCTTTGGCCACAAGCCCAAGTGAAGTAAGTGCCATGAGAAGTAAGTAAAACACAAATCCTTTCAAGCCTGTAAATCCCAAAATACCAGCAACAACTCCGCCAATTATAGATAAAAATGTTCGGCTGCAAAAGAGACAAAGAAATGAAAATTCAATTGTAAACCTTAGACAACATTATACAGGGGTTTCTTTTCATCCCCAGTCCTAACTCATCGACACCCCTTTTTCTCCTTCCTGTAAAGAGTGCTCTACATCTACATACCATGGACTCAGATGACAATTTCATGCAGATAGAATCATACAATTTCTTCCATACTAAAACTACCACCCCAAACAGCTTGGTAGCCTGCAATGTTCCATTATCAGGTAAAGAAAGAAAAGGCAGGAAAAGAAAAACCTTCTGTTCCATGGTCCACCCCAAATAAAATGTTTGTAGCTATATATTTATATATTCAAGAATCAAGATAGTCTTGATAACCAGAAGTCAAACCAAACCTGTAATATATAATTTTCATGTTGCTTTGCATATTCTCTGCATTAAAAGTCAACAACTCATTCACTCCTTTGCCTGATTTTTTGTCTGATGAAGCCGAATCAGAATGTACAGCCATAATTATCTGTCCGCTCTAATCTTTCTGTAAACAGAACCAGAATTGAATGATTTTGGGTAGAAATTAAATAAATTAAATCATGCTTTTTTGAATTCTTAAGTAAATACCCAGAACCATTGTCCCGAGGTTAACAACTGGTAATTTTAAAGGGAAAGTCAGACACGAACATGATGGGGCCACAAACTCGTGAACTCCATTCTAAGTAATTTCAGTCATTAACAAGTAGTGTGCTTGGCACACACATACACCCAAAAACAGGGTAAAAGAAATAGAAATGAAACAACTGGAACCCAAATCCTCCCATAAGCCACCTATAATAACTCAGAAATTTCCCAAACTGTTTAGTATCAGATTCTGCATACCTTGATGCTTCCCATTCCCACCTAGATATTCAGAATTGGCACATACTCTTGTGTCCAAATAAAATCTCTATACCTTAGAAATTTTAACAGAATGAAAGGATAAAAGCAGAATAAAACACAATTGCTATTTAATCAAAGTTAAAAACTATGAATTAGGGTTTGGGATCTATATAGTTCAGCAAAACTACTTGTTGAAAGCTGACATTGAGAATTGAAATCCAAGTAGCCAACATTCAGCTACACACACTTTCGCATGTCACATAGACACCATTTTCGAAATCTCAAAGTGATGCAGGAAGTGAAACCCAATTGAACAAAATATCATATTGACAAAATAATGATAATGAAAATGAAAAAAGAAACCAGGATAAACCTTTCTTTTCCCCACACCCCACTTGAGATCCCTCCGTTTTTCCTGCCTTCCCAAGCAAAATCAAATTACTAAAGTAGTTCATCACCATTGACACACCACCTTTCAACAGTGTCTATATATATATACACGCAAAGTCACTGCCAAGGATTGCTAACTAAACATTCTACCTAATTTCAAGTTAATCCCTTTGAATCGTCAATAAATTCCACTCCTTCCCTCACTCCCACACCAAGGACCAGTCTTTATTTCTCCCATTCTGCAACACCTAACTGATTCTCGTGTTAACAAAACACAAAAGACTGTGATGACCAAGTGGTTCTTGGATTCAGCTACATAGGATCTCTCCTCTACACAGGAGGCTTACTCCCGAGAAATAACATAATTCCAATGAATGAAAAAAGTTTACCCCCAATTAATTGATCTTAGAAGGGGAAGGGATGCTTTTCCCACCCTTTTTATTGCTTAAGCATTAGTACTGGATAGTTTATCACCAATATCCCTATTCTCCCACCACTTCCATTTTACCTCTCTTTTTTTCTCAATATATTGTCACTGACTAAAACCTGATTTCGCTCACTAAATATACTAGATTCTAATACGATAATCAATCACCACCCTTTCCCTAAATTTTGTTTCACTACGAAGTGGTAGTCAGAGGCGTTTCTATTTTATAGAAAATTAAAGCAGGAATTTAAGCAATGAAATCAAAATCGAAACACAGATAGAAGCATAATCAATGAACATACAACGCAATCAAAATCAATGAAATCACAATCGAAACACAAAAACAATACAAAAATTGAATCAACAAACCCTAGATCTGATAGAGATGAAATGAGCAGAGATGAGAGAGCGCGAGAGATGAACTGTTACAGCGGAACGCGAGACTGGGCAGAGAAGCGTATATAGAGACTTAGAGAGAGAGAGAGAGAGAGAGAGGAAAGTACTCCAAAGTCAAAAGAGAAAAAATAATTTCAATTTTCGTTTTTTAGTTTTTTTAACAGGCAATTTTATTTTTCGCTTAAATATACTTTTAATCCTTTATTTATTTTTTTTACTTCTATTATTTTTCCTATATAAACTAAAACATTTTTTTTATCTTTTCTCTGTCAGATTTAGGTCAATATTATCATTTCAAAATAATTATCCTTTTCAATTTTGGAATATAATTTTAAACTGTAATTTAATAATTCAATATGAAACTTGTCGCGTTAACGTTATTGAGTTAAATTACACTTTTTTGTTATCTCTACTTTTTAAATCCACAATTATAATTCTTATTTTTCAATTTAAATATTTAATCCTTCTATTTTTTTAAGAAAAAAAAATGACTCCAATCTTTTATACATTTAGTCTCTTTATTTTAAAAACTTTACAATTTTAGTTCTAATGCCAATTTCTCACTCAAATTCTTTTAATTACGATTTAAGGAAATGATACCTAAATTTAGCGTTCTCGAGTGGATGAAATAACAAAAGTTATAAATTTTTAAAATTAGAAGAATTAGATGTTCAAATTAAAATATATAGATTAAAATTGTGAGTTTGGGTGAAATATCTAAAATTATAAATTAAAAAATTAAAAAAGAAATAAATTTAAACAAATTTTTTACATAAAAATTATAAATACCAATTAATTTGTATATAAAAGGACTAAACTCACAAAATTGTCTGAAGAGTAGATAAAAATAAATCTTTTAAAAATAAAAGACTAAAGTAAATTATAGTAAAAATGTGAGACAGTATGTTTTAGCTTTTATTTTATTAGTTGAGTTTCAAATTTCTCTGTTGCCCCCTAAGTTATAATCAAAATTAGCTGACAAGTGTTAAAAATAAAACTTCAAATTCTTTCAAAATATATCATTCAAACATTATTTCATCAGTTGATCTAAGTAAGAATTGAGCTTGGATCAAGTTTTATAAGTAAAAACTAATAAATATTTTATACCAATTAAATAACATAATCCCCCAAAAAAAAAACATTATTTCATCACAACATTTTGAACGAGCACATTATAAGTAGCATGGAGTGTTATTATAATAATTTATTGTCATAGGGTACTGGACATAACAGTTCCAAACACAATCTACAAAACAGATGCTCTAGCTTCAAGCAATGTGCTTCAAGTAAGATTTAGCTATGCGACCACTTGCTCCTTTAGGAAAGAAGCCACCAGGAACATGTTCATGACCTCCTCCATATACTATCCTCAATATTTCTTGTGGAGTCCTTGCATATGATAGTGAATATTTGTCACCAGCAAGAATGTTGCCTTCTACTTTGTGTTCAGAACCTTCAACTCTATGCACCATAAGACCCTCATCTTTCAAACCTGCGTTTCCAAGCATATTCCTAAGCCTTGAAATGCGTTCTGTGAACTCTGCCACACTCACTCCATATGGCTCCACCAATTGCTCTCGACGTTCATACAACAATGCTCTAATAACTGCATCTTGCCCTGACTCCACTCCCAAAAGCCCTGCTACAAGCTGTTCATGTATATGAAGAATGTGCACAATGTCATTATGTGACATGGGGAAGTAAAAAAATTGGAAATAAGGCAAGTAATTTTGTTCATTGAGTGACTAAACAATATTTTCAGAAGACATGTATACTATATAAAAATGTGAAATTTGGATTCAATTCTTCTCAAGTAAGATCAAATAAATACTTTTAGTCATTGAAAAAATCAAAGATTTATATATATTCAAACATATTCATCATTTATTATGTATGTATGCACACTTGTAAAATAATATCAGTGATTAGGAATCGATTTACCTTCCTGGAAGTAGGATTTTGTAGCCGTGGATTGGCACCAACATAACCAGTAAGGCCAACATAGGGAATTACATAAGATGCAAGCAGAAAGTTGATTGAATTAGCATAAGGATCAAAGGGAGGAACTAGAGGTTGTCCAAATGCTCTATCCATTACTTTGGCAAAAGATGCTGAGCTTAGATCCAACATTGGTCTAGGAAACCCTCTCACTGTGTTCTTTATGGCCCTGCAATTAAAACACAACACAGCTATTGAGAAATCTTCTCTATTTTTCTTTGGCCTACAAGTAATTACAATTGCAGAGAGTACAAACATAACAAAACCTTAAGTGTCCAACTTCCTGCAAAGCAAATTGCAACATTACATCCCTAACAAGGTTGTTAAGTTTGGCCAATTTGGCACCAATGGGAGGGGGTCCTCCCTCAGTTAAGTTTGGAGCAACTACATCCAATCCATGACCCAAAGAACCAAACAAGAAGAACTCAGCTTCCAAGTATTCTAAGTTAAGTGGAAATTCTAACAGATCAACATCAGATTCTGGGGTTGCTACACTTTCAATGAACACAGAAGAAGCGTAACACTTTGAGAAAAGCATGGGGAGAACTAGTGAAGCTACGAAAATAATAATAGTGGCTCTGGAAATTTGAGGTGCCATGTTTTTACTTTAGGGTCTTTTTTCTTCAAGTGATAATGCATATATGCCACTCATGTAGGCATTTATATAACAGTTCTTGGGATTCATGCAGCTGTACTATGAAATACAACGTGGCAAGAGGATGCAACTTACTCCGAATTTTGAATTTGCTACGTGGGGAAGATTACCAGCCACCTGCATTTATAGACTAACATGTAAAGTGACATGTGTTACACGAGAAAATACTACGTAATTCAGGACAATTATTATGACATATAAGTCAAAAAATGTTTAATGCATGTCATATATTATAATTATGTCACAATGTAACTTAATTGGTGCTCCTAAGTATATATTAGAGTTTTGGTTAATTAAATTTACCGGGTTTTAACTTTTAGTTTTAATTTCTAATTAATTTTTCTTAATATATTTTAATCTCTAACATAAAATATTATTAAAGTTTAATACGTGTGGTATATAAAAATTAGTACATATTAAGTGTCACGTAGTATCATTAACCGTATATTACGAAGTTTTTAAGATTTTAATTTTTAATTTTTTATAATTATTTTATTATTTATAATTTTTATTTAATTTTTTTGGTAGATTTATAAATGTTATGTGATTCCTTTTTACGTAATTATATCTTAAAAATATTGATTAAAAATAAAATAGAAAACTAAAAAGTCATAAAAAACTTATTAAAAACTGAAATTTTAAATTTTAAAATTTTAAAAGTTTAAAAAATAAAATTTTAATTAATCAAAAGAAATAAAAAATATAATTAAAACATAATTGATAATAATGATTATGAATTATTTAATAATAATGAAGACGAAATTGTTTGATGGCCAACTCCAACTCGAATATTAATCAATTATGTATAATAACTAGATTTATGCTTTTTAAGGTAATTATATATTTTATTTTAGAAATCAAAATATACAATAATGACAATTATATATTTTATTTTCAAAATCAAAGTATATAACGATTCAATATTATGAAAATATATAAATAACTAATTAATTAGTGATGTAAATTATATGGAAGGCTTACGAATTTGCCCAATCTTCACTTCTCAATATCTAAATTCCACAAATTTTAATAATGGGTTGCGGAAATAACACTTAATTAAGAATTAAAATCAGAAAATGGAAGAAAAAAGAAATGGTTGGAGTGTTATGTTAGAAGCAATAAGCTCAATGAAGAATCGTCACATGCATAGCACCACGATAAGATCCAAGAAAGTTCAATGAAAAAACCTATAAGAGAATCATCTCTTTTCAAGCAAAATGCTTATTTCATTAATTGACTCAAAAGTGCATACAATTCTGAAAATTCTTGAATATATATCCTAAGGCCAGGTGGTGCCAAATGAAACAAATCAATTTGCATAAGGATCTTTGGATGGCAATTGGATCAAACGTATGGCAAGCCTTAAGCACATAACACATATCACAATTGCTTCATAAGAATCAAGATCCAATCAAAAGGCTATAGTTCACTTGGGAAAGAAGGCATGAGAAATGCGACTCAAAGAAAGAACCTACACCTCTTGATCAATTTTAGATCACATGGTTGTGAATCACTCTTGAGAGGCATGGAAAATGTAACTCAAGTTTGAATCTTTACCTTGTGATTAAATCTTGATCAAGAGGTCTTAATTTACTCTTGAGGTGGTGCCTTAATGTTGGTCCCTATTCAGAATCTAGAAAGGGATTGAATAGATTCTAATTTCCTCTAATTGGTCGTTTCAAATTTTCTATCTATCCTTCTTAAAGTATTTTTAGTTATCTTTATTATGATAAGCCAAAGATACATATCAGAGTTACTTCAGCGAAAGCACAAGAAGATAGATCGAACATATTTTCATTCTTAATTTCAAATTGCATACATTCAGATAGCTTGTTATTAAACGCATATATCAGAGATTTAAGAGAGTAAGGAAAAGAAATTTGCCCGAGTATTTAATACTGGTTCGGCAACAAGCCTACATCCAGTCCCAACACAACTTTTGTTGGTGTTCCACTACAAACAATGATCCCTTTGTGAGTCTTACATGCAATTTTCACATACACAAAACGAAATCAAACAAACACTTAATACAATTTTGTTCTTTCACACAAAGAACATTTTTTTCCAGTTCTTGGTACCTCCAAGATCCTATATTGAGAATCCGTTCTCAATTCAAAAGTAACTCTTCTTCTAGAGAGACTTCTATCTAAGAGTCAATCTAAATCCAAAAATAAAATTGAAAAAGATCAGATATAGAGTAGACCTGATGTGTTAATTTTGATCAACTAAAAGCTCTGAATATCTTCATTCATCATTTTACATCATCCTCAAGCAATCTTTGAAAACCTTTTGAAATTCTTTATGAAGTTCTTGGAGAGAAATCTTTAAGAACTTAGTTGTTCTCAAATACACATTTCGTTCTTGCTCCCTTTGGTTTTCAAAAAATCTAAAAGAATCTTATGAAAACATTTTTCAAAAAGTTATTTATAGAAAAACGGTTCAAAAGTAGTTAGGATGAGTTTTCTTATGTGGATAGTCGATTGCCAAAATAAGGTAGTCGACTATTTCAGAGTGACATGCACCAAAACTGATTCACCATGCTTGAGATAGTCGATTAGCCAAATGGGGTAGTCGATTATCACAGCAAGCTTGAGTTTTCCCATTTTCAATTACTGTTGGTAGTCGACTGTCATCTGTTGGTACTCTACTACCTCAGTTAAAACATTTAAAATCTCTCAAACAAAGTAATCTACTACTTCAGTTGGTTGGTAGTTGACTATCTTAGTTTGGTTTTTCAAATTTTCAAAATAAAAAACTATGGGTTCTCAAAAGCTTATCAATTCTTATCACTCAATGAATCTATATCAAACAATCACACTAACAAAGGCCTAAATTATAAACATTCAATACAATAACCAAGCCTATTTACAATTCTAAAAAGCCAAAGATTACATCTAAAAACATCAAAATCAAAAGAAATATGTTGACGGGCAAGCATCCTTTAGCTTCAAGTCCAACAATCTCCCCCTTTTTGGTTTTGATGTACCAAATCGAATGTGGTTTCCTTTGAATTGAGATGTGTGTTGTTCCATTGAAACCTGTAATGTTAGAATACTTCTACTATACCTGTTGCAGTTTCTATTTTAAACAATTTCAAAAAAATTTAAGAATAAAAGCATTTGATAATTCAGATATCAAGTATACCAGTTCTATGTTCCCTACTATGATTCATATTACAGACATCCAAAATAACCTGTTTATGATAAAATTCAAAAACATTCAAAATAAGCTAAAATTAGTATTTTTCTTAGCATTCTCCGCATTCTCCCTCTAAGATTAGCAATAATAATAAACCACTTATACTCCTCCTATTTGGTATATCAATCACAAAAGGAGGATTAAGAGGAGTCACTAATCTGTGTCATCTTGGTTAAGTCGCTCTAGGATAGTCTTCATCAGATTTTTCATTTCCAAGAAGCGATTCTCTTCAGCTCTTCTTAGATCATCAATCTTCTTGTTTACAGATTCCTCAATCTCGTCAAGTCTATCTATAACGATTGTTTATACCAAAATGCCCCATAATTCCTCATTCATGTGATTCAAATATTAAAAGTTCTCTTAAGGAGCTATTAGGCACACACAAACAATTTCCTTTAAAAAGATAATCCTTATGCCTAAAGAAATCCTTGAAAGCTCCTTTAATACACTATTTATACTCTAGGCCGAAATCACTATCATGTTCATACAATGTCTTTACATGTTCAAAACCAATTAACTTAGATTCAAACATGGAAAGAAAAGTATACCTCCTACTCAAGACATCCGCCACAATGTTGCTTGACCCTTTCTTATGCTTGATGATGTATGGAAAGGTTTCCATGAACTCAACCCACCTAGCTTGTCTCTTGTTGAGTTTTCCTTGGCTCCTTAGATGTTTAAGTGCTTCATGGTCCATATGTACTATGAATTCTCTTGGAAGCAAGTAGTGTTGCCAAGTTTGGAAAGACCTCACCAAGGCATAAAGCTCTTTCTCATAGATAGAGTAGTTCAATTGAGCTCCCTTTAACTTCTCACTAAAATAAGCTATGGGATGACTTTCTTGATTCAAAACCGCATCAATTCCTAAGTTGGAGGCATCACATTCAAGCTCAAAAGTTAGTGAAAAACTTGGCAATGATAATATATGAGCATTAGAAAGCTTTTCCTTAAGTAAATTAAAAGCAAGTTCTTGAGGTTTTCCCAAAATGAAAGGTACTTCCCTCTTGACTAGCTCATTCAATGGTGAAGTAATGGTGCTAAAATCCTTGACAAATCTCCTATAGAAGCTAGCTAGGCAGTGGAAGCTTCTCACTTCCTTTATATTTGTAGGAGTTGGCCAATCCTTAATTATTTTGACCTTTGCTTCATCCACTTGCACACCTAATGAACTCACAACAAAGCCAAGAAACATAACATTATCCATTGAAAAAATACATTTATCCTTGTTAGCATACAAAGTTTACGTCCTAAGGGCTTCTAACACATGTCTCAAATGAGTCAAATGATCATTGAAAGATTTTCTATAAACAAGTGTGTCATCAAAGTATACCACAACAAATTTTCTAATAAACTCTCTTAAAACATGGTTCATCAACCTCATAGAGGTACTAGGTGCATTAGACAAACCGAAAGGCATCACTAACCATTAATATAAACCAAAATTAGTTTTAAAGGTCGTTTTCCATTCATCCCTTTCCTTCATCCTAATTTGATGGTATCCACTCCTAAGATCAATCTTACTAAAAATAGTGGAACCATGCAACTCATCCAAAAGATCATCAAGTCTAGGGATTGGATGACGATACCTTATAATGATATTGTTGATTGCCCTACAATCCATGCACATGCGCCATATTCCCTCCTTCTTAGGAACAAGTATCACGGGTGAAGCACATGGAGACAAACTCTCCTTAACTCATCCCTTGCTCAGCAAGTCTTGTACTTGCCTCTCAATCTTATGTGTCTCTTGAGGTGAAGTTCTATAGGTTGGCCTATTAGGGAGAGGTGCACCCAGAATGAGATCAATTTGGTGTTCTATCCCTCTCAAAGGTGGTAGGTTGTGAGGTATCTCTTGAGGGAACACATCTCCAAATTCCTCAAGCAAGGCATCCAAGTTACTTTGATCACCTACACAATTAGCATTCAATATAAGTGGTGAAGGTAAACATAAATACATGGATTTCCTAGCTAATAATTCCCTCTTAACCTCTCCTCTCTCAATTAGAAAACTCCATTTTTTGTCATTGTTACTCTTAGATATTTCCTTCTTGCCTTTAGCTTTGGTACTTGGAGTAGCATGCTTGGAAGCCTTCTTGGAGCTCTCGGTTTGAAGTAGGAGAAGACTTTGAATCTTCTTTGGTGCCCTTGGCCAAAGCCTTTTTCTCCTCTTCTCTCTTGAATTTCATCTTTACTTGATCTTCTAGCACTTCCTTAGGTGACAAAGGCTTCAAGTGCACCTTGTGGCCAACATGAGAAAATATGTAAGTATTTGCTACACCATCATGTAAAGCATGCCTATCATATTGTCATGGTCTACCTAAAAGAATGTGAGTTGCCTCTATAGGAACTATATCACATAATATCTCATCACTATAATTTCCTATGTTAAATGCAACTAGGACTTGCTTATCCACTACCAATTCACCCTTCTCACTTAACCATTGCAATTTATAGGGTTTTGGGTGTGGGGGAAGTTTTCAAACCAAGTTTTTCTATTAGTCTAGTGCTTACAACATTAATGCAACTATCACTATTAATTATTAAAGAGCAAACCTTCCCTTGTATGTTGCATCTTGTGTGGAAGATGTTTTCTCCTTGTGTATCATCAAGATTATGGTAGGCACTCCCTAGCATTCTTCTCACCATGAGAAGGTCACCCTCCTTGGCTAGTTCTTCACTAGAGTGATCACTTGTGCTTTGTTCCTCACTCTCACTTGAAGAGTGGCTAGATTCCTCACTTGTGACCCCTCCATCCATCCTTATTACCATGGTCTTTTTGTTTGGGCATTGAGAAGCTATGTGACCATATCCTAAACACTTAAAGCATTTGATGTTAGATGGTTTAGAATTAGGTTTAGCAATATCCTTACCCTTGTAGTCTTCTCGACCAAACTTGGAAGTAGACTTGGATGAATCCTCCTTCTTTTGCCTTTCCTTCCAACTAGAAGAACCACTGGTATAGGACTTCTTCATGGTGGATTTCCTATTGAGTTGAGCTTCTATCTTTTCAGCCTTATGGATGGCATCCTCCAAGGTTCTACAGCTTTGAAGTTCCAACACATCTTAAATTTCTCTATTCAAACCATGAGTGAACCTTACAATGGTTGCCTCTTTGTCCTCTTGATAATTCGCCCTCAACATAGTAAGCTCAAGTTCCTTATAGTACTCTTGTACACTTCTTCCTCCTTGTGTCAATCTTTGAAGTTTGATGTGTAAATCTCTCACATATGAATTTGGAACAAACCTTTCCCTAAGAGCATCTTTCAATTGGGTCCAAGATGTAATGGAAGGTCTCCTCCTCTTTTCAGCATCAATGAGGACTTGGTTCCACCAAACCAAGGCATATCCCTCAAACTCCAAAATAGTAAGATTTAGTCTTTTCTCTTCACTTAAGGTAGAATGACAAGAGAATACTTGGTAAACATTCATGACTCATTCAAAATAATTTTCTGCACCTCCATCTCCTAAGAACTTTGGAAGTTTAATTTTAGGATTTACTTCTCAAGCTCTTGGCTCATCACCTTCAAAATATCTCCTAAGATTCAATTTGCCTCCCATGAGTGTCTCGGCCAGCACCCCTTCTATGCCTCCTTTCTTCTTCATAGTCTCTATAGGCATCACTCTCATCATGGTTACTCCTCTCATCACTTTCTCTAGGTGAGTAGTAGTGTTCCCATTGGCTACCTCTCTCACTTCTACTTCCTCCACTCACTCTTCTTCCTCCTTCATGCCCTTCTCTCTCTTTTCTGTCATGGTCTTCCCTTAGTCTCCTCTCAAGTTCTTCCATCTTACTTTCTCCTCCCCTAAATCGTCTATCACTATCACCCTTCAACTCATTCATCTCATGTTGCATATGATTAAACTTTTCGGTCATAAACTCCATGAGCTTCTTGGTTTTAGGTGACAAATCATTTCCCACACTAGATGAGTTTTCCATGGTTGTAAGCAAACGGTTAGTACACAAAGAAAATAATAAGCAAAGACCTCATCACTCCTAAGTGTTTCACTCAAGTATCCTCTCATGTATAACACTCTTTAGTGGTTTTTTCTCTAGTATTCTCTCTTGCCTTTTTCCACTCAAATATCTTCTTTAGCTTCTTAAAAGAACCTCTACTCAAGTGTAAATATGGTTGCACTCCACGTGGAAGGGGAACAATTCTCCAATCAAGCTTAAGAAATCCAAGGAAAGGCACAACTCTAGACAAAACCAAAGGATTCCAAAGCGATAAGCAATAAAAGCACAAATGAAGGAATTAAGCTACTCAAATCAATGAATGAAGTAATGTGACAAAGGCACAATCAATGGAAGCAAACTATGATGTAGTTATGGATGAAAATGAGACAATTAAACGCAAATTTTGACAAAAAAAGAGTGGTAATCGATTATTTAGGTTTGGTAATCGATTAAACCAGGGAACTGGATGTTTAGAACACTAATTGGGACTGTGGTAATTGATTACCAGTCGTGGTAATCGATTACTCCAGTGACTATGTCTTTTCTGCACTTTGTTACCACTCTGAGGTAATATATTACTGATTCTGGTAGTTGATTACCGCAGTTGATTACCGACAGGACAGATTTCAGCACAAATGTAGTTCACACAAACTACCAAGAACAATGCACACCTCAAGTTCAAGAATCAAAATTATTACCACTTTAAACTCAATTATAATGGTGGATGCTTAGTTCTAGGTGTTTCTATTGTACTGCACTTCATATAACTTTTCTTTCCCAAATCTCACTTGATTCCTTTTTTTTTCACAATTTCTTCTATTCAATCACTTTTTCATACTTCTTTCTTTTGAATTTTCTTTGCTTCTATCTTTTGCTCTTTATTTTATTTTCTTTGAACATTTGTTTCTTTTCTTTTAAACTTTTGTTCACTGGACTGTAATTTAATGAAACTAGTACTAAGGCACTCTAAGTCTAAAATTGCTAATAACAAAGATAAGCAAGATAACAACTACTTGAACTAAAAAATGCACAAAATACTCAACATTTAACATGTGAACAACAATTTCTCAAGAATCAAAACAGAATTTACAGATCAAGAAAAAATAGAGCAGAATGAATCAACATGTTATTGAGCATATTTTTCTAGATTTTGACATTAAGGATTGCACATAACAATACACCTAAATCAAAGAATTGACAAAACAACTAGACAACTCCAGGGATCTAAAATTACTTAAGAACAACGAATCAAGGAATAAGAAAATTCAAAGAAACTCAAGAACACAAAAACAGGGACTCACGGATGTGAAGCTCTCTTGAAGAAGGAACAAGCTCATGATACCAATTGATGTAAGTCTCCCATGGAAGGCTTACGAATTTGCCCAATCTTCACTTTTCAAGATCCAAACTCCACAGATTTCAATAATGGGTTGCAGAAATAACACTCAATTAAGAATTAAAATTAGAAAATGGAAGAAGAAAGAAATGTTTGGAGCGTCATCCTAGAAGCAATAAACTCAATGAAGAATCGCCACATGGATAGCACCATGATAAGACCCAAGAAGGTTTAATGAAGAAACCTAGAAGAGAATCCTTTCTTTTCAAGCAAAATGTTTATCTCATTAATTGACTCAAAAGTGCATACAATTCTGAAAATTCTAGAATATATACTAAGGCTAGGTGGTCCAAGTGAAACAAATCAGATTGCATAAGGATCCTTGAATAGCAATTGGATCAAAAGTATGGCAAGCCTTAAGCACATCACATGGATCACAATTGTTTCCTAAGAATCAAGATCCAATCAAAAGGCTATGGTTCACTTGGGAGAGAAGGCATGAGAAATGTGACTCAAAGAAAGAACCTCCACCTCTTAATTTTAGATCACATGGTTGTGAATCACTCTTAAGTGGCATGGAAAATGTGACTCAAGTTTGAATCTTTATCTTGTTATTAAATCTTGATCAAGAGGTCTTAATTCACTGTTGAGGTAATGCCTTAATCATGCATACCAAGAAGCAATCTCCTCCCTTTGATGGAGATTTAATCAAAGGGTTAAAGTTGAAAAAGAGTTAGTGAAAATTACACTCACTTTTCCCTCAAAATCTCTCCACTCTCTCTAAGGAAAAAGTGTGCACCACTCTCACAAATTACTCTAGAAATTAATCCTAATCTATTACAAGTATAGGTTGTGGCATTATTAATCTATGCAAGGCCCAATTATTTGATTAAAATCCTAATTACAATGCTCATAAAATAGTAAGACTATTACAAGACTTATTAACCAAGAAAAGTCTTCAAAAGTTGATTGTTGACTTTAATTTTGGGTCAATCTTTTCTCTTCCTCTTCTTGAATTTTTTTAAACATTGACCTTGTAATTCTTCTAGCATTGTTGACTTCTTGTATTGGAGTAGATGGATCTCCATCAATTAGGTTAGGCAATTAAATAATAGATTCGCGACCTAATATTACAAATGACTAGTAAATATTTAAAGGTTTTGTATAAATAAAAAATAATATAAATAATTTAGAAGTACAGTGTATTATAAATGAGAAATCCAATATTTTGGAGAATAGAAAACATAAAAGAGTGAATGTGTAGTGGACCGGTTGCCCACTCCAGACAACAGACCAAGATGCATGGGCCTTGTTAGACTTAAGAAGAAGAACCAAGACCAACTGGGCTCAATGATTTCTACAAATTGAGCTCTTGAAACTTATTTTTATCAGCTTTATTTTTGTCACTGCATTCAGTCACAAGGCTGATCCTAATATTTTATGAACTCGCGGAGAAATAATAAATAAGGATTTGTTACAACACAAAATTCGTAAGCTTAAATTCAAGATTGAGATTTAGGAATTTAAAAGTTAAATCAAGAAGATAAGAAAACAAAGAACTCAATGTGACAAAACAATGAACTAATAAGTTATATATATCATGGCCCAGTGCCAAGGCACTTTTGAACAATGTTACATCATGATAAAAAAAAATAATAAATAAATAAATTGGTACCAGAGGCACCAAATTGTAGGACAACATAGCATTTAAATTCAACTAAGTTCCATCACCAAATCCAAGTTTCATATTATCCACCACCTTTTGTGTAGAGGCTCCACAGAAGGGATCCAAAAAACATTTCCAAATGCCTTCTGTTTAGTTCTATTTGATAAACAAGTTTTTCAATGCACAATACAAATAGGTAGGAAGTTACCTTGTTTGATTCCTTGGGATATTTATTTTCATATTTATAATTTTATTTTTTAAAATCAAATTAAAACTCTTATAATTTTTTATCGGTAAATAAATATTTTAATTACTTTTTTAATTTCAGTTATTATATTTTTTCGTATTATGCACTCTATTATTAATCTTATACAATATTTTAAAACATTTGCTATCAAGTTTAAAATAAAGTAAAACAATATACATAATATATAAGTAGAGATTATACTTTCACTGGATTAATTAGTATAACAGTTACAATATCATGAAGTAAATTGTTAAACATAATAAAATAAATAATATCAATAGTGTAATGATTAAAATAAACAATGTAACATACAAATTCAAAAAATAATAAAATAATAAAATAAACATGTCATCTATCAATAACAACATTTTTAAGTATAATCTTGATATAATATATATAATAAAATGCTATATTGTGACAGAATAGTAAAAAATAATAAATATTTTAAAAATAAAAATACTATTAGATATAAATATTAAAAACTAACATTTAAAAAAAAATTACTTGAACCTACCAAAGTCAAACAAACTGAGAAACTCTTGGATTTTATTTAAGATATAAATAATCACTTTAACAGTGTTAAAAAATATATCCAATTCAATTAAAAAATATTAAATTTATCTGGAACTCATGTTTTTTCTGAACCTATCCCTATAAGTTTTATTTATTAACGTTAATTGGCTATCTTTTATTATCATACTATTCTCCCTCACAACATGATTTAATTAATAAAATATGAGAAATAACTTTAATTAATAATATCTGTTTTAAATTAATAAATTATTTATGACATCATTATTTTTTATCTGTATGTTATCCTTCATAAAATTTAAAAATTATTTCAATTTTATATAGAACCTTTCACCTACTAAATTATCATAATTTTTTCAATCTATTTTAGAAAATTAAAATTATTAAATATATTATTTTTTCTCTCATTTCTTTTAATTACTATTTCTTTTCTTTTTCAGCATCCATGGTCTCTGTAAGCAAAGTTAATCATGTAAAAATGCAATAACATAAACGTCCCAATGCACGTGATTTTGCTCGTATTTATAAAAATAATTAAAAATGAAATATTTTAAATTGAACTTATAAACAGAAAAGTCACATTTTTAATTTCAACCTTATAATACAGGAAGGAGTAAAAGAAACTACAAGGCAGTTGAAATTATATCCAACATAATCTACATTTCTCGCACACATGAATGCTAAAGCCTAAATTTTAATAAATTTATTAATTAAGTGGGAAATTTAAGTAAAAGTAACAAAAGAATTAAACTAAAAAATATAATTATATTCAACATTTAATGATTGTAATTAAGTATATATACATTTGATGCAATTGAAATTGAGTTAGAATATTTTTTAATAAAAAATGTCAAGTTCGATATCTGTGAGTAAAAAGATATAATTGAAAAGAGAGAATTTTATTAAATGATAAGTTAGAATTTAAGTAAAATATAATGACCAATAATAAATTCTTATTGTTGTTATCTGGTGTACACTTTAGGTCTTTTGAGGTGTACATGAGTAAATTTGATTGAGTTGGTGCGAAATTCTGGAATCTTGGATGTGTGGAATTCAGCGAAATTTACTGATGAAAGGTGAACACTAAATACATTCTGACATCAAGTATCTAATTGTGGTAGAAGAAGTGATATTTATAAGTTATAAAATTAACGTAAATTGTAGTTAAATGATAAGATCAAATGGTTGTGGAGACATAGTTGATAGATATTTAAATTGCAATTGAGGAAGACTTGATTATAAAGAATAATTCAGCGAGTACGTAAATAATGATAAGCCATAGAAGTTTTTAGTGTTCGCAAGTAATAAAACTGCTCAATCACCCTGTTCATGGTGATGTAATGGATGATAGCTATAAACAATTATAACATTTACGAAACAATATATTTATTTCCACTTATTTTATGCTTTGATTAAATCACAAATTTACAAAATTGAACTAATGTTTGGAATAAAATACTGCTAAAATTTGCCATCAAAATTACAAAATTTCATAAAACATAAAATATTAAAAAAAACAATTTCAACAGATTCAGAAAATTATATTAAATTAATTTTAAAAATTAAAAATGGAATTTATATATATTAACAGTCAAACAAAATTAAATAAAATAAGTTATAAAAGAAAAAATAAAAATAACAGCGACAGCTTATAACCCATGTTGGATTCGAGCAATTTTCCTCTGCCATTATCCCCGTTTAAGGATTAAGTTATGGAACAAAACATTGACCCGTCACCTAACTGAGGAACCAGACTATAAGCGATGCATGATGCATGTACGCAAACTCTCTCAACTAGAGTACTCATAAATGTCAATAAGTTAATAACACATTAACACCATTAGTACCCTTTGAAAACAACATCAGAAAATATATTTTTATTTTGCTTACCAAATTGGGAATAACATTCCATCTCAATGATCAATGTACATCTTTTTCATTTCTTTGTTTCTATCCACACTCAATCATATCATTTCAATCGTACTAAACAAAAACATTATAAGTTATAATGACATAACAATATTAAATTTGATCATAATTAATCAAACATATTTCTACGTATATTAGGATAATTATCTCGTATGAAAACTGTGAGCTTAATAATTAATATTCCAACAATTAATCTTTAATAATGGGGTACAAAAGATTCCGACAACAGGATATATAGAAAGAAAAATCTAAATCTCCGACCGAAGTGCACAGAAGGAAGAATCCCCGACAACGAAATGCAAAAGAATCCAGAATAAGCTCTGATACCATGTTAAATTCAGGATATGAAGCCTAACTCAACCTTACGAAACCAGCTTGTACGATAAGAATTATTCCTTATTATATACATACAACATATTCTATATCTAGACGACATGATATCTCTAACGTTTCCAACGAAAAGTTGAAAACAATTTTAGAAACCATTCTACAACAAAACAAAAGCAATTTTAATTAATTCTATGTAACAGAAATGTTAGTCAGAGTTTTCATGCATTTTTTTTCTTTTAATATGTTTTTCATTTTTCTTTTAAGTTGTATTTAAATATATATTTAAAAGAATTATCAATTATATCACAATGTAAATTATTTATCATAAATATAAAAAATATTTATATATCTAAAATATTTATTTATTACAAATTTTAATCATATCATAATTCAATTTTTTAAAAATATTTATTTTTTATAAAAAATAACATCTAGCTAATAGAGGTGAATAAATGGACTGAAGCCACGCGATCCATGGAACTAATTAAAAAATTTCTTTTCAATCTGTGTAATTTTTTACTCCTCTCGTGTAACCTAATTTAAACAAGTTTTTAGACAAATTCGAGTTACCAAACTCGGTTCAGTTAAATACAAGCTCTAGACAACCCAGGAAGCTCATTTATCCACGAAGCTCGTTTATTCACCACTACCTATTTAGGGGAGAGCAAAACATGAATTCAATTCAAAATCGATTAAGACATGTTTAAATTTTGAAATTCGGGTGAAGTTGAATTATGTATTGAATTGTTCTAACTTAATTTAGTGTCATATATGATTTTATAAAAATATAAATTTTAAAAAAAAACTATATATTACAAATATTTTTTATCCAATCAATAATATTTTAAATAACATAATATTATATTTTTAAAAAATATTATTTATTTTAAAACTATATATTAAAAAACATATGTTAATTTAAAATTTATATATATTTCATTCTTCAATTAATTTATCTATAAATAATTCTAATATTAATATATTATAGGAATAAATATATTTTTGGTAGCCAAGTATTCTAACCTTCTCATACCTTCAACCATTCCATCAGAGACAAACCTGACGTTTCTTTTCCGTCAAAATCTCTGCAAATGTTTGCAAAATAAATTGGAAAAATAAGCAGAAATAACAAGTAACATTCACAAGAAGCAACCTAACCTGTTGCATCAAGACTCATTCACCCTCTAGAAACGGGCACATACACACGTAACTTTATTAAAATATCACAACGTAAAGACATTTTTTGTCACAAATTTCAAACAAAAACATTGATAAGATGGTCCTAGAGAGGCTCAATTTCAAAATAACAACTAAATAATAGAAAATAAAATTTTCAAAAAATTAATCTTATTATTTTTAAAGAAATTAATTTTTTATTAAAAAATTATTTGATATTAAGAAAAAAATGGAAAATGACTAATTAATATGATATTAAAAAGCTAAAATAAAAATTATTTTTTTCTTACATTATAATTATAATGGAACGCAAAGAATAGAATATTAGTTTTTTCATATTTAATGTGTTAATTATTTTGTTTTATAATAAGAGTAATTATTGAGTAAGAAAATAATTTAGGAAAAAAATTGAATTTATAAAATTTAATGTATATAATTAATTTCTTAAAAATATATAAAGTATATTTTTATTTTTTATAATCGAGACAAAAAGAATATATATTCCTAATTAACATAGGATATACACTGTATGTAATGATCATCAAATAGCATGAGACACTTGCATTTAGATATGTGCTTTGCCGTTAATTACTTAATGTCACTATACCTTAATGGCAGTCTATATTTCTTAGTTTTCCCCAAACCCTAAGTATTAGGTTCGTACTACATATGACTTCACTGCTAGAAAAACTAAATGTTGGAGGATGACATAACTGCCCGTAGCTTGGCCTCACGGAAGCTTAATTAGAATGAAAATTAAGTGTGAAATAAAATAGTTGATCCTTCAAACCCAAAAGTTGCGTGCAGTGCAGGGTTAAGAACATTAATAAATACATATTTATTATCATAAACAATGTTGTCGATAACAACTACTACGTATAAGAATGGTTCTTTCACGATAATAGTAAAGAACTCAACTTTTTCAACAAAAAAATATTAATTAATTAAAACCAATAGATTTAAGAGAGAAAAATAATTAACAAATTAAGTATTCACAATAACACATTGAATCAACAAGTTGAAGTGACATTTTTTGAAAAATAAAATTATTAAACATCATAGATTCAGTTGTGATCTGCCTTCCAACTCAAATCCATGTTGTTTATGGTCGTAACTTCATTCCTTACCCTTTGTTGTATTCATTGCAAATCAACAACGAACATAAAACAACAACTAAGAAGGTGAAAGGAAGGAGTGGGGAAGATTCAAAGTAAAAATTTTGAAATTATAAAATTGGAAAGATTCGTAAAATGCTAAACAAGATATCTGGGTTGAGTATTTAATAAAGCAAGATAAGAATGATAATGATACGCGACTTCTAGATACATTGTACTACTATATGCATCAGAAATGTAAAAATTGTCTAAGTAATTGCTTGAAAAGGTTAATTTTGTTAAGTTTACAATAAATTTACTATCATGCTTGAAATAGTTACATTACATGAATTATGAATTTGACGTACATTTTTTTAAAGTTGCAGGATGAAACAATAATTAGCACGCTAAACTAAATTTATCGTATTAAACAATCCATTCAAATTTATGTACTTTTAAATATTATTTTTTTAAAATTATAAAAAAAATTAACTAAACACCACAGGACTTCAGTAATCTTTTAAGAAAATTATGATTGAGATAACAACCACACAACTTTAATGACCTTTGAAAAATCACAGTTATCTTAATTAAACAACAAAATGACTTTCTTTATATCATTTGAAAATTTTGATGGAATACTACAACAATCTTTTTAAAAATCCTTTGAAATTTAAATTAAATACCCTCCTTAAAATACTCGTCTTCAATTTCTTTTAACATATCAAATTATATAATTTATTGTAATATATTTTTTCTTTTCTTTTATTATTTTTTTAATATCTTATAATATGTTTTTGTACCTCACTAATGAATTATAGATACCCAACGTACTATAAGATACTAGATTGAAAAAAGAGAAAAAAATATAAATATAATAAATAATATATTCATAAAATAAAAATATAGAATATAATCAATATTAATAAAGTATTTAATATTTTAAAATATCTAAATATCTTTATAATTCTTGAAGAATTTTAATAAAAAAAAAAAATAAAAACTATTTCAATATATAATTCTATAAAATCCTCTTAACGAAGAAAATTAATAATTCTAATTTATTGTCAACTATTTCTAGTGGAACATATTAATTTCGAATCAAATATCTTTATTTTAACAGAACTAATAATTTAGTTAGAATTTAACTTAAATTTATTATAAATTCTATTTTTTAACGTACTAAAACTTATTCCATATTTAATTTGTAAAGCCATTTTTAGTCCTTTAAACATAGTTCCTTTCATTTCATTGGTGTGTATTATCCTTAATGTACATAGTGATAATAATTATAAAAGTTATATTTCCAAAAATTTTTTACAATAGAATATTTAATATTAAACATTATAAAAATAAATATGATTATTAATAATTTATACTATAATATATTCAATAGAATTAATATAAATTACATGTACCTTGATTAAAAATATTATTACTCAATTATTCTTAAAAGAAAAAAAAAATAATTAAAATAACAGAGACAAATAATATTAAAATTTTAATAAAAAAATTAATTTTACTTGCCTTTCAATATTGTGCTTAAGTGAGTAGAGACAATAAATTTATATAACATTTAGGTAGCGCTAGGACCTAAACTACTCCAGGGATCCACTAACATCACATCATGCACCTAATAGATGGGCACCTCACCCGTGTATGGACTGCGCCTGTCTCTAAGACATGTTCTTACTTTACTACACGTTTTAGAAATGCTATCACGTGGACCAATGAATTAAGAGGCCCCTCATTTTAGTCGCCTAGTTTGCTGGATAATTGGCCACTGTAAAAATGAAATGCCGTAAGATTGCCTTGCTGGCTTGCTGGGGCCGTTGGCGTCTTAGTCTTGGGCGCAACCATGGCTCAATGTGTCTGTGAGACGCCTTCAACAAGAATGGATCCATTATTAGTATATAGTTTTGAACGAGGCTCATTAACCAAAATAGTTTACATAAGGAAACATTTTTGTCATTTGCTTTGTCGTTACTTAATGTCACTATACCTAAGTGGCAGTCAATCTTTCTTAGTTTTCAGCAAATTATTACCTTCGTACCACATATGACTTCACTGCTAGAAAAATTAAATGTTGGAGGATGACATAACTGCCTGTAGCTTGGCCTCACGGAAGCTTAGAATGAAAATTAAGTGTGAAATAAAATAGTTGATCCTACAAATCCAAAAGTTGCGTGCAGTGCAGGATTAAGAACATTAATATGTGTGAGTTGACAGGATAAGATGCTGAAGTGTTCACTTGCGAGGTCTTTGCGTAGATGGGAAGGAGTTGAAGAGTTTTTGTTCTTAAATACATATTTCTTATCATAAACAATGTTGTCGATCAACAACTGCTACGTATAAGAATGGTTCTTTCACAATAATAGTAAAGAACTCAACTTTTTTTAAAAAAAGTATATTTATTAATTAAAACCAATAGATTTAAGAGAGAAAAATAATTAACAAATTAAGTATTCACAACAACAGATTGAATCAACAAGTTGAAGAGACATACTTTTTTTAAAAATAAAATTATTAAACATCATAGATCCAGTTGTGATCTGCCTTCCAACTCAAATCCGTGTTGTTTATGGTCGTAACTTCATTCCTTACCCTGTGTTTGTTGTTATCATTGCAAATAAACAACACACAAAGAGGTAGATGAACATAAAACAAGAACTAAGAAGGTGAAAGGAAGGAGTGGGAAAGATTCAAAGTAAAAATTTTGATATTATAAAATTGGAAAGATCTGTAAAATGTTGAACAAGATATTTGGGGTTGAGTATCTGAGAAAGGAAGATAATAATGACAATGATACGCGGCTTCTAGATACACTGTTCTCTATTGACGGTATGCATCAAGAATGTAAAAATTGTCTTGATGCTTGGAAAGGTCAATTTTGTTTGAATTTATAACAAATCTACTATCATGCTAAGAAGTTGCATCGCATCAATTATGAATTTGACATGCAATTTTTTTTAAATGGCAGAATCAAACGATGATATTAACATGTTAAACCAAATATATTGTATTAAACAATCCATCAAAATCTATATACTTTTAAATATTATTTTAAAAAAAAAATTAATTAAATACCACAAAACTTGGTAACTTTTTAAAAAATTATGATACATATAAATACCACACAACTTTAATTTAATGACCCTTAAAAATCACAGTTATCTTAATCAAACAACAAAATGACTTTTTTTTTTTATCATTTGGAAATTTTGATAGAAGATTACGACAATTTTTTTAAAAATCCCTTGAAATTCAAATTAAATATCCTCCTTAAAATACTCATCAAATACTTGTTATTTTCTTCAATTTCTTTTAGCATATCAAATTATATTATTTATTGTAATATATTTTTTTCTTCTTTTATTATCTTTTAGTATCTTATAATATGTTAGGTGTTTACCTCTCTAATGAATTATAGATACCCAACGTACTATAAGATACTAGATTGAAAAAAGAGAAAAAAAATATAAATATAATAAATAATATATTTTATAAAATAAAAATATAAAAAAATAATCAATATTAATAAAGTATTTAATATTTTAAAATATCTAAATATCTTTATCATTCTTGATGAATTTTAATCAGCAAGAAATAAAAAAAAAAAAAAGTAGCAACATTTCTCTCAATAATTTCTTCGAACACTCCTGTATTCGGGTACTCTACCCTACAATTTTTTCATAAGCTGTTATTATGCCCCTAGTTCTAGTTAGCCATAAAATTTTATACGGTACTTTGTCACATAAAATAGTTGCAACCAAGCGTTGAATACCAGAACTTAGTTAAGCTTCGGAATGCATTCTCTCTGAGCCTAAAGAAAATGACATGAAGCATTATTAAGCAGTGAGATTGATTTTTCCAAGAACGTGCCAAAAAAATAAGGAAAAAAAAACAATAAACATTTAATCAGGCAAACTTGATTGATCCATAAATTCATGCAGCCAGATTCTCCACACGTAGCAAGTCCAAAAATTGGACAAAGATGCATCTCTTGCAACGTGGCATTTCCTTGTGGAAATGCATGAACCCAAAGGATTCTTATATATAAATGAACACGTATGTAGCATATATGCATCATCACTTAGAAAAATTAGCTTAAAATTGAAGATGGCACCCCACATTTCCATAACCAAAGCCTTTATTGTTTTGCTAGCCTCCCTATTCCTTCCCCTGATTCTCCCAGAATATTATTCTTCTTCTATGCTGATTGCAAGTGCTGCAACCCAAGAATTCTCAGAAAATGATCTGTTAGAATTTCCTCTTAACTTGGAATATTTGGAGGCTGAATTTTTTTTGTATGGTTCTTTGGGTTATGGATTGGATGTTATTGCTCCAAACTTGACCGGGGGAGGACCTCCTCCGATTGGTGCCAAATTGGCCAAACTCGACAACCTTACCAAAGATGTAATCTTGCAGTTTGGTTTGCAGGAAGTTGGCCACTTGAGGTGTTGTTCTATCTCTAATATTTGTAATTTTAATTAATTTTAGGCTTAATTATAGCTTTGATTTGATTCTTGTATTTTATATTGAATTATTTCTTGTGTTTTAGAATTTTTAATTTAGTCTTTATATTTTTAAAACTGATTGAACAATTAATACGTGGAATTTTTTAAAAATAAAATGAAATTGAAAATTTTATTTATATATATTGTGTTTGTGTTAATTGTAGAGCTATAAAGAGTACAGTGAGAGGGTTTCCTAGGCCATTGCTTGATCTAAGCAAAGCAAATTTTGGGAAAATAATGGATAATGCAATTGGGCGAGCTCTAGTTCCTCCCTTTGATCCTTATGCTAATTCCATCAACTATCTGCTTGCATCTTACCTGGTACCCTATGTTGGTCTCACTGGTTACGTCGGTACCAATCCGCTGCTACAAAATTCTACTTCTAAGAAGGTATTAAACTTCGCAAACCCAGCACCGCACAGTAAAACTCAGCAATTTGGCTTCATTCTCATACATCAAGTTCAAGTCTAGACGTAATCACTCTAAAATAAAGTCTAGACGTAAGTACTAACATTTCGTGCCGTCCCGCCACAAGACTTCACAATTTCTTTCCATCTCTCGGTTCGGCAACTATATCAATCGTTATTTTCTCAATCGTTGAAAGACACACCAACCATTTTAGCTCTAGAATAAACTCTACTTTAACAATTTTAAGATAAGCTTTAAATATTATATTAAAAATATAAATTATAGATTTAATTTAATTTTATCAAACTAATCCGTTACTGTATACACCTAACATATTCATCTAATGGATTATATTTTTCTACTTGTATACACCTACATATACATCTATGTATATTTTTATAAACCACAGTTACTCCACCTATATTAAATTACATTAACATTTTTTAGTTATCCAATAAAATAAATTACTCCCTTAATTACATTTTTTTAGTTATCCAATAAAATAAATTACTCCCCGTCCTACTTTTACAATAGTACTTCGTGACACATTAATTACATCTTTCTAATATATTATATTATAATATATAATATTATAAATGTAGATTATAAATTTAATTTCATTTTTATAAAATTCATTTATAAAATAAAAACTATTCCCATTTATATACATCTATATACATCAAACACTTGTATAGAGTTAGGTGAGATCTCTAAGATTTATATATATCAAATTATATCAGCATCTTTTTAATTATCGAATAAAAGAAATTACTCTTATATAAGTTTAACTCAACTCCTATAAAAATTCATTTTTATAAAATTGATTAAAACGAGATCCCACTTATGTACGTTCAATACTCGGATATACATGCGTAAATGCCTAAATAGATTATTCCAACTTATATATATTTAATACTTTAATATACATTTAACACTTGTATATACTTAGGTAGAATTTCTAAGATTTATATATATCAATTAGTTATCGAATAAAAGAAATTACTCCCTCTATTCCATTTTTAAACCCAAGTTTTACTGTTCCAATAGTGCTCCATGACACATATTAATTACATATACATGAACAGCTTGTAGGAGGACTCTTGGGGGTGGAGTCAGGGCAAGATGCAGTTATTAGATCATTTTTGTATGAACGTCGAGAGCAACAGGTGGAGCCATATGGAGTGAGTGTGGCAGAGTTCACAAACCGCATTTCAATCCTTAGAAACAAACTAGGAAAAGCAGGTTTGAAAGATGAGGGTCTTGTGGTGCCTAAAGAATTAGGTGCCGAGGGCAGAGTCACAGGCAACATTCTTGCTGGTAATAAAGACTCATTGTCATATGCAAGAACTCCACAGGAAATATTAAGGATAGTGTATGGAGAAGGTGATGAACGTGTTCCTGGTGGCTTCTACCCTAAAGGAGGAAAGGGTCGTATAGCCCAATCTTACTTAAAATAAAGTACTAAAACATGTATTTTTACGTCTCTTGAAATTGTTATGCATGCCTACTTAGTACCCTATTACAACAAATTATTATAATAAAAATGCATGCTACTTATAATCTAGCCACATTTTGGAAATAATTTATTGGTAATCAAATCTTTGGTATTTTAAAATTAATTATGTTTGCTAGTGCCTTACTCCACATTATTTTCCATTAGTAGTTAGTTTATACGCATATGTCGTGATAAACTTGATCTAAAGACAGTACTATAAACTTTATCTTTTAAATAACTCAATTAAGTTTTACTTTAAGAAAAAAATTTATCAGGAAGTTATTTAATTCATAAATACCTTCTCTTTTTGTCTTCAATATTTCATATTCTCTCTTCTACGTGTAGACGCAGAAAAATTAAACAATCCATTAAGAATGTTTATCTGTAGAAACAAACTTGTCCAATTTTACGTAATTTAAAAAAAATGTTAAAAAAATCGCATTTGACGTAAAAAATATGTTTCATTTTTTAAAAAAAAATAAATAAATTTTCTCCCGTTCAAGCGAGAGAATCACATACATGATGTAACGTGTGACTCCTATAAATTCATGTCTATCTTCCTCACTTCAACTAGAAAATGCTAGTGGCTGAAGAGGATCTGAATTCATTTTTAAACCACTCATATAATGTAATTAAACAACTCTCGTAGAGTTAGATTTAGTGAGTTTGAAATTCTATTAAAAAAGACATTTTCTAACTTTTATTATTTAAAAGTTTATATATTGAACAATCATCCCTTTATAAATTTATAATTTTGTTGATCATTTATATTTAGGATCACATGTAAGGAAATCTATATGTGGGGTTGGTTTGAAATTACATACAAGTTTTACATAATGAAGCAGGTTTACTTAATCTAAAAACCTAATATCACAACTAAAAAAATTTGCAAGCCACTTCGCAATAGATTGGACTAATGCATGTATGTATAAAAATGTTTCTAACTCATAAGCCAAGAGATTCAGTTACTATTTGAAGTCAAAGGTTATATATTCTAGTAGTCAATTAAGTTTTCTTCTTGTTATAAATTTCTTTATATTAAGCAAAAAGTCATCTAATCAAAATATAAAAACAAACTAAAGTTTGATTTGGATATGTTCAAATAAAATATCCAGTCAAACTCAACCACCCAACTGAAAGTGATTTGGATTAGATTAGGTTATTTGGCTTCTTCATTTTATTCTTTTTTTTCTTTTGTGTTTTAGGATGGTATTTAAGACACTACATTAAGTCATTAAATTAAACAAAATGCTTTTCAAATAGCACAAGTTCACGTTTTCCCCCCTTTTTTAATTTAATTGTTTTGCATATATACTTTCATCAAATAACCAATTATTCCTTTTTTTCTGGTGTAAAATGAACCAATTATTCTAGTGATTAGTTTGTCATGTTAATCCACTTAAATATATGAAAATAATTTATTGTAAAAACTTGCATTTGCTTATGCTAATTAATGGTAAGGTTTTGATCTTTTAACACCTAAGTAAATGAAAAGCTTCAAATAACCTCGGTAATAATGCAATGACATTGGTTTTTCCAGTTACCTTCTTTAATTATATGAAGTGATTTTGAAAATAAGATAAAAATGTGCTTAATATATATTTTAATCCTGTAATTAAACATTTTTTCATATTTCATCCATGTAAATTATTTTTTATAATGACTAAAATCAGGAAAAAAAAATACAAAGATTAAATATGAAAAAAAACAAATTAGAAAGCAAGAAAAGAAAAAAAATAAAAATAAAATGCTACAAAAGGTTAAAAATGAAATAATAATAATAATAATTATATTAATAACTTAAACCTTAAAAAGACCAAAATATATATTAAACCTAAAATTTGACACGAGAACATCAATTCTGAAACCATATCCTCATAGGAAAGTGATCTTAAGAGAAAAAATTGACTCTGGTGTGCTTACAAAAACTTCTCATCAGCCTTTAAATCAGCTACCCCTTGCTATTCATCATACAAACATTTTAGAATTTAATAATAGCACATGAGCAAACAAGATATAATGATTACTTAGATCTTCCTATATTTAGAGCCATAACGTTTAGAACTGCTCTACATTCCTATGGAAACAAAGGAACAATTGAATCAAGGATAAAAGATAACACTTACACTACACCTACCTACCTGCATTCTCAGCCCTCAATTTTCTATTTTCTGGTTGTCTAACATCTGCTGATGTCTCAGTTCTAGACTCTATATCATCCTCATCAGCATCTACAAAAATAATTTCACCCTCAGCATCATTGTCATCATAGTCATCCTCCTCATCTTCATCCAAATCATCATCATAATCTTCATCAAATTCTTCATCGTCATTATCATCCGCATTTCCACGCAGAGTATGAAACTCTGGAGGAGGAGGGCAATCCTCAGTGATTGCCTCGTCCCTCTTTATCACAAGATGCCGAATAATTCGTTCATCTTGGTCCAACAGAGTCTTAAACTCGTTGATATATTTTGCATCCAACTCGAAGTTCATCAACATGTAGTGAGCATTATTAGCTTTCTTTATTTTGTAAGCTAGCCTTCTCATACCCCAGTCATTCAGTCTCCAAACCTGGCCTTTCTTCTCCCTCAAAAAGTCTGCAATAGTTTGCAAAAACAAAAATGAATAAATAAATAGAAAAATAACCAGAATAATCTCATTTTATGTTCATCTGTAGATTGCATAACAACAACTTTTAAAAGAAACAACTAGTATATCAAGCAATCATTGTATCCACTGTCCAGATCAATTATTAAAGAATTTAAACAGCAGTTTTTTGTTAAGATGTCGAAAATATGCATCCAATTAGTGGATAGTGACTGTTTGTTCTTTGTAATTCCACAACTTATACAGTTTACCACCATCAGCTCTGTGGAGCATAGAAGAGTAGAGACTACCTAATATTGCTAAAGAGGATAAAATGTTACAAAAGTTCTGCACAGCCTTCACTTCCTACTAAATGAATAAGAATAAAAGAACTGAATTCCCTCATGGAAATTCCAGATAGGGTATTGGAGAATACAATTACCAGACATAACTGGTTAACTTTTGGCAAAGGCAGGTGGAATGTTGAACTAAAACTACAGCAGTAAAATATTGATCTCATTCTACATGACTCGGGATATGAACAGTTTTAAAAAATTATATCAGTAAGCAATGAAAGATTACCTTGAACTTTCTGATTGACAGCTGCAACCTCATCTTTATGCTTTTCATGAATTAAGTAAACAATCTCATAGTGGCGCACTGTATAGGTAAAGAAGCAGAGTATTGTGAGATAGGTTATTTGCTCAATGAGATGTAGATAAAGACTTGCACAGAGCAATTTTATTTTACTATGTACTGGCAGAAGATAGGTAGCTATAATAAAAAGTCATATTACATCTTAAATTGTTTAGGGAAAGCATGTATGCACGCACACACCCAAGCACATACGGGTGACTGGCTGCACAAAGCTCCCACTTAGTGGGATCTGGAAACAGTAGATGAGCATAGCCTAATCCCTACAAGTGGAGAAACTGTCCAAGATTTGAACGCTTGACCTTCAAGTCACAATCACAACAAACCTTACTAATGCATCAAGAATCACCCTCTACACACATACATGTAACTTAATTTATCCAAATTAGCAGAAACTGACTGTAACAAAATTCTTTTAAAATGTAGGCACACATTTATAACTTCACTACAGAAAATCGAATGTTGGCAGATGACAAATCTGATTGTACATTGGCCTCACAAGCTCAGAAGAGTGAGATACAGTAGTTGATCCTGGCAACCAAAAAGTTGTTGTGCTGGGTAAGAACATTAACATTATTGACCTTGATGGTTTCGGGTAAGCATGGTTTGGTACCACCAATGTATTTGATGAGGTATTGGCCAACTAAAAGACAACACCATTGATGCGTCAAACCAGTATCGATGAATTTGGCAGGAAGATGTGTGGAAGTGTTAATTTAGTGACCAAGGTCTTCGGGGTCATTGTAAAATACAGGATTGGAGGAATTGCAGGTGGGTGAAACAGCCGATGCCATTGAATAAAGGAAAAAGTGGTACAGATTGTGATTGCTGCTAAAGCATGTGAGAACTGGAAACCATGTCAAGACCAAATCTTCACATACAAGTCTAGACAGCTCACTCAAAAAAATAAAAGGATGACTAAGAGAATAAAAATAATTACAAACGAGACCTAAGGAAGTTCCTACTTCTGCAAAACCACTTCAGTGCTGCAATGGGAAAACATCTTCTCTTATAGAAAGGAGAAAGAATCTACGTACATATTTCAACATTCATGTCAGTATCCAGCTCAAACATCAGCGATTCAAAGAGTTGTCCTGTAATCAAAACGAAAAATTATTAAAAGGAATAATCTCAGTTCAGCACAGTAATCCAGATTGAACAACTGAACTATAACAACTCACTTTCTTCAGCATCCTCAAACTCCGGAAGAAGCTGCCCTTCTTCCTCAACTGTTCTCTGAAAAATTAGATTTCAAAACCAAAAACCTCAATTCAATACCATAGGAAAAACTCATCTCAAAGAATAAACAAAGTTAATTAACTAGTGCCATGTACTATCAAAACGTTCTAGACTAAGAGGAACACTCTCTTCCAACTAACACCTAAGTTTAAGCTGAACGAAACTTCAAATGGGTATCTTGCCCTCAAAACCAAACCCATGAAAAATTGCAGCAACTGAGAAAATCATATTAAACTGAGTTACAAACAATAAAAAAAAATCGTGGGTATGTGTAAAAAAATGACCTTTTTAAGAAGCACAGCTTCGGGGAAGAAACCCGTGACCTCATCGGGTTTGGGAACAGAGCTATGGGTATCCTCCTTCTTGTCCTTCTTGCGGGCACTCACAATCACTGATGCTGATTTTCTGGGCTTATTCTGAATAGAAAGTGGCAGCGAAAAAGAAGAAGAAGAAGACCCATTTGTAAATATGAGGAATGGGTTGCGTGTGATATTAACGAAGTTGGTTGTAATCATCGTGGTTTTTGAAAGCTTAGGGAGGGGATAAGAAGGTGTAAGGGATGAACCCTTGAATAGTGACTGTGCCTGCATTGAGATGGAATGAAATGGAACTATACACGCACCAGTACTTTTAATCTTTTAATAACTTAAATGTGTCAAAATTAGTTTTAAATAAAGATTTTAAATAACTTAAATGTTTTTTTTTATTAAATGGCACGAGACTTCAAAACAAATAAACTTAAATTTATTTTTTTTAGGGAATTCAATTTAAGGTTTCGAATTCAATTTAAATAAATAAAAAACAAAATATCAAGAATTTTTTGCTAATTTTTTCAATATTAAAAAAAGTTTCATTTTTCAAAATATATAAACACATTTTACTGAATTTGAATTAGTCGAAATTTAATTTAATATAAATAATACCATTTAAGAAAAATTAAGGTTGGAATCTGTAGCTGACAGATTATTCAATCTCGTTTCTGAAACTATTTATACGAGTTCTGGTGATAATAACACAATTTTTTTTTTTTTGTCTGAGCATAGTGGATTCATATATCTAGCAAATTCATTTCCATAAAAATCACAATAAGTTATTCTTTTGGTATATTTATTACTTGAATTACTTAGTATTTAAATGATGGCCAAAACGTCACAATTATTAATTTGACCAGATCACGGCAATCTTTGGTGGTATCGTAGACACGAGTTTGAGGTACTGTATAGGCTATGGCTGTTGAAAATTGGTGCTTGATACAAATTTTTTGTGTAAGGTCTATCGTTAAAAGTGTTCCTTTGGCCGAGATAGGTCGTCATTCATTCATGCCATGTTCGTCTAATAACTTAGAAGACCCTGCTTGATCATTGGGACAAGGCTGTGTTACAAAGGCTAAAGGGATACCAAAAAATTTATTGGACAACAAAATCTACACTTGAGAAAAATAACGCTGTACAATGTGGCTCCAACTCAATTTTTGGGGCTTCATTAACAGAGCAGCTTTGAAAACTTATATTCTATTCAAGCCTTCGAAGTGGTCAAGGAAATATACTGCAATAATATGATATAACATGATCAGGTTATCACCATTGCTTTTTCCCCTTTTTCTTTCTCTTGCTGCTACTGCTACTGCCACTACCACTGCCACTGGCACCCCCACCACCAGTACCATTGCCAGGATTTTTCATCCCATTGGCAGATTTGGGAGATGAACTCTCCGCTGCAGTGCCACTAAAATTGTCAAACACACCTGCCTGTACTGCATTCTGTAACCACTCAAAGAATTCTTCCTCGGTCATGGTTTCTTCAATATTAGGTGTTGGAATCCGCCCCCCTCTTTGACCTGAACCAGTTCCTTTGGCAGAACTATGTTTGGACATTAAACTGGCGTTCACGTGAAAACTTGGCTTATGAGTATTCGCCGGACATCTCATGCCCTGCAATAAATTGTTCACATTAATGCCTTGTGGAACTTTAATCTCCATGCAAGCCTCAAGGAGCATGTTATGCAGCATGAACATGTGAGCAACCCCAGTATGAAATAGAGATGGCATATCTAGACACTAAAAAAATGTCCATATCCCTATTTCAGATGGCATTGCTAGAGAGAACAGGCCCTCTCAATTCCTCATTCAAACACCACATTGCAAAGTCAATTGTCTAGTTATAATAGAAAACACTGCCAGTCAATTGAATAAATTTTCTAATGCACTTAAAATAGAAACTATAGTTTGTAAAAGTTCAGAATAAAACTATGCTGCAATATTTAAAAAATCATTTTTTTCAAACAGACAATCCTACCTGGCATCTTATGTGAACTGAAATAAATTATTTCAAGCATTTCAAAATACACACACCAAACAGCCGAGTTCTTAAATAAAATATGGTCAAAATATGAAGAAGAAAAAATAAATTACCTGACAGATATACCATTCAGTGGCATCATATATCCTGCTACCAGCACACACATATGCTGAAGGAGCATCCACCTAAAGTAAACAATTCAAATTATTAAGCCAGATGGTATTCTTACTTACTACTGTGTATCCCGTAGATGATAGAACCAGGAATTGGCTCAGATAAAATTTGAACTACAGGTTACTGATTCATACCTTCTGCAATAAGCCAAAAAGAAATGGTTGGGAAGATTGTTCAACCCATCCATCACCATCCTTAGCTTGATGAAAATCTTGGCAATCCTTTAAAACAAAAACCCCAGCATAAAACATCAATGCCGTGATCATATGAAAAATACTTTCTCTGAAGGGTAAGCATGCCGAGAGAGACAGAACACTGGTAAATATTTTGCAATTATTAATGTGCTAGGCCAACTGTCTGTTAAGCATGCTACCTAGACTTCATTGAGAGCAGAAAAAGATTAAGAGGAAACCTGGCACCATCTTGCCCGAGACTTTTGTTTCTTGGTGTGTATCCATACATGAAAGCCACCACACCTTTTGCAGGCTATTCGCCTCGACTCACCAAATGGGTCCTCGCCATCTGTATCTGACCGCGCAAATCCAGAAGGAAAGAATCCATGCCTACCATTCTGGCAAATCAGTTGCATTCACAGCAAAAGTTAGAGAAAAAAATAATACATTAGATAAAAAAATAGATTATAAGGTTCTCTAGATGATCTGCAGAGTCTACAGAGCACAAGCATGACTAAAGAAATAAGAGACATTAAACTGCCCCTTCCAGATAAAGGAAAGTACATGCATGAGTACACATGTAACACATCAAATGCATGCCCAATGTAATTATGTACAGATCTTCTAAATCATCATTAAAACATTAGTCATTCTGTCGTATTGGGATTCTGGTCTAAAATTTCAACGAACAGGATATATATATATATATATTCTATTCATGACCAGAATAGAAACACTTCACTAATCTACGATGATTCATGTCATGAACAATGAATACTTGTGGTCACTAAGTCTTCTACCTTTTCTTGGTTCTTATTCCCATTCCCAATACTGATGAGTATTATTCCTGACCACCAAGTGACAATATTAATATGCTTTCTAACCCATAGAGCGTAGTTGACTTTCCACTTCCCACTATTAAAACATTAGAAAAAATGCATAAATCATACCTTACGGGAAGCATCATGAAATCTATGAAATACACTCAAAATCTCTTCTCTCCTTAACTCATCATCATAAGCTTTTCGCTTCAAAGAATCCATTAGAATCTGGGAAACCATTACAACCATACAGTATATATTAGGGAAGAATTATCTCTTGATTTTCAGGGTGAACAAAAATTTAAAACTCACCTCATATGCATTTTGAAGTTTCTTAAAGGCTTCCACAGCCTTTTCATTACCCATATTTTTATCAGGATGTACTAGCATTGCCTGATAATCGATGAAAACAGAGGTTGTTAGTAATGAGGAGAATTATCAAGCAACAAAAGGATTATATTGATTTAAGTTATAGAAGAAAAGAAAACTACCATCCAACACACAACTCAACATCCAACCACTAATAACTCCCAACAATACAAAATCTTACAAAGATACAAAAAAACAAAGCATGGTGATGCAAGTATTGACATCAGAGAATGAGAATAACCTTTTTCCTATATTCCCGCTTTAGTATTGAAACATCTATATTTTGATATCGTGTCAATCCCAGTGCTGAATAGTGATCAGAACAGTTCAACAAACGGACAACTTCATCTTCAGACGTTACATCAGAATCAACCCCACTAGTTGAAGGGGTGCCGGCATTGCGATCTGCAGATGGTCCATTTTCAGCAGAAGAAGCATGTGTTGGTTCATCACTAAATCCTGGTTGAGCATGCATTCCAGCTCTTTGCTCAAAACGATTGGATCTACTCTGTTGATCTATGTTTTTCTTGAGGAAGTATATCAGAACATCGCTAGAGATAAAAGCTAAATTAAAAGCCAATAGCAACCCAAGCCACCCAACATACTGCCATGCACAATAGACAGAATACACTGTGGTGATAAGTAGTGCTACCCGTTCATGACTTAACATAAATGCCAATCCTGAATTTCAAATAACATCAAAGATTTAGTAAGTTTGGCAAAAAAATACATCAAGCCTTCTTGTAAGATGTATACCCAACTACCATGGAAAAAATGACACAAACTGACAGAATATGTTCAAAGGTAAAAGATAAGGGCAAGCAAATCACCTCCAAGGATGATGAAAAATGATGTTGTCCAAAAGCTACCATAAAACCACAAGGTGACAACTCCAATGATTGCAACTACCAAAATTGCAAGCATGAGCCCAAGAAAAAATCCAATGAAGGCAGCCAGGCCCTGATCAATCACAAAAGCTAGTTAGTGAGCATAGGAAGAGAAAAAGATTTACAAGATCAATTTAGGATGGGAATAGAATGAACAAATGCACAAAACATCCCGTATACAAGAGTGAGGGGGAATATCTAGAACTAGGAGTATCATGTTTGCTTTATTCATCCAAAGAATGTGAGCTACAAAAGTCAAATAGTTACAAGATGATGCAACTCAAGCTGATTCAACTTATGTATAAACTGAAACAATTTACACTGTACAAATAGGTTTTATAATGTCATATACACTCCCAGCCCACACAAATGTTCATTCTTTTTGGTAGAGACCACAGGTACCCTCCAATAGAGGCAATCCAGTCTGAGATGGGTCACTATAGGAGGCAAAGCTCTCACACGAATGTTTATTAATTAGACAAAACATAACAGTGCCATGCAATTTTTTTTCCTCTGGCCAAATTATCACTCCCATATCTTATCCTAAAATAGCAACAATCAAAAGAGGTGCTCTTGGAAGTTGCAAAGTGTTACCAATATGAACAATCTTAAGATAGTCATATAAAAATCAAAAGAAATATAATTATAAACAATAACACCTACATGAACTGGCATTGATTTTAAATCTAGCTGCTCGGCGAGCATTTTTCATTGCACTTTTCTTTCCTGGGGTGATTAAATGAAAAGCAGAAAATCTAGGAGATTAATCAACAGAAAATACCACAACACAGATTGTGCAACCACACAAGTATGTGTTTATAAAGAACTAATAAGATAAAACCAAATTGATTGATAATAACCATAAAACTACAATTATTAAGAATTTTTTCATCAAATTAACTCCATGATAATCAAAAGCGATAAAAGGTGTGACCTGAGCTTACCAGTACAGCAAGAAACTTGAGCATCCCTATCATACTAATCACTGAGAATACGCTACACCATATAACAGAGAAGAAGGACGTTGTACCCATTCGTACAAACGAATCAACACCCCGAAGGGCACAGTCCAACCAAAACACTGCTAACAGGAGCAATATGTTTCCAAAATGCATGAGCCACTTCAGAACAACGGGATATGCCAGCATAACTTTCGTTCCAACAGTATGACAGGCTTTAAACATGACAGTTCTAAGAGATACAAACAATGGAGTCTGCCTGGTTAGCCACTCCGAAACTGCAGTAAAGATGGAAAATACTGACAACCTTAATCTCCTAACTGTCGCATTATCAGCAAGCTCTAATTTTTCCCCCAAACTTTTCAGATGCAAACTACCCAGTATACAGTTCAATCTACTCTTTATACTCTGTTGACCTTGATTACATCTAGGTATAGTCCCATTTTCTTCTTCTTGCAATGAAGCTTCAGAATTCATACTCCCACCCCCCGAATTACTCTCAAAGGGCAAGGACTCCTCTAGGTCATGCTTTGCACTCATCCCTTGCTTCTCTTTCCTATAAATCTTTTCAGACCTTTGCTCATTGTTATAGTCATCACCTGAAGAACTAGCATCACATCCAATCTGAGAAACACCGTTAGGCCTATCACCGTCTACAAGTTCCTCTCCCGGGAAGACCTTCACCGGCCCTCTTTTATTCATTCCCGGAAGTACACCACCGGAAACCCCTTTTTTGTGATTCAATCCATTCCGGTCCACTCCATTCTTCTGCTGATTACCCTTCCGAGCCATGTAGCTATTAAAAATGGAATTAGGAAGGTTCCAACTTACACCATTTCAAACTCCATTAAGAACACGAACACCTAATCAGTAAATGAAACCGAAAAATTAAGCCCAAAATTACCGTTTCGTGATCAAGCATAAATTAAGACCAACAACAAAGCAATAAACCCTAAAATCACAGATTCCAGTTAGAATAAATAAAACAAATTCCATGCACCGCGAGAACAGAATTAAAAATAGGGAATAATTAGGGATAAAGAGAAACAAGCAAAACAATAATTAAGTGATCAAATACGAGAATTACGAAATGAAAAAAGCAAGAAATCATGGTGAAGAACATGCACCTACAGCTACGGTGCGCGAAGAGGGTGAGAGAGCATCGAAAACCCTAACGGTTAAGGATCGTGTGTGTGAGTTATCTGTGAGCGCGTGTGTGTGTGAGAGAGAGAGAGAATCAGAAGCGAAAGAGCAACAGAGAGATATAGAAAGGTGTGTGCAATTTGTGTCGTGTTGTGTTCATGTGCTGTTTGGTTTCTTGACCGAGAGAAACTGGTTAATGTGTAATCCACTACTCACATTTTCAACACAAAACCTCTTTATTACAAACGGAGATTCCATGTAACCAACCAAACACACCTCAACCCACACCTATTCAAACTAATTAAGTAATTAGTGATTTAGTCCCTCCTCTACCTATCCCTACTTAATTAAAGTTTGTTTAAATTAGTAATATTAAAACTATTTCATTCACTTTTCAATTTTCTGTTTTCAAATTTATTTTACATATGTACTGTTAATTAATCATTTTTCATTCATAGTTTATTTAATTTTTAAAATTGTTTCAAAAATTAGAATTTTAAGAACTAAAAACAAAAATAACTAAAAAAAAATTATTTTTCTTAACCACTTTCCTTCAATCTCCACCGTCTCCTTTTAGTGAAAATAATAAGCTGAATGATAACAAAAGTATGGAATCCCCTAAAACATATATTTGATGTACATAAATTTTGGAAAACTAAAAAATAAAATTCAAACACAACTTAAATTAAAGTAATTTTAAAAATTGAGACAGTTAACTAATTTTTTTAAAATAGAAATAGATTAAATTGAATCAGATAAATAAGTAGACGAGTCAGATAATTTAACCTTAAAGTTATTACATTCATAGCTTTATTTATTTATTTTATCTATTTTCATTTAATAATATTAATTAGAGCAAACTAGGTATTAAACCAAGGTTCTAATTAGGAAAAAAATCAAATTTTTTCTTGAGACTGCACCCTGCCAAAAACTGACTGAAGGTGCGTTAGTGAGTGGCTAGTTTTTCTTCAAAGAAAGTGAAAAAGAAAAGAAGGAAATAAGTTTTTTCTCCTTCGGTTGTTTTAAGCTTTTTAAGTTTCAAGTTTTAATTTCTCTAAAAATTTTGTTGAATTTTAATTTTTAATTTTAATATTTTTAATCTTTCTAGTTGAATTGAAATTATTACTTTTTTATGATTTCAAGTTAAAATTAATAATATTACATTTATGTTAAAAATGTTAAATATTACATTTTTTTAAAATATTAGTTAAGAAATTAAAAGGTGAGGGTTGGACAGTTTATTCTTGACAGATAAAAAATAGTAAAATAATTATTAAATCATTTTAATTTTTGAAAAATATCTAATGTCGTATATTATTTATTATATTTTATTTTCTAATTCAAGAATTATATTATTTATTATCATTTTAATTTATAATTCAAAAAATTAAAATATAATTAAATTTAAGAATCAAAATAATAATAAATAATTAAATTTAAGAATTAAAAAAAAATCCTTGTTTTTTATAAAAAAAAGTTAGACCAGAATTACTCTGTTCACATATAATTTACTTGGTATACTAATATTTTTTGTGTATTTGAATCTTTACCTTATACTCGAGATTCATTATTACAAGACATAGAAACGATTAAAGTGTACTTTTTTCTTTCATTAACATTTTTTTCACTCGTGATGAAGAACCAAACTCTTATTTCTACGTTTAAGAGACTCAACTATGTCTGCCTTCCATGGTGGACTATATTGATCTATAAATATTGCTACACTTGTATAAAGTCAGAAAGCCAACATTCAAAATGCTTGTTGTTCAATTGTGTTGTGTCCTTTCCTTAACAACTAGGTAACTAAGTAAAATATGATGATTTGTTTCACCTCACCGGTCAAAAAATAACTGTATGTCTATTTTGTTCGTTAAGAGTGGTGTGTCCAAATTTGGACATTGCGTGGATGATAGTTATATCCACTTTTGTTGGAGTGAGCTGAGTTTTGATCAAATCTTCTGTCTTTACAAAAAGATAGGGGCCACGACCATTATGTTAAGTCAGTGTACAGAACCAGAGAGTATGACATATTCATTATTGCACAATTCCAAGATAAACACCAAAACATCACGCAAATGAAATTGACAACAACATACCTTTGATGGTCAGATGCTAATTAGTCAATGTTTTTGAACAAAATGCCATGCTACAATCATAGTACATGTTTAGATTGCAGTTGGGAATGTTGTGTACGCCTACTAATACAAATTCCATGTGTAAAAGCAAAATGAATAAAAAATAAAGGCCATGATCCTATGACAAAATTACTTTTGTCTCACATGTAGAAATAAGTCATTTTTGTGAACAAAGTTTCTCATTAGTGGATATTAAGGACAATCTAGTCCAGGGAATTTAGTGCTATAAAGCTATAGGTTGTACAACCATGAGATATTTATTTATTTAGGTAACATCATCACATGTGAATCCTACTTATGTGAAAGAGTTGTCATATGCGAAAAGATGAAACAAACATCTCCATTCTTCCCAATTCTACTATGTAAGCAAAGAAAGAAAACAATTTTTAGTTCGTGCTAAACACAATATACCCTATTAAGAATATGTAATTTGATTTAATCCTACGTATCCTGTTAAGAATATGTAATTTAATTTAGTCTCACATCATATATACGACAAGAGGAGTTTGATTTTAATTCCACCTCGTATAACAGTTTTTCACTTTTTCAACCTAAGCATCAATAGTCTCAAATAAATGAAGTTGTGTAATATAAAACCAAAACATGGGGTCCATGCTGCAGATATAATCCTCGCAGAATTTAAAAATAACTTGTGGATTCTATTGCATTATAAAATTCCAAACTGAACAGACTTGGTGCAATCCGCAAGTCCTAGTGTGTTTGAATTAGCTTTCAAGTTTACCAAAATCAATCCCAATTTCACATTGAAGTCCAAAGCAACAAACAGTTGCTTCAATGTTACAATTTTCAACATGATTTTGGAGACCAGAATCAATTCTAGGAAGTATCAGATACACTACTAGTCAACTAGTGCTGTCCATTGCTACATAAATATTTAGATAGGCTTTATATGAGATTATCAGAAAAAAAAAAAAAAAAAAAAAAAAAAAAAAAAAAAAACGATGCAATCAGAATGCCCTCTAAGGTTGCGTAATTCTTATTAGAGAATACTATTGATCAGAACTCTAAAAAGTGCTATATAGTATATACGAAGAATGTTATACTATTTCATACAACAAGTTGCAAGTGGTTGCCTAGAGCATGGAATTGCACGGGAGGCATGCTAAAATAGTGATGATAAACTGCTGCTGAGTGCTGAGTTACTAATCAATGAGTGTTTTAATCACAAGCACACAAGCTTTTATACAGCAAGAATGTTAAACTAGCATGTAAAATAGAAGGGGTGGATAACTACTAAGTACTAATAATAAATTCAACTCATTACTAGATGTCGACTGGGCATGAGGTAAAGCAGTACTCAAGCAGTTTCATACCAGAAGAAAAGAAAATTTATAGGTAATTGAGCAAGTTGCATGTAAAAATCGAATGGATTTAACAAACCTGAATGCAGAATACTAAGGGGCCGTTAGTTTCTGTTTTCATTTCCTACTTTTATTTTCTGTTTTTCAGTTTCAATTACAGAACTGTCACCTTGTTTTCAATCTGATTCCTGTTTTCAAATCTTTTGCACTGAAAAAATTTTTCCCGTTTTCTCTGATTTCTACATCAAATGCATGTAACATATCTAACAATTACCACTTCTGCAGAATTTACTCAGTTGAGGAATCTCACCTTTTTTGTACATTATGTGAGAGAGAACAGATAAATCAATTAGATGATTTGTGATTGGACCTCCATGGCAAAAAAAATGAAATAGTTTTAAAATAAAGATACTGCATCAGAAAAAATAAAATATATTCGGCAAATAACAATGACCAAATGAGTATCAAATACTTGCAAGCTGCAACTAGAAATGTATGTACAAAAGCTATTTATTGAAGCCACACCTCAGTTAAAAGAGACAAGGGCGAAGCAATATAATGGGACCTCCATGCCAAAGCCAACTTCATAGTTTTAAACATAAATAGACTGTACCGGAAACCTATGATATCTTCAGCAAATAACAATGGCTTAAAATGAATATAAAATACTAGCAACTAGAAATATATGTACAGAAGTTATTTGATGTAGTCACCCCGACTCAGTTACACAAGAACATGGTGCTGCGATGTGCATGAGCAGAAAACCATAATGGGAGTGTTGAGCTATACTTCACAGAGTACATTTCTTTCCAAACTTGACTCTTGCGATGATATACCAAAATCTGCTTATGAGTTGCCAAAAAAACATATTCCTCTGTCTGACTGATTGGGAAAATACCTGGCACCATTCCTCTGATACACCTCAGACTCACCTTATCCACCATACACCATTCATCTTTCCAGTAATCTTTTAGCACCCATATATTCATCCATGCTTCTGAAATTTTAATTACAGACAAGCAGCCATCAAAGTCTAAGAGATAAATCCTATTACCCATTCCATAAACCAAGTCATAGGGCAATTGCATCTTCCTCCAAGAGTCACAACTTAAATCAAGCACAAGTATATAAGTAGAGCTAGCAGTCAACCAGTGCATAGCATTATTGACAAAAACAACCTGGTTCTTATTCATATGAGTAAAATGATCATCTTGCAACGAAACAAACTTCCTCCACTTGTTCAACTCTGAATCAAACACCAGACATATGAAACTCCCATCTGGCCTATGACCGAACGAGCGATGGTAACCTGCTAGAACAACATTGAACTTCTGATATACCGAATCACAGGCCAGGCCAACCAAGGTAGCTTCACCATCCGGGTAAAACCGAGTCACTGGCCTTTCCCTACTCTTGGGAAGTAACCGGTACTCACGAGTGACAGGATTGCAGACATATAAGACACCCTTATCAGGAATACTAGAGCAACACAGCAAGCCATTACAAGATGCTCGAACCTTAACTCTATCATTCAAGAAATTCAGTGAAAACTCAGATACACCCCTTAAATTATCAACACAAATTAAGCTAGATTTGGACTCAGACGATGAATCCGAAATTTCCACCAGAATCATGGGGTTCTTCCTAGACACCTCATTAAAAAGTTGAATGAAATACTTATCCAAAGACAACTTACACCACAATTTGCAAACGGTTTTAAACCTGAAAAGGGACTTCACAGGCAACCTTGCGAGAATCTGAATAATCACTTCATCTGGGAAAATCCCATCTCTTCGTGTATCCATAACTGAAAACCTCAAATACAAAATCAGATTAAAAATGTTAGATTTTATAAGAAAATTAAAATCTGGGTACGCAAAAAACAAGGCAAAGATTCAAACTTTGCTTACGGAACAGAATTCGGGGAATCCGATGAAGGTGCAATTGATGGGGTGGGTGCAGAAAGGATTCAACTTTAGGGTGGTGAGGGGTTTGTGAAGGTTGAAAAATGAAAAAGAGGAAAATGGGTTTTCATTTTCCGTTTACATTTGAAGATATAATAGAGAATGATCAAATTTCAGTCGTCATTATCGCTACACACGCACACGCAAGGATGAATATAATATATTGAAGTAAAATAGCTAAGCGTTTACCCCCAAATGTGAAGACTAGGTATGTGGATCAAGTTTACAGGTTAAGGTTTCCGAGGAGAAGGATCGTGAATTCACACCATGGAATAAAGGAATAATAATGATAAGAGAGATTAGAAGGGTTTGGAACATAACATGTACGAGAAATGAGAAACTTTGGGCATGAGATGTTTGCACAATGATGTCAGAGGGAGGATTTTTATGACTATGATGCATTCATTTTTACTGTATAGTATACTATTTAAAAATTATTTTATTTATTTTAAGATATTAATTTTAAATAATTATTATTATAAAAATAAATGCACTTTTTTAAGAAAGTGAAAAGAACTTGCAATATAATAGTATAGCTTTTAGATTAATTGGTATATACTAATCCTGTACATTTTACATGAATGTGTGTTTAAATTATTTTTGGTAGAGACCAGTATCTTTCACAGTTGCATATCTAGACTGGAACCTAGTAATGATAGTGAAACAAAAATAATCAATACCAATTAACTTACAAGAAACAAGCTCAGTAATTAGGAATGTGTGATTGAATGAGAAAGATATAGAAAAAAAAAAAAAAATGCAATTTATTAAGTTAAGTGTTTAATACGAGAGAAAATTTTCATTTGCGATAAGTTAGGATTCATGATTTACAGGAATAACAAATTTGTTTTATTAGATATAAACATTTTTGAAAATGTTTACTTGTGTGCTTGAGAATCAGAAAAAATTTATGTTTAATTTTAAATTTAAATATTTTTACGCATTCAATCTATCACAACTCATTTATGGTAATTTTTTAATTTTAACAATAAAATCGCCAAGATCTTTAGAATTTAGTTTATGGTTGATTAACCTTATAAAATAATTTTATATTATTAATACATAATTTCTAAAGTCTTTTTTTTTCTTCTAAAATAACTGAATTTAAACTTTTTGGACTTGTAAGAAAATATTTATGATTTTCGTCCTCAGAAAGAAAATATTATAGTTTAATAGAAAAATATTGTTTAAAATTATTTGCATAAACTAAAATTCCTAAACCATTCAGAAAATCTGTAATGAAACCTAAAGAGTGATCCAAAGACTTATAATTGTGCTAGAAAGCATACAAATGTTAAAAATAAGAAACATAATTAATCAATTTTAAATTATACATTTTCGGACATGTGATTTCCTTTGGAGCAATAATTGACAGAAAAATAATGTCAAGTAGTTCATAATAAAAACAAATACTCAATTAATTTTGTTCCTAAACGTGATCTTTCTTGATTTTGTCTTAAATGTCTTAACATCCATCGTATATACTACATACATACATGTACGAAAGTAACTTCGGTGGCTGAAATTAGGAGGTTGACATTGCAGTTAGCACATAGGTACATATTCCAAACATTTACATATTACATTTCAACTCCAGAAAGTGCTACAGGGAAAGGCATTCAGTAGAAAGCATTTGACATGTGGGAGGCTTGAGTAAGTGACATGCAGTAGAAAGCATTTTCAGTGAAATAGCAAGGTTGTAAGAAGAACCTCAGGTGATTCACTAATGATCAGGTCCTCGGCCCTAAAAGAAACCATAATGAACAAATAAAACCAAAGCATTCAGTTTTGAACTCCTGATAAAAGAAATGAGTAATGAAATCAAGCACTCAACTCATAATGAAATAAATCAAATAAGTTTAGCTCAAATATATGAAGTGAATGGACAATAAATGATACTTGTTTCATTCACAATATGCTTTCTTAAGTGCATAAGTTGATTATATCTTTTGAGAGAAGCTGACTTATCAAAAAGAAGAAAATAAGTAGAAAAAAATAAAGAATACTTCTTCAAAAGTTAAAATTAGAGCTAATTTATATTAAGTCCTACATCTTTTAGAAAAACTAAAAGAAAGAACTATTTTATATTAACTAATGAAGAGTTAATTTTAACTTTTGGAGAAGTTTTTCTTTAATTTTTTTCTCCTAGAAGTGCTTCTAGAAAAGTTTACCTAAACAAAGCCTTATAATGCCACAAATTTTCTAAACACATTTAACATTCCTAACTACAACTATGAGAATTATCCACATAAAGTGTTTGTGCTTCATAGAGATTAATAATGACATATCAACAGTTAAAAAATATCATTTAAAATATTGGAAGCAATTAGAAGGACTCCAAGTCCACAGCACACTATGCAGCAACAAGATTAGAGGGGCATTGTAAACACGTTGTGAGGTTACTCACTACGTAAATATAAACGCAACGAATTATGCCAAGCACACCACTCTAAATCAATAAAAGACTTCTGCTAAATTAATAAATCAAAGGATGTGTTGTTTAAGTCATACCAAAGAAGCAAGCACCCATTGTCCATCAATCCATGCTTGATGAGGCCTCAGATGACAATGCTCAAATACCAGCTCCTCCTTTGTAGTCCAAAAGTAAACCTTATACTTGAAGCCAAGAAGAACACTAGATACCTGACCTACCCACCATCCTTCATTAAACCAAGCATCAACCATTTCGCGCAGTGTGAAGGGATGAACATGTTTGACTTCTGGTGGATATGGCCTGATATCTGAAGCATCTGCTACTTCTTTTAGTTGTTCAGTTAAGTCATCTGTTTTCAGGGTCAAATACTCCACCAAGTACTTGCCATTGAGCAAAGAGTCGACAACAATGGCAGTATACCAGGAACCTTGGTAGCCTTCTTCATCACTTCTGACCTCTACCTTTGCACCTTTACATAAATGTGCCACAAATTTGCTTTGGGCTCTCAGTATCCTTGTCGTTACATCTCTAGGCTCCTTTGAACTCTCAGTAGGCTTTTGACGTTTTAAGATTAGTTTAATTCCTGTGACATTCTTGGTTTTAGGCATCAGATCTCCAAACTTCTTTACCAGCTCACTTGGTGTCTAATATTTAAAATCCATATTGTCCGATACATAAAGCATTTCCACCAAAAAAGAGAATAAAAGAATGTAAGAAAATTTAGGAACCAAATGACAGTTTTCCACATAATATTATGTTATTTATAACCGTTACTATAGTTTGGAAATACTACTGTAGAATAGAACTTGAATATAATTTTATTGCAGCTAATCAGACAACTTTAAGTCAAATGACAACAGTCAACAGATACAAGTTAAGCATGATACCAATAATTTGTTTTAAGTTCCTTCTGCTGGAAATTGTTACAAAGAATTATCTTCGGATTATTCAATTTAAATATCAAGTTTCAATTGATGGTAGAACTGTTCTAGAGAAACTGATTTATAATCTAAGTAACAAGATACAGATAATCTAATCAAAACTAAGAGAGTTTGACAAGATTTTGTGTTTGAAGTATTATTATGATACTACCCCCTAAATCAGATTTTGGAAATTGTAAATCTCAATTGCAATTTCAGAAGAAAACTTTTGATTGAATAAAGTATAAGCTTCTGAATGTTTTACCTTGGAAGGCATCACCCATTTTCCATCAAACCAGTCTTGATGGGGCCTTAGTTTAGAGTTTTCAAGTTTCAATACATCTCTGTGAATGAAAGAAACCAAACATTCTCTGCTATTCAGTACTTCAAGAACCACAGCTTCCCACCACCCATCATTATACCATGCATCAACTTCTTGGAACTGTTTGAAAGAACCAGAAAATGGAATTTCAGGAGGGCATGGCCTGATAAACTTTGCATCAATATCTTCTTTCAAGAGTTGGGATCGGGAGCCATCACTGGTTGTCAAGTTTCTATATTCTACTCGAAACCTGTTTTTTCCTAATTTGTCAATAACCGTAGCAACAAACCAAGCACCCTTAAAACCCTCATCAATGACTTCCACCATTGTCCCTCTTTTAAATTTTGATTCCGTTAGTGATCTCCTGCTGTATTTGATCCTAAACCTTAAACTCTCAGACTCTGTCTCCATCTTAGGGGGCTGCTCCTGCAACTCAAGTTTTCTGCAAATTAGCAAACATCCAATACAACAACATGTGTTCAATTTGAACTTGTAATTGCCATGGATAGAATGCTGCCTAATACAAAAACATGAAAACCATTAAATAATGACATGGATCAGTCTAAAGTATGCCATTGAATAAAATCTGATTTTGCTTGAAGATACTAATGATGAGTGACTTGCAGAAAATTGTCCACATTTATATACAAAATCACTCCACTAAGAGAACACATTTCAATGTAGAATATTACATCAGATACAGTAATACACTTATGCACATCCACATTGGCAGTTTGGCACTGATCCCACTTTCCTTTTAAACAGGATCTCCTAGAATATGAAATAATGATGGTTTAGCTTTTCTTTCATTTAGCGATTTTAGCTTTATCATGAACAATGAACAATGACACGTGTACAAACTTCATGCAAAGACACTATTATACTCTTTCACAAACAATGAAAAGTTATGAGTACTCAAACACATCCAATAGTCTATTATTTGACTTTATCGGTGGAACATGCAATAAATAATTCAATTTAGTTAAAAAAAACTAGCCACAATTGTATAACCCATCAATCAAAAATTTATTCTCCAACCCCAACATTTTTATAATAACCAATAATTTATCAGCATTAATGAAGATTGAACAGTGTATCTCTCATTAATTAATTATTTATTTATTCTAGAAAATAATAGCAATGGGAACCTGTTCGGGGAGAGGTGGGACCCAGTTCCCCCGCACCCAATTCCGGTGAAGACGGAGGGCGGAGTGGTGGACGACGGCGGAGTCACCGGCATCATCCCCGCCGTAAAATTGGACTTTGTAACGGGAGTTATCGAAAATGTCGACGACGGTGGCGGGGCACCACGCATTTTGATTTTGAAGGAATGCATCGACGGAGTCACCAAGTTTGAACCAGGTGTTGAGTTGGAGAGGAAGCTTGGGTCTGACGTTAGCGACATTAGCGTATTCTCTGAGGGGTTTGGGGTTTTGGGAGTGGTATTCGAGGAATACAAGGTTTTTGTTCTTTGAAGGTGGTCGAATGACTGAGGCAGAGTAATAGAAACTGTTCTTTGTTACCTCCACAGGATCACCCTTGTGGAAAACGGAACCTGACATTGTGAGTGAAATGTTGTGCTCCAACCTCACACAAACAAATTAGAGTAACAGGGTATCACGCGTTTTCTGCTTCCTTGTTGCTTTTACTAGTCTACTTTTTCCCCAAGTCACTATCAATATTTTTTACTTTCTATCCCTTGTGTTAAAGACAGTTGCTAATTACTATATTATTCAATTCTTATTTAGATATTTAAATAAATTATTTGGATAATATTCATTGTTTATTCTATTTTTTTTTATTATTATTATTATTGTTACATCGTGTCATTTTAAATATGTTGCATTTTTTATCTTTTAACTTTCTCACCGAATGTTGAATGTCGACAGTAATAATTTTCCAAATGCATAAAGGCTTCGTTTCGACGAACGAGAAGTGAAGGAAGCCAAGTGAAGGAATAAGGAAGGAAGATAATAGAGAAAACAAAAAGTGAGTCAATCATTCCATTATTTTATAGTTGCTAGAGAAATATTTAAGTTGGAGTCACTTTTAACTTAAAAAGGTATAAGAGTTTTGCAAAATGTGGTCAACTCTTCTTCGAATTATTTACTGAAACATTGATTTCATTATTGTTTATTTTAGTAAAATTGTTCATTAGAGTCATTGTTATCTATTGGTCTTTAAGATGTATTTTCAAAATACCTATATCTATAGCTAAGGCATAAGGTGCATGATTTGGTAATACTCCAATTTGTCCGCTATTAGTATGTAAAATGATTTCATTCACTTCTGCATCCCAAACAATTCGATTGGGGTCGGTACACAAAGATTTAAAGTCATTTTTTCAAATTGTTCTCCATTTCTAACACTTTCATTATACACAAAAGTGATAGCGTTGAAAGTCGATGTTCACAAATGACATGCCTCAAAATCTATTGTAAATTTAAGAAGGATGCCTCGAAGCGTTAGATTAGGTGTCTTCACTCCATTTCATCCACATTAATTGCTTCTACATTAGCAACCTTCCCTAATTGAACTATCTTTTCAATAAAATTAGTAATTTACATTCACATCCATCCTCCTTGATCAAATCCTCGAATCTATCATCAAATTCACTAAACTTACCTTTATATCACTCACACCAATATTTTTGACATAGTATTTTACATTAAGTCTCAAAATAAAATTTCTATTGATCATTGATTTTTTCTGTAATAACTTTTTTAGAACCCTCGCTCTTTTCCTCTCTTCCCTCCCCAACCTCTTCGGAATTGACTCTAACAAAAACCACATATCTAATGTCATCCTAAACTCATTTGACTCTTTCTCAAACCAAGTCACGGTGATGATTCTCTCCTATAATCGCTTGACAAGGAATATTTTAATGACTTCAGGGAAATTGAACCTTCCATACGTAAACTTGTCTCAGAACATGTTGAAGAGTGATGCATCCATTTTCTTTTAATTTTTATTTTAATCGCTACCTTTCTGAGTTTTCCATGTAGTCGATGGCACCTAGTGCCAGGTGCGGCCTCATGTCATTCTGCCATTATCACTGAAAGCGTCAACTCTTTAACGTTATTATTTTTTTGTATAAGTGAAAGGATCTGCACTTTGGCGCGACCACTTTTTCTTACACTAAAAACACCAGACTTATAGCGCCTTCACTAAAAGTGACCTCAGCCTATAATATATTTTCAACTAAACCCATTTGCATATTTAACTTTCATAACAATACCCTTTGATCATTTTAATTAGAAAGACTAGGTGAAACCATGTATTTAATTAAATCTATTTTAGACCATGTTATAATTAATTGGGAGATTGTGTTCAATGTTGTGAATAGCTTTAGCTATGAGGTGGAATGTTATATCTACCGTGAGGTAAGATGATCGTCCAAAACATTTTTGTCTTCTTTCATGAGTTTTGACCTTAAAGTACCTTCATGTAATAAAAGTGAGGAAAACATTAAAAAAAAATATTAAATAGCCATTAATCTCTTACTAGCTAACTCTTCTAAAAACCCATGATAACAAGATAAATTTCTTTGGCACAGGTTTGAACAAGGAATATATATAAAAGTATATTTTATAAGTAAAAGGTGAGTATCTCTTTCAATAATTATTTTTAAATTTAAATTATTGATTAATGCATTTTGTCTTGCAAAGGTTGACTTGACTTGCACTAATTAAGTATTGGGAAGTTACTTACTTCCAACATATATATTGACCCGATAAAGGGTGGTCCAACATCTTCGTCAATCTTAGGACAGACTCTAATACCATGTTAAAATGTGATCACATCCCTTCCTCAATCTTAGGACAGACTCTAATACCATGTTAAAATGTGGTCACGTCCCTCCCACGCTAAGAACTAGACTTTTCAAGTGTGGAAAGTCTCACAATGGATGACCCAACATCTTCATCAATCCTAGGATAGACTCTGATACCATGTTGAAATGCGAGTAATGGACCTAACTCAACCTTACAAAACTGACTTGTAAGGTGAAAATTACTCATCACTTATATATATGCAGCAGACTCCATCTTTAGGCGATGTGAGACTTCTAATACACCCTCAAGATCTCCAACACACCCCTCACACTGAAGACTGAACTTTTCGAGTATAAAAATTATTAAAATAGATAGTCTATTATTGAATTTCTAACACATATCAGTAACAACATAGCAAAACATAAAGAGAAATTATAAATAGTTAGTATGAGAAGGAATAATTATGACGTATAATAGAGATAGAAGAACACGCAAAAGAATAATGTAAAGAAATACAAAATATGAAAAAGGTCTAAAACTACTTATTCACGGATATTACTAAATTTTCTATGTAATGATTTTTAAATAATGGAACGTAGCTAAATAAATAAAGAAAAAAAGGAAATATTCAAAACTTCACAAAGGACACTCTATTAATTTATGACATTGTGGTTTATTTTTTAACTAATTACTTAAAAATTTTAAGTATTTTTTTTAAATATAAAAAATTAAATATATTAGTTGAAAGGTAAATTTGTACGATAATAGGATGATGTCGTCCATCTAAAAATGATATCATAGAATTTACCAATTATTTAATTAATTTATGTATAATATTCGGTTAGGTTCTGGTTAGTTTGGATTTAAAAGGTATCTATCCCTAAATTAATCATCATTGAATTTCATTGGTTGGATTCAAATAGCATCTGAAGTAGAAAATTAAGTTAAATTTAATTGATTCCATCACATTAACTTCACGTCAAAATGATTTAAAATTTTAAATAATAATATAAAATATTATGTCTCTTAGATGCGATGCTACTATTTCAAAAGGAAGAAAAATGGGATTATGAGTTCTAAAATGGTGGATACATAGATCTCTTTTATTATTTTTCAAATGAGCACTATAGCATTTAAAAGCTGTCATTAATTAAAATTAATTATTTTAAAATTTAAATCATTAATAATGTTATGTAAAATTAATATGTATAATAAAAAATGATACATTTTAAAAGGAGGTAAATAGAAATTTTAAAATTAGAGAACTAAAACAGGATAATTTCCAAAAACTAAAACTGACATTTTAATTTTTACATTTTAAAAAACTACGAGAAACTAGTTTCTAACGTGTTACCCGGAAACTCAACTATTAGAAGTTAGAGTAATACTAATAGTGTAAATTATATTGCCATTATTATTGTATAAAAAATATGCATAGAAACTAGTATAGTTTATTTTATAACTTGTAAATGCAATACAAACTATTTCTCATGACCAAATCTATGTAAGACTAATAAAAAATAATAGAGATGAAATATTATAAAATAAGTTTTTTCACTCTAAGCTCCGAATCTTGGTCTCAAAATCATGGGCTTGCTTTCTTATGCATTTACACACAGTTGTTGTCTTGGGCCAGGAATAGTGTGTTTGTTCAAGATTCGGTCCCTTTCATGAGCAATGTTCTGGGCTTCAAATGTGTCCCAATAAATAAGAAAACTGATTATTCATTTGGAGTATAAACAAAAGGCCGTGAGAAGCTGCCAAAACATGTAAAAAATATTTGGTAGACAATTGTAAAAAAATATATGGTAGATAACTATAATAAGCAGACTTCTAGACAATTAATTATAAAATGTGAAGACAGAAAAATACTTGTATGTATAAAATGTAAAGAGAAAAAAATACGTAGATATTCTGTGAGTGAGTTAGCTAGTTAACTACGTATTACAGTTGTTAGTGCAGTAAAATTTATTATAAAATGATCCATTATACACATAAACATATCACATGGCACTGAGTGCACAATTGCACATGAATGGCAAATAGAGGAATTCCTTGCATTTCTGTTTATTCTGAAGACTGCAAAGAATATAGTTGAGATTTTGGTAGCATGAAAATGTTCTCTAAGTGGGTGCCACTCTTTTACCCGGAAATTGATGATGACCAAGTGGACCACAATGGAAGCAAAAAATTCAAAAACAAAAATTAACTCACTCACCCTCTTTTATCTTTTTTTTTTTTTTTCCTTTGAGTGAGAGAATCTTTGCAGAGTTTTTTGTTCCTTTCTCATCCGAAATGGGTCACACAGAATTAATGCCGGAACAGCACCACTTTGGCCACATGCTAATTGGCTCAATTACATGTACGGGTTGGTATACACCTTTCAAGCTACCCCTTTATCCTTATGTTATGCATTATTGATTTCCTGATTTGGTTGTGCACAATTTATCACCCTTAGTCACTTCTTGGAATAATTCGAAAGGGTACCCTGTCCTTCAACCCTTTTCTTTTCACTCAGCTACGTAACATGTTTATGTGTTATATTTGCCCACCTTCCATTTCACATCCCTACCATTGCGTGTCTCATAGTTTTCAAGCGATTCCTTGTCCAAATATGACCTTCATTTTTTGCATGTTCCTCATCTGTCACATCAACTATACCACCACCCAACTCACTACATTGCTCTTGGCTACTGCAAGTGGCACGTATTCAAAGTCTTTTTAGAAAGTTCAAGGGCTCCACGCTTTGATTTTGAACGTCAAAGTGAATCAATGAATGAATGCCATATACCAAACCATATATAACTATAGGGTCTACACTACACACTTTGACATATAAGGGTGTATTTGGTTTGCAGTTGAATTCAATGTCAACCAGCTTTTACACAAAGCTGCAACTTATGTATGTTTATTTGATAAAGTTGAGTTCAATATCAATTTGCTTTTAATCAAAAGTTATAACTTGAAGTTTTTGATATTTTGTATTGGAGGAACGTGCAATCTTTCTATTCAAGGTGGTTTGAACGCTAAAACAAATAAACATTTAAAGCTTTAGAATTTTGGTATCAGAACGCGTTGTTTATCCGTTTAAAATTGTTTCAACTGTAAATCAAACATATACTAAAAGTTACTGAAATATGTGGCTTATCCATTTCATAAAGAAAGTGATGTCAAAATTGTCCAGTGTAGGAAGTTTATTTTTATTTTTGACATGATGCATTTGACTGCAAGTGAAAGTGTCTACTTATATGTGGACTAGAAAAGGAGAAGAGAAAAGGAAATATTGAGATGAAAATTACATATATCATCAATGAAACACGTAACATTAATGCAGGGTACTGAAATTTGGCTTTTGCAATCTTGAGCTGGGTAAAGTTTCTGGGATGTCCAAGGTAGGAAGAGAATAAAAGGACAAGTTGTGGTCCTAAGACCAAATATAGAGCCAAACCTTACTTGCAAGCATGTTGCCAACATGTACAGTGCATACATATCATTATTGATTGAGTTAGTTGGCTCATCTTTGAGTAAATAGTTTAAATGGGTCATGGTAATTTGAGGCATGGACCGGGTACATAATTGCAACTAGGGAGGGGCCAAAATCAGAGAATTTTATGATTTAATTTTTTGGGGTCTTGTATATTGCACATATTTGCATTGATTTTCTCAGTATTGAGGACCAACAAAAAAAAAAACAACTCTCCTCCCAAACCCAAAAGAAAAAAGTCCATATCCATTATACTGCTCATATATTCATATCTCACAGCACACACTCAGCTAAAAGTACCAAAACATTGTTCTCAAGCTTGCTATAAGCCTTTTCAACTTATGGCACTGTTTGTTACACATCTGCATTCATGTGTATCAACTTTGTTATCTCACAATATAATAAGGTCTGAATTTCTGTTAAAAAATATGTTCATATTTAATATATGACCATGTTTTGAACAAGATTACTTCCGAGAAGGATGTTTGTGTGAAACCAAAAAAAATCAACATTCATGTGTGTGCGTGACTGACATTTCCGATGCTGTCTTGTAGTTGCAGGATTTATGATGCCTCTCTTTGACCTTTAATAATCCCAACTTACAGGATATATTCACTGACAAGAAAGTTTGAGTACTAAGGCGTATACATACTAACATACATACACACATTAATCAGATGAAATCCACAGTGGGATAGCAAACTATTGGTATGGTCACGGAATGGAATAAAATGCTAGCGATTCAGAATGTGACTAGTGCTTAATTACATGATGCATGGGTAGAACAGGAAAAAGGTTCACTGGACCCCTTGCTGCCATGTTATTCACTGACTCAGTGGACCTTAGCAGTGAGCAAAAGGGACGTGGGGACACTTGACACAAGCATAGGGTACAAAAACTTTTGGTCAATCCATAACTAGTACCTTATGATAAAATTCTTTACATTAATTAATTTACTGCTACCAAAAAGTACTGTAGCCATATACAAACTCTTTTTATTTAATTATCAAAGTTAGGATGTCAAGGAATTGGGGAGGGTGTGACTTTGTAACTTGTTTGACCATGAAACTTTGGAGACTGTGTTCATAGTGAAGATTTCCAACTGCCATCATCGTTTCCTCGAGTATTTAGAAGTCTCACCTATAGTTTAGCATATTTTCTTTCGGTTACCTAAGATTCCTTGTTCCCCTCACCCATCATTTTGCGCAAAATACACGTTTTTTTGTTCCCTCTTTTCGGGCTAGCTAACTCACTAGTGCTCTAACTTGAGTTCTTAACCGAGTTCCCCAGTAAACATATATGTTTATTATTATGCATTGATTCATATTCTACTAGCAAATATATATTTTTAGGGGGTTACAACGAGAGTTAGAGAGTATACTAGGCAAAATCTTTGCTTATAGATAATGAAAACAGCTTCTTTATTTGTCTAAGAGGACACAGACACACTAATCAAACCTCGTTAAATGTGTTTTTGTGTGTGCATGTGATTGCTTTGATCTTTGTAATTCTGGTTAATTAGTATTCTTAACATTTACATTTACATTTCCAAACTACACAAAGAAACATAAGATCTTGAATCCGATGTGGGAAATCATTAATGGATTCTCATGTCTCTTTCTTGCTGAATATTACATTTTACCCACCTTGCAAGTCGATCGACCGCGTTCAATGCTATCCACATGGGTCGTATTCAAAACCAACCATTTTGTTCCTTGGCTATTATTATTATCATTACACACTTGATCTTCGTGCTCTCTTGGATGATTAGTTTTTATTTATAATAATAATATTATATAGCTTTCCATTGAGGACTTTGTTTAAAATTTCATGGTTCTATCAAAAAAAATTCCTGTTTTGAAATCAACCATGTGTAAGCATGCACTGTGACAACAGGATTGTGTAGACCACCTTCAAAGATGCATCCTTAATCATTATTATATATATAAGAAATGTTAATAACACATCATTAACCCCTTTATACTATTTATAAGTTTAAAGGTTGTATACACTTTATAATCCACGGTCATTCAATTATAAGAATTTTTTATATGGTCAAGAAATTTATTATGTATTATATGTGATTAGTTCACTGTGTAATGTCAAAATCTTTTTTTCTTATATTATTAGTCTCACATATGTTTTGTACTTGTAATAATTTTAACTAGTAATAAAAGTGTGTTAAAAAATTATGTGTAGATTAGATTAAAGAGATTAATTTTAAAAATAAACTTAATGCAATATATATGATATGAAGGTAGATTGAGAATTGTGATATCAAATACTATTTGAAAAGCTTCAGAAGTAGTAATCTGCAATGGTGATTTTCAACTTGCACTGAGAAAAATGGGAGTTTTGGGAAAGCACACGAGCAACACTGGGACACAACAGCCAGCCACATGGCATACACAAAGGCTGAAGACCCTTTTGTCCTCCATTTGTACGGACATCAACTGGAGCACTATGAATAAAATAAAAAAAATTTAACATTGTTAATTATGAGTAAGACTTTATGGGTTAATGTTTATATTATTTACAGTAATAATGCTCTGATTCACTGCCTCAATCTTCTCCACTTTTATACTTTACCAAATGCTAGCTATTGGTTATAAAAATATTGTTAACAAAAGTTTCATAATTGCTTAATAACGTAGAAGAGAGAAACAAAAATGGTTGAAAAGTAAAGAAAAAAATTACAAAAACACAACAAAATTATTTCATCCTTTTAGTTTTAGTCAGTCATAGAAAACTACATTTCCAACATTTAACATTTTTTTTCTTTAAACTTTTTCTCTAAGATGGGCCCTGATAACGTCATCATGTCCGTTTAGATCTTTCTGGGCCTTGGACCTGTCACAATCAGGTCCATTGGGAAAGCCCACTGGCCATCCCATGCACTCATCTTTCTTTCCTTTTTTCTCAATATAAACCTCTGCATTTCCTCCATTCCCTCCTATCTTACCATATCAAAAAGTTTCCTCTCTCTCTTGCTCACTCACTCACTCTCACTTTTTCTGTGTTTCTCTTTCTCTCTCTCCTTTCACCATCTTGAAATAGAGCAGGGAGAAAAAAGGGTCTCAAAGATGAAACCAAAAGATGGGTTTGTTGTTAAAGGTACTAACTATACTGGTGTATGTTGAAAAACTTTAATAAAATTTGCATCATATTATATAGATTATAGAGTCATAGCTTGTCCACTTATGTTGAACCTTTTTAATATGTGTAATACATGTTAAAGGTATATATTTGTACTAGCTTATGGTCTAAGATATACTACTGTGACTGACTGAACTATTTACTTTATGGTAAATAGAAGATATTCTCTTGTATTCTTTGAATTGCTTTTTGGTTACTTTTTTCTACTTTTTTATCTAATCTAAAGCTGGCTCCTCCTGCTTCTGCTCCTGCCATTTTTCTTCATTATTCTCTGCACTAATTAAGAGCATGATACATGATGCAGGTCCCTATAAGGAGTTTCTGATGCATGTAACTAGCAGCAAGGTGACCATGGTCAACCCTTTGAGAATTGGGAGGTGTGACCAAAAAGAAGCCATTAGTGGCTCTGAAATTGTAGCTGACAATTCTCCTGGAATGGCAGCAGCACCATCATTCTAAAATGGTGCTATCCTATCTGAGCTTTTTACCTTCTCTCTTGTTCTTCATCTAATTTCTACCACACTTGTTTATTTTTTCTTAGAGTCTTCTTGACCTTGTAAGACCTTTTCTTGACCTTGTAAGACCTCACACCCTATCTCTTCTCTTTGTTTTTGCTTTTGTGGAAGACCCTATATCACAATCTACTGATATAGAGTTTGATCTTCTTCTTTCCCCGTTTCCGCCCAACTCATCCTCTCCTTCCTTGTCTATCCCTCCTGAGCTGTTCCAATTTTGGTCAATGAATCACAACCATAAAGGCTAAATCTTGGTAGATCGTGACAATAAGACCACTCATTTTGACCAACCATGATTCCACACTTAATATTATCTTATGCTATGGTATACATGGTATGGCTTCAAAGAAGTTAAGTGCTTGTGTTTGGTTTCACGTCGATCCAAGATGTAGTTTTTTTTGACATCCAAGATGATGATTTCTTAGTTGTTAACGGATTTTCAAACATGCCACAAGGACTTCAGAACCTCTATGAATGGGGGTTGTTCAAATGTACTAGCTAATTGAAGACCATGGCTTGCAAAAAAGTACAATTGGGGTTATATTTATTTTATGTGACTTTATTTTGTTGTTTGTTTTATTTGTGAGAAATCTATGTAGTTTGTGCAGCAGCAAGGTTGGTCGTGGTCCTTTAAGGTATGGTGTGTATAGTAAGTTGTAAAGAGTGACCATAGTTTAATAAATCAATGTTGCTTGCATTCAGAGAAATTCAAAAGCCATCTGTATGATATTCTGTTGAGGCAATCAATTTTGCTTGTATCATTGTGTGCAGAATATTTATGCTGTTGCAGACATCTGTTTCGTTGTTTTATATGTTGTTTGGCTGAGAAAGTATGCAACTGCATACATATTCTTTTAGATCTAAGCTAGAGTCTCCCTCGTGACTGCTCCAATGTACAAATATCCACTGTATTATTGGAGTTATCTCTTTCTCTTTTTTCTCTCTCTCTCTCTGAGAAATTCAGAAGCTTTGTGACCATTTCTTTTCTTTATTAAAAACCTGAAAATAATGCCCACTGCTCAGCTAGCCTCACATAATAATATTCATAAACAACAAAAGATGGTTGGTTTTGCTGTTCACAGGTTTTTTTTTTACCTTCCCCAACATAATCATAGAGCTTCACGAAAAGTGAATTGAATTAGTAAATGCTGAAAGAAGCAAACAAAAACCCAGAATGAAGTAGAGAGAGAAAGAGAGAGAAATAATTCCCTGATCTTTCCCTATCTTGTTGATTTGTTTTCTTCTTTTATGCAAGACAAGTAAGATAAATGTCATGAGCAAGCTCAATTTGGCACTACATGTGTCCTAGTACCTTCTCTCTCCCTCCAATGCAAACAACTCAAATGCATTAAATTCACTCTCCAATTGCATAATATTGTGGAATAAATCACCATTCTCCTCCTTACTACTAGTTCTTTTATTTTTCTTTTAATCTAAGTTGAATTGCAATTGTTCAATTATCTCCACACAAGGACTAGCAGTTTGGATTTTTTAATAAATTGGTATAAAGATAGAATTTTGACAAATTTTTAATATCATACAAACTATGATTTATATGGTTTCTAGATAGGAACCAAACACTGAATGAGTGTGACAATTTTCAACCAAGTGAAAATAGCTTCAAATTTGATGCTCAAAACGCCATTTCCCTATCCCTCTCTTTATATGGAAGGGAGCTTTCAGCCATTCCTTTCATATAGCAGGGGAAGGACAAGCAAATTGGGATAGAATACAACCTGAGCCCATAAGGAATATTACAACCCCAATGTTTATGATGGGGCTGCTATAGTAACCTACCCTCCTCAAATAGTGAAGAATAATAGCTAAAAAAATTACTATTTTCTCCTTCAATTCATTTTGTATATGAAAAATATAAAAAATGTCGGCATCAAAGTTTATTTATTTATTTTAAATAAAACAATGAATGTGGGGGTGGAATTGATGTTGTTTTTAACCATATATCAATTCAGTCTAGCAAACATATTTTTCCATCAATCATGAGCACGTGGTAGCCCAACCTATTAAAATGACTAACGTAGACAAAGATTTTTCTCTGTATACATACTGTATGCAGTATATTCCAAAATAGATGCATAAAATTTAGTGTATGGACACCATTGTGTGCTTATGCAAGTACGGCAAAAGAAAAGAAAAGAAAAAAATTTGTGACACATCAACTAAGGAAAGCTTTTGGTTAGAATTTTAATTAAATTGTAATTCACAACTGCAAAGTACTGTGGTTTCCGAGGCGTTTATGATTGTACCACAACCACGTTTATCAACTTCACTATTTTACTTACTACAAAGTAATTAACAGCTATCACAATCTTTTATTTTTTAATTATTTATTAATATCAGTAATTAATTATTTATTTTTTTAATAGAAGTATCTTTATTCTATGATTTTTTTTTCTCTTTTCTATCTGTTTGATCGATCTTACCAGTTTTAGGAGTCTACAATCATCTTGCTTAAGCTTTAAGTAGAACTAATTACGTACAATTTGTTGGTTGAGCATAACTCAGATTTTGCTTTATATAGGTTTGTAGGTTTAGAAGGAAAGTTGATATGTGGTGTGCAATAATTCACAGCATTTGTCAACTAGTCTAACATAGGGATTATCATTTGATTGAAGTGTAAAAGTTAGAATATTTAATATCTAAAATGTAATAAAAAATATTTAAATATATATTATCATTTTAATTTAAATTATAATTTGGAAAGTTATTCTATAGTTCAATTTGCTTTAAATATTTATTATAATAGTTAGACATTATTTTAGTGTTAATCAATTTTATAACTAAAGTAATAGCTATATTATACTTTAATCACTTTCATAGATTATTTCAGATCCTACTTTACATCCTACTTTGTTAGTTTCTATTATTCAAACAATAATTTGACCGTCTTTATACTTGTATGGAATAAAATGGTTGTTCACTGGTCAATTTTGATATCACATGCTTTACTAAATTGAATATTTATTCTTACTTTCTTTTTGAAGAAAGTATTTGTTCTTATTTTGAAACCGTTTATGGTGCCACTAAGTTGCACCAATTAAGGAGTACGAATTTAATTAGTTTGATAATATAAAATCTTTAACGTTGACTGTAAATGAAAATTGAATTGAATTTCTTGCTGTATTCAGCAAAACGAATATTGTAAAATCTTCATTGAATCTGTAACATATAGGTAGCAAATTGAATGAATGAGAAGTTTGACTCAAGTTATATGGAAGTGTCAAAGGTAATTATAAGATGAAGGTAAACAAACCACTAAAGGTATAAGAAAAAGAGATTGTATACATTTTTTATGTGCCCAAAAGGGATCAAAGTTAGGAGACTTCTTGCACAAAATGATGGTGTCTATGAATGGACATTGAAAAGTTAAATGCCTTTCCCTAGGGTATGAGTTAGTAACTATTTACCCTTACCCCACCAATGGGACCCTTTTTTTTTTCTTTTTTCTGTTGTAGTTTGTGACAATAAGAGAGTGACAATATATAAAGGCTGAGTTTGAATTAAGTTATAGTCACAATATATAGTTCAAGTATTCTTTTTGAGGTCATTTGGTATTAGGTACTACAAGCATTGGCCCCATCTTGGTCAAGCCTTTTTCCACCTTTAGGTTACATGCGAACATGGCTACTTCATTAGGTTTTACTTTTTCCACAATATCATTCCATTCAAGACCTTTGGAAAGTAAGGGAATGACATCTCAATAATGCCTTAATTGAAAAACACTAAATAAAATAAAATAAAATTCAATGCTACTTTTCAAGAATGTGAGAGAGGGTATTAGAGGGAGTATATAGCTATATATACATATACTAAATTTAACATATATAAGGAATTCTTAGTTGTACAACAATTAGTAGGGGCTACACAAAATTATAAGGTTTAAACATATTTTTGTCTTCTTTTTCAGCACTTTTCTCTTCTATTTTTAATCCTCGTAAATTTTTTGTTTCATTTTTTTAATCTCTAATTATTATTTATTTCATTTTTTATTCATAAAATTACTTCCTTTTTTTTATTTTTAGTTCTTGTGAATTATTTTTTACAAGGATTAAAAATAAAGAATGTAATTTTAAAAAATTAAATATTAAAATAAAATAAATTATAGAAAGAAACATAGGAAGGTTATTACATAATACTATCAAATTTGTACCTTCAACATGGTCGATGCACTTATGAATAGTCTAGGGAGACTCTATATTTGTACCTTCTTGTATATGAGGTCGTTCTCAGTGTTGTCCTCAGAAATTTTTAAGGCTGTGTTCAAATTAATTGGAAAAATATAACAAAACAAAACGCTTCATAATATAATGAATTAAATTAAAATAAAATAAGATAAAAATATTATAATGTTGTTTAGATAATTTGTAATACAATGCAACGAAAATTTATTCAAAAATTTTGGAAAAGAAAAAAATATAGTATGAGTTATATTTTTTTAATTTTCATATTACTCTTATTTTTAAAAATAATTTATATACAATAAATTCCCTCCTTATTTTAAATAAAAAATAAACAAAAAACTGTTTTCTTCCAAATTTTACACATTTTGTTATAAAGCAATATTTGCTGATCAAATGCAATACAAATCAACTAGTTAACTTCCTGGTGAAATATATATACATATATATTTCTTTTATTAAAATTTGTTATATATATTTTACAAGGTAGTTGACTGGACACCAAGTATTTTTTTTTTTTACTATATATAAATTTCAACTGTTCCAAGTGAAATTAAAATACTTAATAATTAATTAATTTAAGATATATATATATATATATATATAATTTATTCAGACCAACAAACTAAATAATAATAAAAATATTTAAATTTAAGAACCAATAGTTCAATAGATTTACTCAAATAACTCTGCAAAGCCCGATTCAAGGGAATAGCTGGATCAAAATTGACTTCATCATGAGGGTCGATCCAAGCCCAGCCCAAAGTATTCCACATTGTATTGCACAACAGATTGTCAAGGAAATAAAACAAGTCTGTTGGTTTCAAAAAATAAAAACACACACATTTAGTTTTATAAAATAATTAAATTTAATTTGAAAAGATGCAACCATAATATATATGTATTATGAGAAAACAATAAATAAGAGGTATAAAAATATGTATAAAAAATAAAAAATAAGCATAAATTGATTTTTGTATTATAATATTATATGTAACAATGCTCATTTTTTAATATTCATTAAATTAATTATCTTTACCATCTTATATAAAACCATCTTTATATAATATTTATTAATTTACGTAATTGTGTGACTAAAATATATGCTATCAGTTTAGTTAATATAAATATTTATTTTTATGAGTTATAAATAAGATAAAATAAAATTTTTGACATTTTTTATGATAAAAATATGTATGTGATAGTATAACATTCACATGACATGTCCCAACATGATAAAAACCTTTTTCTATTAACATCCTTGACTCGATAATTGGTAATTGATAATTAACTAGTGATTTTATGTTGGGGGTCATTTTGGCTTTTGTTTAAGATTATTTTTTTGGCAGTTTTTTTGTTTGTTTTTGTTTTAAATCATTAAAAAGTTAACAAAAATGAAAAATAAAAATGGAGCTTTAGAGTAAAACATTTTAATTCATAATAAAAACACACATGTTAAAGAAATTATGATGTGTGATAAAGTTATTTCGATTTTTATTTTGAATAGTCATATTTTAGATTTATATCTATAAACGTAAATTCTTTTTTTAGTAATATCTACAAATTACAAACATGAGATATATTTAAAAAATTAATATATTAAAACCATTTTTCAAGAAAATCAATCGAATTCAAATAAAATCAAATGAAATTATACTAATGGTTGATGCCTAGAATATATAGTATTTATTTTAATTTCACATTTTTTTCATTTACTCATGTAATAGTTAGTCTCTTTAACATTTTTTTTTTAATAAAAGACTCCTTTTTTATGTAGATGCTTTTATTTACATTATCAAGTTAGAATAGGGTATGATATATATCTTTTAGCAAGCTATTTATTAGTACAAAGGATTTAAACACGAAATCAAACCAAATCAAGTGGGTATATTTTTAACTCGTTCTTTAATAAAAAAATAAAGCAAAAGATGATAATTATGAATTTGAACTGAAATCAATTAGGTATTATGTAGCTTATTTATATGATAAATATTAATCCATGCAGTGATATTTATATGTTAGCAAACTATATGATGTTCTCTATTAGTATTATTATAAACATCTAGTTTTACAATATATGTGTTAACTGTAAATATTAAAATATTATTATTATTCATCTTTATAAATATAACAATATTTAAATTTAGAGTTATATTTTTTTTATTTTATTTTATAATTCATTTGAATAAAATATTTTCACATGTATTTTATATAGATTAAGTTACCGTATCTCATATATATTAATAAATTAATTTTTATATTCCAAACTCCAGGTAAGATTAAAAAAAATAAAAAATAAAAATATTAAAAACATATAAAATCCATTACATATCAGAGAAAAGATTAAATGTTAATTTTAGTCGATTATTTTGTTATTTTTCATTTTCTACATTAAATTTTAAAATTATATTCTGGCACTTATTTAAAAAACAATTTCATTTTGATATTTTCAAAAAAGATGTTAAAACTCTAAGTACTTTTGTCCTTTAAGTTTTTAAATATATTCTATTTTAATATATTAAAATTTTAAATTTTTATATTTTGATCCATTAAATTTATAAAAATATATGTAATAATACCTTGAATAATCAATCGTTTTACTAAATTTAATGTTTTTCATTTTTTTCCGACTGATACATGACACAACTTAGTGAATATTTTTTCTATCAGACAACTATGTCAATACTTAAGCAGTTCCTAACATACATTAATATAAGACTATAAAAAATATCAAAACATGAATTTTCAAAAATGTAAATTAGTAGATTTTAAATCTCAATATTGCAAAATAACAAAAGAAATATTTAACCTAAATAAAATAGATGATAATCCATTTTGTGTCAAGAGTAAGTAAAACGTGCTATAGAAGTTTCTGTTATTACTCGTATACCCTCAACTAAATTCTTGCTTGCAAAAAGGCCCCCTAATAAAACTTGATCTTACGGCCAAGATTTGATCAGAAAATGGTCTCAGCTCCCCACCGTCTGATCCAAACTCTAGAACCCTCTCCCCCACTGCCCCAAATAAATTGCACCAAATTCACCATCTTTTCTTTTCTCGGATCCTCTTGATTGTTCCGTCATAAGACTAACACAACAGGCGAGAAATTCGATTCATATCGTTTCGTGTTCTTCTCCTTCTCGCTTTTTTCATTTTCTTCTTCCCTTTCATATTATTCTTGCCCCACCAAGATCAATGAAGAATTGATATTCCACCTTTAAAAATCTCATTTTTAACATTTTTTTGTTCTGTTTGATGAAAATGAGCAATACCCTAATTGCTCCATATGTTCCTGGTTTTTATGCCCCAAACAATTCTTCTTCACGGCGCCGCGAATTTCACTCTAGAACATGTTCATTGGCTTTTGACCCTCTCTCTGTGAATTCTCTTAACCTAAGAGCTGCTACGCCTTTATCTCGCTTGCAATGCCAGCCTGTCATCAAATTTCGCCAACCTCTCCATGTTTGTTTCGCCGGTGGACAAGGAATGATGGAAAATAGTGGGGTAAACAATGCACCTTTCTTTAAAATTTTCAGTATATTTCTGTTATAAGTGCTTAATTTTCATTATCTTGTATGTGACAATGAGTGCTGATTAGCATATATGTAGGTCAAGAGAAGAGAGATAGGAAGAAAAGAGAAAAGGGATAGAGAGTAACTTATGATAGATGTGATAAGAAGGAAAATGAGGTGGAAGAGAAGTGAATGGAGTGTAATTGATTAATTGTTGTGTGAGGATACTTTTGTTGTCACTACTACGAATATCTTGTTCAGATGCTGAGATTGAGATCACTGGGTGTGTGTCTCCATTATAGTTGAAAAAATAAAGTTTGGTTGAACTCAATTTTGTAAACTTATGTTTAGTTAAAACTAGGTTTAACGTAACTTGATTTGTGTATGGAGTTTTTCAGATTCAATAGAAAAGCAAGAAAAAGTAGCATCGAATTCAATCTCAGTTTTGATAAAAGTCACGTTCAAGTTTTCTATTCACTGAGTAAATCTTAGCTTGTGTAACCCAATTGCAAAGCGAACACACTCTAGGCAGACAAGTGGGGGTTTGTTTATTTTTTCTGAGTCCAATTTTTAAGTTTTCACCAAAACCATTTTCTTTAAATAACTTTCAAGTTTTCTTTCTGATATGAACCTTTGCCAAGCATGTTATAATGGATGTAAGTAGAGGAAATAAAGTAGCTTAAATGCACTTGATATATATATTTATATATGTGTGTGTCTGTCGGTGGGGTATGTGTGCGCGTGCGTGGGGTGTTTGCGCGGTTTAATATTTTGGATTTGTTCTTCAGTTGCTAAATACTGGTATCATTAATAGGATTTCCAGCGGAATTCTCTTGAGGAAGCTATGGGACAATTGAAGGGACAGTCAATAGAGGATATATTACGAGATCAAATAGAAAAGGGAGGTAGTGGTGGCAAACCTCCTGGAGGACGAGGTGGAGGTGGCAGCTCCGGTGGATCAGATGGGATGTCTGATGAAACTCTTCAAGTTGTTTTAGCTACAGTTTCCTTTATACTTATGGTAAACTCTCTCGCTTGTTACGTGTCCTCATCCACTTTCTCATTAGTCGTAATATTTCCTTATTGTGTGTGGAAAATGAAGGAAAAGGTTGAATTGATGTTGCTAAGCTAACATTGGTAATGAATTGTGCATGCTTGTGTGTACTTGATGGATTGGAATATGACTGTAAATATAAATTGCATCAGAATAAACAACTGGTATGAGGAACTACTTTCTGAGGTATTTAGAGTGCACGGGGTTGTTGAGCTAGAACTACATTCATATGCAATATTTGTGGTGCTTTTTTATTACCTTCTTATAAATGATTATTTGATTAACAAGGTTGATAGGATGTATGAGCCATGTCTAATTTGATAATTTTCTATTTCCTTTCCAGTATATTTTTGTCATCAATGGCCTAGAACTTATAAAACTAGCTAGGGATTGCATCAAGTTTCTGTGTGGTAAAGGCCAGAGTGTTCGATTGAAGCGAGCAATATACAAATGGGTACGAGCTTACAAGAATATCATGGAGAAGAAGGAAGCTCTCAAGAATGGGTTGGAGAAAGCCTCCACATGCTGGTTTAACCCTGATTTTGTCCGAGGCGTTCTTAGGAGGCATTACATGAAATCAAATCCAGAAGAATAATTTTTCATTGTGTCAATTCATACAAAGTGTGATTTCCTTCTTTAGGACAGAGTACATTCAATATCATTTTTTTGGTCATACATTCAATATCATTCTTCGGTTGCTGAATTTTTCACCATTTGAGAACAGGTTGAATAAAACTGTTGCAATTTTTTACATATATTTTGTTCATGTTAGAGAATAAGATCGCTGGAGACTCTTAAAGTTCAGTATGAACTCTTAAAGGTCATTGTCTCTGGAGTGTTGCTGTTGCCCCATAGCTGAACTTGATGAACAGGAACAACTTTTATGGGTCTTTACACCAGGTGCTTGTATAGCAACATAAAATAAGTATTTAATATAATAGGTGCTAATCTAAGAAGATATTAGTGTAACTATCCAGTTACAGTTAACTGTTATTTTTCATTAATATCATTTGACTGAGGTCAAGTCATCTTACTTGTGGATGGAGATGTGGCTGACCATGAGAGCAACTGAGATGGATTTAGATCTAATGATCAAAAGCAGCATATATGCTGCTTCTGAATTTTAAGGTAATCTGTATCGTACAAAAATGACATTTTTAAAAGTAGGTATGCCTTATTTTCTTAAAATATCAAATCCATTACTCTCGCAACGAAAAACTGTGATGCATTTTTATTAATAAGGCTAATGCATTCTCTTCATATGAACTAGTACAGAACAAAATATACATTTGGGAGGCCTTTGCACCTGTTACAATTTCTTTTTAAGTTGAAGATATAAAGATTTTAAAACAATACATCATTGCTTTTAATTGATTTCTAAAATTCTTTAGTTGTTTATTGTCAGAGAATGTGATTGGGAGTGTGTACATTTTTGGTAATAACTACAATGATGCAACCCACATGTTCTGTACAAAATTAAAATTTGTTGGGCTTTTATTTGGTGATCATATGCCCAATGCTTGCTAAAATCTCGAACAATATTATATCCTTTTGCTTACATAGTCCTTACATGTATGTTTTAGATGTCTAAGTTCCTTGTTTTTATTATTGCAATTTGCAGAATATTTTGTTAGAAGTATAGCTGCCTTGAATGTGTTGAATTAACTCTCCATATGTTTGAATTAAAGTTGGAAGAGTACTATTGTGAATTTTAATGCACAAAATAAAGAAGGAACAATTTATTCCTTTAGGAGTAAAAACTATAAGAAGCGCTTTTAAGCTTTCCAAACTTTAATTAAATCTTACACTCTGTTGGTTATATCATGACTTAGAGTTTTATCCTAACTGTGGCGAGTATTTTATTATTTTACTAATATACTTAAATATATTTTTCATCTTTTTTTTTCCATATAAAATTATTATTATTTTTTTGTTTCCGTCATTTTAATATATGAATAATTTACTTTAAATCCCTATCCTTTTCTATTAAGGATTATCTCAATGTAAAAGAAAAGCATTCTAAGAATTAAAATGAAAAATAAATATATCATAAATACCAAAATAAAAAACATAAGTTATGTAAGAACTATTTAAAAAAATTAACTTCACAGGGACAAAAACAACAACAAAAGATATTATGGAATTAAAGACATATATAACTCTCACCAATATTTTCCTTATCTCAAGCCTAAACTTAACCCTCTTAAATTCAAAATTTCCTGATAATTTGTTAAAAATGATTTTTATCCACTTCTAAATACTTAAATCCCCTGTAATGTGAAGATCTTAGGAAACACAAATTTATTAGCCTTTTTTTTTATAAATGAATCATTTTCTTTTGCCGATACAAGGTTTTTGTTAGTAGAATTTTACTTCTAATATCATTGCACGTAAATTCTTTTAGGTTAAAATTTTTCTACTCTTTCTGAGGTACAAGTAGAGAACTTTTTTTTTTGTTTACGTGGATTTTGTTTAAGCCTCTTCATGAATTTGTCCTTGTGTATTATCTTTGTTAGATTTATTAGCCTCCCACGATAGTAGTAAATATGGTTTTTGTTAGTGAAATTTTACTCCTAATTTCACTGCTCAAAATTTTTTCAGAGATAGGATTTCGGATTTCTCTATTCTCCTATAGGTTCAAGTAGGGGATTTCTTTTTGTTGGCATGGACTTAGTTTATGGTCTTTCGTGACTTTGTTCTTGTTTATTATTTATTATCATTGTTTAGACATGCTCTAAACGATAAAGATCTTATGGTCTTTAAGATCTTGTATAAAATCTGGCTTGAACTCGAATATCAACTGACTAAAAATAAAAAAATAAAAATTAATAAGAAAATATTAAAAAGAAGATATTATCAAAAAATTTGAATACATCTTAAATTATTAAAAAATAAAAAAATCTAATTTCATATATAACATTGACCTCACAAGTAAATGAAACCATAATTTTAAATAAAATATTACTTGAACTGACTTGAACTCCAGCGTGTCTTTGTAAGTATTCCTACTTTAACTAAAATAGACCATATAATCATTAGTAGATGTAATATACGTTGTCGAGTATTTCCATGTTTTAAATATTGTTCATTCTGAGAATTATCAAACATTACCCATTTTGATACCCTCAACTTAGATGAAACAAAATATATAATTACTAATGTTCTTCCACAAAACTTGGCCGAGCTGCTCCAAGGTGCTCGGATGTCTCAGCCAACGTTTCCTTCCTGGGTATCTGTCGGATTGGGGGGAGGAACCTGCAAAAGTCACTCCAATGCTTAAGTTAGTTTCTGTCTTAAGTGGTCAAATTCGAACAAGTTAGGCTCCCAAAGGAGAGAGTGTTTCTGAGAGAGAGAGAGAGAGAGAGAGAGAAAGAGAAAGGACTTCCCTTTTTATACCTCCCCCCTTTGACTTGGTAGGTGAGAGGCGGTCACATCAGCCGACCTTACTTCTTTGGCAGGTGTCACTCAGGGAAATTTTGATCAGTACCCCATATAGCCTCCACTACTCATGAGGGGAAAGGGAAACTGTCACTTCACGATCATTTCTAGTCGCTGGTGCCCCTTGCTAGACGCGTGTCCTTCTAAGGTGACAGTTGTATGTCGATTCCCTCTTACTTTGGGGTTGAGCTGTACTCGTCCCGCGCCCACATCATCGTGACAGGCCGAATAGGGTGAGAGGTAGGCCATCTTGAGCTCGGCCTTTCACTCGGTGTGGTACATAAGCCCCCAACCCGCTTGACCTACTCCGCGTTAGGTCAAAGTGGGTTAGAGTTGTCTTTTCCTCTTCTCTTAATGTAACTGTTGTATTTGATTTGTTATACGTGTCGCCATATTATTTGTTGTTAGGGTGCGTCTCTTGCACTTCTTTGCTTTGGCGGGAGTTTTATTTTTGCATATCTCATTTTTGCTTTATTCGCGTGTCTTTTCATTTTGCGCAACTGCTACTTCGTTGTTTCCTCGTGTTTTCTCTGTGGGCGTTGTCTTCTCCTTGTTCCAGAATCGTCATTCCTACCTCGTTTTTTCCTTTTGTCGTAATAGGTACGTTCTCAATGGCTTCTTCTTCCGGTTCCTCTAGTCTCAATCCTCTATTAGAGAGGGAGGTTTCCCCTATAGGGGGGGTCTATTTCTTCTGAACAGACCCCAACTGTTTCTCCTTCGCGTGGAGCGGCGGTTGTCGCGGCCGCTCCGGCGAAGAAGAAGAAGCCAAAGACTTGCTCGAAAAGGGAGTTCCCTCCCGCTCCCAAGGAATATCCATGGGTTCTTGACGAGGTAAATTTTTATCAATCCACACTTGGGCCTGACCAAGTGTTGAGAATGATGGAGCTCTACCCTCTATGTAGTTTATCCGACCTGAAGTTCATTGATGTGGAGGCGTGTCAGCCTTTTACTAGTGTGTATTTAGGGGCCTCAGTGTTAACCTTCCCTTAAGTGATTTTGAGTGCCGAGTCTTGAGGGCTTTAGTTGTAGCCCTTTCTTAACTTCATCCGAACAGCTGGGCCATGGTTAGGGCATTTGAGGTTTTAGCTCGGTTCATAGACATAGAATGCTCCGTCCTTGTCTTCTTTTATTTTCACCAGCTTAGGCAAGGTCCGAAGATAGGTTGGATTTCCCTGAGGGGTGCTCAGCACAGCTCTCTTTTTACTTTATTTTCCCAATCTTATAAAAAATTCAAAGATCGGTTTTTTAAAGTCAAGCCGAGTATTAGCCTTCAGGTAAACACTTGTTTTTCAACAAGGATGGCCTACCTTTGTTTCCTTTTTACTGGCATTCGCACCCAATAAAATTCAAGTCGTGGTCGAACCAGCTTCTTACCCCGACGAGAAACGCAACGTCGAGATGTTGAAGGCTCTAGACCGACCTCTTGACATACAGCGCATCCTCAGTCTTTTTGATTACGAGGATCCCATGGCGGCCTTTTTAGGTACTGACATAGTTTCCTAAGGGCAGTGTAGTTCTACGTTTTGTCATCTAATCTCGATGTTTGTTTTTTCCTTTGGCAGAACTGATGGCCGACCAGAAAACTTTTGACAAGGCGACCCTGCGAAGCTCCCAGCCGGCTTCTAACCGTCCTCCTCCGAGAAGGTTCAAGCTTACCTCGGATGTTGGGAATAGAGGGAAGAAAAGACCCACTGCTGATGTTGTTGGTGAGTCGTCCGTGGAAACCAGAGTCGTCGCTCCAACTGTTTCTCTTCCGACACTGCCTCTTCTGATTGACGTGGAGCTGGAGGCTTCTGCTGATGCCCTTAGTAAGGTGTTGTTTGCTCCTCAAAAGAAGAAGAAGATTGTGCAGACAACCCTTCAAGGTGCACCTGCTAAGGTGAGCGGGCCTCCGCCTAAGACCACCATTTCTACTCCAACCAGGTCGAGCATACCAGCAACCGACTCAAAGGCATCGCTTCCTCCAGGGGTGGGATGCTCGGCCATTTCAACCCGAATTGAGCATATCTCATGCAATTCGGGTGAGTCCTTATGGAGCACCCAGGTCCGAGGAGAGCAGCTGACAAATCTTTGTGGTTGCCTTCCTTCCCCACATGACGTCGGCCTCATGGACTTGATCGGTCCTTCGGCCTCTATGGATGGTGCTTACATCATGATGCTCCGAAGCATGGCGATCTTTCACCACTTTAAGTAAGTTTAGATACTTTATTTATTCATTACTTGTCTACACTTGTTGGATCTTTACTGTGATGACTTTTTCTTCAGGTAACATGTGATCAAAGGGCTAGATGCCCATGGGAAAATGGAAGAGATTTTGAATGATAACATAGCCTTCACAAATCGCAAGCTCGAGTTGGAAAGGCTATTTACTTCCTCCCAGGCCGCGGTGGAGCATGTGACGAGTGAGTTGCGGCTTTCTGAACTGGCTTGCAAAGAAGCCACGACCAAACTGGTTAAGGCTGAAAAGGAGCTTCAAGAGGTCGAGCAATCGATCTCAGCTGGTCGCATACGTGAAGAGGCGGTCATGAAGGCTCTAGATACTTTGAAGAAAGATACTGAGGCTCGGGAGATCGGTCTTAAGCAAACCATTGCAAGCTTGGAAATAGAAAATATCAAGTTAAAGTCGGAGAACCTTAACTTGAAAGCTTCCTATGATGAGGTCGTAGATTGTAATGAAGAGCTCGTTGATCGGGTAGAGGCCGCTGAGGCTGAGGTTGACTCAAAGTGTGCCGCTGGCCTTGCTGCGTTTTCGGGTGGTTTTTCTCGTGCCTTGGATCAGATAAAATACTTTACGCCCGACTATGACGTCAGCAAGTTTGACGAAAACAAAGCCGTGATTGACGGCCGATTAGTAGATAACTAGATAGCTTGTATATCTAGGTTTTTATGGGTACTTGGATGGCTTCGGCCTTTGTTGGAATATTTTATTCCTTTTCAAACATTACTTCTTTATTAACGATGCTCAGTTTACTGTTTGCTTTATTCACGTGTCTCTTTATTTTCCTGATGTAGCGTGTTTTCAATGCTTTTCGATTTGCGTTTTGATTCGACGTTTCGCTGGCAACGTGTATTTATTTTTCTGACATGGAGCATCTTCCATGTGCCTTTGATTTGACAATTCCTTGGCGATTTGTCTATATAAAATCATATGATGCAACTCTTTTCTCTTCATATCTTAAATCATGCCTAACACTTCCATTTGTGGTTACACTATTTTTCTGGGGTGGAAGTTTAAAGCTTTTCGCTTGTTCTGTCTTTTTGGAATCCTTTTTTGGATGATGTTTGTAATGAGATTCTAATATCTCGGGGCCTTGGAGGAATTCTCCCAAGGTGAGTGTTGTCAGTGGGTTCATCTCAGAAAATTTTCCCATTTGCAACAACTTCCCTCTCACTCGAGATTTGTCATCCTCGGCCTTCTTTAGAAGGGGTCGAGGGCAATGCTTCAAGTGAGCTCTGATACAACGGTTTTCTCCACCTTGTGGGCCCCTGCTGGTTAAGAGATTGGCGCTGCTCCTCGGGTTGTGACCCTTGTGGATAGTTCAGCCAACTCTCGGAACTCCTTTCTTGAAGCATTCTCTTTTGTATTGGGGACCTCGTCTTCTTTGTATATATGTATATGTAGAAAGCTTTTTTTCTTTCTAGTATTCCAGGGGCTGAGACCCCAGAGCCACAAGTAAGTCCAAATTTACTATATGAAAATGAAATAAATAAAGAGAGTATGATATGAATAAAGAGCCAATAAAGAACAATTAACAAAATCAAACTGTTGATCGTCTTTTTCATTGCTGAGTTTGTATTAAGGACTTTAGATCTATCCCTATTTTATTTCTGAATGATCCTTATCGGATGAATACTTTGTAATTTTGACATCGTACGCGCTGGGGTTTTATTCCCTCTTTTGTTGTATTCTTTTCATGACTTGATTATAATGTAGTCAACTTTAGTGACATGCTGTTATTTCTTGTCGGCCTCTACTTTTAGTTATTACTTTCTCAGCTCTTTGGATTTCTGATGACGACGAGCCCATCTTGGATTATAAACATGAGACATATATAAGAAATTCATAACAAGTTTTCTGAAGATGATGACTCCCTTTCGGGTCATCCAATCATATGATAATTTGCATAACCAACTGAAGTAAGACATATAACATTCTGCATACAAAAGTCATTTTGACATTCGCTGCTAATTTCTAACTATAATAAGGCTTCAAGTGGGTGACATTCCAAGTTCTTGAGACTAGTTTACCATTAAGGGTTTCTAACTTGTATGCCCCATTTTGTAAAGTTTCCCAAATTCGAAAAGGACCTTCCCATTTAGGGGAAAATTTTCCTTCGTGTTTTGGTTGGCGAGCCTCGCCGAGAACCCGCCAAACTAGGTCACTCTTTACAAAACTTCTAGGTTGTACCTTAGTGTTATACTTACGAGTCATACGAATGCGAGTCGCTTCGTTGTTTATCCGAGCTGCTTCTCGTGTTTCTTCTATCAAATCCAGCTCTCCTTGCATTGATTCTTGGTGCTGATCTTGTTCCACAAAAGTCCTTCTCCATGACGTTTCTCCAACTTCCACTGGTATCATGGCGTCAACCCCATAAGCCAATCTAAATGGTGTTTCCTTAGTCGAGGTCTGTGGTGTGCAACGGTATCCCCAAAGTACACTTGGGAGTTCATCGGCCCACCAACCTTTCTCACTACATAGTCTCTTTTTGAGCTCGTTGAGTATTACCTTGTTTGCAGCTTCGACTTGGTCGTTTATTTGGGGGTGTTCGACCGACTTCACTCTGTGATTCACCCCAAATATTTGAGAAAATCCTCAAATTTCTTTTCCACAAACTGCTTGCCATTGTCAGAGACTATTGTGTGAGGTAGTCCATAACGGCATATAATATTCTTCCAACAAAACTTTTTCATTTGTCGAGCTGTCATGTTGCCTGTAGGTTCGCCCTCTATCCACTTTGTAAAGTAATCGATGACTACTACTAAAAACTTCACCGGACCACGCCCTCTAGGAAAGGGGCCCAATATACCTATTCCCCAAGTCATGAATGGCCATGGTGTTGTCAGGGCATGGAGTTCTTCTTATGGTATTCGGAGGATAGTCCCATGCTTTTGACAGTGTTCACATTTTCGGACCATGTCTTGAGCGTCCTTCCTTAATGTCGGCCAGTAATTCCCTGCCCTCAGTACCTTGTGAGCCATTGATTTTCCACCCGAATGCAATCCACAAATCCCTTTATGGAGTTCATCTAACACATATTTTGCTTGCCCATCATCAAGGCACTTGAACATGGGGGTTGACAGTCCTCTCTTGTATAATTCATCTCCCACTAAGGTGAACATAGCAGCTTGTCTTTGCACCTGGTAAGCCGAGCTGGAGCTCTTTGACAACTCTCCCGTTTGCAAAAATTCTTTTATGTGATCGTACCATGCATGAGAGATCCGCTTCTCTGTGTTGTTTGTTACCATCATGTCCTTTTGTTCCCAGGATGGGGTAGCAATGGTTTCTTGGATCAGCGTTCGGTGTTGTCCCGCTTTTTTGGTGCTTGCCAATTTTGACAGTATACCCGCTCCCTCATTTGTTGTTCGAGGCACATGCTTGACCTCGCAATATTCGAATTTAGAGCTCAAGCTTTTGGCTAGTTGGTAATATTTCTATAGCAAGGGTTCTTTTGCTTGGTATTCCCCGTTAATATGTCATGTTACTAACTGGGAATCACTTAGGCATTTTACCTATTTCACCCCTATTTCTCTAGCCAGTTTCAATCCTGCGATCAGGGTTTCATATTCTTCCTGGTTGTTTGACGTTGGGAACTCAAACCGAACTGCTTGTTCGAGGATCACCTCGGCTAGACCCTCAAGTATGATCCCGGCTCCACTACCTTTCCTCTTTGAGGACCCGTCAATGCTGAGAGTCCAAATATCGCCGCTGCTGCAATTTTTTGGAGGTAACTCCGTGAAAAAGTCGGCAAGGAACTGCGCTTTCATTGGACCTCGACTTTGATAGCTGAGGCCGAATTCAGATAATTCGACCGACCACGCCGTCATTCTCCCTGCTAAGTCGGGCTTTTGCAGCACTTGTCTTAGAGGGTAATCAGTTTTGACCACGACATTATAGCTTCTGAAGTAATGTCTGAGGCGGCGAGCAGAAAATACCAAGGCTAAAACCAACTTTTCTATTACTTGATACCTTTCTTCGGCTGGTAACAGGGCTCGACTCACAAAGTACATAGAATGTTGTCTCCCTTCTGAATTTGTGACCAAAACCGAGCTGAGGGTGGAATGTGCGGTCAATAAATACAAATACAGTGTGGTATTATTTCCTGGGTTCTGTAGTATGGGTAAGGATGCTATTACCTTTTTCATGTCATCAATAGCCACCTCACACTCATCATTCCATTTAAAGGCCTGTTGTTGTTTTAACAACCTAAAAAATGGTTTGGCTCTTTCAGCTAGCCGAGGCAAAAATTGCGAAAGAGCGACTAGTCGGCCATTGAGTCTTTACAATTCTTTCAATGTTCCTGGGCTTCTCATAGTAAGTATGGCTTCACAATTGTCTGGATTGGCTTCTATTCCTCTCAAGGTGATGAGGAAACCCATGAATTTTCTCCCTTGAACCCCAAAGACACACTTTTCAGGGTTCAACCTTAGATTGTATTGTCTGACTTTGCTGAAGAGATCTTGGAGGCTCTTGGGATGGTTGTCAATATCTTTTGATTTAACTACCATGTCGTCCACGTACACCTCCATAATTTTTCCAATTTCTTCTTTGAACACTCGGTCCATCAGCCGTTGTATGTGACGCCTGCGTTCTTCAATCCGAAAGGCATCACTCGATAGCAGTAATTAGTGGAGTTGGTCATGAAGGCTGTTTTATCTCCATCTGGTGGATACATCCTTATTGGTTGTATCCCAAGTAAGCATCAAGAAAAATCAACATACCACAGCCCGAGGTATTGTCGACCAGTTTGTCTATGTTTGGCAATGGATACGTATCTTTAGGGCACGCTTTGTTCAAGTCAGTATAATCTGTACACATTCTCCACTTGCCACTGGCCTTCTTCACCATCACCACGTTAGCTAACCAAGTGGTGTATTGCACTTCCCTTATGAATTTTGCTTCTACTAGCTTTTTTGCTTCTTGCTCTATTATCGCGGTGCGTTCTTCACCAAACTTCCGTTTCCTTTGGACAATGGGCTTTGCCCCTGGATATATAGACAAATGGTGACACATAATGTTTGGATCAATCCCGGGCATGTCAGCTGCACTCCACGCAAACAGATCAGCGTTCTCCGTCAAAATGTTTTGAATGTCGATTCTGGGTATTTCTGTCATCAAATCTCCGTTCTTGACGACCTGGTTTGGCTCCTTACCGACCTGAAATGCTGAAATGTTCTCTATGGGTGATGGCCGATCTTCGTGGAAATCGATCCTCGGGTCTAATTCTAAACCCTCCCTAGCTTGCACAGATAAGCACTCCGGTTGGGGATTTTCCTCTTTTTGTGACGAGGTAGTGGCTATTACGAAGGGGGGGTACTTTCAAGCTTTGAATGTAGAACTGGCGAGCTGTCCTTGGATCAGCTTTGATAGTTATTATTTTGTTTCTGGCGGGAAACTTCGTCGCCAGATGTGGAGTTGACACTATAGCTCCAAGGTGATTCAAGGTTCTTCTTCCCAGGATCATGTTATATGAAGTATGTGCATCCACCAGCAGATATCTCACAGAGATGGTCTTTGTGTCCTCTGATTCTCCTAATGTGGTCAAGAGGTCGACATAACCTCTAGTGTGTACCCTTTCTCCAGCGAAGCTGAGTAAAGGTTCATTGTGATCTTTGATCATCGTCATTGGGAGTTCCAACTTCAAGAATGTCTCTCAGTACAAGACATCGATTGAACTGCCTTGGTCCACCAATATCTTTTGCACTTTCCAGTTAGCAATGATCGCTAATATCACCATGGGATCGTCCTGATTTGGGTCATTCAGGCTGAAGTCGTTGTTGGTGAAGGTTATATCAGGCATATTTCGAGGTGGGTAACTTTGGTTGACCATGTTCACGCTTCTCAAATGTCTTTTTCTAGCATTATTCGAGTTTCCTCCCCGCCGAATCCTTACAGCTATAGTGTTAATGACACCTCTTATATCGGTTGGTTTATGAGCCGTTTTTTCCTCGGACCTCGGGGGTTAAGACCTGTCTCGGTTTCTTTGGCTAGATGAGGATCCATGTTGGTATCTCCGCTTTCCTTTAGGGTTGCCTTTTGAATCTCCACCATCCTTTGTTTCTCGCTGAACGAATCGGCTTAAAGCACCGGTTTTCACTAATTCTTTGACCTTGTAGCACTCCTCTGTGGTATGCCCATAATTCTGATGGAAACTACAGTATCTACTATAGTCGGCATGCCTAGGAGTGGGAAGGGGCGGTGGCATTCAGATCAGATTGGCATTAAAGGATTCCCTCAAAACCACTTCTCGGCTTGCGTTTAGTGGTGAGTAGATTTCATACTTCTCCGTTTTCCTTTTCTTATTGTCATATCCTGAGTTCATGTTGCTCGAGAATGAAGTAGTAGTGTTCCTGTTTACTTCCTTTCCTTTCTTTTGTGCCGCAGTGTTCTCCTCCATGCACATGAATCGCGCTGCTTTGGATCTCAATTCGTCCATGTTGCGGGATGGTTCAGCGTACAACGAATCTAGAAAGGGTCCCGGCCGTAGTCCAACCTTGATCGAATGCATGGCTACTGTCGGGTGGAGGTCAGGAATGCTCATGGTAGCCTTTGCAAACCTTATCATGTAACTTCTCAGATTTTCTCCTTCATTCTGGGTGACTCTAACCAAGGATGCTGAGTTCGTCATTACCGGCTTGCAATCCGCAAACCGAGCTATGAACTTTGAGCATAGGGATTGGAAAGAGTCTATTGATAAGGGAGGAAGTGAATAGTACCAGTCCAAAGCGACCCCCTTTAATGTAGTCGGGAACAATCGACAATTGACTCTCAAATCATTAGAAACCAACGCAGCTTGCGTCAAGTAGGCTTTAACATGTGATGTGGGATCACTAGTTCCTTCATACTTCTCCACACCTGACCATCTCCAATTATCGGGTAGCTTGGACTGTAAGATTCTAGGGACAAAAAGATGGAAGTTGGATAACTTCGTAATTTCTGCTTCATCAGGGATGCGTACATCACAAAACAACATCTCCTGATCAATGGGAATATGATTTTCGTGAGACTGTTCATCACTGAAGATCGCTTGTTGCTTTGTGTTTGAATTTTCAGGTTTGGAAACCTCTTTCTCTTTGCGCGAATGTTGAGTATCTTCCACTGCCTCCACTAAAGGACTTTCGTGATTCATCTTTTGTTTTTTCGAGTTTTCCATTTCATTCTTATGTTGGTCCCTGAGTTTTGCCATTTCCTCTTCCTGTTGTTCCCTCCACTGGCGCATATCTTCTTCAAACTGCTGCTTCATGGCCTTTAGCATCGTTTCCATCTGTTCTTTCACTGCTCCTATTATAGTGGGATCCATGATCAATTCTAACGAACGATCTACCGCCTGACTTCTGGTGTGTACCATAAGATTATGTGACCCTTGGGGAAAGTTTTACCAGGGCCCCACGGTGGGCGCCAAAATGTTCTTCCACAGAACTTAGCCGAGCTGCTTGGATGTCTCAGCCGATGTCTCTTTCCTGGGTATGTGTCGGATTGGGGGTAGGAACCTGCAAAAGACACTTCAATGCTTAAGTTAATTTCTGTCTTAAGTGGTCAAATTCGAACAAGTTAAGCTCCCAAAGGAGAGAGTGTGTCTGAGAGAGAGAGAGAGAGAGAGAGAGAGAGAGAAAGGACTTCCCTTTTTATACCTCCCCCCTCTGACTTGGTAGGTGAGGGGCGGTCATATCAGCCGAATTCTTCTTGCCTTTTTGGACAGGTGTCACTCAGGGAAATTTTGACCAGTTCCCCATGTAGCCTCCCCTACTCATGAAGGGAAAGGGAAAATGTCACTTCACGATCATTTCTTGTCTCTGGTGCCCCTTGTTAGACGTGTGTCCTTCTAAGGTAACAGCTGTATGTCGATTCCCTCTTACTCTGGGTAGAGTTGTACTCGTCTCGCGCCTACATCATTGTGACAGGCCAAATAGGATGCGAAGTAGGCCATCTTGAGCTCGGTGTGGTACAACTAAGAAACACATTACATGTGACCGAATATTACTAATAAGCTATATTGTAGCTCGGGGCCATGACCATGCAATATATATATATATATATATATATATTAATCTTTTTAAATTTATTTTAATCTCTAACTAAAAAAAATATTGTGTGATTAGTATGGTGGCAGAGCCTCCAAGTTAGCAATTTATAAAAGTATGGTTTATAATTTTGGATTTATAAATTACAAGTATGGTGGCAGAGCCTCCAAGTTAGCAATTTATAAAAAGTATGGTTTATAATTTTAATAAGCAAGAAAACAATTATAATAGGGCGGCAGGAAATATAAGGAAGCAACGGAAAATAGGATCGATATAAACAACTGAAATAGTAAGCATCATCTTGAAGTACTCAATAAGAAAATATAATGACTATAATATATAATATGATGAATTAAGTATATTATATTATTCAGTAGAATTTTAAAGATAATATAAAGAACTTCAAACTTTTACAAACAGATAAATAAGGTCTTACGACTGCCTTCTCCTTAAGGACTTATTTTAACCTTATCAATGTTTAACTGAAATATCTTTATTTATCTTTGTCTTTATTTACTGAATAATATAATGATCTTAATTCTAAATCATATTAGCATATAGTTAAAATATTATCTAAGGCATACAAGATGATGCACTAAAAATATAGCTATCC